>CM072999.1:145413059-146613059 GCA_037038555.1 Rhynchonycteris naso | reverse complement strand
TTATTTCTTTCCTTGGCTGATAGCTTTTGAAATTAGTTCCATGAATAGCAGACCTTTTTAACCCTCATTTGCTGATGGTTTATGGTTTCCCATTCTTTGTTGTTACTGGGTGTTATAACCATGTTTTAGAAAGAATGGTCTATGATCTGGCATTATTCTGCCATTTGTACCAGAAGAGCTGCTTATATGTTTTTAAGAAGGAGATGAAATATTAGCTTAAACTTACACCATATCCCATCTTTCTTGCCAGAGTTATTGGTCCAGAAATAAATATATTCATTTAAAATTATATCCTGAGAGATTATTTTTCGGTCAGCACATCAGGGAAGGGTACACTGGAGTGTGGGCAGTCAAAGAGCCCACTTCTCTTTCTGGCTTCTTTTATCAGTTCTGTTGGCTCACAATGTATTAAGGATATCAATTTCTTTGTTTTATGGCAAATGCACGTATCATTTTGATTGTTTAATTTGCTTATTTTGTGACATTCAAAAATTTCCAACCTTAGGTATTAGAGCTACAAAGTGTTGTGGGAATTCTTCCATTGATTTTGACTTCCTCCTTACCTCAAGGTAAGTGCGATAGGCAGAATTTGGACTCCTATGAACTTCACCCCTTTGTGGGTGAAGTTCACCCTTTCTACTTGTGGTTATATTATACTATGTGTCAAAAGGGATTTTGCAAATGTAATTATGGTTGACCTCAAAATAGGGAGATTACCCTGGATTACCTCTTTGGGCCCAATAAAATCACATAAGCCCTTAAAAGCAGAGAGATATTGCAGAGGGGGAGGTCAAAGATATTTGAGGAATGGAAAGGTCTCACCTCACTCCTGTTGGCTTAAAGATGGAGGTGGCCACGTGGGAAGCATGAGAAAGTACTAATTCTGACAACATCCTGTTTGAGCTTTGCAGCCAATACCTGAATTTTGGCCTCCTGAGACCATAAGCAGAGAAACCCACTGAGCCGCTTTGTGCCCAGACTTCTGATCTCTGGCAACTGTGAGATAATAAACAGGTGTTGTTTTGAGCCACCCTTAAATTTGTGATAATCTGTTATGGTAGTAATAGAAAACTCAAACAATGAATCAAAGTTTTATAAGCCTGGAAAATGGTGGTGCTTTAAACCAAATACAAAAGCCAGGAAAGATACCAATTTCCATACTCTTTCTTGTGAAATAATACCCTTCCTTTCAATTTAACATAAAATTTGATGAGAAATTTATAATCAATAATCATAGCTTAGTGAACAATTTCAGAAGAAAGCCACCAGAGATCGATGTAATGTATTCTTATCTTGACCATTTCCCCCTCATCCAATACAATTAAACTACTTTAGAGAGAAGAATGCTATTGCAAATCTTTTTTTCTGTAATATGCTGCAGTTATGCAATGGGCCTTAATAAAGAATATAACCTTTTTATTATCATTATTATTGTGCATTAGTCATTTGCTTTATGTTTAGATTATTTGATTGCTACCAAAATTTGCCTATTATCAATCAGGAGAAATGAGAGTCTCTTGCAATAGAAAGCACTGCACAAGTTGCAAATTGATCCATATTTCAGCCATAAAAAATTGTTTCTGAAAACAACTAAGATTACAATCACAATTGCTATAGAAAAAGAAAATTACATCTCTCTTATTAAGTTTTATAGATTAATATTTTGTATTATTATAACAGTTTTATAAACCCCATTAGAAACAAATATATAATTTATAATTTTTGTATCTTCTTGAAGACACAACAATCCAATTAAAAGCTACACAAACAGCCCACAACAGGATTCTGAATCTTTCAGGGCATTATGAATTATAATTAAGTTCTCTAATTTGTTAAAGACATTTTTCAGTGTTATTGAGATATAATTAACCTACTCAATACATTTAAGGTGAACAGCATAACGACCTGACATACATATATTAAGAAATGATTACCACATGTTAAGTTAAAGTCTATCACCTCATATTGTTACATTATTTTTCTTCCTGATGAAACCTTTTAGGATCTACTCAGCAACTTCGAATTGAAACCATATGGCAATGTTAACTATAGTCATCATGTTTCACATTACATTCTCAGTATCTAATTTATTAAAAGACTTTATCTAGTTAATAGTCTTAATTGTTGGGCTGGGAGCCTTCAATCATTTGTTCTATTTCAAGTGTCTTTTTTCTTTCTTTCTTTTTTTCCTTAGTTCAGAAATAAAAAGTCATCCTTTTCCATTCTACCACATTTTTTCCTGAAAAGGTAAAATTGTATCCCAATATCTGGTGGTCTGTCATTTGATGATTAATATATTAAGAGAAAAAGTTAATGCTCTGATGATGTCAGCCTTATTCAATGGCAAAATTGTAAAATAAACATACTTCCACACCCCACTAGTCTTGCCTCTACCCCAGCAGGTTACCAATTTTCAGCAGAAGTATTTCTAATGAAAATGTAATAGGGACAGCCTCAGATTGACAGCAGTCACCACTGCAAGGAATGATTCATCTCCCTCTTAATTCATATGATCATTAAAAGGGTGAGCTGCCTTTTATTTTTCAAGAATTTGCCTCTGAGGAGCTGAGAAAGCTCAGTGAAGATATAAAAGATACTGATTTTCAGCCAGAGAAAAAAATAGGTTTATTGAACACCATTTTTACTGCAGAGAATTCAGTTGGTTGAGGATATGTGAGGCTATCTGGAACAAATGTGAAAGAAGGATAATGATTTCTGATGTGTTTCATTAGTGAATGAATATGAAAATATTCAGCTTATTAAATGTCAGAAACTGTGCTAACTGCTTTATATGCAAATCTTATTAATTCCTTCTAACAAGGCAGTTTGCATTGGATCCACTTCAGAAATGAACAAACTGAGGTTCATAAAGCTTCGTAAGTTGCCGGGTATCAGAGCCAGTGAGTGGAAGAGACATATCTCTCCTCCAGACTTCTCCTCCTGGGTGCTAGGGAGTACCTGGTATTATATAAAAATCTCTCTGCCCAAAACAATTGTAAAAGCTGAGTGAAATTTGGAACAGCTCAATAAAGGCACTGAAGGGCCACCAAGTTACCCAGACATTGCAATTGGTTCAAATGTGCTGTTTGTTTAGAGAGTAGGGCATTGATTTTCAAGGTCTGGGGGGGTGGGGAAAATGGGGAGATATGGGTCAAAGGGTACTAACATTAAGTTATAAGATGAATAGTTCAAGGTTCTAAGGTATACCATGGTGACTACAGTTAACAATGCTGTATTGTAGACTTGAAACTTTCTAAGAGAATAAATCTTGTGTTCTCACCACAAAACAAACCACAAATATGCTGTTACTTTTTACCCCTTAGGACTTACACCAATATCACAGCAGAGAATAGAAACTAAGAGTTTCTGATAGTCTCACTGGGCTGGGAAAGCAAAAAAAAATGGAATTCAGAATTACAAGACAGCCAGAATTTAAGGGCCCAGCCTTTTGAGCAAAGAAAACTTCAGGGAAGTAAGATTGACATTCCGTGCACAATTTCCCCATGAGACATCTACCAGCTCAAGGCTGGTAATGTATCTGACAGGACATACAGAAACTAAATAAAACAAGGCTGTGAAGAGGCTATAGAATTATGGAGGTATTTCCCAGTTTCCAGTGCAAGGAGACAAAACCAGAATACAGAACTTGACCAAAAATAAAGGACATTAAAAAACAGCGCCAGCTTTTCAGTGAAACCACTGAAAGGTCACTCTCAGAGAATAAGGGGAGCCTGAAATAAACACATCTTGACTGGATCAAGGTGACCTGCCTAAATTCTTCCTGCCAGAACAAGATTAAATCCTTTCTGGTAGAAGTAATATCACCCCAATCCTCTACAAGTTTCTATACCCACTTCAGACATCTGGTCAAAATTTCAGTTGGCATGCCAGGAAATAACACCAAATGAACAAAGTATGAAAGAAAAACACAGAGAAAGTGCAGAAAAAAGATAGCATGCAGAGTCAGAGCTATCTTACAGAGATATGGAGGTAACTGGTAATGTATGCTGAAGAAAACAGATGGGATAGAAATTGGAGAGAATTGAAATACATATATTTTTTTAATTCAACAGATATTCTAAAACTAAAACTGAAATTAAGAATTCAATAAATGGGCCCTGGTCAGTTGGCTCAGTAGTAGAACATCAGCCCTGAGTATGGAAGTCCCGGGTTCATTTCTCAGCCGGACATGCAGATGGTTGCTTCTCCACTCTTCCTCTCTCTCTCTCTCTCTCTCTCTCTCTCTCTCTCACTCTTTCTCTCTCTCTTTTTCTGTCTTCCCCTCCTGCAGCCATGGCTCGATCGGAGGGAGTTGGTCCTGAGTGCTGAGAATGGCTCCATGGTCTCTGCCTCAGGCTCTAAGAAGAACTTGTTTGCTGAGCAACAGAGCAACACCCTGATGGGCACAGCATTGTCCCTTAGTGGGCTTGCCAGGTGCTTCCCGGGTGGGGCGCATAGAGTAGCCTATCTCTCTGCCTTCCCTCCTCTCACTGAATAAAAAACATTTTTGAAAAGATAAAAAATATAGTATGTATAAGAGCAATTTAAAAAGACCCTTACATATCGAGAAATATCTAATAAAATATGTACAAGATATCTATTGAAAAAACCATAAACAGTACTGCAATAAATTTCTGAAAACACCCAAATAAATGGAGAAATATATATAAAGAGTACTGAAATAAACTTATTTATTTTTGTGTATGTGTGACAGAGACAGAGAGAGGGACAGATAGGAACAGATAGTCAGAAAGGGAGAGATATGAGAAGCACCAATTCTTCGTTGTGGCTCCTTAGTCTCCTTAGTTTTTCATTGATTGTTTTCTCATATGTGCCTTGACTGGGGGCTACAGCAGAGCAAGTGACCCCTTGCTCAAACCAGTGATCTTGGGCTTAAGCCAGTGACCTTGGGCTTAAGCCAGTGACCTTGGGCTTCAAGCCAGTGGCCACGGGGTCATATCTATGATCCTACACTCAAGCCAACAACCCCACGCTCAAACCAGATGATCCCTCTCTCAAGCTGTGATCTCGGGGTTTCAAACCTGGGTCCTCCACATCTCAGTCCAACACTCTATCCACTGCACCACTGCCTGGTCAGGTATAAAATAAACTTTTAAAAAATAAACTTTTAAAAACACTCAGATTAATGTAAGGATATACCATATTCATAGATTGTAACATTCAATACTGTAATAATCTCAAATTTTTTAAAAGTGATTTATAGATAGATTAAAATTCAAATCAATATAGTGGCAAGGTGTTCTCTTGTGTGTGTGTGTATGTTTGTTAATTAACAAGTCAAATCTAAAAATATATGGCAATACCAAGGTCCAATAAGATCAAAAACAATTTTGAAGAACAAGTTATGATAACAACCCATCATATATCAATGGTCATTATAAGCCACAAACATTAATTAGCATATATTATCACCAGTATAAATAAACCAGTAAAACAAAATAGAGATAAAAAACAAAGTCATGCAATTTATAACAAAGATGCCACTCTAATAGAAAGGGGAAAATGATGTTTTCAATGACTGGTGCCAGATTAAATCAATATCCAATGGGAAAAAAAGAATTTGATCTCTACGTCATTCCATTCTTACAAACACAACTCCAGATTTATAAGGTAAAACAAAAGAGTATCTAGAAGAAAATATAAGAGGGGAAGCAAGATGGCGACGGAGTAGGCAGACGTACCAACTTCCAACTCCCAGAACCAAAGTGGATTGTAACTCAATTTTAAGAACCATCATCTGGATAAACCAACTATGAACTGAACTAAGTGGACTCTTCAACCAAGGAACACAGAAGAAGCCACATTGAGACTGGTAGAAATAGCGAAAATGCAAAGAGGGCTGCCCAGTTCCCCAGAGAAAACGGCAGCCCGGAGAGACCCATGTGGCGGGAGGAGAGTTTGGTGGAGAGGGAGGGACCTGGGTCCCAGGAACCAAGCCCCAACCTGCAGTCCCAGAGCTTAGAAGAGACGTTTGGACAGTTTTGAGCTGTGATACAAGTGAGGGAGCTCCCAGGCCTACAGTGTGGAGTGATAGGTCCCTTCCTACTCTGCTGATGGTTGCTGAAGGGTTTGGGGCGGCAGGACACTGAAAAGCGGTTCTGTCGGCATGGGCAGAGGCCAGGCCGGTGTGAGCTCGATCTAGCCCAGCACGGTCAGAGGGGACGCGCGAAAGCGGTCCGGAATCTGCGGGCCCACCTTTAATCCCACTTATGGGGACAAAGCCGGAGGCCAGGAATGGGCAGAAATCTGCTCTGCAACACTGCACAAGCCGGCCTGGCCCTGACTGCGGGGACCCGGCTAGGACCAGGGACGGGCAGGGGCTCGCGGCTGAGCTCAGCTACCAGCCCCACCCGGCCTGAGAAACCGCTGTCGGTTTGTCATTATACGTGCACGAGTGGACTCCGAACGTGGGGGGCGGGGTAGAGTCCAGGACGAGCGGAAGTACGCAGCTGAGTGGAAGCCAGCAAACATGCCCGGCCCAATAAACCTGGGTTTGCGAACCTGCACAGAAGGGCCCTGGCCTCGAGGGCGGGGATAAAGCTCCAGATGGGCAAAGGCTCACAGCTGAGAGCACGTCAAAAGCCCCGCCTAACCCGCGAAACAGTGGCGAGCAGGCTCTGACTGCGGGTTCTGGGCAGAAGTCCAGAAATAGGTTTGGTCCGCAGCTGAGCAAAGGTGCTCACCTCTACCCTTGGTGCTGACGCTTGTGGCTTGAGTGACAGCCCCTCCCGCGGAGGAGAGGCAGAAATCACAGCAAAAGCCACAGTGGGCCGGCGCTAGCAACGCTCATACCCAACCACCCTAGGCACCGGCAGAGGGGGTGAGGGGCCTGCAGACAGACCACACCTAGAGAACACAAAGAGAACACTTACTGGACTCCAGTGGCCACAACTTGCTTATACACAGACAAAAAGGGTAGGCAGAGGAATGCAAACCAAATGAATCAAGAGAAATCCCCAGAAAAAGACCTGAATGAACCAGATATAACCAAATTACCAGAAGCAGAATTTAGAATAATGATGGTTAGGATGTTCAAAGAAATTAGAGCAACAATGGATAGTCATTATGAATACCTAAATAAAGAGATAACAAGTATAAAAAACAAAATTGAAATAATAAAAAAGAATCAGACAGAAATGACAAATACAGTGTCAGAACTGAAGACCACAATGGAAGGAATTAAAAGCAGGATGAATCACGCTGAGGATAGAATCAGAGAGTTAGAGGACACAATAAACAAAGGCACAGAAGCAGAGAAGAAAAAGGAAAAGAGACTCAAAAAATGTGAGGAAACTCTAAGGGAGCTCTATGACAACATGAAGAGAAACAACATTCGCATCATAGGGGTGCCTGAAGAAGAGGAAAGAGGACAGGAAATGGAAACTTTGTTCAATCAAATCATAGCAGAAAACTTTCCTAAATTAAGGCTGGAAAACACTCCACACATTCAAGAAGCACACAGAACTCCATTAAAGAGAAACCCAAAAAGATCTACACCAAGACACATCATAGTTAAAATACCAAAGCTAATGGATAAAGAAAAAATTTTAAAAGCTGCTAAAGAAAAAAAGGCTATCACCTACAAAGGAGCCCCCATAAGGATGACATCAGACTTCTCAACAGAAACACTTGAGTCCAGAAGGGAATGGCAAGATATAATCAAAGTAATGCAGAACAAGAACCTACAACCAAGACTACTTTATCCAGCAAGGCTAACGTTTAAAATTGAAGGAGAAATAAAGAGCTTCCCAGAAAAAGAAAGCCTGAGGAATTCATAAAAACCAAAACAATTCAGCAAGAGATACTAAGGGGCCTGTTGTGAACAGTTTAAAGGGGGGAAAGAATAGAGCAAAAGGAGAATACAGCTTTAAAGAATAAAATGGAAATAAACAACTACATATCAATAATAACCTTAAATGTAAATGGATTAAATGATCCAATCAAAAGACATAGAGTAGCTGCATGGATAAAGAAACAGAACCCATGCATATGCTGTCTACAAGAGACACACCTTAAAACAAAAGATGCACATAGACTAAAGGTAAAAGGATGGAAAAAAATATTTCATGAAAATGGAAATGAAAAAAAAGCAGGGGTATCAATACTTATATCTGACAAAATGGACTTTAAAACAAAGGCTGTAGTAAGAGATAAAGAAGGACACTACATAATGATAAAGGGAACAATTCAACAGGAAGATATAACTATTATAAACATCTATGCACCAAATATAGGAGCCCCGACATACATAAAGCAGACTTTGATGGATATAAAGGGCGAGATTAACAGCAATACTATCATAGTAGGGGATTTCAATACCCCACTAACAACACTGGGTAGATCCTCAAGAAAGAAAATTAATAAAGAAACAGCAGACTTAAAGGAGACACTAGATCAACTTGATTTAATAGATATCTTCAGAACTTTTCACCCTAATGCATTAGAATATACGTTCTTCTCAAGCACTCATGGTACGTTTTCTAGGATAGACCACATGTTAGGACACAAAAATGGTCTCAATAAATTTAAGAAGATTGAAATCATATCAAGCATTTTCTCTGCTCACAATGCCATGAAACTAGAAATTAACCACAAAAAAACTGAAAAATACTCAAACACTTGGAAACTAAATAGCATGTTATTAAATAATGAATGGATTAACAATAAAATCAAAGAAGAAATAAAAAAGTTTCTAGAAACAAATGATAATGAGCATACATCAACTCAAAATTTATGGGACACAGCAAAAGCAGTTCTGAGAGGGAAGTTTATTGCACTACAGGCATATCATAAGAAGCTAGAAAAAACTCAAATAAGCAACCTGACCCTGCATCTAAAAGAACTAAAAAAACAACAACAAATAAAACCCAAGACAAGTACAAGGAAGGAAATAATAAAGGTCAGAGCAGAAATAAATGACATAGAGGCTAAGAAAACAATACAGAGGATCAATGAAAACAGAAGCTGGTTCTTTGAAAAGGTAAACAAGATTGATGAACCTTTAACTAGACTCACCAAGAAAAAAAGAGAGAGGACTCAAATAAATAAAATTAGAAAGGACAGTGGAGAAATAACAACTGACACAACAGAAATACAAAGCATTGTAAGAAAATACTATGAAGAATTATATGCCAAAAAATTAGACAATCTTGGTGAAATGGACAAATTTCTTGAATCATATAACCTTCCAAAAATCAATCTGGAAGAATCAGAACACTTTACAGACCAATTACAACAAATGAGATCGAAACAGTTATCAAAAAACTCCCCAAAAGTAAAAGTCCTGGGCCAGATGGCTTCACTAGTGAATTCTATCAAAAATTCAAAGAAGAACAAACTCCTATCCTCCTCAAGATATTACAAAATATTCAAGAGGTCGATAGACTTCCAAACTCCTTTTATGAGACGAGCATAATTCTGATCCCAAAACCGGGCAAAGACAACACAAAGAAATAAAATTATAGGCCTATATCCCTGATGAATTTAGACGCTAAAATTCTCAACAAAATATTAGCCAACCGGATCCAGATATATGTAAAAAATTATACTCCATGATCAAGTGGGATATTCTGGAGAGGCAAGGCTTGTTCAATATTCGCAAATCAATCAATGTGATTCATCACATAAACAAAAGGAAGGACAAAAATCACATGATAATTTCAATAGATGCAGAAAAGGCATTTGATAAAATCCAGCACCCATTCAAGCTCAAAACTCTCAGTAAAGTGGGAATACAGGGATCATTCCTTAACATGATAAAGGCCATCTACGATAAACCGACAGCAAACATCATACTAAATGGACAAAAATTAAAAGCAATCCCCTTAAGATCAGGAACCAGGCAGGGATGCCCCCTTTCACCACTCTTATTCAACATAGTTCTGGAAGTCCTAGCTACAGCAATCAGACAAGAAGAAGAAATAAAAGGCATCCAAATTGGAAAAGAAGAAGTAAAACTGTCACTATTTGCAGATGATATGATATTGTATATTGAAAACCCTAAAGTCTCAGTCAAAAAACTACTGGACCTTATAAATGAATTCAGCAAGATGACAGGATATAAAATTAATACTCAGAAATCAGAGGCATTTCTATATACCAACAATGAACTGTCAGCAAAATAAATTAAGGAAACAATCCCCTTCACTATTGCAGCCAAAAAATAAAGTACCTAGGAGTAAATTTAACCAAGGAGGTTAAGGACTTGTATTCAGAAAATTATAAAACATTGATAAAAGAAATCAAGGAAGATACAAACAAGTGGAAGCATATACTGTGCTCATGGCTAGGAAGAATAAACATCATTAAAATGTCTATATTGCCCAAAGCAATTTATAAATTCAATGCAATACCAATTAAAATACCAGTGACATACTTCAAAGATATACAACACATATTCCAAAAATTTATATGGAACCAAAAAAGAACACGAATAGCCTCAGCAATCTTAAAAAGAAAAATTAATGCAGGGGGTATCACTCTTCCAGATATCAAGGTTTACTACAAGGCCATTATACTCAAGACAGCCTGGTACTGGCATAAGAACAGGCACATAGATCAATGGAACAGAACAGAGGACCCAGAAATAAACCCACAGCTTTATGGACAACTGATATTTGACAAAGGAGGAAAGAACATACAATGGAGTAAAGACAGCCTCTTTAACAAATGGTGTTGGGAAAATTGGACATCTACCTGCAAAAAAAATGAAACTAGACCATCAACTTACATCATTCACAAAAACAAACTTAAAATGGATAAAAGACTTAAATGTAAGCCGTGAAACCATAAGCATCTTAGAAGAAAACATAGGCAGCAAGCTCTCCGACATCTGTAGCAGCAGCATATTTGCCGATTTATCTTCACGGGCAAATGAAATAAAAGACAAGATAAACAAATGGGACTATATCAAACTAAAAAGTTTTTGCACAGCTAAAGACAATAAGAACAGAATAAAAAGACAAACCACACAATGGGAGAACATATTCGACAGCACATCTGATAAGGGGTTAATAACCAAAATTTATAAAGAACTTATAAAACTCGACAACAGGAAGACAAACAACCCAATCAAAAAATGGGCAAAAGAAATGAATAGAAATTTCTCCAATGAGGACATACAGATGGCCAATAGGCATATGAAAAAATGCTCAACATCACTAATCATTAGAGAAATGCAAATTAAAACCACAATGAGATATCACCTCACACCAGTCAGAATGGCACTCATCAGCAAAACAACACAGAATAAGTGCTGGCGAGGATGTGGAGAAAAGGGAACCCTCCTGCACTGCTGGTGGGAATGCAGACTGGAGCAGCCACTGTGGAAAACAGTTTGGAGATTCCTCAGAAAATTAAAAATCGAACTGCCTTTTGACCCAGCTATCCCACTTATAGGAATATACCCTAAGAACACCATAGCACTGTTCGAAAAGAAGAAATGCGCCCCCATGTTCGTGGCAGCATTGTTCACAATAGCGAAGATCTGGAACCAGCCCAAGTGTCCGTCAGAAGACGAGTGGATTAAAAAGCTATGGTACATATATACTATGGAATACTATTCAGCCATAAGAAACGATGACATCGGATCATTTATAACAAAATGGATGGACCTTGATAACATTATACGGAGTGAAATAAGTAAATCAGAAAAAAAGAAAAACTGAGAACAGCATGATTCCATACATAGGTGGGACATAAAAGTGAGAATATGAGACATGGACAAGAGAGTGGTGGTTATGGGATGGTGGGAGGGAGGGAAGAGTGGGATAGGGAGGAGGGGAGGGACACAGGGAAAACCAGATTGAAGGTGACAGAGGACAATTTGACTTTGGGTGACGGGTATGCAACACAATTGAATGATAAGATAACCTGGAGATGTTTTCATTGTACATATGTACCCTGATTTATTGGTGTCACCCCATTAGAATTAATAATAATAAAATATATATATATTTTAAAAAAAGAAAATATAAGAAAATGCTTCTATAAATTTTAGGTAATAAAAGTATATGTAAGGCATAAAAAAACACTATCATACAAAATATAACAAAAATTAAACTTTCTTAATTTTAAGAACTCTGTTCACCAAAATGCAGCAGCAGGAGAATAAAAAAGAAGACCCTAGAGTGGAAAATAATGTATGAAATATGTAAATCTTACATATGTATAAGATCTAACAAAGCAATAAAAAAATCAGACAATCTCATTAAAATTGTGTCAAACACTTGCATAGGAACATCACAAAATAAAAATATTCAAATGGCCATCTAGAATAGGGGTGCTCAATACATCGATCGTGATCTACTGATAGATCGCAAAGGAAGTGTGGGTAGTTCGCATGACATTAAAAAGACATTTGTCTTTTGATTGGCATACAGGGTAGCCAATCTGACGTCTGAACTTTTGACACTCTACGCATGCGTGTTAAACTGCGCTAACTTGTTCAGTTACAGTGCCATGCAGTTAGCCTTCAATTTATTTAAACTAAATATAACAAAGGGTATAAAAATGAGTGCCATAGCTGGTCCGAGTAAGAAGCCTAAAACCTACCACTTTCATACAGAATGGGAGGGGATTTTTTTCACTATGTCATATTCTCAGTGCGTTTGCCTCATCTGTCTATGTGCCATTGCTATTCCAAAGAAGGGAAATGTGGACTGTTCATAAAAACTATGACATTGACTTTCCTCCGAAAAGAGAGCTGAGAAGGAGAAAGGTAAAAAAAGAATACACAATATTAAATAGTAATAATAGTAACTTAAATAATGATAATATAGAAGAAATAAGTTTGTTTTGCATTTTTATTGTACATTGATAATTTTGACTTGGTCATCTTATAAGTAGCTCGCAAGCTGAAAAAGTGTGGGCACCCCTAATCTAGAATATTAAAATAGTCTCAACATCATTAGTCTTCAGAGGAATGCTAATTAAAACCATAATGAGGTACCATTATGCAACTAAAATGGCTAAAAGTAAAAGTGAAATAAAAACATAATATCAAATATCAACTTAGTTATAAATCAACAGGAACATTCAGACACTTTTGGTGGGAAAGGGTTGGGTAGTATCTCCAGAAGATGAACATATGCAAATCCTCTGACAGCAGTTTCTCTCCTAGGCATATCCTTCTCAGAAACAAATATATTTCTGCACCAAGAATGCCAATAGACACATGATTTGGGATAGTCCAAACTGCAAACCACGCCAATGTTCATCAACAGAAGACAAAAAAATTATAGGGGAATTATGCAATGGAATATGATACTACAACATGAAACAGGACCGATGAATATAAGTGACTGGAAAAGAAGCCAGACACAGAAGACGATGTAAAACATGACCCTGTTTATGTAATGTTCAAAACCAGGCTAAATGATTCTATGCAGATGAAGGTTAGGACAGTGGCTACTTTTGAGGGATGTTGACTGGCAGGCAGGGGAAGGAAGGCTTCTGGCCTGCCGACCCTGCTCCACATTTTCATTTGGATAGTGGGTTGACAGATGTAATCATCTGGTGACAATTCATCAAGCAGTGCCTTTCAAATTTGCACGTTTTATGTGATGTATGTTCTACTCAATACTAATGTTAACCAGACAAATGCTTCAGTCTCGGCTTCTACCCTTTCATTGGACCGTATTGCCTCTCAAGGTCCCCGAGATGAAAAACCAAGAAATTCTTATTAAGCTGCCTCTCTATGTGAGTAATATCTACTGGCTGTCCCTTGCCTTATCAAACCTTTTTGGATAGTACTCTGGCTCTTCTCTAATTAATTGTCTTCCAATCTTTCCATCTGCTCCCACGTGGGACTCCTGGTGCTGCCTCTTACATTCTTGTTATAAACACAGCCTTGGGCTAAGCTGGGGCACTGGAGGGAAAGCGTTTGCTGCTCTTTAGATGAAATGAGCAACACGAATTTTCTTTCAATCCTCTGGCAGAACAACAGCCATGGTCTCCAAGGGGAAAGTTCACTTCCAAGTGCTCCCAAATCAAATCCAAATATTACCTCAGCTGGAAGAACACACCTGCACAGTGCTGAGCACACCACAGAAGCAATTTACAAACAGTCACTGGTTAAGCTAGTGCATTTGTTGATAATGAAATTCTCTGAAAATCGTCTTTCTTTTTTTGTACAGCTTGTCATTGTAATCCTAGGGAACTTTCTACTCCTTAACTCCAGTTTGTCCAAGCTGTCACATTCACCAGGGACTTGACCACAGGATGGAAAGTGTGTTAATTATGCCTATATTCCTATAAGGGGAAACAGCAATCACTGAATTTACATTAAGTAGGCATAGTTTACTTTGCATCTTCGTCTGTCTTTAAAATCTTGTCTGTCTGTAATGCAACCGGGAGACAGGGAGGTAACAGGAGAGAGAAGTTACCAGGAACACAAGTATTTATTCAAGTGCATTAGAACTCTGTGGAGAAGTACCACTAATTAGGAGTAGTAGAGTCACTGCCGGTGAGCTCATCGATTTCACCTAGAGAACTGGGTGTCTGGGCACTAATTTACTCTGATAAAATGTTACTAATAAAATGATGGGTCTCAAATCTAATTCACTAAGTGGGGCACATCATAGAGAAAGCTTCAGTCCATAAAACTGCAGACTCCCCTACTGTCTCGTTACGTCCTTGGATCCAAGGCCCCACTGAAGCAAAACCTATAATGGAATTATCACAGCTTGCTGCCTCAGAATGGCCCATTTATGCCTCCTTCGTCAGTGTCATAACCACATTCTAATTACCTGCAGTCTCGATTTTATTTAATAAAAATCCCAAACAAAGAAGCCAGTGCTAAAAGAAGTAAGTGGGGGTGAGGAGAAGAGAAGGTGATTGAGGGATGTAGGCACTGTGTGTGACAGGAAATAAGGATTTAATCAAACTGGACTACATGCCCAGAAAAATAGCAAAGGCAAGCCAACTGTGAACAAAGGCAAATAAATGCATTTCTAAAACGACTGCCCATGAATTTAGACAAAATGAGGCATCCATGTCTATTATTATAAATTGTCATAGAAGCAGATCTCCCCAAAAGAAATAGTCAACAGTCCTTTTGACCCATGCACCCTTTTGCAGGTTCAACAAGCCTCGTCCAAACCTGGGATGGGAATGTTGCCTGCTGCTTTGCCTGAAATAAGCTGAGTTAAAGCACTGTGAACACTAGTCTGCATGCTCTTTAACAAGTCTCTACCACGTGTCCATTCAGTCTAGGTTGCTAGTTCCCAGTTTTCATTTTAATTCCCACCTGGGCTAAAAACCAATCTTGATTTTAATTGCCTGTCGTCATATTCTCGCCAATTACTGTTCCCAGAAACAGGGCATCTTTCTGATTTCTATTACATCGTAGCAGGCTCTGTACCCACACTAGCTCCCTCATGACCCTGGGCTTTGGTATAAATTCTTCTCTTGTTATAAAGGGATTTCTCCACATTTCCTCCTTTCACTACAAATTCAGAACTCCATTCTTGAATGTTTCCCAGGTCTCCCGTCTTTTGTCTCATTTACAGATTCGTTCTCACTGTGAAGTTCTTTCTCATATCGAGTTGGGAAGTCTTTTAGGTTTTCATCTTCACTTTCTTCTCAGGATATTGTCGCTTGCACAGTTGCCTCCCCTGCCTAACTATACTTATGGACATGCTGGCCCTTGTCTGTGCCAATTCCTGGGGGTGTTCATGTTCTGCCCCAAGCCCTCTGACATGGTCCTAGATATAATGTCTAGCCCATTTATCTTGTCTTTTTAAATCATCTACTGATTTCCTCACTCATGCTCTTGTACTATCTTACATTTGTCTCTTCAAACTTCCCCTGCTTTTAGCCCCTTCCACAATTTCTATATACCTTTTACAAAGATCATTTTCTGCTTCAAAATCTAGTTGCCATGAGAATAAAATCCAAAACTTCCTAAACTGATAATGAAGGTCTTTCATAGCCACCTTCCCATTTATATTCCCAACCTCATTTTCCATTAAAACTTTATAATCTCTCTGCTCACTCCCACCCAGGCATACCTTAAGGTAACCTACATTTTTTTTTCATATTGTTTTCTTATGCTGAACACTGGTCCTTCGTTTTGCCTGCCTACCCTGTACCCCTTTGCCTTGAATTATAACTTCTAGCATAAGTTCTTTTTTATTTATGAAATCTTCCTGAACCACAGTAGCCTTCCTTCTTTGGAATTCATCATAGTATTTACTGCTTTCTTGAATATTAAACACATAATGCCTTACCATATCTCTCTCTACTGCTATCTGTGTGCTAAATAACTTTCCCAATCAGAAAAAAAAATTTCTCTGCTTCAGTGATCTGGGAATTTTAGGTAAATGCATCTCTTATTTTAGATAATCTGAAAATAATAACTTCAAGTCACCTCTGAAGTCAACTGGCATGGGCATATTATCTAAGCTTTAGTGGACAGTTCAACTTATCACATATTAGTCACTAGGTAAGTATTACCTATGAAGATTCATTATGTAACATAATATAGACATAATCACTCTCTATTCATCTCCGGATAATTATCTCTTTATTTGTAACCTCATTAG
The DNA here is from genome assembly GCA_037038555.1 of Rhynchonycteris naso. Classification (NCBI taxonomy): domain Eukaryota; kingdom Metazoa; phylum Chordata; class Mammalia; order Chiroptera; family Emballonuridae; genus Rhynchonycteris; species Rhynchonycteris naso. The sequence continues at coordinate 146,596,494 of CM072999.1, read as the reverse complement.
GATATTAGATGTTAATTTCCATACACAGGATATTCAGTAGGAGACAATGTCTTTGTAATTAAAGAGATAATAAGTACCCTGACCTCAGAATGTGTGGGTTTGTTTAATTTCTGTCATGTCTCTTCAAACTTGCCTGCAATATCACTTTCTACTTATGTAATCACCTTATATAACCAAGGAACAGTCATTTCTAATGCAGATGTAAACTTCACAATATAATACTTATTTCTAATATAATTAGAATAAAATACTCCAAAAGTCAAAACTATGTTCCCAGTAACAATTATAATTTTTCTCTAGCGAGGTTGGTGGTGGGACCAAGGTTCTTTGGGATTCTCTAGAGAAGAACTAAGAGAGTGTAAGTCTAATATGAGGTCCAATGACTCCTTGGGGGTTCAGCTTGATTTAGTCATTAAGACATAAGAGAATTCATAAAATCTAATTAATTAAGTAAAATTGACCTTTTATCTCTTACAATATGGCTCAATTTCTTGGGATAACTAAGGCATATAATCCATGGAGACATGATCATCAAGTGTACCATTTCTCACAAAATGTTTCAAATCATAATTTATTAAAAGGCCTAACTGAGAATTATTTCTCCTCTTCACCATGATCACATTTTAACTCTTCACATAACATTTCAGCAACTAAATAGACCATGACATTTATAGCCAAATACACTGTTTTACACGTTGCTTTCTCAGAAGAAATTTAACTATATATTGAAATGATCTGTCTGATTTTCCCTACTAATTCATCTAACTGTGGTAATTAAACCTCTTAAAACCCATTGGTATACAGGGTGGGGCAAAAGTAGTTTTACAGTTGTGAGTATGTGAACAGACTTTATTTTTGTATTATTTATTAATTATTGTCTTATTTTCATAAAAACTACTGCAAACTAATTTTGTCCCACCCTGTGTTTATCCCACACCAATATTTGGAATCAATCCTCCATTTAGTATAAAAATATTTTAAAGACTTTGGAAATTTTTCACTTCAGCATCAGGTGAAAGTTCTGATCATATGGATGAATTCAACTTTCCATTTGGTCGTATCTTTGTCTTGCTCACAGAATCTTGGGGACTAGACCTTGACCTCTAGTCCTTGTCATGTTCTCCCCAGATACTTCTAATTTTTTCCCCTAACCACTTGGAACAAAGTAGCTATTAGTTAGACTTCTACCATCATATAGTTTATACATTCACTATATTATTTAGTAATATTAGGTACTATAATATATATATATATATATATATATATATATATATATATATATATATATATATAAATTGAACCATGACAGAAAGTTATTTCTCACCTATGTAAATTTCACAACAGGTGTTTGTAAACAGTGCACAGTGCTTCTCTAAAGAGAGATTTGGACCCAAGCTTATTCTATCTCATGGATCCACCATTTTCAACATTTGCCTCCCAAGTGTGCTATGCTTATCTGCATCAATTCTACAAAAAAGGACAGAGTGGAGAAAACCCAACCTCTAAAGCTTTTTGGCATGAAAGAGACATGCCTTACTTCTGGTCATATGCCATGGGTGAAAATTAAGTCGTATGCACAAAAGCTGGGAATTACAGTCCCTTGCTGGGCTGCCATTTCTAACCAACAATTCTCTACTAAGAAAAGAAAGGCACAAATTTTGGTAGACATTTAGCTGTTTCAGCACCATCCAACTTGTCCTTTTCTTTTTCATTGACCTGTTGACTTTAGGTCTGCTGTCCAGACCCATGAATTAGTTTTTCCATCCAAAAATATCTTGAATGTGAACCTATTTTTAGACACCTCTCTTTTCCAAGATTCTACCTAACTCTATTGGTTATCATTCTTTTAATTATTGTTTTATTGACTTATTTCCTTTAGAGGGAGGAAGAGAGAGAGAGAAACATCAATTTGTTGTTCCACTTATTTATGAATTCATTGGTTGATTTTGTATGTGTCCTGACCGGGGATTAAATCTTAGTGTATCAGGATGACACTCTAACCAACTGAGCTATGTGGCCAGAGCTATTGGTTAACTTAAATTGCTTGTCTCTCCATGGTCTGCTCTATCCAACCCTTTACCAAGCATTTTATTTAAATCTACTTTTTTTGATATATTGTAGTTTGAAGAAGAAACTCATTAAGAATTATGAGAAAATCATGCCTGAGAAAGCATAAGAAATGAAATGTGTAACATGTATTGGTGAATTTAATTTTATCAAATCCACAAAAAATGCAAGTAGGATGGAAGAATTGGAGTGTAAACTTTCCAGTTCTACACCTTTCATCATCACCCACATAGGGAAGGAACACTGAAATAAAGGTCAACGGCAAAAGAAAGATAAGCCCACAAATTATTGAAGTATCTAAATAGTGAAGATGAAGATAAAAGAATACTGTAAGTGAGCACTTTCAAGAATATCCAAATTAAATGAAATTCAGATGATATATCAGTAATTTGAAGTGTTTTATAATGTGCATGATTAATAATTTTATGGTGTATTGAAATCTAGAATAAAAGCATAATCACAATTGTTATCTCTTTATATTTAATTAGAAATACTTGAATGTGTGTACATGTGTGAGAGAGAGGAGAAGAGAGACAAAGAGTTAGTTATATATGGGACATACATAGACACATAAGATATATGAAAAGCAGGAAGGTTTCACTTAAATTTCACTTAGATTTACTCAGGAGGAGACAATGAGGAACACCAACCCCAAAGTCAAAGTGGGATCATAAATATTATACACTACATATTACTCATTCAGTAGTATTTTTTATAGAATATAAATAATGGGAAGTAGCCAAGGTAAGGCAAGTCTAATCCTCAGCATTCATCAGATTTCACACTTTCATTTCAAATGACTGCAAGGAAGTTACTTGGAAATAAGTGTGGGAAACTGGAAACACAAATTCCACGAGCACATCTGCAAGAACCACATAGTAGATAGAGACACAGAAAGAGACAGACACAGGAAGGGGCAAAGCCACAAACCCTTCTGCTCCCCGCATTGCTGGAAAAGTGGGAATGAGTCCCTAAAACCATGCCCAGAAAACTCAGCAGGTACAACATGCTTCTACATGAACCTCAGAAAATACCAGGGAGCCATGGCTAGGTAGCTCAGTTGATTAGAGCATCATCCTGATATCCCAAGGTTGCAGGTTTGATCCCTGGTCAGGGTAAATACAAAAATTAACCAGTAAGTACATAAGTAAGTGAAACAATAGATCGATGTCTCTCTCTTTTTCTTTCTACTCCCTCTCTCTAAAAATGAATAAACTTTTAGATTGTAAAAAAGAAGGAAGGAAGGAAGGAAGGAAGGAAGGAAGGAAGGAAGGAAGGAAGGAAAAAATCAAGGAAGAAGAGAAAAGAGGGGAGGGGAGGGAAAAGGAGGGGAGAGGAGGGGAGGGAAGAGGAGGGGAGAGGAGGGGAAGGGAGGGAAGAGGGGAGAGGAGGGGAGGGGAGAGGAGGGGTGATGAGACAAGAAGAGAAGAAAAGAGAAGGGAAGGGAAGGGAAGGGAAGGGAAGGGAAGGGAAGGGAAGGGAAGGGAAGGGAAGGGAAGGGAAGGGAAGGGAAGGGAAGGGAAGGGAAAACATGGGTATGGATCTAACACAGGAAATCCCTTCCCCCTAACAGGTAAAACAGAGTTCTCCCTGGTGACTGTCCCAATTATTTATATGAGACAAGCATTTCTAACTCCATTTTATTAAGAATGTAACTAACATAAAATTATTATAGCAAACATTAAGTGAGCAAAGCACGAAGAGCCCCTGAAGATCCCCGTGGACTCCTAGTCTAGAAATCAATATCCTTCCCCACCACACCTCTGCTGCTTGGTTCCTTTCTTTGGCTGGGATGTAAGTATTTTTGAAGCACAGTTTTCCCTGTTCAGAGACTATTTCTCTGGGTTTGCTGTTTACAGTAGCTTTCATATTCAACAAAATAAATTTGGAATATATCACTAAGCTACTGAAACAGAGTTTATCCCACCTAGAATGAGCTCTCACACACAATCAAGCACAGCCAGGAAACCTCAGGATGAAAGAGATTGCTGTCTCTGTCCACAGCTCCTGGTGGTCCCTGTATCTTGTCACTTTCTGTCTCCAGCAAGTTATGACCACAGAAACCCCACAGCCTGCTTAGCTCATGTTACATTCTCAAGACCTGTGGCTTCTGTGTCATTGGTACCTCTCTAACTTGGGTGCGAGAACATAATTCAATTCCTTTCTTAATTCTATTTTCTTCTATAGCTTTTTCTCTCTCGCCCAAAATGGCTTACCATTCCCACCAACTTCCTCCATCAGTTTCCAGGAATATGAAAGAACTATTTCTCAGGTCCAAGCCCATGATCTGAAAACTAAGACGCTAGTAATAGAAGGTTCAAATGGTACATTTAAGATCATCTAGAAAAAGGGCTTCTTTGAGCAAATTCCAATTAAGCTAAAATGCAGCGTGCTTGCAGGCATATTGTACATGCAGCATATTTACAAGTGATGAGCAAGATTAATCAAAGAGATAATGCTAAGATGTTTCTTATTATTCAAGTGTTCACAAGTAAATGGCATTCTTGCTCATTAAAATTCAAATTCAGATAAAGAGCATCCTCTACTTATAGCTGAACCTTAACTATGCAGGTCATAAAAGAAGCTGCCAGAATTCTCAAGTTATCCTCAATTTGAAGCTGCAAAGGAAAGTAATTAGGTGGAATAGAAGCCATGGCTTCCAAACCAGAGTGGATAGTTATTTAAAATAACAAAATATCAATACTCTCAGAAAACTGAGACTTCACAAATAATAAACAGTGCTATTCTCTCCATGAATTCTGGGCCAGCTCTTATAAATATTGAAATTAAACAATTCATCACTGGAACCATTCTTTATTGTAGCTACTTTCATCTGGTAGTAAATAGAAATTATGTTTGTTGGATGAAGCTAAAGAGGGAGAAACATCCCTACCCTTTATTTGTCTTGATGAATTTGGCCCAGGATAAGATTATGGAATACAACAGAGAAAATAACTTGGCATCCTGAATAGACCAAAAGATGTTACAAATGTAGTTATATCAGTATCAGCACCACATGGTAACATCGTCAGACCGAGAGGGGGAAAAATCCCATAAGATGGAAAATGTTGAGCAGGTGATCTTGCCAATAAAAAGATGGATCTGTGTGTATCTTTGGCATGACCAAATTTTTTAACCCATTTCTAATTTTTTGTCTGTGAATTTACATTTATTAATCTATCACTTTTTTCTGACCATGCAGATGGAGTCGATATTCCTCTAGCAAACTTGGCAAAGCATCAGGCTATTTGTACATCTGACTGATTTGAAAAGTTACATCATTGTAATATTTGCCAATAAAAAGGGGGTATAGCATAACATTGACAGCAAGAAAGAGGTATCAGCAGTGTGTAAGTATTTTCTAAAATTTGCATTTTTGCTTCTAACGGGGCACGCTGCTGTTACTGGGTGGACTGAGCTGTCCGTGCAGAATCAAAGTTGTAGAACAGTCCATCTGTCATTGAGAGAGCTGTCAACATGTCCACAGAGAAGCTTGGTGGCCATAGTCATCTAAACATTTTCCCAATATACCCAAATTCAGTGGTAACATTATTTTTAAGCCTAGAATTATGAAGAGGGATTTGTTTTTGTTTCTACTAATCCCTCAAGTCTCCATGTGGTGATCCAAGTTTCTGAAACACAGGAACGTGTACAAACTAAGACAAATTGCCCCTCTCTCCTCAGGGACAGCTAGACTTAGAGTAAACCTTAGAGATGTGTCACCTCTCTGGAGGCACACGGAGCCTGGCACTAGCTCAGGACAGCTGCAAGATGAGCCGCTCCCTCCAGGGAGTGAGAAGCAGCAGCCCTGTCTAAGGTACACCCCGCACTGCAGGCGAGGGATCCTGGCACCCACAGAGGGACAGCTGTGCTACCAGCTCTCTGGCTTGAAGAAAAGGAAAGACATTTACAGAGGAATAATGCAAACAGCAGAACAGAAATTTCTATCTAAATGTTATTTATGATGCAGGCATGGATCAAATGAAAAATATATGGCTAAAGTAAATTAAGTAAAATCCTAAAAGTCTTGTGTGTTCTTATTATAATAAATGATGCTGCACTGATTAACATTTTGATTTGTCTTTATTTCATAATTTCTTTTCCAGTCAAGGAAAACCGGGCTCAAGTTGAGAAAGTGCTTCCAGCTATGATGAAGAACCCAGATTGGGAGAGCTTTTCTTTAACCCCGCCCCCACCCACCCCATACCTGAAAAGCAGGGCTCCTCCTCTTGCCTTTCTTGCTTTCTGTGTTTCCCAGAGGAGCAGCTCTAACCAGTCCCTGTGAAAGGACCAAGCTCCATCCCTAGGAAGTTATAGCTGAATTATTTTTCACAAAGTCAGTCGATTGTAGGTAATATTTGGTACTGTAAGGATCAGATATGAGAATACTAACAAGGAAAAAAATACACCTGGAATTTAAAATTTTATAAAATGGATACATGGGCTTTTCTGCTCCATCCCAAAGAATAATAATACCTCTCCCCAGTTACCCAAGTCTAAAACTTGTCTGCCATTCAGATTCTGCCCTCTTCCTTTACCTCTGAATCCAACCAACCCCACATTTCCATAGGTGGCACCTCCTCACAATTACTCTTGTAACTCCCCAGTTCCAGCATTGTTGCTGTGGTTCAGCCTCCAGATTTTCTCCCAGAAGCATTTTAGGAGCATCTTTGTTAGAAAACTATTTCATACTTCTCCTGTTTTTGCAAGTTTCTGATATGCCCCGTTGTTGACTGTTTCAGGGGTCTTCACTCTGTCTCATACGCTCTTCCCATTTCTGTTGGATGTTTCCGTTCAGCATACAAATAACTCCAACACTCTGTAGCTTTAACTATTTATTTGCTCATGATTTTGCCACCTGGGCTGGGTTTGATGGGGTGATTTTCCCACAGGCATCACCTGCAGTCACTCATGCCCCAGCAGTCATCTAGGGGCTTGACTAACACTGGACCTCCATGATGTCCTTCATGTACGTATCTGATCTCACTGCTGGAAGGCTGGAGCAGTCGGAATCTAGCGGGGCATCTCTCTTCATCTCTTCTCTCTTCTTCTCTTCTTTCTCCACTTCTTCCTTTTTCTTCTCTCTGTCCCTCACACCCTTGCTCTCTGTCTCTCTAATATGGTAGTCCATCTTTTTTACAAGGTAATTCAGGGCTCCATGAAGTAGGAAGGAAAGGCCAAGAGTTTCTCAAAACCCAGGACTTAGTTTAGTTGATGGCATTAATATGCACAACATTTTTAAATTGTCTTCCGGCATTTGCTCTTAAATATGATCAGATACCAAGGAGCACCAGGCATTTTAGAAAATTATGTGCAATTCAGAGACCAAAGCTAAATAACAGAAAAAAGATCAATTTGTGAGAGTCATAATGGATATGGAGAAGGAGAAAACATAGAAATAAAATCATCACTATCCTTAGAGATTAAAAACAAAATAGAGTTCCATTTGAAAAGAAAAATGTTCTGATAAATATTGGGCTAAGAAATAAGAAACTAGGCCTGACCTGTGGTGGTGCAGTGAATCAAGTGTTGACCTGGAGTGTTGAGGTCAACAGTTCAAAACCTTGGGCTTGCCCGGTCAAGGCACATATGGGAAATGCTGCATCCTGATCCTTCCGCCTTCTCTCTCTCTCTCTCTCTCTCTCTCTCTCTCTCTCTCTTCTCTATAATGACGCTAGCAACGCCCATACCCGAACGCCCTAGGCAGTGGCAGAGGGGGTGGCAGGCCTGGAGACAGACCACACCTAGAGAACACTAGGCAACACCTACTGGACTCCAGTGGCCACAAATTGCTTATACACAGACAAAATGGGCAGGCAGAGGAATGCAAACCAAATGAATCAAGAGATATCCCCAGAGAAGGACCTGAATGTACCAGATATAACCAAATTACCAGAAGCAGAATTTAGAATAATGATAGTTAGGATGTTCAAAGAAATGAGAGCAACAACGGATAGTCACTATGAAACCCGAAATAAAGAGATAACAAGTATAAAAACAAAATTGAAATAATAAAAAAGAATCAGGCAGAAATGACAAATACAATATCAGAACTGAAGACCACGATGGATGGAAATAAAAGCAGGATGAATGATGCTGAGGATCAAATTAGTGAGTTAGAGGACACAATAAACAAAGGCACAGAAGCAGAGAACAAAAAGGAAAAGAGACTCAAAAAATGTGAGAAACCTCTAAGGCAGCTCTGTGACAGCATGAAAAGAAACAACAGCCGCATCATAGGGGTTCCTGAAAAAGAAGAGAGATACACAAAAAATAGAAACTTTGTTCAATCAAATCATAGCAGAAAACTTCCCTATATTAAGACTGGGAAACAATCCACACATTCAAGAAGCACACAGAACTCCATTAAAGAGAAACCCAAAGTAATCTACACCAAGACACATCATTGTTAAAATACCAAAGCTAAGGGATAAAGAGAAAATTTTAAAAGCTGCTAGAGAAAAAAAAGGCTATCACCTACAAAGGAGCCCCATAAGGATGACATCTGACTTCTCAACAGAAACACTTGAGGCCAGAAGAGAATGGCAAGATATATTCAAAGTAATGCAGAACAAGAACCTACAACCAAGACTACTCTATCCAGCAAGGCTAATGTTTAAAATTGAAGGAGAAATAAAGAGCTTTCCAGACAAAGAAAGCCTCAAGGAATTCATTAAAACCAAACCAATTCTGCAAGAGATACTAAGGGGCCTGTTGTGAACAGTTCAAAGGGAGGAAAGAATAGAGCAAAAGAAGAATATAGCTTTAAAGAATAAAATGGCAATAAACAATTACATATCAATAATAACCTTAAATGTAAATGGATTAAATGATCCAATCAAAAGACATAGATAGCTGCGTGGATGAAGAAACAAGACCCATACATATGCTGTCTACAAGAGACACACCTTAAAACAAAAGATGCACATAGACAGAAGGTAAAAGGATGGGAAAAAATATTTCATGCAAATGGAAATGAAAGAAAAGCCGGGGTAGCAATACTTATATCTGACAAAATGGACTTTAAAACAAACGCTGTAGTAAGAGATGAAGGACACTAATAATGATAAAGGGAACAATTCAACAGGAAAATATAACTATTATAAATATCTACACACCAAATATAGGAGCTCCGACATACATAAAGCAGACTTTGATGGATATAAAGGGCGAGATTAACAGCAATACTATAATAGTAGAGGATTTCAGTGCCCCACTAACAACACTGGATAGATCCTCAAGAAAGAAAATTAATAAAGACAGCAAACTTAAAGAATGCACTATATCAACTAGATTTAATAAATATATTCAGACCCTAAATCAGTAGAATATACATTCTTCTCAAGCGCTCATGGTATGTTTTCTAGGATAGACCACATGTTAGGACACAAAAATGGTCTCAATAAATTTAAGAAGATTGAAATCATATCAAGCATTTTCTCTGATCACAATGCCATGAAACCAGAAATTAACCACAAAAGAAAAACTGAAAAGTACTCAAACACTTGGAAACTAAATACCATGTTATTAAATAATGAATGGATTAACAATGAGATCAAGAAGAAATTAAAAAGTTTCTAGAAACAAATGATAATGAACATACATCAAATCAAAATTTATGGGACACAGCAAAAGCAGTACTGAGAGGAAAGTTCATTGCACTACAGGCATATCATAAGAAGCAAGAAAAAGCTCAAATAAGCAACCTGACCCTGCATCTATAAGAACTAGAAAAACAACAGCAAATAAAGCCCAGGAGCACTAGAAGGAAGGAAATAATAAAGATCAGAGCAGAAATAAATGACATAGAGGCTAAGGAAACAATAAAGAGGATCAAAGAAACCAGAAGCTGGTTCTTTGAAAAGGTAAACAAGATTGATGAACCTCTAACTAGACTCACCAAGAAAAAAAGAGAGAGGACCCAAATAAATAAAATTATAAATAAGAGGGGAGAAATAACAACTGACACAACAGAAATACAAAGAATTGTAAGAAAATACTATGAAGAACTATATACCAAAAAATTAGACAACCTAGGTGAAATGGACAAATTTCCAGAAACACATCATCTTCCAAAAATCAATCTGGAAGAATCAGAACACCTAAACAGACGAATTACAGCAAATGAGATCAAAACAGTTATCAAAAGACTCCAAAAAAAGAAAAGTCCTGAGTCTGGTGGCTTCACAAGTGAATTCTACCAAAAATTCAAAGAAGAACTAATGCCTATCCTCCTCAAGTTATTTCAAAAAAATTCAAGAGGAAGGAAGACTGACATACTCCTTTTATGAGGCGAGCATAATTCTGATCCCAAAACCGGGCAAAGAAACGCAAAGAAAGAAAATTATAGGCCTATATCCCTGATGAATTTAGACGCTAAAATTCTCAACAAAATATTAGCCAACTGGATCCTGCAATATATGAAAAAAATCATACACCATGATCAAGTGGGATTTATTCTGGAGAGGCAATGCTGTTTCAATATTCACAAATCAATCAATGTGATTCATCACATAAACAAAAGGAAGGACAAAAATCACATGATAATTTCAATAGATGCAGAAAAAGCATTTGATAAAATCCAGCACCCATTCATGATCAAAACTCTCAGTAAAGTAGGAATACAGGGATCATTCCTTAACATGATAAAGGCCATCTATGACAAACCCACAGCAAACATCATACTAAATGGACAAAAATTAAAAGCAATCCCCTTAAGATCAGGAACCAGGCAGGGGTGCCCCCTTTCACCAGTCTTATTCAACATAGTTCTGGAAGTCCTAGCTACAGCAATCAGACAAGAAGAAGAAATAAAAGGCATCCAAATTGGAAAAGAAGAATTAAAACTGTCATTATTTGCAGATGATATGATATTGTATATAGAAAACCCTAAAGTCTCAGTCAAAAAACTACTGGACCTGATAAATGAATTCAGCAAGGTGGCAGGATATAAAAGTAATACTCAGAAATCAGAGGCATTTTTATATGCCAAAAATGAACTATCAGCAAAAAATATTTAAAAAACAATCCCCTTCACTTTTGCAGCCAAAAAAGAAAGTACCTAGGAGTAAATTTAACCAAGGAGGTTAAGGACTTGTACTCGGAAAATTATAAAACATTGATAAAAGAAATTAAGGGAGATATAAACAAGTGGAAAAATATACCGTACTCATGGCTAGGAAGAATAAACATCACTAAAATGTCTATATTACCCAAAGCAATTTATAAATTCAATGCAATACCAATTAAAATACCAATGACATACTTCAAAGATATAGAACACATATTCCAAAAATTTATATGGAACCAAAAAAGAACACGAATAGCCTCAGCAATCGTAAAAAAATAAATAATAAAGCAGGAGGTATCACTCTTCCGGATATCTAGGTTTACTACAAGGCCATTGTACTCAAGACAGCCTGGTACTGGCATAAGAACAGGCACAGAGAACAATAGAACAGAACTGAGGACCCAGAAATAAACCCACAACTTTATGGACAACTGATATTTGACAAAGGAGGAAAGAACATACAATGGAGTAAAGACAGCCTCTTTAACAAATGGTGTTGGGAAAATTGGACATCTACCTGCAAAAAAATAGAACTAGACCATCAACTTACACCATTCACAAAAACAAACTCAAAATGGATAAAAGACTTAAATGGAAGCCGTGAAACCATAAGCATCTTAGAAGAAAACATAGGCAGCAAGCTCTCCGACATCTGTAGCAGCTGTATATTTGCCGATTTATCTCCATGGGCAAATGAAATAAAAGACAAGATAAACAAATGGGACTATATCAAACTAAAAAGTTTTTGCACAGCTAAAGACAATAGGAACAGAATAAAAAGACAAACCACACAATGGGAGAACATATTCGACAGCACATCTGATAAGGGGTTAATAACTAAAATTTATAAAGAACTTATAAAACTCAACACCAGGAAGACAAACAACCCAATCAAAAAATGGGCAAAAGAAATGAATAGAAATTTCTCCAAAGAAGACATACAGATGGCCAATAGGCATATGAAAAAATGCTCAACATCACTAATCATTAGAGAAATACAAATTAAAACCACAATGAGATATCACCTCACACCAGTCAGAATGGCACTTATCAGCAAAACAACACAGAATAAGTGCTGGCGAGGATGTGGAGAAAAGGGAACCCTTCTGCACTGCTGGTGGGAATGCAGACTGGTTCAGCCACTGTGGAAAACAGTTTGGAGATTCCTCAGAAAATTAAAAATCGAACTGCCTGTTGACCCAGCTATCCCACTTATAGGAATATACCCTAAGAACACCATAGCACTGTTCGAAAAGAAGAAATGCGCCCCCATGTTCGTGGCAGCATTGTTCACAATAGCGAAGATCTGGAACCAGCCCAAGTGTCCGTCAGAAGACAAGTGGATTAAAAAGCTATGGTACATATATACTATTGAATACTATTCAGCCATAAGAAATGATGACATCGGGTCATTTATAACAAAATGGATTTACCTTAATAACATTATACGGAGTGAAATAAGTAAATCAGAAAAAAAGAAAAACTGAGAACACCATGATTTCATACATAGGTGGGACATAAAAGTGGGAATATGAGACATGGACAAGAGAGTGGTGGTTATAGGATGGGGGGAGGGAGGGAAGAGTGGGATAGGGAGGAGGGGAGGGACACAGGGAAAACCAGATCGAAGGTGACAGAGGACAATTTGACTTTTCGTGATGGGTATGCAACACAATTGAATGATAAGATAACCTGGAGATGTTTTCATTGTACATATGTACCCTGATTTATTGGTGTCACCCCATTAGAATTAATAATAATAAAATATATATAAAAAAATGGATAAAAGACTTAAACATAAGCCGTGAAACCATAAGCATCGTAGGAGAAAACATAGGCAGCAAGATCTCTGACATCTGTAGCAGCAATATATTTGCCGATTTATCTCCACGGGCAAATGAAATAAAAGGCAAGATAAACAAATGGGACTATATCAAACTAAAAAGTTTTTACACAGCTAAAGACAATAAGAACAGAATGAAAAGAGAAACCACACAATGGGAGAACATATTCGACAGCACATCTGATAAGGGGTTAATAACCAAAATTTATAAAGAATTTATAAAACTCAACACCATGAAGACAAACAATCCAATCAAAAAATGGGCAAAAGAAATGAATAGAAATTTCTCCAGAGAGGACATACACATGGCCAATAGGCATATGAAAAAATGCTTAACATCACTAATCATTAGGGATATGCAAATTAAAACCACAATGAGATATCACCTCACACCAGTCAGAATGGCACTCATCAGCAAAACAACACAGAAGAAGTGCTGGCGAGGATGTGGAGAAAAGGGAACCCTCCTGCACTGCTGGTGGGAATGCAGACTGGTGCAGCCACTGTGGAAAACTGTATGGAGATTCCTCAGAAAATTAAAAATTGAACTGCCTTTTGACCCAGCTATCCCACTTATAGGAATATACCCTAAGAACACCATAGCACTGTTCGAAAAGAAGAAATGCGCCCCCATGTTTGTGACAGCATTGTTCACAATAGCAAAGATCTGGAAACAGCCCAAGTGTCCATCAGAGGACGAGTGGATTAAAAAGCTTTGGTACATATATACTATGGAATACTACTCAGCCATAAGAAATGATGATATCAGATCATTTACAACAAAATGGATGGACCCTGATAACATTATACGGAGTGAAATAAGTAAATCAGAAAAATACTGAGAACAGCATGATTTCATTCATGTGTGAGACATAAAAGTGAGACTATGAGACATGGACTAGAGAGTGGTGGTTACGAGGTGGGGAGAGTGAGGAGAGGGTGAGATAGGAAAGAAAAGAAAAAGAAAGAAGAAACTTAATGGAATTAGAAGGTAAAGTCAAAGAAATATTCCAGAAAAGAATTATAAGAAAATAAAAAATTCAAGGTCCAGTTCAAGATACTCAGCATCCTAACATATGGGGCCTGGAATGGACAAACAAAATTAGTTATCTTTGGAAATTCATATTGTATATGTATTCTGTCTTTCTAGATTTACTATTTTTTTTCTAACTTTTTTTCTTTTTTTCTAGCTATTTCTGCTAGTGTGGCAAATGAGACTTTCAAATTTCTTTTTTTATTTGCTGAAATGAGAAGCAGAGAGGTAGAGAGACAGACTCCTGCATGCGCCCCAACGGGATCCACCTGGCAAGCCCACTAGGGAGTAATTCTCTGCCCATCTGGGCCTTTGCTCCATTGCAACCGGAGCCATTCTAGAACCTGAGGTGAAGGCCATGAAGCACCTGGGCCAACTCTGCTCCACTGGAGCCTTGGCTGCAGGAGGGGAAGGGAGAGATAGATAGAAAGGAGAGGGGAGAAGGTGGAGAAGCAGATGGGCACTTCTCCCATGTGTCCTGGCTAGGAATCAAACCTGGGACTTCCACACGCTGGGCCAACGCTATGCCACTGAGACAACCAGCCAGGGCGAGACTTAAAAATATCTTAATTCATTCCATTGTGGCCATTAAATTCCTGAACATTTTCATTTAGTTTTCCAACTTCTCTTCTCTATGTATATTTATTCCTAGACAATCAGTGTTCAATTGATGTATAAGAAATACAAGAATGAATGAATGTGAAGTGAAAAATTGCATTTCAATAGGGAAGCTGGTTGATAAGACAAGTGCCTCGGTGAAACTGGATACTTGGGGAACTGCTCCAGCTGTAGTGTGCTGTCTTTGATCCTGCCCCCAGATAAAATTGTAGGCGATGCATGGTTGGAGAGTAATAGCTATCCTGAGGGAAATTACTGTCAAAAGCAAATAAATTTCATATGACATGGGCCAAATTGTTTTATTAAACTGATTGATAGCAATCAGTAAACTGCTGGTTCCTTCCATTTGTTGATACGGGGATCAGATTTCTCATACCCATGAATATAATTTTATTTTTCAAACCCAAAAGAAAGAATGAACATGTAAAAAGGTGGTCCAGGACCCAGGAGAAATTTGTCTATTTTTCCAACTCATTGTTAATGCTGATCTACTTGGAAGCAATGAGCTTTTTATTTTTGTGTGTGGACGGCCTTCCCACTTGAGAATCAGTCACATTGTGATCTTTCATTTCTTTTGGGACAGCCAGTAGAAAGTGATTTTATAAGTTACAGTTCTGACCTTTTTTAGGATTCTGTTATTTGATTAGAAAGCATCAGAGGGCTTCTGTCTGGCAGGGTTTGTTGCCTGTAACAAAGCAATCAGCAATGCAACCAAAGAGTTATTCGTAAGGGGTTATAGATTTATTCACAACAAATATTGTTACTGGTGCAATTCCACATGGGAAATTAAACGCACCAGAGGTTTGTTTGTGTTCCTCTCTTGACATCCATACTGTGCTATAGGTGAAAACAATTGATAAAAATGGCCTTTGGCTTATGAGAGATTCAAAACCCTTGAAAGAGATGTAAGTGAAACCTTGCTTATAAAGCTCTCCCCAGGTGAAGTGTGGTATGGCATGATGTGAATGTTGCTTTATATAACAGCTTTATTTTCCTAAACCATGTTGTCTCTAGATGCCTGGAGGAGCCCGAGACCTTTCTAGGTGTCTATTTTCCTAACAATATCAAATTACTAATTATTTTGACTGTGTTGACATTTCTACCAATGATGCAAAAACCCCTGCTTCCTGAGCATGAGTGGAGACAATGGTACTGAGCTCTCTCTAGTTTTTATTTTTATTTTAAATTTTTTTCTACTGTTAGCTTTATCAAGATGTAATTCGCATAAAGTACACTGAACTCATTTAAGTACTTGAAGTTTAGGGTGTTTTGCAACACCACCAACCAATCTCAGGTCTCCAGACGACAACTTGGTATTCAGCAATTCAATTCTGACGCTGTCTATCTGGAGAGGCACCAGATCTCACATGTCAAAGGGCAAAGCTCCATAAGATTGCTCCGCAACTTCACATGCCAATGCAAGTCTAGCTTATCATCTGTACTTCTGAATAAATTGAAGGTTTCCACAATTCCTTCCTTGGGTTTGATAATTGGCTAGAGTGGTTCATAAAACTCTGGAAAACATTTGGCTGTTACTGGTCTATAATAAAGGATATTATAGAGGATACCCATGAGCAGCCAGATGAAGAGGCATGTAGGGCAAAGTCAGGGAGGTCCCTGAGTGCCGTAGAGCTTAACATTCCAGTGCTCTAACCACCTGGTGTTTCTGATGACCAATAGCATCTGAGGCTATACAGAGGCCCCGCCCTGAGTCACCTATACACAGGGGCAGTGAAAAGGGACTGTTCAACTGGTCAAAGGTGCACCATGACTTTATGGACACACTGTAAATGCCACTCCTTTCATTCAGGGAATTCCAAGGGTTTTAGGAGTTCAGCACCAGAAACTAAGGACAAAAACCTCATATATTTACATGGGATTTAATACACTCACAAACATATGCAACCATCATCACAATGAATTTTAGAAAATTTCATCACCTCTAAAAGAAACCCCAGATAGCCTTTAGGACCCTCCCTAAGTACTACCATCCATCCCAACCTTACACAATGATTCATTTACTTTTTGTATCTATGGAACTGCCTTTCTGGGCATGTCATATCATATGTGTTTCTTATGATTGGTTTCTTCTAATGCAATATTTTCAAGTTTCATACATGTTTTAGCATGTATCAGTACTTTATTCCTTTTTATGGGTATATAATAGGTCATTGAATAGATATACATTGTATTGGTCCATTCATCCAGCCATGAACATGTGAGTTCTTTTCACCTTTGGGCTATTATGAACAATATTGCCATAAACACGTGAGTAGAACTTTCTGTGTGGACATGTTTTCATTTCTCTTAGGTAGTATATACCTAGGAGTAGATTTGCTGAGTCATACTACAATTCTATGTTTAAGTATTGGAAGAACTTCCAGGCTGTTTTCCAAAGTAGCTATAGTATTTTCTATTCCTACCTTCCCCCAGATGTTTCCATGAATTACTGCCTCAGTGTTTTTGTATCACTGCTCACAATCCTTAAGGAGACTTGCTCTGACTGTCCTATATAATTAGTACCTCTGTGCTATGATTAGTTTTCTTATCCTGCTTCCTAGGTCTTCATAACCCTCGTCACCACTTGGCATATATTTAAATATTGGTTTAGTTTCATCTTCCATCTTAGAATATCATCTTGATGAGCAGAAATGTTTTCTGGATATTTTTCTACTACTATATTTCCATATGACAATCTGGCGTATGGTAAGTAATAAATATTCATTAAATCAACAAGCTAATGAGTCAATTGCAAATGTTGATTGACTTTCTTCTCTGTCTTCACATTTTCTTTTAGCAGAATGTAGAAATAGGCTTTACTAAAGCAATATACAAACTAGCATTCTTTAAGGGGGCAGGAGATGTAACTCATTATAGGTAGACCTGGCTAGAAAACATTGAGAAATAGAATAATTTCTTAAAGAAAATTGAAGAACTAAATGATGGCGTGAAGTTTAGATATTTCAATAAAAGTCACGATTTCCTAGTGTTTGGTTTTAGGTTTGGGCCCTCAAGGTCACCCGGGAAAGAACCCAAATAAGTGTGGGAGGAAATTTAATTCAAACAAAGATGTATGAAAAACTTTCCCCAATGAGAATGGCTGACCATTGAAAGGCAAGCATGGGGGCCGGGGGGGCAAGATAGCAATGGAGTAGGCGGATGTACCAACTTCCAATTTCCAGAACCAAAGTGGATTATAACTTGATTTTAAGAACCATCATCTGGATAAACAAACGTTGAACTGGACTGAGAGGACTCTTCAATAGGGAAACACTGAAGAAGCCACATTAAGACTGGTAGGAAAAGCGAAAACGTGGAAAGGGCTGCCCAGCTCCCCAGAGCGAACAGCAGCCCGGAGAGATTTGTGTGGTGGGAAGAGAGACCAGCAGAAGGGTAGGGACCCGGGTCCCAGAAACAAAACCCCAGCCTGCAGTCGCAGAGCCTAGAAGAGGCGTTTGGACAGTATTTAGCTGGGAAACAGGTTAGGATACTATTTATGAGAAAGAGACAGTTGTCTCAGACCCAGGATTCTTCTTAAAGGGATGGTGCAAAAATCCTCCCTCACAACCACTCACCCGGAACTCCAGGAGACAGAGAGAGATAGAGGACCAGAACAGTGGGAAGAGGGTGCGGTCTGGAAGGCAAAGGGAGAAAAGCTTTGAGGGACAGCCACCCTAAACCCTGGGCTGAGTCACTCCACAAATTTGTAACAATATTTCCCCTGGAACCAGCAAGGGGAAGCAGGACACCAGCCAAACAGGCTCCCCAGGACAATCAGAGCAGTAGCTTAGAAGGAGGGAGCTTCCAGAACTACAGTATGGAGTATTAGGGTCTGAGCTGCAGCGCCCCCACCCACACTGCTAAGGACTTGCTGGAGGGCAGGCGGCCGTGGAATGCCGAAGTGCCGTATCGTCAGTGGGGGCAGAGGCTGAGCCGGCTGGCGTGAGCTTGGTCTAGCCCAGTGGGAATGAAGGGCACACGCGAAAGAGGTCTGGCAACTGCAGGCCCGCCTGCGACCCCAACTCTGGGGGAAAAGCGGGAGCCCGGAGGCTTGAAGCTCTGTACAACCGGCTTTGGCTGTGGAGGTGGGGCAGAAGCCAGGGCTTGCTGTTGAGTGCACAGCAGCAGCCCGGCAGAGAAGCCAAGGTTGTCGGGGGCAGGCGAAAGCCTGGCTTGCAGCTGAGAGTGCATCAGCAGCCCCTCCAGGCCAGAGAAGTCGACAGACAGGGAGCTGCAGCTGAGCAAATGTGCTTACCCCTGCCTTTGGTGCCCAGGCTTGTGACCCAAGGGTAGTGCGCAATCCCACCCGTGGGAGAGGGGTGAAGGCTGAGACCAGCTAAGGCTTATAGAGCTGGGCATGAGAACACAGACTCTCATGTGGAGGCAAGGCAGGAACCAGAGCAACAGCCGCATCAGGCTGGCGCCGGCTAAGCCCATACCCAACCTTCCTAGACAGTGGCATAGGAGTGGTGGGCCTGCAGACAGACCACACCTAGAGAACACAGAGGCAACACCCATTGAACTCCAGTGGCCACACCCTTCTTATACACAGACAAAATAGGCAGGCAAAGAAATGCAACCCAAATAAATCAAGAGAAATCCCCAGAGAAGGACCTGAATGAATCAGATATAACCAAATTACTGGATGCAGAATTTAAAAAAATGATTGTTAGGATGTTCAAAGAGCTTAGAGCAACAATGGATAGTCATTATGAACACATAAAAAAGAGATAGCAAGTATAAAATAGAAATTTTAAATAATAAAAAAGAATCAAACAAAAGTGACAAATACAATATCAGAATTGAAGACCACAATGAAAGGAATTAAAAGCAGGATGAATGAAGCTGAGGATCGAATCAGAGAGTTAGAGGACAAAACAAACAAAGGCACAGAAGCAGAGAAGAAAAAGAAAAAGAGAATCAAAAAGTGTGAGGAAAATCTAATTGAGCTCTGTGACAACATGAAGAGAAATAACATCCACATGTTAGGGGTTCCTGAAGAAGAGGAGAGAGAAAAAGAAATAGAAACTTTGTTCAATCAAATCATAGCAGAAAGCATTCCTAAATAAAGGCTAAAAAACATTTCACACATTCAAGAAGCACAGAGAACTCCATTAAAGAGACACCTAAAGAAATCTACACCAAGAGACATCATAGTTAAAATACCAAAGCGAAGGGATAAAGAGAAAATTTTTAAAGCTGCTAGAGAAAAAAAGGCTATCACCTACAAAAGAGCCCTCATAAGAATGAATTCGACTTCTCAACAGAAACACTTGAGGCCAGAAGGGAATGGCAAGATATATTCAAAGTAATACAGAACAAGAACCTACAACCAAGACTACTTTATCCAGCAAGACTAACATTTAAAATTGAATGAGAAATAAAGAGCTTCCCACACAAAAGAACACCTCAACAAATTCATTAAAACCAAACCAATTCTGCAAGAGGTGCAAAAGGGCCTGTTGTGCACAGATCAAAGAGGGAAAAGAATATAGCAAAAGGAGAATACAGCTTTAAAGAATAAAATGGCAATAAACAACTACATATCAATAATAACCTTAAATGTAAATGGATTAAATGATCCAATCAAAAGACATAGGGTAACTGCATGAATAAAGAAACAGGATCCATACATATGCTGTCTACAAGAGACACACCTTAAAACAAGAGGTGCACATAGACTGAAAGTAAAAGATTGGAAAATAATATTTCATGCAAATGGAAATGAAAAAGAAAGTTGGGGTAGCAATACTTATATATAACAAAATGGACTTTAAAACAAAAGCTGTATTAAGAGATAAAGAAGGACACTACATAATGATAAAGAAAACGATTCAACAGGAAGATATAACCATTATAAATATGTACGAACCGAACATAGGAGCCCTGACATACATAAAGCAGGCTTTGATGGATATAAAAAGGGAGATTAACAGCAATACTATAATAGTAGGGGATTTCAATACCCCACTAACATCACTGGATATATCCTCAAGAAAGGAAATTAACAAAGAAACAGGACACTTAAAGATATACTAGATCAACAAAATTTAATAAAAATCTTTAGAACTTTTCACCCTAAAGCAGCAGAATATATATTCTTTTCAAGCACTCATGGTACATTCTCTAGAATAGACCACATGTTAGGACACAACAGTGGTCTCAACAAATTTAAGAACACTGAAATCATATCAAGCATTTTCTCTGACCACAATGCCATAAAACTAGAAATTAACCACAAAAGAAAAACTGAAAAATACTCAAACACTTGGAAACTAAATAGCATGTTATTAAATAATGAATGGATTAACAATGAGATCAAAGAAAAAATAAAATATTTTCTAGAAATGAATGATAATGAGCATATATCAACTCAAAATTTATGGGACACAGCAAAAACCAGTACTGAGAGGAAAGTTCATAGCACTACAGGAAAAGAAAAAGCTCAAATAAGCAACCTCACCCTGCATCTAAAATAATTAGAAAAACAACAGCAAATAAAGCCCAGGACCTGTAGAAGAAGGAAATAATAAAGATCAGAGCAGAAATAAATGATATAGAGGCTAAGGAAACAATACAGAGGATAAAAGAAACCAGGAGCTGGCACATTGAAAAGATAAACAAGATTGATGAACCTTTAACTAGACTCACCAAGAAAAAGAAAGGACTCAAATAAATGAAATTGGAAATGAGAGTGGAGAAATAACAACTGACACAACAGAAATACAATATATTTTAAGAAAATACTATGAAAAACTCTATGCCAAAAAATTAGACAACCTAGGTGAAATGGACAAATTTCTTGAATCATATAATCTTCCAAAAATCAATCTGGAGAAATCAGAACACCTAAACAGACCAATTACAACAAATGAGATCGAAACAGTTATCAAATACTCCCAAAAAAGAAAATTCCTGGGCCTGACGGCTTCACAAGTGAATTCTATCAAAAATTCAGAGAAGAACTAACTCCTATCCTCCTCAAGCTATTTCAAAAAAATTCAAGAGGAAGGAAGACGTCCAAACTCCTTTTATGAGGCGAGCATAATTCTGATCCCAAAACCGGGCAAAGACAATGCAAAGAAAGAAAATTATAGGCCTATATCCCTGATAAATCTAGATGCTAAAATTCTCAACAAATATTAGCCAACCAGACCCAGCAATATATGAAAAAAATCATACACCATGATCAAGTGGGATTTATTCTGAAGAGGCAAGGCTGTTTCAATATTCGCAAATCAATCAATGTGATTCATCACATAAACAAAAGAAGGACAAAAAATCACATGATAATTTCAATAGATGCATAAAAAGCATTTGATAAAATCCAGCACGCATTCATGCTCAAAACTCTCAGTAAAGTGGGAATACAGGGAACATTCCTTAACATGATAAAGGCCTTCTTTGACAAACCCACAGCAAACATCATAGTAAATGGGCAAAAATTAAAAGCAATCGCCTTAAGATCAGGAACCAGGCAGGGGTGCCCACTTTCACCACTCTTATTCAACATAGTTCTGGAAGTCCTAGCTACAGCAATCAGACAAGAAGAAGAAATAAAAGGCATCTAAATTGAAAAAGAAGTAAAACTGTCATTATTTGCAGATGATATGATATTGTATATAGAAAACCCTAAAGTCTCAGTCAAAAAACTACTGGACCTGATAAGTGAATTCAGCAAGGTGGCATGATATAAAATTAATACTCAGAAATCAGAGGCATTTTTATATACTAAAAATGAACTGTCAGCAAAAAAAATTAACAAAACAATCCCCTTCACTATTGCAATCAAAAAAATAAAGTACTTAGGACTTAATTTAGCCAAGGAGGTTAAGGACTTGTACTCGGAAAATTATAAAACTTTGATAAAAGAAATCAAGGAAGATACAAACAAGTGGAAGCATATACTGTGTTCATGGTTAGGAAAAAATAAACATCATTAAAATGTCTATATTACCCAAAGCAATTTATAAATTCAATGCAATACCAATTAAAATACCAATGACATACTTCAAAGATATAGAACACATATTCCAAAAATTTATATGAAACCAAAAAAGAACACGAATAGCCTCAGCAATCGTAAAAAAATAAATAAATAAAGCAGAAGGTATCACTTTCCCGGATATCAAGGTTTACTACAAGGCCATTGTACTCAAGAGAGCCTGGTACTGGCATAAGAACAGGCCCATAGATCAATGGAACAGAACAGAGAACCCAGAAATAAACCCACTCCTATATGGACAACTGATATTTGGCAAAGGAGGGAAGAACATACAACGAAGTAAAGACAGCCTCTTTAACAAATGGTGGGAAAATTGGACATCTACCTGCAAAAATATGAAACTAGACCATCAACTTACACTATTCACAAAAACAAACTCAAAATTGATAAAAGACTTAAATGTAAGCCATGAAACCATAAGCATCGTAGAAGAAAACATAGGCAGCAAGCTCTCTGACATCTGTAGCAGCAATATATTTGCCGATTTATCTCCACGGGCAAATGGAATAAAAGGCAAGATAAACAAATGGGACTATATCAAACTAAAAAGCTTTTGCACAGCTAAAGACAATAAGAACAAAATGAAAAGACAAACCACACAATGGGAGAACATATTCGACAACATGTCTGATAAGGGGTTAATAACCAAAATTTATAAAGAACTTATAAAACTCAACACCAGGAAGACAAACAATCCAACAAAAAATAGGCGAAAGAAATAAATAGATATTTCTCCAAAGAGGACATACAGATGGCCAATAGGCATATGAAAAAATGCTTAACATCACTAATCATTAGAGAAATGCAAATTAAAACCACAATGAGATATCACCTCACACCAGTCAGAATGGCACTCATCAGCAAAACAACACAGAAGAAGTGCTGGTGAGGATGTGGAGAAAAGGAAACCCTCCTGTACTACTGGTGGGAATGCAGACTGGTGCAGCCACAGTGGAAAACAGTATGGAGATTCCTCAAAAAATTAAAAGTCGCACTACTTTTTGACCCAGCTACCCCACTTATAGGAATATACCCTAAGAACACCATAGCACTGTTCGAAAAGAAGAAATGCGCCCCCATGTTCGTGGCAGCATTGTTCACAATAGCGAAGATCTGGAACCAGCCCAAGTGTCCGTCAGAAGACGAGTGGATTAAAAAGCTATGGTACATATATACTATGGAATACTACTCAGCCATAAGAAACGTTGACATCGGATCATTTATAACAAAATGGATGTACCTTGATAACATTATACGGAGTGAAATAAGTAAATCAGAAAAAAAGAAAAACTGAGAACAGCACGATTACATACATAGGTGGGACATGAAAGTGAGGGTATGAGACATGGACAAGAGAGTGTTGGTTATGGGATGGGGGGAGGGAGGGAAAAGTGGGATAGGGAGGAGGGGAGGGACACAGAGAAAACCAGATTGAAGGTGACAGAGGACAATTTGACTTTTGGTGATGGGTATGCAACACAATTGAATGATAAGATAACCTGGAGATGTTTTCATTGTACATATGTACCCTGATTTATTGGTGTCACCTCATTAGAATTAATAATAATAAAATATATATTAAAATTTAAAAAAAAAAAAAAAAAAAGCTTTGGTACATATATACTATGGAATACTACTCAGCCATAAGAAATGATGACATCGGGTCATTTACAACAAAATGGATGGACCTTGATAACATTATATGGAGTAAAATAAGTAAAACAGAAGGAAAGTTAGAACAGCATGATTTCATACATGTGTGGGACATAAAAGCGAGACTAAGAGACATGGGCAAGATTCTGGTGGTTACGGGGTGGGGAAAGGGAGAAGAGGGAGGGAGAAGGAGGGAGAGGGGGTGCACAAGGAAAACCAGATAGAAGGTGACAGAGGACAAATTTACTTTGGGTTATTGGTATGCAACATAATTGAATGATAAGATAACCTAAAGATGTTTTCTTTCAACATATTTACCCTGATTTATTGTCACCCCATTAAAATTTTAAAAAATTAAAAATTGAACTGCCTTTTGCCCCAGCTATCCCACTTTTAGGAATATACCCTAAGAACACTATAGCACTGTTCGAAAAATAGAAATGCACCCCCATGTTCATGGCAGCATTGTTCACAATAGCGAAGATCTGGAAACAGCCCAAGTGTCCGTCAGAGGATGAATGGATTAACAATCTTTGGTACATATATACTATAGAATACTACTCAGCCATAAGAAATGATGACATTGGATCATTTACAACAACATGGATGGACCTTGATAACATTATACTGAGTGAAGTAAATAAATCAGAAGAAACTAAGGACTGTATGAGTCCATACATAGATGGGGCATAAAAATGAGACTCAGAGATATGGACAAGAGGGTACTGGCTTCCCGGCGGGAGGGAGGTGAGGGAGGGGGTAGGGAGAGGAGAGGGACACAAAGAAAACCAGATAGAAGGTGATGGAGGACAATTTGACTTTGGGTGATGGGTACGCAATATAATCAAATGTCAAAATAACCTTGAAATATTTTCTTGGAACATATGTGCCCTGTTTTATTAATGTTACCCCATTAAAATTAATTTTAAAAAATTTGTAGTAGGAAGTCAATAAATAATGCATAAGACTGGAAAAACAGCCCCACCCAGTAGAAGAATACAAAACGTTATTTAGAGAGCTAGAGACCAATTTCATGTCATTGGTGCGAAGATGCAAAAGTAATTACTCTATGACAGGGGGAATGGGGCTGAGGGAGGTGAGAAACTACTGTCTTTTTGTCATAAACATTGTTGAATTATTTGACGATTAACTTTAAACATGCATGTTCATCTAATAAAAAATAAAAATACAATAAAAAGAAAAAATTTAAATAAAGGCAAGCATAGCAAAATGATGGAATGTGATTTAAAATAACATCATGAAGCAATGGGAAAGGTTCCAGAATAGAATTTTTTAAGCTCTGCTGCTAAGTGGCTGTATAATTTGGAATAAAACATTAAATTTCAATAGTTTTCATCAAGTCTTTGCCTGTCAAATGAAGAGTGTTAGTCTAGATAATCCCTATGGCTTCTTGATATCTCTTCTGTGAAAAGCACTAGAAAATAACCTTAACCTAATAGCATCAATATTGACTGTGATCCTCTGTGATCAAGGAAGTAAGGGATTCGGAGTCAATGATATGACTTAAAACAACACATATAACCAATCAGTTCAATTGAGATAGACATTAAATTTAATGCCATTGGTTATAGTATGAAGAGAGTGGGTGATGAGATAGTTTGTGGAGGAGTAATAATTTAGATTTTCTCCTCAACTGTTCATTGTCTGTGCTGATATAGACCATGTAAAACTGATTCCACTCAACCCATTTGGTTTAGAACAATCCTGTCTGGTGCATAGGTAACAAGTCCCTCAATTAAATGTCAATTAATATAGTCTATTCAAGTTGGCCAGAATAGAAAATCTGAAAAAAACGTCTTAAATAACAGGATGTGAATAAAACTGGTACTGTGGCATATTCACTGCCATCCCCGAAGACCAAGAATTCAGCTAATTCCAAATAATGCTAGCCCTCCTCGAAAATGATTACTACTCAGCCATTAACTTCCTTGTAAATATCTGAGCCAAGAAAATGTCTTTCCTGAAAGCATCCTTTTTTTCCCCCATTAATAACTATTTTTCATGACACACAAAAATCAATAGGTCTCATTTCGGTACCTCATGTGTCACACTGACAAATATAGGGTCGGCCACAAATTCATACCTTTCACTGCCGACCTGGACCTCCAAGCATGCCAGGTTTGAGCAGCTTTGAATTCTGTTTAATTCAGTGCATGGTGCTGCTCACCAGCTCTCGGCAGTTTTTAGATCCTCATTACTCTGGTGAAGCCAAGTTTGTCTTTGTTTTACTTTGTTTATTGTCTCACTCAGAGAGTTCTGATTATAGTTGTAACAACAAAGCAGCCCCATGTTGGTACCATCTTCTGCATCTCCATTTCTCACCATCAAAATAAATGAGTATTCTAGTTTCCTAAAAAATGGCACGTTTTACAAAGAATTGCTTTTATAAAAGCTGGCAGGTAACTATACCACTAGCAGTGGATGTGTAAGAGCCTACTGCCTCAAACACCAAAACTCTGGGAATTTGCTAATAGGATGTCTTTTGGAAGAAAACTGATTTGAACACTAGCTTATCCTTAGTGTTTCTAAAAGGCTATTCCAGTAAAATACTATAGTCTTGAATTTATTACTCCAATAGCTGTTACAGAAATGCATTTAAGCCTTAACACTGAAGTTATTAGGACTGTACTATAACCTCAGGAAGTAAGAATGAGAGCATAACTTATTGTTGTTTCTTATTCTCTTGACCCTCTGACATTGAATTCTCTCCAGCTCCAATTTGTGCAGATATATGGGTCAGGAAGTAGGGCATGGAGGTGAGGTACAGACCACGAGTTCTCATAACAGCATTACCATGGTAGACGTCCAAAGCCCATTCTCCTTTCTGGGTTCTCCATGGATGCTTGGCAGTTGAAAGGGTGATTGTCCACATAGGGAGATTTTGAAAATAGGCCGAGCCATCCTGAGGCCAGTATGTGCATTCTTTTCTCTGGATAATCACTGGACCTGCTAGTAGTCATCATTAGTCAGCAATAAGAACAATAATAGAGCTCATAAACATAGCTGATGTGTCAGTGTTCATTCAAGGAAAGCCTGGTTCATCCAGACAGAGAATAGACAATCTCCAGAGTGGGATCAATCTCCCTCACAGAGACACATAACTAGATCAAATATTATTCCAAATATTTTCTGAAATCAACTTTAGAACTCAAAGAACTTCCCTTCTCAGTTTTAATGTTTATTTTATTGACTTGAGAGACGAGGAAAGGAAAGAGAGAGATAGAGACAGAAACTTTGATCTGTTCCTATATGTCTCTGACCCGGAATCGAAACAGCAACTTCTGAACCTCGGGATGATGCTCTAACAAATTGAACCATGCAGCCATGGCTTTTCTCATTTTCCACATTGACAAACTTTCACCAAAGCAGTGAGTAACTAATGTCTATCTAACTAGACAGGAAAAAGAAATGCAATGAGTAGAGAGAAGAAAAACATAGCTTTCAAAATCTTGTCCTGCCACATGGTATGCAGGCTTAAAAAGGATGCAGAGAAATCAAAGACCATCACTGTAGCCAAAGGAGCCAGGGGAAGCTTTAGGGAGGAGGCACGACATCAATCATGAGCTATTTAATTACCAAAAATAGAATAACCATTACCAAGATTTTCACAAAGGCCATATTATCAATATCTGTTTGGTAAGGCCATTTGGAGATATACATCAGGTTACAGTTATTCTGAAACAAAGCACTATTTATAATTTTAATACTTACACATTTTGTTCCACTCCGTGTTTTACAAGGTAGTTTTCTGTGCATTATCTCATTTGCTATAATAATAGTATTAACTATAAGTTGTTATAATAAGGGGCAGTTTTATAACACTGGGGAACAAAAATTTTGTTGAATCCACAAAAACACTTGTTCTTACCTAATTCAAGTGTGCTGATCTCAAATCAGACATTATTTTTTCTCTGTAAGCTACAGTTTTTATGCAATTCAAGATTTTAGGTTTTCATCTTATTGTAAAATTTTCAACATTTAGTTTAACATAATGAAGTAGAATGTCTTCTTGGGCACCATCATTGTGAAAATATAATAATTTATATAATGCAGTTAATACACTAACACACTAAAAGATATGATTGCATTAGAATTTGCCTAGAATTTCAAAATAGAACATATTAAAACAATCATAAAATGTGCACAAAACTTATTTAAATTTTATTCTGGCAAAAATTTGCATTTGTAGCTCTTGCGTTTGTGTACTTGTTGAGGACAATCTGTTTGATGCTCCAGCAGTAGTCTGCCATCATATTTCTGTCCATCGCCCCTGAAAATGCTCTTCCATCGTCTTCAGATCTTGATGAAAGCATTCTCCCTACTCATCACTAACAGCTCCAAGATTTTCGGGAAACTTATCAAGGTGACTGTTCAGGAAGTGAATCTTAACGCTCATGTAACATCCAATGTTGCAGAATGCCAACAGCATCATTTGAACCAGAAGTTCATAGTTTTCTGCTTTTTTGTTGCCAAGGAAGTTCTTTGTAACTGCCACAAAAGACTATCATGCTGTTTTCTCCTGGTTATTCATCTTCCTGGCAAATTCTTCATCACGTATGAGGGTTCAAATTTGAGGCCCCTCGAATACACCTGCTTTTATCTTCTCAAAAGACAAGGCAGGAAAAGCAGAAATAATATGCTGAAAGCATTCACTTTCTCTATTCAAAACCTAAACAAACTGCTTCATTAAGCCAAGTTTGATGTGAAGTGTGGGAAAAATTATCCTGTCTCAATTAACTACAGGTTCATTCACAATATTTTTCATCCCTACTTCCAGAGCTTCGCGTTTCAGCCACTCCTTCTGTGTCCAGTGTTTCTCCTGAGCTCGGCCATCCCACAAACACAGAAAGCAAGGATACTTTGTGAAACCTCTCTGTTGTCCTAGCAGGAAATTTACCATTTTAAGATCCACACAAATGATCCAGTTATGTTCCTCATATTTCAGTAAGTCAAGGACAATTTTTATGTCATTATAATCTTCTCGCAGATGAGTTGAATAACCCATTGGAATCGCTGCATAAACATTACCGTTGTGTAGGAGATCACATTTCAGACTCCGTTGAGAGCTGTCAAGAAATAGCCGCTATTCTGTTGGGCTGTAAGTGGTAACACCTAGCTGGCTGAGAAGACTACTGATATCATGACAGGAAACAAAGTGTTTGTCTTCGGGAAAAAAGTTCACAAAAATTTGTTCACGCTTTCTGAAATGGGATACTTTAGCTGACCAGTGAAGTACATTCTTTTCTTGAAGCCTGGAGGCTAATAACTCAGCTGCTTTCTTTGATAGGCCCAAATCTCTTACTAAGTCATTCAATTTGGGTTGGCTAAACTGTTGAGGGCTTAATGACTGCTTGGCATCAGAAGAAGACCCTTCAAATTCTATAACTATTTCCTCATTTATCTTACCAAAATATACTTGATCACCATGTTTACTTTCTTCGTCTTTAGAAGAAATAAAACCATTGAAAACTAGAACCGGGAGTGTCTCAGAGTATGGAATAGGTCGTATTGCTGAAGGAATATTAGGATATGCGATCATATGCCATTTTTTCTTGCTGATGCCCTTTGTATGGATCAGACAGAAATAACAGTCACCGCTGTAGTCCTCAGGTTCACGCCAAACCATGGGAATACCAAAAGGCATTCCTTTGCGATTTTCTTTCATCGAGTCACAAAGCATTTTCTCATAATTATGACACACAATATAAGGAGCTCAATTCTTGTCTTGATCACCTAGGGGAACTTGAAAATAGGCAATATATGAACGTGTCATGAGTGATGAAATATTGTATCTTTGACGTTGAAGTGTGTAACAACCACATATAGAACAGAAGGTGTCAGGACTATTCTTACATTTACATCTACTTGAAGAAGCCATGATTCAATCTTAAAACAAAATAAAAGGGTGTTTTTATCTGATAATAATTTTTTACATTTAAAAACAAGTACAATTATGTAAAAGTAATGTAAAACATTAATTGCCTTGCGGTTATGTTCAATCCAAGAGTTGTTGCCCTTTAACTCCAATTTAAAAGCCAATGCATGCCATTAACTGTAACAAAAAGAAATTAAAATTACATAAGAACTAGAGCATGCACCAAAAAACAAAATCAGCAATGAAAAAATATATAGGAAAAGTTCTAAAACCTCATGCAACAGAAAATTAAAAAAAAAAAAAATTTGTTCCCCAGTGAATCCATCCATGCTATCATAGCTATTGATTCTTTTTTGAACTAGTTGGTCGTTTTTCTTTGTTTGATTTTGTTTTCTACTTCATGCATATACATGCTAACTACTAAGTCTGACCAGCACAAGGATAGCATACCTATTTACCTCCTGGATGTCTCTTAAATATCTCATTGGTAGTCTCTGCACAGTTGAAACTTAATGTTTTTCCCTTGTGGACATCAATGAACCTAAATGCACGGATGTGACATTTAAAAATAATTCTGCTCTTTTCTACCCTTACTCATCACTGCTGTCTCACTGGGACAAGAGGACATCGTACAGTACAACCCTGAGTCTTCCCCCTTATGTCTCCTGCTGCTTGCTTCTTATTATTTGATTCATCTTCCGAGCATACAACTTCATTCCTTGTCATTCCCCTTACAGATTTTACAACTGAATTCCCCCTTTACTTCAATTTGAAGATATATGTCTCTCCCATAGAACTTACTAACCTGATAAGCTTCACACAAGGCTGCATAATTTTATTTTTCTTACAATTCAGTTATTCTACATTCTACTTGGGATGTAGGACATTTGAAGAGCATAACTCTTCCTCTGTCAACAAGATATACAAAAACTACAAAATTTTAACTTTTCTTGAACCCCTCAGGTAGGTAAGTCCACCTGAAATCTAGTGAAAGACAGGCATCTCTGTGGGAAAAATAGGACACACATGCTCAGCATATAAGGACAGCAGGAGTTTCCTATATGTGGATAAGAAGGATCCTATAACTAATGGCTAAAAACTGAATGCGACCTGGGACGTGATTATAGACCCTCTGGAGGCGGCACATTCACTGGCAGGACCTTCACTGTTCACAAGAAAACTTGGGCCTGGAGGAAAACAAGAGAAAGCCTCCACTGTGGGTCAGGCCTGAAGCTGGGCAGTGGCGTTCTCTCTAGAATATACACAAAGTTCCCTCTGGGTCTTTTCATATTATGGATCACTGAAAAGCCCCAGGTACCAGGGATGCAGGGCCTGCCCAATGCTGCGGTTAGATGAGAACAATGGAAACACTGCTTGCCCCACAACCCCTCCCAGGTTATCAAGTGCTGAGTAACACGCAGCAGCAGACTGTTGCTGAGAAAGGTTCAAGATGATGAAGAAAGAACTCTCAGAGGTGTAGGTATAAAGGGAAGGCCTAAAATTGAGGGTGAAACAGACCCTATGAAAAAATTCTCCAGCAAACTGGTGCCCAGGCACATAAGATAGCAATACAGAAATTTGAAGTTGGAGGTGCACTGAAGGTAACCTGAGTCACAGCAAAATCTAAACTCGGCCCAACTGTGTGTGTGTGTGTGTGTGTGTGTGTGTGTGTGTGTGTGTGTGTGTGAGAGAGAGAGAGAGAGAGAGAGAGAGAGGGAGGGAGGGAGGGAGAGAGGGAGGGAGAGAGAAAGAGAGAAAGAGACAGAGACAAGAGAGAGGGACAGATAGGGACAGACAGGAAGAGAGAGAGATGAGAAGCATCAATTCGTCGTTGTGGCATCTTATTTGTTTATTGTTCATTGATTGCTTTCTCATATGTGCCTTGACAGGGAAGGAGAGTTAGGGGGGCTCCAGCAGAGTGAGTGATCCTTGCTCAAGCCAGTAACCTTGGGTTTAAGCCAGGGCCCTTGGGCTTT
This sequence comes from Rhynchonycteris naso, assembly GCA_037038555.1. NCBI lineage: Eukaryota > Metazoa > Chordata > Mammalia > Chiroptera > Emballonuridae > Rhynchonycteris > Rhynchonycteris naso. The sequence goes on along the minus strand of CM072999.1, from coordinate 146,564,333 downwards.
AAGCCAGCAACCTTTGGGCTCAAGCAGGTTACCATGGGGTTATGTTTATAGTCGCACACCCAAGCCAGTAACCTTGTGCTCAAGTTGGTGAGCCCATGCTCAAGCTGGATGAGCCCGTGCTCAAGCCAGCAACCTCAGGGCTTCGAACCTGGGTCCTCTGCATCCCAGTCCAATGCCCTGTCCACTGCGCCACCACCTGTTCAGTCCAGCACAACTCTTAATGAGATAAACTTACCTAGCAGAATAGAAGGTGTTCCCATTTCCAGGCCTAAATATTGTTTAAGTCAGTCTCTACTATCACACACAGAATGACTACTTTCCAGCAAAAATTGTGAGATACATAAAAAAATAAGAAAAAGAAAAAGCTCATGGTCAAGGGAAAAAATAATCAACATAAGCAGATTTAAAAATGAACCAGATATTGAAACTAACAAGCAGGAAATTTAAAATAAAAATGATTAAGCCCTAGCCAGGTAGCTCAGTTGGTTAGAGTGTCTTTCTGACACACAGAGGTTGCCGGTTTGGTCCCCGGTCAGGGTACATACAAGAATCAACCAACAAATGCATAAATAAATAAAAAAAATTAATGTTTCTCTCTCTCTCTTTCTCTCAAATCAGTTAGTAAATAAATTTCTTAATAAAACAAAAATGATCAATGTGTTATTGGACTTGTAGACAACAAACAAAAGTAGCTGTTTAAAAATTTATAATAATTTAGATTTCAACTGGGCTGACCCTTTTATAATCAATTAAATAAGAATTTAGCCTGACCAAGCAGTGGCGCAGTGGAGAGAGCGTCGGACTGGGATGCAGAAAACCCAGGTTTGAGACCCCGAGCTCGCCAGCTTGAGCGCGGGCCCATCTGGCTTGAGCAAAAGCTCGCCAGCTTGGACCCAATGTCGCTGGCTCCAGCAAGGGGTGGCTCGGTCTGCTGAAGCCCGTGGTCATGGCACATGTGAGAAAGCAATCAATGAACAACTAAGGTGTTACAACAGCAATGAAAAACTAATGATTGATGCTTCTCACCTCTCTCTGTTTCTGTCTGTCTGTCCCTATCTATCCCTCTCTTTGTCTCTCTCTCTGTCCCTGTAAAAAAAGAAAAGAGGAATCTAAATGTACCCTTGGGGGCATCATCATCATTGTCACCATAAAAAAAAAGAATTTATAATAAGTTTCTCAAATATATTGTATATACTATGTCCTCGTTAAATCATTTGTATTAATAAAGTACAAACTGAAAAATAACTATATTTTTTGCATGCATTGTATTCACAAGTATGTACATGCTAAGAATAAAAGTTATGATTCATTAAATTTATATCAAAGTACATTCTCAAACTTTCATTTGGAATTAACCAAGTATTTTTACACTTTTTTAATGTCCTGTATTTTGTAGTCTGTGCCATTTTATATATAACTTAAAATAATAAAACTGTATGTTTTATAAAGATAACCTTTACTAAAAGTTAGCTGTCAAAGGGGCTTTCTTGAGGATTATTTTTGAATAGTTTTAGGTTTTCACTATAATCAGCTATTCAAGAAATATGTTTGCACTGTGGTGCTAATCAATGACCTGGCAGGTGATGGGTGGAGTCGCCAAAGAATAACATTAATGGGCACTAGACACGTTCAAGGCACTGGGCAGAGGCTCTACATAGATTATTTTGGTTAATTCTCAATCACCTCCCTGTGATTATTATTTTGCTCATTTTACATGTAAGGACTCAGGAGATCAGGGAGTTTAACTTTTGCCTTGTCTCACAGTCAGGGGATCAGGAATTCAAATACACAGGTCTGTCTGTTCCTAAATCCTGTGTTCCTAACTGTTCCCGAAGACATGGTCAGTTTCCTCACGGATCCCACACTCCAGGGTAGTTAGAGATGATAGTATATGTGTTCATATGAGTGAGTTATAACACAAGGCACTCAGTACAGGTATAGGTAAAGGTGAAATACCAGAAGGTTTGGAGAAATATGCTTGGTGGCTAAACTGCCTGCATTAGAAAACTGATTGAGCATTTGGATGGCCTTGGTGTATTGTTCATTCATTTAAGCCTCTATTTTCCCCTCTCTTAAATAAGAAAAATAACAGAGCCTGCCTCACACATCATAACACAAAGTCCAATAAAGCTATAATAAGGATTAACAAAATCATAGCAAATGAACCTTTTGAAACATAGTAAACACTATAAATATTAGCTATAATTTGACAACTCATTTAAATATTTCCACCCCACTAGATTCAAGGTTCCTGAAGGACAGTGAAAGGCTTGTCTAACTTGCTCAAGATTTTATCACTGACACAAGGCCCAGTGCCCAGCACAGGGTGAGACCTACCTCAGGTCCACTATATAAATGAAAGATTCCAGATGGCAGAGGAGGGGCTATGTGGATTTGTAAAACAGAGAAGACTTTACATAGAAGATGGAATGAGAGCCAGCCTTGGATGATTTGGTGACTTTAAATTAATAGAGGGGAAAGAAGTGCATTCAGGTAAGTGGGACAGCATTTGGAAAGCTAATAATGTGAGAAGAGAAAATTCACATTTGAGCGACAGTGGGTGGGCCAACCTGGCTGGAGCAGAAAATTCATGTAGGAAGTCAATAGGAGAGAAAGCTATAAAATAAGATGGGAATTAGAATATAGAGCCTTGGGTACCAGGCTAGACAAACAATCTCTTACCTTCCTCCTTTCAGCCTTTGTACCCCAGAAAGGGCAAAGATTAGCCCCTTCTACATTTTCTTGGGGATAAGGCTCTCATCAGTATATTTTGACACATATAAGCTACTCAGTCCTACTAGAACTAGGAAATACAAATAGTCTTATAACAGAGGCTTGTGTGTCAAGACCAAAAGGTGGTGCTAAGTTCTTGCCTCTAAGATACCCACTATAGAGTACAGCACTAGAGCAACCATTTCCACCTCCAAGTGAAAGAGGCAGAGCTTAGGCAGCTCTGCAGGACTTCAAATAAATCTCTCTCCATGACATTGAAAATGAATGAGAGGTTGGTGCCAAGATTCTTAATGGTCTCATTATGTGGTATTACTAATGATAATACTCAACTTTGTCTCAACATTGCACATGGAAGGTGTTGGCTATAAGCTTTCAGCATCTGGAAATCAGTTCGAGCATGGAAATTTGAATAATTTGAACAAATCCTCACTGAGACAATTAGGAAACTCAGAACACAGTCTGTGTCAAGGCTATCGATTAAGAATGGGGATTAGAAACCACCTCACTGCTGGCTAGGTTTCATTTGAAAACCAAGGAGCATGGAACATGAAAAGTTCTCAATCACTGGATTGCCTTTTTTGTGGCATAATGTCCTCTGTTACTGGTGGATAACAATGCAGGCTGTTATTTTCTTCAAATATAATTCTGCAGTGAAATCATTTGTACTCCTTAACCCCCTTTAAATTGCAATGACTTCTCATATTATTTTTGCATGTCCTTTCACTATTACCTCAAGATTTTTAAGAGTATTTTATAATTCTACCACTAATCACGTGCCTTGCCTCTCTGAGTAATTAATTTTGTTGTTGAACTACAGAGGTACAGTGTTCACCATAGCCTAGTTCTTAGGACTAAGTTTCTATGTTAGATTAGAAAGAGATCTGAGAGTATGTATAAGCTAGAATTCAGTGTAAGATCTTACCTTTTATGTAATGATTTATTGTGTTACTCTCCCTCTTCAAATTTCATATTTTTAAGAGAACCTGTGTAAGGGGGAAATGTATAACCCTGAATAACTGAATCCCTAAAGGTTGTACAAGAAGACATTCCAGACAGTTTTAAATCATCCTCAGTGAGAGAAAGTCTTCCTATCAGTCCTTCATTGGTCCTGTTGAATCAGAAAGGATCTGAACTACGTATATTTTTCTACAGTACATGTTCCTCAAAAAGACTAAAAAAATCTTTTAAAAAAACTCATTCACTCAATGACTAGTTTGATCATCTACTAATTCCAATCATTCTAGAGCTACATAAAAAAGATAGCTTTTGAATTTAAAGAGTTCTCAGTTTTGTCTAGAAGGCGGCATTTGAGTGAGTGTAGTACTACGTGATAAATGTTATAGTTGAAGGAGGCCTTGGGTGCCAATATGAAGTAAAAGAACCTATCAACCACTAGGAGGATTATGGAAGTGTTCAAGGATGATGTGGCACCAAAATTGAGTCTTAAAGGATGAGTAGAAATTAGCCAGATAGAAAGAGGGGGGTGAAGAAATTATAAATAGCTGGCATGCAAGCAAAGTCACAGGGGCACATGTTATTACAATGTTCTTAAGGAACTAAAAATGGCTTGATATGGCTGTAGTACATATTGTGAAAGAGAACTAGAGATTAATGAGGCTAAGTAGGCAAAGAGATATCTTGAATGCTAATCTAAGGAGCTTGAATCGTATCTAGCTGTGAGCCACCTTCTATTTGCCAGATTCCAAATTAATGAATAGGTTATTTGTTATCACACAGTGAGTGAAATATGGAGAACTCAAAGAGACACTAAAATAAAATATGCAACTGTTTACTGCCATCTCTATTTAGATATCTAATAAGCATCTGAAAGTTAATGTCACTAAATAGAACAACTGTGTATGCCACCCAATGCCTCGTTCTCCAGAAAGCCCTTCCAGTCTCAGTAAATGGCATTGCCATCACCCAGCTGCTCCATTCCAAAACTTAAGAGTCATCCTTGATTCCCGCTTCTCTCCTATTTTCCACTTTTACACAATCATCATATTCTGTCAGCATGACCTCCGACCATTACTAGGGATCCAACCATTTCACATCAACTCTGTGACTAGAATTCAATCCAATTCTGCTCATCTCCCACGTGGAATACAAGAGCAGACTCCTAACTTGTCTCAAATGATTTATCACTTCAAAACAGCCACAATAACCTCTTTTTTCCAGGTTCATTGACATATAACATTGTGTACATTTAAGTTGTAAAACATGATGTGATACATTTATATATTGCAAAGTAATTACCACCACAGAAGTTGTTTATACCTCCATCCCATCACATAATTACCATTTCTTTTTTGTGGTGAGAATATTTAAGATATACTCTCTTAACAACTTTCAAGTATATAATACATTATTGTCAACTATGATCCCAATGCTCTGTATTAAATCCCCAGAGCTTATGCATCCCTAGCTACAGCAAAATATCTCAAATAGGAATAAATAATACAATCCCATTCACAATAGCATCAAAAACAATAGACTGCTTATGAATATATTTAACCAAGGAGGTGAAAGAGCTGTACACTGAAAACTGTAAGACTTTGATAAGAGAGATAGAAGAAGAAATGGAAATATATCCTGTGTTCATGTATTAGAAAGAAGAATATTGTTAAAATGTGCATAGTACCAAAATTCATCTATACAATTTCTATTACAATTCCAATGGCAGTTTTCACAGAAATAGAAAAACAAAATCCTAAAATTTGTATGGAACCACAAAATACCCCAAACAGCCAAAGCAATCCTCAGAAAAAAAGAACAAAACAGGAGGCATCAATAGGTCCTAATTTCAAGCTATACCATAAAACTATAGTAATCAAAATAGTATGGTACTGGCATAAAAACAGACACAAAGATCAATGAAACAGAATGGATAGCGCCAAATTATGCCCATATATACAGTCTACTAATTCTTGACAAAGGAGCCAAGAATATACCATAGGGAAAGAATAGTCTCTTTAATTAGTGGAGTTGGGAAAACTGGAGAGCCATATGAAAGAGAAAGAAAGAAAGAAAGAAAGAAAGAAAGAAAGAAAGAAAGAAAGAAAGAAAGAAAGAAAGAAAGAAAGAAACTGTATCCCTATCTTACACCATGCACAGAAATCAACTCTAAATGGATTAAAGACTTGAACCTAAGAACTTAAACCATAAAACTCCTAGAAGAAAACACAGGGGTGAGCGAGCTCCTTGACATTGGCCTGGGTGATGATTTTTTTGATTTGACACCAAAAGCAAATGCAACAAGAGCAACAACAAACAAGGAGGACTGCATCAAATTCAAAGGCTTCTACACAGCAAAAGAATCCATCAACAAAATGGAAAAATATGGGAGAATGAGAGAAAATACTTGCAAAGTTTATATCTGAGAAGGATTTAATACCCCCCAAATACATAAAGGATCTACAACCCAAGAGAAAAACAACCCTGATTTTAAAATGAACGAAGGAAGTGAATAAATATTTTTCCACAGAAGATATAAAAACAGCCAACAGGTATATGAAAATATGCTCAGCATCAATAATTATCAGGGAAATGCATGTGAAAACCACAACAAGATATCACCCCCACACCAGTCAGAATGGGTATCATCAATAAATCAACAAAGAGCAAGTGCTGGCGAGGATGTGGAGAAAAGGGAACACTCGTGCCCTGTTCAGGGGAATGTAAACGGGTGCAGGCACTGTGGAAAACAGTGTGAAAACCCCTGGTAAAGTAAACACATAACTACCATGTGATCCAGCCATCCACTTCCGGGGGTATAGCCAAAGGAAATGAAGGCACGGCATCAGAGCTATCTTCACTCCCATGTCTTTTACAGTGTTACTCATAACAGCCACGATACAGGAACAACCAAAGTGTCAGCGAACAAATGAATGGATAAGGAAGACGTGACACACACACACACACACATATGTATATAAACTTGGATATGTTTCCTGATTTGAAAAAAGCCTTTCTAAAGATAACTTTCAAAGGCATGTTTATTATGAAGCTACTGTTGTTCTTCTTTCCAATCCTAAACCCATCGGTCACTCTGTTGCTGTCACCTCATTTGGTTTCATGAGGGTGCGGGGAAGGGATTAATCCGATGCCTGTTCACAGATCTGCATGCCATTGTCTTTCTGTTTTATGATCCTAGACAGCACTTCGGCAGCACACTCAGTGCACTGACCTTCCTTACCTTCTGCATAGCAGGTTCTACTACTGCTCCATGATTGCAAATAGCAAAAAAAAAAAAAAAAAAAAAAGGATAAAAGAAGAAGATGTAGCATTGCTACATAGTACTTCCCTATTAACCCATGAAGCAGCATAACCTTACAAAGAGTAAGCAAGCCCAAATAGTCCAGGAGGCTTCAGAAAGGGTGAAAAGAAGCCTGGCTTGTAGTGGCTGCAATGCACACCACATCTATTGCATCTTTTTAAACTTGACATAGATGGCACTTGAGCCTCAACATCCAGATAATTTTCCTGTCTCTGGGTTGGTTATTTTATGCCCCAGCTTTTCTGTGAGAATGTGCTACATTTTTAAAGGTCAAGTGCAAAAATCACTCGCCTTAACAGCTGCCCTTTCAATCTTGGAATTGCATTTCCTTTAATGGGTAGGGGAAAGTTTATCCCTCTTTCTATACAAGTACTTTGAATTTTTCTCCTAAAGTTAATTTTATCACCTACCTACCCATCACAAATAATATCTAAGAGTTACAAGGAGTTTTAACATTTGAAGAAAACCTTGTCACACGGCTTATTCACTTCTCTCAATAAACTTGTAAATAATAAAGCTGAGCTTTAAGTCTGGGTCTTTTTTATGCTAAGCCTTATGCTTAGAATACACTGGGATTTGTTTCTATAAATATGTGTAAATTAAGGGTAATGTTTCTAACGTTGTGGAAGGGATGATATAAAAAGCACAAGAAAGATATGAGCTAAAACGTTATTCTACTTGAAACTGAAATAACCAGGGTATGAAAATTTAATCTGGAGAAACTTAAAATAGCCTGTCATTTGAAGCAGCGAGTTTTCCACATTGTAAAATGGAGATTTCTCTGAGCCTTGCTGTTAGTTTGTGCGGAGCCCCCTAGAAGAATGGATTCTTATCCAAGCAAGTGATCTAAAAACACTGCAGGCACCATTAATCTAAATGCAGATGTTGTAGGGCCTTTGCTTGATACATCAGTCAGCATAAATTGTTGTATTAAGAAACAGTTTTTTGAGAGAGAAAGATAGGCTGGAAAAGGAATCGTTTGTGTCTTTTAAAATGAGAAATTGATAGGAAAACAACCTTTTTTTCCTCATACAAATTGAGATAACGCTGTATTTAAAGTGAAGCTAGATCTTATGGCAATAGGATTAGTATTTTTATTACATTCTAGGAATTATTTACAAGAGACAGAGTATAAAAGAGAGAAGGATTATTTACTGATGCTGCCAAACAGACCACAAGGTAATAATGATCATTAACATTTCAGAGCAATTTTAGAGCTTTCAAAGAAGTTTTTATGTGCCAAATATCGTCTGCCTGAATGATGTCAATTAGGAAATACAGGCACTTGTAATTCACTGGTTCTGAAAGAGCTTCAGGGAGGGATGGAGGCAGATCTGATACTGGCTCCTTCCTCCCGCCACTGGACACAGGTACTGCCTTGGTGTCTTCGGTCACACCGAATGACACAAACACTTGTTGACTTTCAACTTTTGAAGGTCCCAAGCATGTCCGGGAATTTTTACATCCTAGCAATATGCTCAGTATCTTCTTGAAGGGCTGTGTAGTATCCTTAACTAATGTCGTCTCAGTCATCATCAGATACACGCTGAGGGTTAGGGAGCAGAGACACGGTGGTATTATTTTTTCTGGAATCTCCCATTCATTTCCTGTTCTGCTATGAAAGGACCTGAAAATGCAGCTCCGGAAAAGACCTGCTCCCCCTCCCTCAATTTCCAAAAGTATCTGAGAAATGCATGAAAATCTGAAAGTAAATCAATCTCCTCTAGGTTTGAGCAAATGTAAGCAGAGCTTGTACATTTCAGCATTCCAGTTGATGCTTTTTTGGAGAAAGGTTTCATTAAATGTCATAGTATCTGGGAGAGCACATTACAACTTTGAAGTGCTTATAATTACCATTGCTACCATCACACCATCACCCTCACCCCCAAGATCTCCTACTTACTATACAGTACAAAGTTCTGGGTTCACTAATAACCATTTTCTTGCTAACTAGTTCTAGTTAATCAGAAGTCATGTAGTGGCGGCTTTCTGGAGCTCTGTGTTAGGAAGGATTTCAAGACTGGACCCAGGTTCCCAGGGAAAATAATAATAACTCTATTATGTGAAGACATCATGATTAAAAAATAATTATATCGCTGTCAGATTCTGGGTGCCTCGGGCACACATGGTGAGGCTGGTCCTTGTGTTCATGGTACTAACTAGGATTTTAAAACTGACTCAAAGGCCTCTCTCATTTCCCAAGGTATCCCTCACTTCACCTCTATGGCTTAAGATCTAACCACAAATAAAAGAATAAAATTTTGATGACCTAAAATAAACAAGCTGGAATTTTTTTTAAAGAAATCAGCTTTATATTACAATCCAAAAGCCTTGTTCCAACACTGTCTTACATGTTTAAAGTCACGGCTTTTACATCATGCGAGTCTGAACGAAACAAAGGTGATCATTTTAGCTTTGGTTGCCCCTTCCCAGCTTCCACCTCCTATTTCCCGAAAACAAAACTCAAACAAAGCTTATTCATAATATTTCTTTAAAAAAAACACCCCCAGGCTAAAGGGATCAAAATCGAGTTAGAAATATTTGTATTTCAGAACCGTCTTTTCTCAGGATATAGAAAAGGCTGCCAACAACATGAAGGGGCAGATGGAAGGCTTGCTGGAATAAATTAAATGGGTGCGACACAGGGCCAGTCCAATTCTTCAAATTCGCCATTCTCATTCACAACCTTTAATGGGGGCAAATAGGAGAGCACAGAGTAACACCAGCTTCCCCCAGAGTTATGGTCCGCCTAGGCAAGAAAGCAATTCAAGAGATTAATTTAGTGCAGAAGAGGAAAACTTGATATTTTTCTCTCTCTCTCTCCTTTCCTACCCTTTGCTGTCCAAAAGGCCTTTTCTAAGGTTTATGTATCATTGTCAGATTTTAAGCTGCACTCTCCTAGTCAGAAATTAAATTGCAAGACCTTTCCCTCTGTCACTACTACAACTGTTTAACATCTGTTCTTCCAAAGGGATGTTTTTTCAAATATATCTTCCTCCTATGTGACTTGTTGCAAGCACTTTTTCTAATGAGAAAACCCACATATCGATTCCTTTCCCAGCTTGTTGAAATGACCTTGGTGCCAGGTACACCCGCTGGCTGATAAAGGTTACCTTTGACCTGGCTCTCAGGAAAAGGAAGATGCAATGAGCCTATTGATTTTGATACATTCTGGAGACTTGGGCTAATGTGCTCACGGAAGAACTAAGAGAGCCACTCACTTCAGCCCAAATTCAAATGTTATGTTCACCTCACACTATCACACTCTGGTTTTCACTTTAAAAATATGAACCAATGTTCTATTCCTATGCAAATTAAATGTAAATATTTATGATTCCCAAAATTCTCAGCCAACCACATTTAATATATGAAGCCAAATAGAAATAAGAATTTTCACAGATTGATAATGATTTTACCTTGCTCACCAGAGCATTGATTGAATCAACCAACTTTTTATGCAAATGGATAAAAGTTGCAAATAAGATTCCTTAAGGAATTTACAGTGGAGAAGGGAAACAAGTGCAACACACATGAAATAATTAGGGGATAATATAAATGTATATAATCAAGTGCAGCCAGATGACAACTTTATGGGGAATGAGAAAAAAAGGAAGGCCAGTGTCAATGTCGTCATGGAGATGAGAGATACATAACACATGGAAAGCTTATTAAGGTTGGAATAAGTAAAAGGCAAGGAAAAAGGGAGAAGAGATACCACTTGCTGACCAAAGTTATGATCCTTTGATATTATATTTTATTTTATTTTATTGATAAGACAATAAAGACTCAAAGTGTAGAAGACCTTTTTCACACACTCATGTTTCTTTCAGAATCTAGATTCAGCCTAATTGGCACTGATTTTTTTAATCATGATCATACACCATCATGGTCCTCAATGGTGTCTCCTTTAATTAATGGCATCTTATATCCGAAGATATGCAGGATGTATAATCATCTTGTAACCTAAATCATAGAAAAAGTATTAAAATTAGACTGATCCTTGGAATTACACTATAGGGCTACATGATCTTGGTCTGTGATTTACTTTTTTTAATGATAACACAACCTGGTTTTGCCCTCTGTAAGAAGAAGGAATGTGCCATTTATCAGTTTATTACCTTTCACCTCCAAAGTCACCCTTCATTGCCTGCTAGGACACTCAAACATTTCTCCTTGCGAAATGAATCTTTCTCAGGAGAGATATGGGAGGGACCTGGAGGGGGAAGTGTTTCTCCTCCTGGCTTTGGTGCTGGTCTTTAATTTTTTCTGATCCGACTGCTCTGGGTTGGTAGGATGCCCGGTAAAACTTGCCCCTAGTGAGGTCAGCAACACTTCTGCAGATGGTTACCAAGAAGGTTCTATCTGCCCCTAGCTGGCTTTCTGAAGGTGAATTCTCTCCCAGCTGGCCTTAGGCCATGACTCTGGGTAAGCTCTGGCCTGAGCAACTCAGCAAACAAGACTCTTCAGTGCAGTCTGAATCCTTACCTTGGAATGGATTCTTCCCATCTGATTTTGATCCTTCTTTCCCCTGCAGTCAATTCAAATTCTCATTTATTTCTTCTTAGTTTATCTCCTGTAGATAGTTAATAATTCTTTATCGTAACCCCTCTCAGTTCATAGTACTGTGAAGTTTCTATCTCCTGACTAGGCTTTAACTGATATAATGAGAAGAGAGCTGGCAAGAGATCAAAACCTTCACGTTCTTCAGGATTCAAACGAGTCCCACAAACCACTAGGGGAAAGCTGATAGATTTATCAGGCAGCCTTCTCAGTTAAGGCTGACCAATGAGAGCAAAGTTAAAAGTGCATGTTTGGGTTGTGGTTGGAGGATAAGAAGCAGAATGGGTTGGCTGGGGAAACAAATAGTTAATGAAGAGATATTTGTGCATGATTGTCTGCAAGGTGTTTCTAATGATCATAAACCAACTGGAAAGTCATTATCAACTTCTCTTCCAGGAAATGAACCTCATTATCAGAACTGTCAATGTCTTTCAATCCTGATCCTAGACAGAAATCATCCTGATGCATTCAGATACAATGTAAAAGATCCTTCCACCACTAGAAAGGCTTTTTAGCATGACAATAAATATACAGATGTTTAAACACACACACACACAGACTTTTAACACTGGAGAAACTGAAGTTTTCCAACAATCGATGTAATGTTTCAATATTTTTTATCCAGATGTTTTAATATCTCACACGAACTTTCTAATTATTTTGGTGCATTGCTTTCTTGTACAGTTTGGCATTTTAAAGGTTCTATTTTTTAACATTGAAAATACATGTGAAAATAAGGAAATGATTTTCATTTCCAAATCAAAAATACAATGAGCAAATTCATGGCTTTAAAGAGAAAGAAAGAATTAACTCGGGTGAATTACCATCCAACCCTCATTTTTAAAAATTATTATTTTTTGTTATCTTTAGATCTTTGTCTTTCTATTTTCAGGTTATAATGTAAGATATTTAAACTTCAGCAGCAGGACGTTATTCTAATATATATATATATATATATATATATATATATGGTCACAAAATACTTCCCTCCTTATTTAGCACTTTAAAAATATTGTACAAATTAAGTATAAAGTTTCTTATAATTCTGACTCTCCCTGACCATGAAAACTCTTTAATCTTAAATATAAAATTCTATTTTACTCATATACTCCTTCAGATTGATAGTCATGTTCTACCTTGTGTCTATCTGATACTATTTTTTTCATTTACTGAATGTTGTTGTTTTTTGTAAATGGAATTTCTGTCAGGATATCAGCTCTGGGCTTTCCTTATCCTTATTCTCTTTTCTTGCCCTTTATTTCTTGATGTCAAAGAACTCAAAAAAGACACCTATGAGTTTGAGAAAAAAGCAGTTTATATTGAACAACAACAAAAGAAAGACTTCATTCAGATACTCAAAGATACACTGAGAATGGTTATTTTACCCCTTCTCATAGCATTGTTTTCAGCCCAGAGTCAAGGACATGAGCAGAATTCGCTTGCTTTGGTCTGATTGTGTTCAGTGTGCTTTGGATAAACTAAAGCTGTGAAAATCAGGCCAATCTTTCATGGCTGAATGCTTGGGAGGGATGGTTCGAAACCCAGAAGTTCATTTTATACACACACTCACACCGGGGTTGTGCTTATATTTACAAGATTAGCCACATATATAACTCCCCCATGGGCATTAGATTTGTACTATATCATCAGTATTGCCAACATTGGAACATAGACATTTCAATGGTCTAAGAAAGGCATCTGAGGACCTGGCATCCTCTCCCATTGTTTTCTCTAACAGGAACAATGCTGATAATTCTCTGAATGTTAGGTGTGGAAATAGTACATGCTACTATCCTCACATTTAGTAAGAAATGTGTTGCCATGACAGAACATGACAATGGGAAGGAGCCTTGGAAAGCACTTAATTTCTCTGTTAAAGATAAGAACATGGAAGGTGAAGTCCCTTTCCATCCCCATTTCTCCCCCCTTTGCCCACCTCCACCTGCCCCGTTCCCTCTGTTTATCAATGACTGTTATCTGTGTCTCTGTGTTATCTATGTTATTTTGCTTAATCCCTTCACTTTTATTCATTCATTTCCTCAACCACACCTCCCCATTGATAGCTGTCAGTCTCTTTCTTTTATCCATACCTCTATTTCTATTTTGTTCATCAGTTTGTATTGTTCAATAGTTTCCACATAAAAGTGAAATCATATGGTACTTGTCTTTCTCCGACTAGCTATTTCACTTAGCATAATAATCTCCAGGTCCAGCCATGCTGTCACAAAAGGTAAGATTCCCTTCCTTTAAACTGCTGAGTAGTATTCATTATGTAAATGTACCATAGCTTTTTTATCCACACATCTGATGAGCACTTTGCTTTGGGAAATGAGCACAGGATGTAGTGTCCAGATGCTATTCTATTGTGTTGTGCACTTGAAATCCATCTGATTTTGTGAACCAATGTCACCCCAATAAATTCAATAAATAAATAAAAATTCAAATTAAAAAAAACACAATGAGATTCCACTTCCCATTCACTAGGATGGCCATAATCAACAAAACTAAAAATAGACATGGCGAAATGGAAGCCCCCATACATTACTGGTGGGAATGTAAAATGGCGCAGCTTCTATAAACAAGAGTTTGATAGTTCCTCAACAAATTAAGCTAGAATTACCATATGACCCAGCAATTCTACTATCTATGTACCCAAAAGGACTGAAAACAGGTACTCTTACAAAAATACATGTACATACATGTTTATAGCAGCACAACTCACACTAGCCAGAAGGTAGGGACTTTCTAAATGTCCATCAGTGAATGAATGGATAAGCAATGGGTGGTCTGTTCCCATGATGGAATTCAGTCACAAAAAGGAATGGAGTACCACTACATGTTATGACGTGATAAACCCCGAAAACATGCTAAGAGAAAGAAGACAGACACAAAAGGCCACATATTTTATGGTTTTATCTATATGAGAATCTAGAATAGGCAATTTTCATAGACTAAAAGCAGACCTATGGTTGCCAGAGAATGACGAGAAGGGGAATGGACAGACTGCCTTGTAAATAAATAACATTCCTTTTGTGGAAATGTTATGAAAACAAAAATGTTATGGAACTAGATAGTGGTGACGGTTGCACATTAGACAGTACTAAATTCCACTAAATGGTCTACTTTAAAATGAATAAATATATGATCTTATTAACCAATATCACCCCAATAAATTTAATCCTAAGAAAAAAAGAAATGAAATAATTAGAATAGTAAAAAAAAAGAAAACTAAGGTAAATGAAAGGGGTAACTTTCCCAAGGTCTACCCAGGAAGCCAGGTCAGAGCAAGGAGCAGAGTACCTCTAACCCACTGCTCTTTTCTTAAAAAAAAAAAAAAAAAGCACAATACACTTTGCCTGATTAGTGTTCAGTCAAAATTCAAACCATGCTCTATATTTCTTCTTTGAATAATGTTATTACCATCTGGAGATTTCTTCCATCTCTACTACGCCAATCCTCACAAGACTTGTCAAACTATTTGGAGTCACTGTTATCACCAATAAGGAAACGAGTTGTGCTAATATTTGTCAGGTGATGAGGAGGAAGGACAGAATGTGATCAAGAACACGAGGGTAAAGGAATGTGAGCAAGGGCAGATTTGAGCTTAGAGATACTGAGATTGTGGGAAGTCCCACACCATTGCCTCCAGACCAGCCTATCTACTGAAGTAGAAATTCGACTATAAATATCTCCTTTGAGAGATACAGTCCGTGCCCCAATCTGAACACTTTCTCACAGGCAGAGAAATTCACAAGAACCAGGAGATTATTAGGCAGCACTGTGTGAGTTATGGCTCTGTAGCCGTGAGCAATTGGGAAAGGTTAGATATACTGTCTGTATGCAAATGTAGCTAAAATAAAGCAGCAGAAAGGGTCACGTTCTAAGTACACTGCACTTACAGAGGACTTTAGAACGGCCCTTCTCCCCCTGCTTCCCACAGAACTCCACTATCTCATTTAATCTTAATAAGAAATCTTTTCATGTGTATTAATGCTAGAGAGACTGATTTCTCCACCAGTACCTAATTCTCTGCAAGGGACTCAATGGTAATTTTGAAGCATATTGGTAAAGGTATTTTCAGAAGGACAGAACAAATTGTGATTCTGCAGTTGCACTATAAAGACAATTGCAGACAGATCTCAAAGCTGCTGAAGGGTGTCCCACCACCTGAAAATGATCTCAGTTCAGTGGAGTGTCTGAGATGCCTTGTTCAACTCTGTGTGCCTTCTTGTAGATGGACTTGGTATCAAAACACGGTCATTCCAGTCATCCCGTTGTGCTCATGGAAATATCCTCCTCTTTCCTGCAAAGCTCCAGCTACAGAAACTTTCTCCCTGCAAAATCCTCATGGGAGCAATACAAACCTCTCGCTGCATTGCTCACTTGGTGTTGAGGAAGACACGATGAGTTGATGCCAATCCTCCCTTCCCTTAGGACTCCACATTCTCTGTGGCCACCTCCTTTCTGTCTTCACTCCAAAATGACACTGGGGAGTTCTAATGTCACCCAGATTTTAGACAAGGAAGTCTCTATTATTCTTAGATTTTCAAAGACTGGGCTGAATGGTAGATTCAAGCTCCCTACACCCGAAATATGTACAGTCACCACCCTCCTATCACCTTAAAAATATATTTAGTTACTTTTTATTTTTTTATTTTTTTTATTTTTATTTTATTCATTTTAGAGAGAGAGAGAAAGGGGGGAGGAGCTGGAAGCATCAACTCCCATATGTGCCTTGACCAGACCAGTGCAGGGTTTTGAACTGGCGACCTCAGTGTTCCCAGGTCGACGCTTTAACCACTGTGCCACCACAGGTCAGGCTAGTTACTTTTTATTTTAAATATTCATCATTCATACCAGCTAGGTTAGGCTGCTGATGCAAAAATAATACTACTGCTGCTACAAAGAAGAGGAGGAGGAAGAAAAAGAGGAGAGGAATTCATCTTCAATCTCAAAGGGTTGTTTTCTGGCTCAGGCTACACGCCTGCATATCCACTGTTCTCACCATCCCATCTCCTCTTCCCGTACCACAGAGTCTTTATTGAGTCAAAGGTGAGGGAAATTGCTATCTCATCCTTGTGTTTTCTTCTGAACGCTGGCACTATGGGTATTTTGTGAATAGATTCATCAGGGCTTTGCTTTTGATACTCCAAACCAAGCCTAAAAACTACAAAGCTTTCTTAAAATACCCAACTTGTGCAAATCAGACACCTCAGCACCCAAGACTGTTGTTTCTGCCTTACAATAAAAAAAGGTGGACATTCCTTGCTCCTCGCACTTGGCATTTTCTGTAGTAACGTTCTGCCGAGAATAGTGGCCCTCTGTGCCACTTGTCCAGAGTGTGGATGAAATGAAGAGTTGGAAAAGCGCATGGTTTACTATCAAAATATCACTCAGCCATGAATAAAACAAAGGTGATATTCACTGTCAGGGTCTCCCTGCATCCCTTTCCTCTTTGTCCTAGTTGCTCCTTGTCTTCTTGATCCACTGAGTGCTACATACCCTCATAAACTCTGCCATCCATCAAAAAGTTCTTCAAGGAAGCAAGATGGCGACGGAGTAGGCGGACGTACCAACTTCCAACTCCCAAGAGCAAAGTGGATTATAACTCAATTTAAAGAACCATCATCTGGATAAACCAACTATGAACTAAACTAAGTGGACTCTTCAACCAAGGAACACAGAAGAAGCCACATTGAGACTGGTAGAAATAGCGAAAACGTGAAGAAGGCTGCCCAGCTCCCCGGAACAAACGGCAGCCCGTAGAGACCCGCGGGGAGGGAGGAGAGTTTGGCGGAGAGGGAGGGACCTGGGTCCCAGGAACCAAGCCCCAGCCTGCAGTCTCAGAGCCTAGAAGAGGCGTTTGGACAGTTTTGAGCTGTGAAACAAGTGAGGGAGCTCCCAGGCCTACAGTGTGGAGTATTAGGTCCCTTCCTACTCTGCAGAGGGCTGCTTAAGGGTTTGGGGCGACAGGATGCTGAAACGCGGTTCTGTCGGCGTGGGCAGAGGCCAAGTCGGTAGGAGCTCGGTCTAGCCCAGAGGGTCGGAGGGGACGCGCGAGAGCGGACCAGCAGCTGCGGGCCCGCCTTTAACCCCACTTACGGGGACAAAGAGGGAGGCCAAGAACGGGCAGAAATCTGCTCTACGACCCTGCGCAGGCCGGCCCTGACCGCGGGGACCGGGCTAGAGCCAGGGACGGGCAGGGGCTCGTGGCTGAGGTCACGCTACCAGCCCCCCCACCCCGCCGGGCAGGAGAAACCGCAGTTGGCCAGTATACGTGTGCGAGCAGGCTCCGAGCGCGGGAACGGGCTAGACCCCGAGACAAGTGGAAGCTCGCAGTTGAGCTCATGCTACTATCCCGGCCCGGCCAGAGAAACTGCGGAGTGCATTCCTACGTGCACGAGCGGGCTCCGAACGCAGGGGCGGGGTAGAGTCCGGGACGAGCGGAAGTACGCAGCTCAGCAGAAGCCAGCAAACACGCCCGGCCCAATAAACCTTGGTTTCTGACCCTGCGCAGAAGGGCCCTGGCCTCGAGGGCGGGACTAAATCTCCAGACGGGCAAACGCTCACAGTTGAGAGCACGTCAAAAGCCCCGCCTAACCCGCAAAACTGTGGCGAGCAGGCTCTGACTGAGGGTTCTGGATGGAAGTCCGGAAATATGCTGGGTCCACAGCTGAGCAAAGGTGCTCACCTCTACCCTTGGTGCTAAGTCTTGTGGCTTCAGTGACAGCCCCTCCCACGGAGGAGAGGCAGAAATCACAGCAAAAGCCACAGTGGGCAGCGCTGGTAACGCTCATACCCAACCACCCTAGGCACCGGCAGAGGGGGTGAGGGGCCTGCAGACAGACCACACCTAGAGAACACAAAGGCAACACCTACTGGACTCCAGTGGCCACAACTTGCTTATACACAGAAAAAATAGGCAGGCAGAAGAATGCAAACCAAATGAATCAAGAGAAATCCCCAGAGAAGGACCTCAATGAACCAGATATAACCAAATTACCAGAAGCAGAATTTAGAATAATGATAGTTAGGATGTTCAAAGAAATTAGAGAAACAATGGATAGTCATTATGAACACCTAAATAAAGAGATAACAAGTATAAAAAACAAAATTGAAATAATAAAAAAGAATCAGAAAGAAATGACAAATACAGTATCAGAACTAAAGACCACAATGGAAGGAATTAAAAGCAGGATTAATCACGCTGAGGATCGAATAAGCGAGTTAGAGGACACAATAAACAAAGGCACAGAAGCAGAGAAGAAATAGGAAAAGAGACTTAAAAAATGTGAGGAAACTCTAAGGGAGCTTTGTAACAACATGAAGAGAAACAACATTCGCATCATAGGGGTGCCTGAAGAAGAGGAGAGAGGACAGGAAATGGAAACTTTGTTCAATCAAATCATAGCAGAAAACTTTCCTAAATTAAGGCTGGGAAACACTCCACACATTCAAGAAGCACACAGAACTCCATTAAAGAAAAATCCAAAAAGATCTACAGCAAGACACATCATAGTTAAAATACCAAAGCTAATAGATAAAGAAAAAATTTTAAAAGCTGCTAGGGAAAAAAAGGCTATCACCTACAAAGGAGCCCCCATAAGGATGACATCGGACTTCTCAACAGAAACACTTGAGGCCAGAAGGGAATGGCAAGATATAATCAAAGTAATGCAGAACAAGAACCTAAAACCAAGACTACTTTATCCAGCAAGGCTAACGTTTAAAATTGAAGGAGAAATAAAGAGCTTCCCAGAAAAAGAAAGCCTGAAGGAATTCATTAAAACCAAACCAATTCTGCAAGAGATACTAAGGGGACGGTCGTGAACATTTTAAAGGGAGAAAAGAATATAGCAAAAGAAGAATATAACTTTAAAGAATAAAATGGCAATAAACAACTACATATCAATAATAACCTTAAATGTAGATGGATTGAATGATCCAATCAAAAGACATAGGGTAGCTGCATGGATAAAGAAACAGGACCCATACATATGCTGTCCACAAGAGACACACCTTAAAACAAAAGACGCACATAGACTGAACATAAAAGGATGGAAAAAAATATTTCAGGCAAATGGAAATGAAAAAAAAGCCGGGGTAGCAGTACTTATGTCTGACAAAATGGACTTTAAAACAAAGGCTGTAGTAAGAGATAAAGAAGGACACTACATAATGATAAAGGGAACAATTCAACAGGAATATATAACTATTATAAATATCTATGCACCAAATATAGGAGCCCCGACATACATAAAGCAGACTTTGATGGATATAAAGGGCGAGATTAACAGCAATACTATCATAGTAGGGGATTTCAATACCCCTCTAACAACACTGGATAGATCCTCAAGAAAGAAAATTAATAAAGAAACAGCAGACTTAAAGAATACACTAGATCAACTTGATTTAATAGATATCTTCAGAACTTTTCACCCTAAAGCAGTAGAATATACATTCTTCTCAAGCGCTCATGGTACGTTTTCTAGGATAGACTACATGTTAGGACAGAAAAATGGTCTCAATAATTTTAAGAAGATTGAAATCATATCAAGCATTTTCTCTGATCACAATGCCATGAAACTAGAAATTAACCACAAAAGAAAAACTGAAAAATACTCAAACACTTGGAAACTAAATAGCATGTTATTAAATAATGAATGGATTAACAATGAGATCAAAGAAGAAATAAAAAAGTTTCTAGAAACAAATGATAATGAGCATACATCAACTCAAAATTTATGGGACACAGCAAAAGCAGTTCTGAGAGGGAAGTTTATTGCACTACAGGCATATCATAAGAAGCTAGAAAAAGCTCAAATAAGCAACCTGACCCTGCATCTAAAAGAACTAGAAAAACAACAACAAATAAAAACCAAGACAAGTAGAAGAAAGGAAATAATAAAGGTCAGAGCAGAAATAAATGACATACAGGCTAAGGAAACAATACAGAGGATCAATGAAACAAGAAGCTGGTTCTTTGAAAAGGTAAACAAGATTGATGAACCTTTAACTAGACTCACCAAGAAAAAAAAAGAGAGGACTCAAATAAATAAAATTAGAAAGGACAGTGGAGAAATAACAACTGACACAACAGAAATACAAAGCATTGTAAGAAAATACCATGAAGAACTATATGCCAAAAAATTAGACAATCTTGGTGAAATGGACAAATTTATTGAATCATATAACCTTCCAAAAATCAATCTGGAAGAATCAAAACACCTAAACAGACCAATTACAGCAAATGAGATCGAAACAGTTATCAAAAAACTCCCAAAAAAGAAAAGTCCTGGGCCTGATGGCTTCACAAGTGAATTCTATCAAAAATTCAAAGAAGAACTAACTCCTATTCTCCTGAAGCTATTTCAAAAAATTCAAGAGGAAGGAAGAATTCCAAACTCCTTTTATGAGGCGAGCATAATTCTGATCCCAAAACCGGGCAAAGACAACACAAAGAAAGAAAATTATAGGCCTATATCCCTGATGAATTTAGACGCTAAAATTCTCAACAAAATATTAGCCAACCGGATCCAGCAATATATGAAAAAAATCATACACCACGATCAAGTGGGATTTATTCTGGAGAGGCAAGGCTGGTTCAATATTCGCAAATCAATCAATGTGATTCACCACATAAACAAAAGGAAGGACAAAAATCACATGATAATTTCAATAGATGCAGAAAAGGCATTTGATAAAATCCAGCACGCATTCATGCTCAAAACTCTCAGTAAAGTGGGAATACAGGGATCATTCCTTAACATGATAAAGGCCATCTATGATAAACCGACAGCAAACATCATACTAAATGGACAAAGATTAAAAGCAATCCCCTTAAGATCAGGAACCAGGCAGGGTTGCCCACTTTCACCACTCTTATTCAACATAGTTCTGGAAGTCCTAGCTACAGCAATCAGACAAGAAGAAGAAATAAAAGGCATCCAAATTGGAAAAGAAGAAGTAAAACTGTCATTATTTGCAGATGATATGATATTGTATATTGAAAACCCTAAAGTCTCAGTCAAAAAACTACTGGACCTGATAAATGAATTCAGCAAGGTGGCAGGATATAAAATTAATACTCAGAAATCAGAGGCATTTCTATACACCAACAATGAAATATCAGCAAAAGAAATTAAGGAAATAATCCCCTTCACTATTGCAGCCAATAAAATAAAGTACCTAGGAGTAAATTTAACCAAGGAGGTTAAGGACTTGTACTCAGAAAATTATAGAACATTGATAAAAGAAATCAAGGAAGATACAAACAAGTGGAAGCACATACCGTGCTCATGGCTAGGAAGAATAAACATCATTAAAATGTCTATATTACCCAAAGCAATTTATAAATTCAATGCAATACCAATTAAAATACCAATGACATACTTCAAAGATATAGAACACATATTCCAAAAATTTATATGGAACCAAAAAAGAACACGAATAGCCTCAGCAATCTTAAAAAGAAAAAATAAAGCAGGAGGTATCACTCTTCCTGATATCAAGGTTTACTACAAGGCCATTATACTCAAGACAGCCTGGTACTGGCATAAGAACAGGCACATAGATCAATGGAACAGAACAGAGAACCCAGAAATGAACCCACAGCTTTATGGACAACTGATATTTGACAAAGGAGGAAAGAACATACAATGGAGTAAAGACAGCCTCTTTAACAAATGGTGTTGGGAAAATTGGACATCTACCTGCAAAAAAATGAAACTAAACCATCAACTTACACCATTCACAAAAACAAACTCAAAATGGATAAAAGACTTAAATGGAAGCCGTGAAACCATAAGCATCTTAGAAGAAAACATAGGCAGCAAGCTCTCCGACATCTGTAGCAGCAGTATATTTGCCGATTTATCTCCACGGGCAAATGAAATAAAAGGCAAGATAAACAAATGGGACTATATCAAACTAAAAAGTTTTTGCACAGCTAAAGACAATAGGAACAGAATAAAAAGACAAACCACACAATGGGAGAACATATTCGACAGCACATCTGATAAGGGGTTAATAACCAAAATTTATAAAGAACTTATAAAACTCAACACCAGGAAGACAAACAACCCAATCAAAAAATGGGCAAAAGAAATGAATAGCAATTTCTCCAAAGAGGACATACAGATGGCCAATAGGCATATGAAAAAATGCTCAACATCACTAATCATTAGAGAAATGCAAATTAAAACCACAATGAGATATCACCTCACACCAGTCACAATGGCACTCATCAGCAAAACAACACAGAATAAGTGCTGGCGAGGATGTGGAGAAAAGGGAACCCTTCTGCATTGCTGGTGGGAATGCAGACTGGTGCAGCCACTGTGGAAAACATTTTGGAGATTCCTCAGAAAATTAAAAATCGAACTGCCTTTTGACCCAGCTATCCCACTTATAGGAATATACCCTAAGAACACCATAGCACCTTTCGAAAAGAAGAAATGCGCCCCCTTGTTCGTGGCAGCATTGTTCACAATAGCGAAGATCTGGAACCAGCCCAAGTGTCCGTCAGAAGACAAGTGGATTAAAAAGCTATGGTACATATATACTATGGAATACTACTCAGCCATAAGGAATGATGACATTGGATCATTTATAACAAAATGGATGTATCTTAATAACATTATACGGAGTGAAATAAGTAAATCAGAAAAGAAGAAAAACTGAGAACAGCATGATTCCATACATAGGTGGGACATAAAAGTGAGAATATGAGACATGGACAAGAGAGTGGTGGTTATGGGATGGTGGGAGGGAGGGAAGAGTGGGATAGGGAGGAGGGGAGGGACACAGGGAAAACCAGATCGAAGGTGACAGAGGACAATTTGACTTTTGGTGATGGGTATGCAACACAATTGAATGATAAGATAACCTGGAGATGTTTTCATTGTACATATGTACCCTGATTTATTGGTGTCACCTCATTAGAATTAATAATAATAAAATATATATATAAAAAAATAAAAGAAAAAGTTCTTCAGAGCGAAATTCTGCTCCTTAGTTGACCCTTAAGTGCAAGCAGATAAAAAGGCTTGAGCGTTAACCCTTCCAGGCTGATTTGCTAAATAGAAAACCTAAATCTGCATAAGTAGACATATTTTAGATCAAAGAATATTCCCAGTTATCCCAACAAACAGTTGTTCTGCATAAGATATTCTAACAATGTGTTAGAAGAAAATTGTCTCCCTAGATATTGATTGATTCAAGTAATTATTTTTAATTGTCATGTAAGAAGAATGCAAGTTACATGTGACATACCCAATTAGGAAGTAAAGTAGGATAAACAAGGAATATTAAAATTGACTCCTAATAAAATATTTGAAATTAAAGTATAATTGTGAATCATATAGTGTTAAACTGAAAGAGAGACAACCACCTAGACTCTGAGGTGGTGTTTTCCTAAATACTGCTTTAATGCAACATTATAGGATGCAGGCATTTCATAACTTAGAAAGGTTTCAGAGAGCTTCAAAAGATTATTTTGTAATATAATATTATGTTAATACATTGAAGACATAGTCTGGAATCAATACAATAAATATCAAGTAAGATTGAAAGAATACATAACAAAAATACAAAATGAACAATCACATGGAACATTTAAGCTAAATCGCGGCCACAGCAGTAATGATTCATTCAGACTGCAGTGAATATAGATCAGCCTTGAGTGTTGCCTTCCTACCTTCCCTAAAAGGCAATGCCTTTGATAAGTGGTGCAAATACAAATAGTACCAGCTCCACATACATAATAATTATTTTGAGATTGTATACTCTTTTTTCAAAACAATATCCAATAAAGAAATTCAAAGAAAACTAGAATGGAAGGGCATTCAGGATAGGTAGAACTTATTTCTTTGTAACTTTTCCATTGATTTGAAAGAGAGAGAGAGAAAGGGGGTAAGAGTAATGGTGAGAGAAGGGGAAGTTGAGAGAAAGAGAGAGAGAGAAAAGCATCAACTCATTTTTCCACTTAGTTGTCCCGTCTGGTTGTGCACTCATTGGCTGCTTCTCATACGTGCACGGACTGGGGATTGAACCTGGGATCTCAGCATAATGAGATGATGCTTTATCCTCTGAACCACCTGGCCAAGGCCAGGTAGGCCATGTTTTTCTTAAGTATTTGAATTTAAAATCCTTTGAAGGAAGAAAGTTTAGTAAGGATTGTAAGATTCTGCCTGTGGGAACAGTGATTGGGGACCAATATAACTAAGTGTTCAAAATATGTAAGTGGCCATCATAAAACGGGGGGGGGGGGGGGATTAGGATTTAATGAGTCAGAATTTGGAAAGAGATTTTCTCAAATAATGAGATTAGGTTAGTAACTTACATTTTAGATGAATAAAATTTTAAGCCAATGAATAATTTAGCAACATAAAACTTCTTGAATGAATATAAAATATAAATAAAACTAATATTGTTATTCTAATATAAAATAACACTTTGGGAGATAGTTGAATCATAATAAAATATATTTTGGGGGAGAAACTAGAGCTGCTAGTCAATGAGTATAAAATTTCAGTTATGCAAGAATAATAAGTCAAGAGATCTGCTATACAACCTTGTTTGTGTCTATACTTAATAATATTATTGTGTACTTAAAAAATTGTCCAGAGCCTGACCAGGCAGTGGCACAGTGGATAGAGCATCGGGCTGGGATGGGGAAGACCCAGGTTCGAGACCCCGAGCTCGCCAACTTGAGCGCGGGCCCATCTGGCTTGAGCAAAAGCTTGTCAGCTTGGACCCAAGGTCGCTGGCTCCAGCAAGGGGTGGCTCAGTCTACTGAAGGCCCGCGGTCAAGGCACATGTGAGAAAGCAATCAATGAACAACTACAGTGTTGGGACGGCAATGAAAAACTAATGATTGATGCTTCTCATCTCTCTCTGCTCCTGTCTGTCTGTCCCTGGCTATCCCTCTCTCTGACTCTCTCTCTGTCCCTGTAAAAAAATAATAAATAATAATAATAATAAAAATTATCCAGAGGGAAATTCTCATTTTAAATGTTCTCACCACAGAAAAAAAAAATTATAAAGGGCAATATGAGAAAATAAGACAGGCAGTTTTTAAAAATGAATTAATTAAATTTAGCAAAATTTTGCACACTTCCGGACTGGAGCAAGATGGCGACGGAGTAGGCGGACGTACCAACTTCCAACTCCCAGAACCAAAGTGGATTACAACTCAATTTTAAGAACCATCACCTGGATAAACCAACTTTGAACTAAACTAAGTGGACTCTTCAACCAAGGAACACAGAAGAAGCCACATTGAGACTGGTAGGAATAGCGAAAACGCGAAGAGGGCTGCCCAGCTCCCCGGAGCAAACGGCAGCCCGGAGAGACCCGTGTGGCGGGAGGAGATTTTGGCGGAGAGGGAGGGACCTGGGTCCCAGGAACCAAGCCCCAGCCTGCAGTCCCAGAGCCAAGAAGAGGCGTTTGGACAGTTTTGAGCTGTGAAATAAATGAGGGAGCTCCCAGGCCTACAGTGTGGAGTATTAGGTCCCTTCCTACTCTGCTGAGGGCTGCTTAAGGTTTTGGGGCGGCAGGACGCTGAAAGGCGGTTCTGTCGGCGTGGGCAGAGGCCAAGCCGGTGGGAGATCGGTCTAGCCCAGAGGGTCGGAGGGTAAGCGCGAGAGCGGTCCGGAAGCTGCGGGCCCGCCTTTAATCCCACTTACGGGGACAAAGCGGGAGGCCAGGAACAGGCAGGCCCTGCGCAAGCCGGCCCTGACCTCGGGGACGGGCTAGGACCAGAGACGGGCAGGGGCTCGTGGCTGAGCTGACGCTACCAGTCCGCCCCCCCCCCCCGCCGCCCGCCGGAGAAACCGCGGTTGGCCAGTATACGTGCGCGAGCGGGCTCCGAGCGCGGGAATGGGGTGGACCCCGAGACAGGCGGAGGCTCGCAGCTGAGCCCACGGCTGCTATCCCCATCCGGCCGGAGAAACCCCGGATAGGTTAATACATGCACGAGCAGGCTCCGAACGCGGGGGCGGGGTAGAGTCCGGGACGAGCGGAAGTACGCAGCTCGGCGGAAGCCAGCAAACACGCCCACCCCAATAAATCTTGGTTTCCGACCCTGCGCAAAGGGCCCTGGCCTCGAGGGCGGGGCTAAAGCTCCTGACGGGCAAAAGCTTACAGCTGAGAGCACGTCAAAAGTCCCGCCTAACCCGCGGAACTGTAGCGAGCAGGCTCCGACTGCTGGTTCTGGGCGGAAGTCCGGAAATAGGCTGGGTCCGCAGCTGAGGAAAGGTGCTCACCTCTACCCTTGGTGCTAATCTTGTGGCTTCAGTGACAGCCCCTCCCACGGAGGAGAGGCAGAAATCACAGCAAAAGCCACAGTGGGCCGGCGCTGGCAACGCTCATACCCAACCACCCTAGGCGCCGGCAGAGGGGTTGGGGGGCCTGCAGATAGACCACACCTAGAGAACACAAAGGCAACACCTACTGGACTCCAGTGGCCACAACTTGCTTATACACAGAAAAAAATGGGCAGGCAGAGGAATGCAAACCAAATCAATCAAGAGAAATCCCCAGAGAAGGACCTGAATGAACCAGATATAACCAAATTACCAGAAGCAGAATTTAGAATAATGATAGTTAGGATGTTCAAAGAAATTAGAGCAACAATGGATAGTCATTATGAACACCTAAATAAAGAGATAACAAGTATAAAAAATGAAATTGAAATAATAAAAAAGAATCAGACAGAAATGACAAATACAGTATCAGAACTGAAGACCACAATGGAAGGAATTAAAAGCAGGATGGATGACGCTGAGGATCGAATAAGCGAGTTAGAGGACACAATAAACAAAGGCACAGAAGCAGAGAAGAAAAAGGAAAAGAGACTTAAAAAATGTGAGGAAACTCTAAGGGAGCTTTGTGACAACATGAAGAGAAACAACATTCGCATCATAGGGGTGCCTGAAGAAGAGGAGAGAGGACAGGAAATGGAAACTTTGTTCAATCAAATTATAGCAGAAAACTTTCCTAAATTAAGGCTGGGAAACACTCCACACATTCAAGAAGCACACAGAACTCCATTAAGGAGAAACCCCAAAAAATCTACACCAAGACACATCATAGTTAAAATACCAAAGCTAATGGATAAAGAAAAAATTTTAAAAGCTGCTAGAGAAAAAAAGACTATCACCTACAAAGGAGCCCCCATAAGGATGACATCGGACTTCTCAACAGAAACACTTGAGGCCAGAAGGGAATGGCAAGAAATAATCAAAGTAATGCAGAACAAGAACCTATAACCAAGACTACTTTATCCAGCAAGGCTAACGTTTAAAATTGAAGGAGAAATAAAGAGCTTCCCAGAAAAAGAAAGCCTCAAGGAATTCATAAAAACCAAACCAATTCTGCAAGAGATACTAAGGGGCCTCTTGTGAATAGTTTAAAGGGAGGAAAGAATAGAGCAAAAGAAGAATACAGCTTTAAAGAATAAAATGGCAATAAACAACTACATATCAATAATAACCTTAAATGTAAATGGATTAAATGATCCAATCAAAAGACATAGGGTAGCTGCATGGATAAAGAAACAGGACCCATACATATGCTGTCTACAAGAGACACACCTTAAAATAAAAGATGTTCATAGACTGAAGGTAAAAGGATGGAAAAAAATATTTCATGCAAATGGAAATGAAAAAAAAGCAGGGGTAGCAATACTTATATCAGACAAAATGGACTTTAAAACAAAGGCTGTAGTAAGAGATAAAAGAGGACACTACATAATGATAAAGGGAACAATTCAACAGGAAGATATAACTATTGTAAATATCTATGCACCAAATATAGGAGCCCCGACATACATAAAGCAGACTTTGATGGATATAAAGGGCGAGATTAACAGCAATACTATCATAGTAGGGGATTTCAATACCCCTCTAACAACACTGGATAGATCCTCAAGAAAGAAAATTAATAAAGAAACAGCAGACTTAAAGGAGACACTAGATCAACTTGATTTAATAGATATCTTCAGAACTTTTCACCCTAAAGCAGTAGAATATACATTCTTCTCAAGCGCTCATGGTACGTTTTCTAGGATAGACCACATGTTAGGACACAAAAATGGTCTCAATAAATTTAAGAAGATTGAAATCATATCAAGCATTTTCTCTGATCACAATGCCATGAAACTAGAAATTAACCACAAAAGAAAAACTGAAAAATACTCAAACACTTGGAAACTAAATAGCTTGTTATTAAATAATGAATGGATTAACAATGAGATCAAAGAAGAAATAAAAAAGTTTCTAGAAACAAATGATAATGAGCATACATCAACTCAAAATTTATGGGACACAGCAAAAGCAGTTCTGAGAGGGAAGTTTATTGCACTACAGGCATATCATAAGAAGCTAGAAAAAGCTCAAATAAGCAACCTGACCCTGCATCTAAAAGAACTAGAAAAACAACAACAAATAAAACCCAAGACAAGTAGAAGAAAGGAAATAATAAAGGTCAGAGCAGAAATAAATGACATACAGGCTAAGGAAACAATACAGAGGATCAATGAAACAAGAAGCTGGTTCTTTGAAAAGGTAAACAAGATTGATGAACCTTTAACTAGACTCACCAAGAAAAAAAAAGAGAGGACTCAAATAAATAAAATTAGAAAGGACAGTGGAGAAATAACAACTGACACAACAGAAATACAAAGCATTGTAAGAAAATACCATGAAGAACTATATGCCAAAAAATTAGACAATCTTGGTGAAATGGACAAATTTATTGAATCATATAACCTTCCAAAAATCAATCTGGAAGAATCAAAACACCTAAACAGACCAATTACAGCAAATGAGATCGAAACAGTTATCAAAAAACTCCCAAAAAAGAAAAGTCCTGGGCCTGATGGCTTCACAAGTGAATTCTATCAAAAATTCAAAGAAGAACTAACTCCTATTCTCCTGAAGCTATTTCAAAAAATTCAAGAGGAAGGAAGAATTCCAAACTCCTTTTATGAGGCGAGCATAATTCTGATCCCAAAACCGGGCAAAGACAACACAAAGAAAGAAAATTATAGGCCTATATCCCTGATGAATTTAGACGCTAAAATTCTCAACAAAATATTAGCCAACCGGATCCAGCAATATATGAAAAAAATCATACACCACGATCAAGTGGGATTTATTCTGGAGAGGCAAGGCTGGTTCAATATTCGCAAATCAATCAATGTGATTCACCACATAAACAAAAGGAAGGACAAAAATCACATGATAATTTCAATAGATGCAGAAAAGGCATTTGATAAAATCCAGCACGCATTCATGCTCAAAACTCTCAGTAAAGTGGGAATACAGGGATCATTCCTTAACATGATAAAGGCCATCTATGATAAACCGACAGCAAACATCATACTAAATGGACAAAGATTAAAAGCAATCCCCTTAAGATCAGGAACCAGGCAGGGTTGCCCACTTTCACCACTCTTATTCAACATAGTTCTGGAAGTCCTAGCTACAGCAATCAGACAAGAAGAAGAAATAAAAGGCATCCAAATTGGAAAAGAAGAAGTAAAACTGTCATTATTTGCAGATGATATGATATTGTATATTGAAAACCCTAAAGTCTCAGTCAAAAAACTACTGGACCTGATAAATGAATTCAGCAAGGTGGCAGGATATAAAATTAATACTCAGAAATCAGAGGCATTTCTATACACCAACAATGAAATATCAGCAAAAGAAATTAAGGAAATAATCCCCTTCACTATTGCAGCCAATAAAATAAAGTACCTAGGAGTAAATTTAACCAAGGAGGTTAAGGACTTGTACTCAGAAAATTATAGAACATTGATAAAAGAAATCAAGGAAGATACAAACAAGTGGAAGCACATACCGTGCTCATGGCTAGGAAGAATAAACATCATTAAAATGTCTATATTACCCAAAGCAATTTATAAATTCAATGCAATACCAATTAAAATACCAATGACATACTTCAAAGATATAGAACACATATTCCAAAAATTTATATGGAACCAAAAAAGAACACGAATAGCCTCAGCAATCTTAAAAAGAAAAAATAAAGCAGGAGGTATCACTCTTCCTGATATCAAGGTTTACTACAAGGCCATTATACTCAAGACAGCCTGGTACTGGCATAAGAACAGGCACATAGATCAATGGAACAGAACAGAGAACCCAGAAATGAACCCACAGCTTTATGGACAACTGATATTTGACAAAGGAGGAAAGAACATACAATGGAGTAAAGACAGCCTCTTTAACAAATGGTGTTGGGAAAATTGGACATCTACCTGCAAAAAAATGAAACTAAACCATCAACTTACACCATTCACAAAAACAAACTCAAAATGGATAAAAGACTTAAATGTAAGCCGTGAAACCATAAGCATCTTAGAAGAAAACATAGGCAGCAAGCTCTCCGACATCTGTAGCAGCAGTATATTTGCCGATTTATCTCCACGGGCAAATGAAATAAAAGGCAAGATAAACAAATGGGACTATATCAAACTAAAAAGTTTTTGCACAGCTAAAGACAATAGGAACAGAATAAAAAGACAAACCACACAATGGGAGAACATATTCGACAGCACATCTGATAAGGGGTTAATAACCAAAATTTATAAAGAACTTATAAAACTCAACACCAGGAAGACAAACAACCCAATCAAAAAATGGGCAAAAGAAATGAATAGCAATTTCTCCAAAGAGGACATACAGATGGCCAATAGGCATATGAAAAAATGCTCAACATCACTAATCATTAGAGAAATGCAAATTAAAACCACAATGAGATATCACCTCACACCAGTCACAATGGCACTCATCAGCAAAACAACACAGAATAAGTGCTGGCGAGGATGTGGAGAAAAGGGAACCCTTCTGCATTGCTGGTGGGAATGCAGACTGGTGCAGCCACTGTGGAAAACATTTTGGAGATTCCTCAGAAAATTAAAAATCGAACTGCCTTTTGACCCAGCTATCCCACTTATAGGAATATACCCTAAGAACACCATAGCACCTTTCGAAAAGAAGAAATGCGCCCCCTTGTTCGTGGCAGCATTGTTCACAATAGCGAAGATCTGGAACCAGCCCAAGTGTCCGTCAGAAGACAAGTGGATTAAAAAGCTATGGTACATATATACTATGGAATACTACTCAGCCATAAGGAATGATGACATTGGATCATTTATAACAAAATGGATGTATCTTAATAACATTATACGGAGTGAAATAAGTAAATCAGAAAAGAAGAAAAACTGAGAACAGCATGATTCCATACATAGGTGGGACATAAAAGTGAGAATATGAGACATGGACAAGAGAGTGGTGGTTATGGGATGGTGGGAGGGAGGGAAGAGTGGGATAGGGAGGAGGGGAGGGACACAGGGAAAACCAGATCGAAGGTGACAGAGGACAATTTGACTTTTGGTGATGGGTATGCAACACAATTGAATGATAAGATAACCTGGAGATGTTTTCATTGTACATATGTACCCTGATTTATTGGTGTCACCTCATTAGAATTAATAATAATAAAATATATATATAAAAAAATAAAAGAAAAAGTTCTTCAGAGCGAAATTCTGCTCCTTAGTTGACCCTTAAGTGCAAGCAGATAAAAAGGCTTGAGCGTTAACCCTTCCAGGCTGATTTGCTAAATAGAAAACCTAAATCTGCATAAGTAGACATATTTTAGATCAAAGAATATTCCCAGTTATCCCAACAAACAGTTGTTCTGCATAAGATATTCTAACAATGTGTTAGAAGAAAATTGTCTCCCTAGATATTGATTGATTCAAGTAATTATTTTTAATTGTCATGTAAGAAGAATGCAAGTTACATGTGACATACCCAATTAGGAAGTAAAGTAGGATAAACAAGGAATATTAAAATTGACTCCTAATAAAATATTTGAAATTAAAGTATAATTGTGAATCATATAGTGTTAAACTGAAAGAGAGACAACCACCTAGACTCTGAGGTGGTGTTTTCCTAAATACTGCTTTAATGCAACATTATAGGATGCAGGCATTTCATAACTTAGAAAGGTTTCAGAGAGCTTCAAAAGATTATTTTGTAATATAATATTATGTTAATACATTGAAGACATAGTCTGGAATCAATACAATAAATATCAAGTAAGATTGAAAGAATACATAACAAAAATACAAAATGAACAATCACATGGAACATTTAAGCTAAATCGCGGCCACAGCAGTAATGATTCATTCAGACTGCAGTGAATATAGATCAGCCTTGAGTGTTGCCTTCCTACCTTCCCTAAAAGGCAATGCCTTTGATAAGTGGTGCAAATACAAATAGTACCAGCTCCACATACATAATAATTATTTTGAGATTGTATACTCTTTTTTCAAAACAATATCCAATAAAGAAATTCAAAGAAAACTAGAATGGAAGGGCATTCAGGATAGGTAGAACTTATTTCTTTGTAACTTTTCCATTGATTTGAAAGAGAGAGAGAGAAAGGGGGTAAGAGTAATGGTGAGAGAAGGGGAAGTTGAGAGAAAGAGAGAGAGAGAAAAGCATCAACTCATTTTTCCACTTAGTTGTCCCGTCTGGTTGTGCACTCATTGGCTGCTTCTCATACGTGCACGGACTGGGGATTGAACCTGGGATCTCAGCATAATGAGATGATGCTTTATCCTCTGAACCACCTGGCCAAGGCCAGGTAGGCCATGTTTTTCTTAAGTATTTGAATTTAAAATCCTTTGAAGGAAGAAAGTTTAGTAAGGATTGTAAGATTCTGCCTGTGGGAACAGTGATTGGGGACCAATATAACTAAGTGTTCAAAATATGTAAGTGGCCATCATAAAACGGGGGGGGGGGGGATTAGGATTTAATGAGTCAGAATTTGGAAAGAGATTTTCTCAAATAATGAGATTAGGTTAGTAACTTACATTTTAGATGAATAAAATTTTAAGCCAATGAATAATTTAGCAACATAAAACTTCTTGAATGAATATAAAATATAAATAAAACTAATATTGTTATTCTAATATAAAATAACACTTTGGGAGATAGTTGAATCATAATAAAATATATTTTGGGGGAGAAACTAGAGCTGCTAGTCAATGAGTATAAAATTTCAGTTATGCAAGAATAATAAGTCAAGAGATCTGCTATACAACCTTGTTTGTGTCTATACTTAATAATATTATTGTGTACTTAAAAAATTGTCCAGAGCCTGACCAGGCAGTGGCACAGTGGATAGAGCATCGGGCTGGGATGGGGAAGACCCAGGTTCGAGACCCCGAGCTCGCCAACTTGAGCGCGGGCCCATCTGGCTTGAGCAAAAGCTTGTCAGCTTGGACCCAAGGTCGCTGGCTCCAGCAAGGGGTGGCTCAGTCTACTGAAGGCCCGCGGTCAAGGCACATGTGAGAAAGCAATCAATGAACAACTACAGTGTTGGGACGGCAATGAAAAACTAATGATTGATGCTTCTCATCTCTCTCTGCTCCTGTCTGTCTGTCCCTGGCTATCCCTCTCTCTGACTCTCTCTCTGTCCCTGTAAAAAAATAATAAATAATAATAATAATAAAAATTATCCAGAGGGAAATTCTCATTTTAAATGTTCTCACCACAGAAAAAAAAAATTATAAAGGGCAATATGAGAAAATAAGACAGGCAGTTTTTAAAAATGAATTAATTAAATTTAGCAAAATTTTGCACACTTCCGGACTGGAGCAAGATGGCGACGGAGTAGGCGGACGTACCAACTTCCAACTCCCAGAACCAAAGTGGATTACAACTCAATTTTAAGAACCATCACCTGGATAAACCAACTTTGAACTAAACTAAGTGGACTCTTCAACCAAGGAACACAGAAGAAGCCACATTGAGACTGGTAGGAATAGCGAAAACGCGAAGAGGGCTGCCCAGCTCCCCGGAGCAAACGGCAGCCCGGAGAGACCCGTGTGGCGGGAGGAGATTTTGGCGGAGAGGGAGGGACCTGGGTCCCAGGAACCAAGCCCCAGCCTGCAGTCCCAGAGCCAAGAAGAGGCGTTTGGACAGTTTTGAGCTGTGAAATAAATGAGGGAGCTCCCAGGCCTACAGTGTGGAGTATTAGGTCCCTTCCTACTCTGCTGAGGGCTGCTTAAGGTTTTGGGGCGGCAGGACGCTGAAAGGCGGTTCTGTCGGCGTGGGCAGAGGCCAAGCCGGTGGGAGATCGGTCTAGCCCAGAGGGTCGGAGGGTAAGCGCGAGAGCGGTCCGGAAGCTGCGGGCCCGCCTTTAATCCCACTTACGGGGACAAAGCGGGAGGCCAGGAACAGGCAGGCCCTGCGCAAGCCGGCCCTGACCTCGGGGACGGGCTAGGACCAGAGACGGGCAGGGGCTCGTGGCTGAGCTGACGCTACCAGTCCGCCCCCCCCCCCGCCGCCCGCCGGAGAAACCGCGGTTGGCCAGTATACGTGCGCGAGCGGGCTCCGAGCGCGGGAATGGGGTGGACCCCGAGACAGGCGGAGGCTCGCAGCTGAGCCCACGGCTGCTATCCCCATCCGGCCGGAGAAACCCCGGATAGGTTAATACATGCACGAGCAGGCTCCGAACGCGGGGGCGGGGTAGAGTCCGGGACGAGCGGAAGTACGCAGCTCGGCGGAAGCCAGCAAACACGCCCACCCCAATAAATCTTGGTTTCCGACCCTGCGCAAAGGGCCCTGGCCTCGAGGGCGGGGCTAAAGCTCCTGACGGGCAAAAGCTTACAGCTGAGAGCACGTCAAAAGTCCCGCCTAACCCGCGGAACTGTAGCGAGCAGGCTCCGACTGCTGGTTCTGGGCGGAAGTCCGGAAATAGGCTGGGTCCGCAGCTGAGGAAAGGTGCTCACCTCTACCCTTGGTGCTAATCTTGTGGCTTCAGTGACAGCCCCTCCCACGGAGGAGAGGCAGAAATCACAGCAAAAGCCACAGTGGGCCGGCGCTGGCAACGCTCATACCCAACCACCCTAGGCGCCGGCAGAGGGGTTGGGGGGCCTGCAGATAGACCACACCTAGAGAACACAAAGGCAACACCTACTGGACTCCAGTGGCCACAACTTGCTTATACACAGAAAAAAATGGGCAGGCAGAGGAATGCAAACCAAATCAATCAAGAGAAATCCCCAGAGAAGGACCTGAATGAACCAGATATAACCAAATTACCAGAAGCAGAATTTAGAATAATGATAGTTAGGATGTTCAAAGAAATTAGAGCAACAATGGATAGTCATTATGAACACCTAAATAAAGAGATAACAAGTATAAAAAATGAAATTGAAATAATAAAAAAGAATCAGACAGAAATGACAAATACAGTATCAGAACTGAAGACCACAATGGAAGGAATTAAAAGCAGGATGGATGACGCTGAGGATCGAATAAGCGAGTTAGAGGACACAATAAACAAAGGCACAGAAGCAGAGAAGAAAAAGGAAAAGAGACTTAAAAAATGTGAGGAAACTCTAAGGGAGCTTTGTGACAACATGAAGAGAAACAACATTCGCATCATAGGGGTGCCTGAAGAAGAGGAGAGAGGACAGGAAATGGAAACTTTGTTCAATCAAATTATAGCAGAAAACTTTCCTAAATTAAGGCTGGGAAACACTCCACACATTCAAGAAGCACACAGAACTCCATTAAGGAGAAACCCCAAAAAATCTACACCAAGACACATCATAGTTAAAATACCAAAGCTAATGGATAAAGAAAAAATTTTAAAAGCTGCTAGAGAAAAAAAGACTATCACCTACAAAGGAGCCCCCATAAGGATGACATCGGACTTCTCAACAGAAACACTTGAGGCCAGAAGGGAATGGCAAGAAATAATCAAAGTAATGCAGAACAAGAACCTATAACCAAGACTACTTTATCCAGCAAG
The DNA here is from genome assembly GCA_037038555.1 of Rhynchonycteris naso. Classification (NCBI taxonomy): domain Eukaryota; kingdom Metazoa; phylum Chordata; class Mammalia; order Chiroptera; family Emballonuridae; genus Rhynchonycteris; species Rhynchonycteris naso. The sequence continues at coordinate 146,527,897 of CM072999.1, read as the reverse complement.
GCTAACGTTTAAAATTGAAGGAGAAATAAAGAGCTTCCCAGAAAAAGAAAGCCTCAAGGAATTCATAAAAACCAAACCAATTCTGCAAGAGATACTAAGGGGCCTCTTGTGAATAGTTTAAAGGGAGGAAAGAATAGAGCAAAAGAAGAATACAGCTTTAAAGAATAAAATGGCAATAAACAACTACATATCAATAATAACCTTAAATGTAAATGGATTAAATGATCCAATCAAAAGACATAGGGTAGCTGCATGGATAAAGAAACAGGACCCATACATATGCTGTCTACAAGAGACACACCTTAAAATAAAAGATGTTCATAGACTGAAGGTAAAAGGATGGAAAAAAATATTTCATGCAAATGGAAATGAAAAAAAAGCAGGGGTAGCAATACTTATATCAGACAAAATGGACTTTAAAACAAAGGCTGTAGTAAGAGATAAAAGAGGACACTACATAATGATAAAGGGAACAATTCAACAGGAAGATATAACTATTGTAAATATCTATGCACCAAATATAGGAGCCCCGACATACATAAAGCAGACTTTGATGGATATAAAGGGCGAGATTAACAGCAATACTATCATAGTAGGGGATTTCAATACCCCTCTAACAACACTGGATAGATCCTCAAGAAAGAAAATTAATAAAGAAACAGCAGACTTAAAGGAGACACTAGATCAACTTGATTTAATAGATATCTTCAGAACTTTTCACCCTAAAGCAGTAGAATATACATTCTTCTCAAGCGCTCATGGTACGTTTTCTAGGATAGACCACATGTTAGGACACAAAAATGGTCTCAATAAATTTAAGAAGATTGAAATCATATCAAGCATTTTCTCTGATCACAATGCCATGAAACTAGAAATTAACCACAAAAGAAAAACTGAAAAATACTCAAACACTTGGAAACTAAATAGCTTGTTATTAAATAATGAATGGATTAACAATGAGATCAAAGAAGAAATAAAAAAGTTTCTAGAAACAAATGATAATGAGCATACATCAACTCAAAATTTATGGGACACAGCAAAAGCAGTTCTGAGAGGGAAGTTTATTGCACTACAGGCATATCATAAGAAGCTAGAAAAAGCTCAAATAAGCAACCTGACCCTGCATCTAAAAGAACTAGAAAAACAACAACAAATAAAACCCAAGACAAGTAGAAGAAAGGAAATAATAAAGGTCAGAGCAGAAATAAATGACATACAGGCTAAGGAAACAATACAGAGGATCAATGAAACAAGAAGCTGGTTCTTTGAAAAGGTAAACAAGATTGATGAACCTTTAACTAGACTCACCAAGAAAAAAAAAGAGAGGACTCAAATAAATAAAATTAGAAAGGACAGTGGAGAAATAACAACTGACACAACAGAAATACAAAGCATTGTAAGAAAATACCATGAAGAACTATATGCCAAAAAATTAGACAATCTTGGTGAAATGGACAAATTTATTGAATCATATAACCTTCCAAAAATCAATCTGGAAGAATCAAAACACCTAAACAGACCAATTACAGCAAATGAGATCGAAACAGTTATCAAAAAACTCCCAAAAAAGAAAAGTCCTGGGCCTGATGGCTTCACAAGTGAATTCTATCAAAAATTCAAAGAAGAACTAACTCCTATTCTCCTGAAGCTATTTCAAAAAATTCAAGAGGAAGGAAGAATTCCAAACTCCTTTTATGAGGCGAGCATAATTCTGATCCCAAAACCGGGCAAAGACAACACAAAGAAAGAAAATTATAGGCCTATATCCCTGATGAATTTAGACGCTAAAATTCTCAACAAAATATTAGCCAACCGGATCCAGCAATATATGAAAAAAATCATACACCACGATCAAGTGGGATTTATTCTGGAGAGGCAAGGCTGGTTCAATATTCGCAAATCAATCAATGTGATTCACCACATAAACAAAAGGAAGGACAAAAATCACATGATAATTTCAATAGATGCAGAAAAGGCATTTGATAAAATCCAGCACGCATTCATGCTCAAAACTCTCAGTAAAGTGGGAATACAGGGATCATTCCTTAACATGATAAAGGCCATCTATGATAAACCGACAGCAAACATCATACTAAATGGACAAAGATTAAAAGCAATCCCCTTAAGATCAGGAACCAGGCAGGGTTGCCCACTTTCACCACTCTTATTCAACATAGTTCTGGAAGTCCTAGCTACAGCAATCAGACAAGAAGAAGAAATAAAAGGCATCCAAATTGGAAAAGAAGAAGTAAAACTGTCATTATTTGCAGATGATATGATATTGTATATTGAAAACCCTAAAGTCTCAGTCAAAAAACTACTGGACCTGATAAATGAATTCAGCAAGGTGGCAGGATATAAAATTAATACTCAGAAATCAGAGGCATTTCTATACACCAACAATGAAATATCAGCAAAAGAAATTAAGGAAATAATCCCCTTCACTATTGCAGCCAAAAAAATAAAGTACCTAGGAGTAAATTTAACCAAGGAGGTTAAGGACTTGTACTCAGAAAATTATAGAACATTAATAAAAGAAATCAAGGAAGATACAAACAAGTGGAAGCACATACCGTGCTCATGGCTAGGAAGAATAAACATCATTAAAATGTCTATATTACCCAAAGCAATTTATAAATTCAATGCAATACCAATTAAAATACCAATGACATACTTCAAAGATATAGAACACATATTCCAAAAATTTATATGGAACCAAAAAAGAACACGAATAGCCTCAGCAATCTTAAAAAGAAAAAATAAAGCAGGAGGTATCACTCTTCCTGATATCAAGGTTTACTACAAGGCCATTATACTCAAGACAGCCTGGTACTGGCATAAGAACAGGCACATAGATCAATGGAACAGAACAGAGAACCCAGAAATAAACCCACAGCTTTATGGACAACTGATATTTGACAAAGGAGGAAAGAACATACAATGGAGTAAAGACAGCCTCTTTAACAAATGGTGTTGGGAAAATTGGACATCTACCTGCAAAAAAATGAAACTAGACCATCAACTTACACCATTCACAAAACAAACTCAAAATGGATAAAAGACTTAAATGTAAGCCGTGAAACCATAAACATCTTAGAAGAAAACATAGGCAGCAAGCTCTCCGACATCTGTAGCAGCGGTATATTTGCCGATTTATCTTCATGGGCAACTGAAATAAAAGGCAAGATAAACAAATGGGACTATATCAAACTAAAAAGTTTTTGCACAGCTAAAGACAATAGGAACAGAATAAAAAGACAAACCACACAATGGGAGAACATATTCGACAGCACATCTGATAAGGGGTTAATAACTAAAATTTATAAAGAACTTATAAAAAGCAACACCAGGAAGACAAACAACCCAATCAAAAAATGGGCAAAAGAAATGAATAGAAATTTCTCCAAAGAGGACATACAGATGGTCAATAGGCATATGAAAAAATGCTCAACATCACTAATCATTAGAGAAATGCAAATTAAAACCACAATGAGATATCACCTCACACCAGTCAGAATGGCACTTATCAGCAAAACAACACAGAATAAGTGCTGGCGAGGATGTGGAGAAAAGGGAACCCTTCTGCACTGCTGGTGGGAATGCAGACTGGTGCAGCCACAGTGGAAAACAGTTTGGAGATTCCTCAGAAAATTAAAAATCGAACTGCCTTTTGACCCAGCTATCCCACTTTTAGGAATATACCCTAAGAACACCATAGCACTGTTCGAAAAGAAGAAATGCGCCCCCATGTTCGTGGCAGCATTGTTCACAATAGCGAAGATCTGGAACCAGCCCAAGTGTCCGTCAGAAGACGAGTGGATTAAAAAGCTATGGTACATATATACTATGGAATACTACTCAGCCATAAGAAACGATGACATCGGATCATTTATAACAAAATGGATGTACCTTGATAACATTATACGGAGTGAAATAAGTAAATCAGAAAAAAAGAAAAACTGAGAACAGCACGATTACATACATAGGTGGGACATGAAAGTGAGGGTATGAGACATGGACAAGAGAGTGGTGGTTATGGGATGGGGGGAGGGAGGGAAGAGTGGGATAGGGAGGAGGGGAGGGACGCAGGGAAAACCAGATTGAAGGTGACAGAGGACAATTTGACTTTTGGTGATGGGTATGCAACACAATTGAATGATAAGATAACCTGGAGATGTTTTCATTGTACATATGTACCCTGATTTATTGATGTCACCCCATTAGAATTAATAATAATAAAATAAAAAATAAAAAAAAAAATTTTGCACACTTCCAAACCACATGAAAAGCAATAAAATGTGAGAGAGATTGCTTTCAAAGTTGACAAATGGCGTGTCTTGAATAGTGCTGAGTACCTAACACTATAATGAAAAGACTATTAAAATAATGTTAGTGATATAACATTACCTTACATTTGTGTGGTACCTTACCATCATCAAATCTCTTTCATTCCAGCTTTCTCCAGGTGCTTCAAACCATTACTTACCCACTGTCTCTTTGTTTTCCTGAACTCTGACCATATGCTCCTTATATAGGGCACTTCGTGACCATATTAACCACTGAGCTTAGTCAGCATTGGTGGATGCTAATGTATCCCCCAATTCTGCTATAACTTCAAGAATGTTTCTCAAATCAAGCTGTGCATTAACATGGAGAAAAGCTAATTATATTCCGAGGGGTGCTGCAAAGTTCTCAAAACAAAATTAATCTTAATTTTCAAAACTTATCTGTATGCTATCTCAGACCTGTCATGGCAGTGCAGGGATCAGGGAGACTTTTTCAATAGAACTTCAGAAAAGATAAGTTGGAAGTCTGTTGTTTGTTCATCACTGACCTGGGTGCCATGGAGCTACCAGGAAAGTCCCTTTTCTTCAACAAATGGGATTCTACCTGGAAAGATAAAAACAACAAAAATGAGAAAACTATGGTATATATGAAAGGTAATATATAATTGTGTGATAAACTCTGCGGTATTCAAACTCATACTATAGAAATCAGAATGGGGGAGATCTGTGGGTGCAGCAGGACTTGAAGGTGTGGAGAAAAATGGTCTGCATGATAGAGATCAGCAAGAGGGCCTTCCTGGTAGAAAGACTGGCGTAAACCAAGGAGCACGTGCAGAACAGGTGCAGTGTCCTGCAGGAGACAACATCTGCACGAAATAAAAATGGCTTCAGAAAGCAGATGGCATCAGAGATGTCAGGGAAACCCCTCAGTTAGTTTAGGCTTGGTACAATGACAGTGTGAAATAATGTATGTTAGTAAGTATGGAAATACGAACAAAAGCATCGATAAAAGAGGCTAAGCCTCACAGAGGGATTTTTCAAAGTCCTGGATTCTAGTCGTGGTCTAGTCAGAGTGTCATTGTGCAATCTAGATGAACTCATAATCTCAAGACCTGAGTGGGGCCTGAGTGTTAGCTGTGTGTAAGGTTTTGACTTGAACATCATTAAGGGAACGTGTGTGCTGGGTTATTTTTAAGTACGAAGAGACAGATGCAGGACACCCAAGGAAAAGCAAGTCTTCCTATGGTAACACTCCTACCCAGGGTCGCCCACTTTCGCACTGGTATCTTGGGTGCAACTCAGGGACTCTCTGCCCAGTTAAAATCTTTTACTGTAGCCGTACTGTCCATGGCTCTTTAACTTGGGGATTTAGGAAGACAGCGTGTCTCCAACAGGTTAGAAATAGCTAAACCCACACCATGGGAACTACAAGTTATGATGCAGTTAATTTATGTATATCTGTGTAAAACACACTGGAACTAAAGTGTAGTCATTTATAACTCTTCACCAAAGAAGGAGATATGCCTAAGGAAGGGGATTGTGCTCAGTTCATATATCTCTTTATCTAGGTATGGTTTCTAGACTCCCTCCATATTTTTCATGCCATACGCTAGAGAAGTCACTGTATATGCACAAAGCTGTCTTTAGATAGGATCTTGATCCATTTTATCAATAAGAAGACAGATCTTTCCATCAGAGTTACTGCAAAAATGGCTGCCTCTATTTCTCCTTGGAAAGGGGTTTCTTTTTTGGCTTTTCATGCTCCTGCAGGTTCAGTTTTCTAGATGTGGTGCTGTGTTTACTGATCGCCTTGCCTCCCCATTCTGCCTGAACTGCCTCAGTTAGGGTTCCCTGAGCCTCTATACTGATCCCGTTTTTTCTTCCTGAAGATGTTTCCATTGTATTCAGGTGCTCTCTCTCCCAGCCAGACCTCACCTGCTCTGCACATCTCTGCATTCATTACTTGATTTACCCTGATCTATTTTCTAACCTCCTCTTATTTTGGCAGAAAAAGTAGTTTCTCAATTGAAGTCCAAACTTCAAAAGCAACCCTTCAATTGAACAAGAAGCATTGCCAAAATTTTACTGCCTACATAATATTATGAGACATTTTCTCTGGTTGTAAAGATAAAAATTTTATTACTCTTTAACTATTTCCTGTCCAATGTAACACAGTAAAATTGTTTTGCCCTATCTTTCAAAGGCATAGATTTGTAAAAGGCATGGATCACTTCGTAGTCACACATGCAGCTGATCACCGCTGTCCCCTTTCCAATAGATTGATTCACCCACCAAAGTACCACATGGGTCAAAAAATGACCATAATATCTTTTCTAGGCACTATATCAAGTCTAAGAAAAATAAAATAGTCATGTAGCCCGAAGTTTAAAAAAAAAAAAGGTCCGTTTACCTACATGTGTTCATTTAGTCATTGGATATTTATTGAACAACTATTACGTACCAAGCACTATGGCTAATATTACCTCTAATAGACATTATATCCTAAGCTAAAAAAGGTGGAGACCCAAATTATTCCCCTGAAATCATATATCTTGCTGAACAAATACTAAGGAAAAGAAATGGTGACTTCAAAGGGGTAAATGATATTTAGATGAGGTCAACTCAAAAGAGTGCACTTCAGTGAAAAAGGGAGGGGATGAGAGTGGAGACAAGTCTGTTAGTTCTTAAGGTCACCAATGTCCTACCACTTTAATCCTCAGAGCTAACATTCTTCCCAGAAATCGAGGACAAAGTCTCACTACAACACCTGTAAGTGATATAACTGCAGTAGAATGCAAACATAAGAATTGAGCTTGAAGACAGGTAATGTACTTATTCTGTAAAAAAAAAAAAAAAAAAAGGAATTCCAGTAGCACATGTAAATTTCACAGGCTCCTCCACGAAACTCCTGAACCACTTAAAATTTTTACTCCATTTTAGACATCATAAACAAGTTACTCTTGAAACTCTTGGTTGTTCATTGATATCCTTTAAATTAAAAAGCTATTTGTCCTTGCCTGACCTGCGGTGGCGCAGTGGATAAAGCGTCGACCTGGGAACACTGAGGTCACCAGTTCAAAACCTTGCACTGGTCTGGTCAAGGCACATTTGGGAGTTGAGCTTCCAGCTCCTCCCCCCTTTCTCTCTCTTTCTCTCTCTCTCTCACTCTGTGTCTCCTCTCTAAAATGAATAAAATAAAAATTAAAAAAAAAAAAAGACATTTAAAAAAAAAAAAAAGCTATTTGTCCTTAAGGCTGGCTCTCTACTGAAAATGCACTAGTCTTCATTTTTAAATGTTGAATCATAAAAAAAATTTTATTTCAGACTCAATAATTTGTCCAGGAACGTTTCTAGTTAATTACAATGTCACATGCAAAAAGACAGAATGTTTCATTCGTTCAGTACCTTAAATGTTTGACAAATACTAGGTGGACTGACTGGTGGAATACTTGCTGTCAGAACTTGTTTTATTAAAAAGAAAAATTGAGAAAATCAACCTCACAGAATAAAGGATTCCCTGCAGCCTAGGCAAGCCAGTCCCTTCCTCAGGTCTCATGCTCAGTCTCTTTCCTCTGAAGGCTCACTCCTTTATTCTCTTTTGCTTTCACTAACAATATGTTTAAAATCAACAAACAAATAAGAAAATTGAGAAATAAGTTTGAGGGGTTAGAGATAACTGTGACTCTAAATAAACACATTTATACTCTCTGGTCTAGTTTCCTTAAGGAGAGAGAGAGAGGAATGGAGGGAGAGAGGGAGGGAGAGAGGGAGGGAGAGAGGAATGGAGGAAGGGAGAGAGAGAGGGAGGAAGAGAGGGAGGGAGGGAGACAGGGATGGAGAGAGGGAGGGAGGGAGAGAGGGATGGGGGAGAGAGGGATGGAGGGAGATAGGGATGGAGGGATGGAGGGAGGGATGGAGAGAAGGAAAGAAGGAGGGAGGGAGGAAGGGATGGAGGGAAGGATAGAGGGAGGGAGAGAAGGATGGAGGGAGGGAGAGAGGGATGGAGGGAGAGAGGGGTGGAGGGATGGAGGAATGGAGGTAGAGAGAGAGGGATGAAAGGAAGGATGAAGGGAGAAAGGGATAGAGAGATGGAGGGAGAGAGGGATAAAGGGAGGGAGGAATGGAGGGATGGAGGGATGGAGGGAGGGATGGAAGAAGGGAGGGAGGGAGGAAAAGAGGGAGGGAGGGATGGTGGGAGGGAGGGAGGGAGAGAGGGATGGAGGGAGAGAGAAATGGAGGGATAAAGAGAGGGATGGAGAGAAAGAAAGAAGGAGGGAGGGAGGGAGAGAGGGATGGAGGGAGAGAGTGGTGGAGGGATGGAGGGATAGAGGTAGGGAGAGAGGGAGGGAGAGAGAGAGAGGGAGGAAGGCAGGGAGGGAGGGAGAGAGGAATGGAGGGAGGGATGGAGAGAAGGAAAGAAGGAGGGAGGGAGGGAGGAATGGAGGGAGGGAAAGAAGAAAAGGAGGAAGGAAGGAAGGAAGGAAGGAAGGAAGGAAGGAAGGAAGGAAGGAAGGAAGGAAGGGAGGGAGGAGGAAGATAAGAAAAGTCATAAAATTAATGGACTGAAGGAAATAAACACAACTGAGATCATATGATTCATTTACCTACTTGTACTTTTCAGGAAACATTTTCTTCTTTCCTATGAAAAATACTTTGGGGGAGGAAAATTAAATCAACTGAATTTTTTACTATTTTTATAATAGCTTTATTGAACTATATTTACATATTACACAATTCACTAACTCATCAATTGATTTTTAGCCATAAGTATTTTTTAAGTTAACAATAAAAAAAGACTTGTCTAGGCATTGGACATAGTGCTTTCCAAGAAGCTTATAAGCCAGTAGGAAAAATGACACAAAATCAGAAGCCATCTCTGTGCCCATAAAAAAGCAGTGAAACGTGGTAGCTTTACTTTACCTAAAAATGTCCTGAACCTATTTTTCCAACTCAGAGCTCTCCCCTCATAGCCAAGCTCGTATTTCTGCTTGGCTACTGGAAATTGCTACCTGCCTATTCAGAAACCTTAAATTCAAACTCTTAAAAACTTAACTCTGGCCAGATCCTGCTGGCTCAGCAGTAGAGCATCTGTCTGGTGTGTGGAAGTCCCGGGTTCGATTCGCGGCCAGGGCACACAGAAGAAGCACCCATCTGCTTTTCCACCCTTCCCCCTCTTCTTCCTCTCTATCTCTCTGTCCCCCACACCCCACAGCCAAGGCTTCATGGGAGCGAAGTTGGCCTGGGTGCTGAGGATGGCTCCATGGCCTCTGCCTCAGGCGCTAGAATGACTCCCATTGCAGCAGAGCAACAGCCCAGATGGGCCAAGCATCGCCCCCTGGTGGGAATGCCGGGTGGATCCTGGTTGGGCGCATGCAGGAGTCTGTCTGCCTCACCCTCTCCCACCCCCTTCTCACTTCGGAAATATAAAAACAAACAAACAAAAAACTTCAACTTCCCATTAAAAGTGGTTTCTTTTCTGCCCCAACATCCCCTTGGTCCATGTTCCTCTATGCATCTAGCTCTCTGCAATGGAGGGCCGGTAGGCACACTCTCCTTCATCCCCACCCTGAACCAGTCAGTAGCCAAGTCAATCACTGTCTAAATACCTCTCTAATCTCCATCTCCTTCCCACCCTTGTATTCATCATCTTGCATCATGATGTTTGTTTATAAGTTTGCTTGTTTTACTCCTTTTAAATTGAAGTCCCATAAAATCAAGGGCTGTGTCTTTTTGTCTTGAGTACCATGCATTAAATGTGACAAATAATAGGCGCTCAGTAAATTGAGTTCCTCTCTTAGTAATTAAACAGTGATGAACTAATATTTACTAACTTCCTTGTAAATTGATACTGCCTAAAATAAACTCTTTAAGGCGATCTTCAAGGACAGAGTTTAAACTTCTAGCATAATGGGATATCCGCATTCATTTCATCATTAACAGGTGTTCTTTTGTACATTTGAGTCATCTGTCCCTCACCCACAGCTCATTGTTTCATCCTGTCTCCATAATACTTCCTCAAGCTGTGATTACCTTCCCATCTTTCTGAAACACAGCTAGCCTAGGAACTCATGGACGTCATCCCATAGGAAAGAGTGGGTTTATACCAGCCAACATCCCATGAAGGCGTGCTCTATACTTGCCAGGGAAACAGGTTACGTGCAAAGTTCTGAGGCTTCCTCTTCCAGCAGAATAGCACCTAAAGGAGGTGATCAAATGCAGAAACATGAGGCATTGTGCTTGGAAAGTTTCTCTGCCTAATTGGCCTGAATTTATGAGTACATAATAACCCTCTCTATCCATTTTCAAATCCAGGCAGCATTATAAAATAAGCCTGAGTAATGTGCAGGCTGCCTTGTTTTATGGAGATCTTTACAGCACAAGCATGTTGTGCACGAATGCATGGGGTATGCACAGATGTTTGCATTCATTTATTCTTCTCCGGGCAGCAGCCACGGTATGAACGCAGTTTGGATGGTATCATTAACAATTATACTTGGCGTTGCTTAGTTACATTAAAGGAAATTTGTTTCTTCCCATTTCCAATTCATTTTAGAAATCAAGAATTAAGTTAGCCAACAGGTTACTACCTCTCCCCTTCCGAGCTCTCTTTCTAAGCTATTATTGCATTTGCTTTTACATTCTGATCCCTGGGTTTCTCTACTGTTTTGTATTTTAAGTAGCTACTCGGCTCCAGGAACAGAACATTACTGCTGTTCAGGGTCTGCTGGGGTTTTCCTCTTGCTGTCTGCTTGCTTGAATTAACGCTATAATATTTGGGATGCCGGTACATTATGCTAGGACCATCTTTCTTCTGCTGTGAGGAACAGACGAGAAGAGCGTGTAGGTTATATGGTACTACTTTCCTGATGCAATAAGTGCGTAATTTGTTCCAGTGAGCAAACTTGCATGACTTTCTTATTATGAATGAAATGAAATAAGAGGTTCATCTGGCCTTTCAGAACTCTAATGTGAGATGTGTTTAGCAGTTCTGAAGACATGAAGTAAGGCAAAGAGTTAAAATTATGGAAAATAATGCATGGGCCCCTGATGACAGCGCCACTGGTAAAGGGTTTGGTCACTCTGCTTTGTCATCCGGGAGGCCTGTCCTAACAGGGCCTTCATCACCAGCGTTCTGCACGAGCCAGAGAGTGTGCCAGTCCACCTGGAATGACCACTCTCCCCTAGATCCCTAGATCCTTTCCAGGCAGGGGCCCCTGGAGGACCTTTCCTGCCCAAGCATCCCGTATCTATCAACATTTTAAAATATATAGTCCATAAGATTGAGTTTATATTTTCTCTAATGAAACCCCATCACAGCCCTTCATAGAGCAAACAATGTATTCAGCTAGAAGTGCGTATCTGTTCTAGTCAGTCATATAAACTGCTTTTTAAAATTGCTTTAAACCTGAGTTTCTGCCCCTGGGCACTACTGTTCCTGGGGCTGGATAATTCTTAGTGGTGGGGTGCTGTCCTGTGCTGTGCTGGCTGCTCACAGGGTGGCTGGCTTCTAAACGCTAGATGACAGCAGCACCCTCCCCAAAGTCAGGACAACCAAATGGCCCCTAGTGGATAAAAACCACCTACACTGATTAGGAACCACTGCTTTAAACAAAACCAGCTGGTTCTTAATGGAGCAATGTTCTTGGGCTACGCAACTTCTAAGAATCAGCATGATAGAGTAGGGCCGTACAGTCACCGGTGAGGGTGAGTCCATGGGTTTGAAATGAGCCTGCTGAGGATACAGTTACCTCATCTGAAAAGAAAGCAGATAATAAAACCTGCTTTTTTGCAGGTATCTGAGAGGTAATATACGAAGAGCATCAGCAAACTATCTGGAGCATGGTAGCCGTTTAAAAAGGAATGGCTGTTTTACTACCAGCAAACAAAACGTGTTCAACAGTTCAGCCTCACTTGCAGCCACAAGATCATCTTTAGGGACCATTTAAATGCTCACTGTCATTGAGAAATGGAGATGGTATGGAATGTTGGACTGAACTGATACAGATCTGGTCCTCACACTTAGGTGGAGTGTAGACTAAAGCCACATCTGAGGGGGCGGGACAGAAGCTACAGTCGAATAGCAAGCTCACAGTTTGACTTCGATCATACCCTTATGCAATTATTCCATGGAACAAGTTAGGCTTACAGGACAACAGAAACTCCTTCATTCTTTTCCCTCGTGAGCCCTTCGGACCCAATCCACTGGGCTTGCTCTTCCTCTACCCCTGCATGAGAACCTGGCCAATTTCTGCAACTGACATGCACGCATTCTGACAGTTCAATGTTGCCCTTTACTTTGGCCCCTAAAACAGTCACAGCTGACTACTAAATATTCTGGTATAATATCATATCAAAACCTCAGCTGTGAGTTCAAGGCTCTCTGAAGACTGCTACTGCAGGAAGCAGTGAGAAGGGAATTGGAGCTCTTTCTAACGAACCTTCGTGAAAACTCCTCTACCAGAATGGAAAAGGTGCAGGGATAAGAGTATGAAAAACGTCTTTCCTAGTTGGAATCATCTGAACTTGTACCTGTCTGGCTGAGACATGAAAGCTGTCGTTCTCGTAGGAGGTATCTGTTGTTTCTGCTGAGCGCTCGCCGCTCTGGTCTCTCACCTGCTGTCCCCACTGCAGGGATGCAATGCCCACTGGCCCTGCTTGCCACTGTTAGGTTCCTGGTTCTCTGTGGTCCTCCTCTTCACAGATTCTTTCTTTGGGGTCCCACTCCCCTCCTGGGAGCTTTTTGGAATAGCCTCTGCCTGTCCACTCTAGCACCTGGCAGGCTGGCTCCTGTGAAACACACACTGGGGGGAGGCAGGGTGGTCCTGGCCCACTTCACCCTTTAGGTGTCTCGGGCAAGAGGCGGACCACAGTTTATCACCCCCTACTACAGAGGTTTTGCAGAAGTTCTACAGGTGTTCTCCTTGAAACCCCTCCAAGTGTATCCCTTTTTAATTATTATTAAGCGAGAGGCAGGGAGGCAGAGAGACAGACTCCCAGATGCACCCTGACTGGGATCCACCCAGCAAGCCCCCTACAGGACAATGCTCTGCCCATTTGGGCCACTGCCCTGTTGCTGAAGCAACCAAGCTATTTTAGTGCCTAAAGCGAGGCCATGTAGCCATCCTCAGTGCCCAGGATCAACTTGCTCCAATGGAACCTTGGCTGCGGAAGGGGAAGAGAGGGAGAGACAGAAAGAAAGAGAGAGAGAGAGAAAAAGGAAAGGGTAGAGAAGCAGATGGTTACTTTTTCTGTGTACCATGGCCGGGAATCAAACCCAAAACATCCACACACATGGTTGACACTCTACCACTGAGCCAAACAGCCAGGGCCTATTCAGTGTATCCATGATATGCCCCTCTAATTACCCTTGTGGTGAAGGCAAAGCACATAGGCCAAAAATTCTCCCATCTTCAGTCACTCTGCCTCCACAGTATTAATCAATTTATAGTCATAAGTAAATGAGGGGACAAAGATTAAGTTCCACACAGGGGGCACTATAGCATCTCATTCTGGAATGTAAGGAGCATTCAGCCCTGGAACGCAGCCAACACTGAGAGGCAATATTCCCACGTTCACATCTTGCCTAATACAGAGGGAGATTTGAGGCTTTCGGAAATTGGCAGCTAGGCTCGAGGCTCCCGAATGACTTCTCAGAGCTGTCCGTGGTGGGGCTGCCATGTTTGGAGAAGGTGAAGGTGAGAGGAAGCTGATCCCTTTCCAAGACCAACCTGCTTAGAGGAACAGGTCTCTTGTCACCCACAGCTCAGCATGAAGAGTCGTTGTGGCAGCGCACAAGTCACTGTGGCAGTCAGACAATTATTTTTAAACCACGAAAGCATAAGCAGTGAGAACACCACCATGTTGCAGTTGCCACTTGGCCCCTGATGGGCAGGCTTTCAATCCATTGGAGGAGAGGCCATCAAAGCAGTTCTTCCAGGTCTTCCACTTAAAGTTCAAAGGGTGGGGTCCCCTTCAACTGGTAGGATGGGATACTATCTCAGGGAGTCTCTAAAACTTTCAGAAAGCATTACATCTCTTAAACAGACATCTTTAAAAGATTGCCTCCAACAGAAAAATGGCACAATGAATACTTGGCAGACAGTGGGTTGTTCAGAAAAGAGGACTGTTTGGAAATGCTACTGACTGAAGCCCTCTCCAGAGGGAGACTAAAGTCAAACAAGCAGACAGGAGTTGGAGTCATGACTTGAGACACAGAAAAAAAAAGACTGAGGTTTTTTTCCTGGGGCCATCAGACCTCAACTGGAGCAGAAACAAACCAACTGTTCTTATTGCAACAATGAAAATTCATCATCCTATAAGACAGTGTCATAGCCCTGTTACCAGAAAAAACCTTCAATAAAAAAAGGATTGTACCATGTAGCTTTTGAAAAGAATTCATGGTTTCCAATGACCTGGTTACTTGTCAGGTACCCTAGAAAGATAAACAGCAGTCTCACTCCCACAAGTGGTAGAAAGATGTGAAAAAAAATCTGAGGACCCAATCGTCTCTTCTCTCCTAAACGGAATTCCATTTTCTATCGAGAGCCTTCCAATGTATTTAGAGGGCACCTTGAGGCTTATCTGATGAAAATCCTGGGCTACACTTGACATGAAAATTCAGAGAGGAGCCTAGGAACTCCATCTATGTGCAGATGGACTTCTCTAGAGAGAGAGAAGTGATATTTGAGTGACTTGAAGAAGAGGGTGCAGGTGGAAAAGATGGTTTGGGTAGTTATTTCCCCAGTGGAGGGGGCATCCACAAAGACCCTCTTAGTCTTGAAGAAGCTTCACTTTTATCAAAAACCCAGGTTAACTGAAATGTCAACCACCAAATGTGTTAAATTATAAATTGCTTCACTGTAACAAGTTGCAAATTATAACATTTTTATAAATCCCTTCTGAGAGTGTCTTAACTCTTTTATTGCAATCCAGGGAGCTGGTTCTGAGAAGACAAAGGCACCAGGAAAAAGGACTGTCCTCCTGATCCCAGCATTTTCTGAACCCCTATTGGGAAAGGAAGTACATGTGTTTGGTAAGCTAGAATGCACCATTCCTGGTGGCTCCTAACTGATACCCATGACCTCCGACCGTGTGAAAGGGTGAGGATGAGTGTGAGAAAAACAGGAACAGACATGATCACTCTGAGGGTTACCAAAGGCAAGTTCTGCAGCCTAAGAAACCTAAGTTGCCTTTATTCAAACCCATGGTTTTATAATTCCAATATGACATTCCCTCCAACCTTTGATTTTATGATAAATTACCATTCCTCAATTGTATCAGTGTGCTTATGGCTTCGATGGGTCACCACACTTCAATACGTTGGAAGATAGCAGTGCCCCCTTTACCTCTTGGAAACTACAGAAACTTGGGCTATATAGTATCAGCATATACACGGTCTCACCAATGGCAAAGAAGACTGCCAGAAAAATATAGGAGGCTGGGTGATTCATAGGTCATTTTGATGGCTCAATACATTAAATTGGACTGCTGGTAAAGATTATTTAGGCATCCCAAAGAGTTCACTTCTGTTTTCTACCTCTGGAGTCTATAATGACTTCTACTCCTTTTCCCAATTATGATTTTATCACTCTGTTCTTATTCAAATAAGCACATGCTACAGTGCTGTAGCAGCCTATCCCAGATAAAGCACTATATTCTTTGAGGATGACATTCTCCGAGCTTGTGGGCGATGATTGCTAGCACAGCACAGATGGACAGGAAATTGGGTGTCTTCCACGGCACACTGCTCACATATTTTACTACCAAATATAAAGCACAAAGGGCATGTTTAGGGCAAAGAAATCTCTGTCTCTTGGAAATCCAAAACTCTTCTAGCCCCTCACAATCTGACTGTTAGCTAATAAATCACCACCTTCCAGCTTTGTTCCTCCAATAAGAAACAGGAGAGAACTCTTTGTTTTATGGTGCTCAACTGACAATAAATTTGAAATCTACCAAAGATAAATATCACACACACACACACACACACACACACACACACACACACACACACACACACACTATCATTTTCCCCTTCTCACACAGAAGGAAATTCTCAAAAGAACCCTCAATTTCAGCTGTTAGAAGTAGCTGTTTTAGGGTGCTCCTCCGACATTTTCATAAATCTGTATGGAGCAGAACAACTCTTCTTTAATACAAAGCAGCCTGGGGCAGAGATTACTGGTGCTTTCTAAGAGATGGGTGCTCAATAAACGCAATTTGTTATGGTTGTTATTTGTTTCCTTATCAAAAGCAGCCTGGGGCATAAGAATGGCATGTTTTTCTTTCAAATACTTCTTTATTGAAGAGTATTTTGTTCATGTACTTATCATAATACCCTGACCTCCCTTAGCTGCATGCATGTGTGCACACATTCAATAATATCTGGTAAAACAGGTCAAGTTCAAAGTGAAGAAGGGGGAGGAGGGAATCAACTGGGAGTTTTAGCTGCAGTTTTATTAACTGTAACTGTAAGCAAGTCATTTATTAATTTTAGGTCTCAATTTCTTCACTTACTAAAAATAATAAAAGAGGAATCTCTAAATTCACTTGTATATTTCTTAGAGTACATTCAAGCTGCCATTAAAGAGCCAAAAATACATTGATTCACATAAAATAAAAACCTATATTTCCCTTACAGAAGTAGCCAGCCCTGAAGTAGATTTAATTGAAAGTATTCCCAGGAAAAGCAGAGAGAGCTGGACAGTGGGGCCAAGGGGGTAAGGAAGGGGTTTAGGAAGTCAAACAAGGGCTCAATATCAAGTTCCACAAATAGTAATTTTCTCTCAACTCCTCAGGGGAGCTGGAAACCCTATTAGTCATATTAGTCACCCCCATTAGGACAGGAAGTGGGGTGTTTACACTCCTGCACCTGTCATTGGTTCAGAGCTGCTCCAGGGAGACAAAGATTCCCAGCCCCTAGCCCCCAGCCCCCACTCTAAGAGCAAGCAGTCCTAGCAGGCTGTGACCAGGGGCACAGCCTTTGACCACAGACAAAGACACTGGGTCTTGGAACTGAAAGAGTGCACAATGGTAAGGAAGTCTGGGGAAACGGGATAGAGAGCACCCATGTGCTCTGCTGTAAATGGCTCCAGAGCTAAGAGAATACAGCCCAAACTCTATTGAAAGGGTCCTGTGTCTAAACACAATTGCCCACATTTGCCTCTCCCCCAAGACACCCTCACTACACACCTATTCTGCCAAACTTCTCAGTCCTCCAGACCAGCAAGTTTTCAATCCGAGAACTTCAGACTTGCTGATTCCCACGCAAGAGGATAAGAATATATTTTGAAACATAAAATACTCAAAAACAATACAATATAGAATTAATTCCTGCAGAAAAAATAAACATGAAAGACCTCCAGCCAGAATAAAAATAAACCAGACTAACGATAACCAATCTCAAGAAAAGGAGAGATTCAACAATCAGAAAATAGTGTAAGCGAGCTAGTAGAGCACTAAAATTCCAAATGATTTGAACAGAACCTGGAGTAAGGTGAGGTTGGATGATCAAAGCAGAGAAAAGTAAAATAAAGCAACACGTTTTATCTTATTTGGGAGACTTGTGTAAAAAACTGTAAAATTGCCTGACCTGTGGTGGTGCAGTGGATAAAGCGTCGACCTGGGAACACTGAGGTCGCCAGTTCAAAACCCCGCACTGGTCTGGTCAAGGCACATATGGGAGTTGATGCTTCCAGCTCCTCCCCCCTTTCTCTCTTTCTTTCTCTCTCACTCTGTGTCTCCTCTCTAAAATAAATAAATAAAAAGAAATTTAAAAATAATTTTTAAAAAATTGTAAAATTATCTCTAAGCCTTAAAATCTGTTTTTTTAAATAAGTGTAGAAGAATAGAAAAAGATGCAAAACTTCCAGATAACTAGAGAGATAAAGGAAAACCAGATGTCAATGTCATATCAAGTTATAGAAGCAAATTTGTAATACATACTACATGTTTGAACTTCCAAAACATTATACTAAGTTTAAAAAAATAGCTATAAAGAAAATATACATTGTATGATTCCACTTCCATGAAGCATTCTGGGAAATGCCACTCCATAGAGACAGGTGCAGATCAGTGGTCACCTGGAGCTAGAGTGGGAACAGAGGTTGTCTGATTATGGACTTGAGGATGCTGAGTTGACGGAAAGATTCTAAAATTGGACTGGGGTGATGGTTGTACAGGTAACTCTGACAATTTACTCAAAATCTTTAAATTCACTTTGTGAATTTCATGGTATATAAATTATACTCCAGTAAAGCTGTTTTGAAAAAATAAAGAAAACACTAACCAGTATAACGGTATGTGCATACACAGATGCATCTATCTTTCCACAAAGAAGGTTCTGCCTTAGGGCATTCCTATACTGTGTGAATATTTCTCACCAATATGTATTACTTTGACATTTAGAAAAATGTATAAGAACATATATAAGTATTATCTTTGAAAGCTGCTCATGGATTAAATAGGATATTGTCTCTACCCCACCCTCAGCCTCCAAAAATAAATAAAAGCAAAACCTGATTTTTTATCTTGTCCGCTAGATGTGGCCATTTGATACGTTTTGCCAAAGAAGAGTACATAAAGAATACTAAGTCATCTAATGGCGACATCATGGAA
The DNA here is from genome assembly GCA_037038555.1 of Rhynchonycteris naso. Classification (NCBI taxonomy): domain Eukaryota; kingdom Metazoa; phylum Chordata; class Mammalia; order Chiroptera; family Emballonuridae; genus Rhynchonycteris; species Rhynchonycteris naso. The sequence continues at coordinate 146,508,995 of CM072999.1, read as the reverse complement.
TGGGATATAATAAAGGTAATCACTAACACAGCACTGCTCTACGTAATCAAATTCACCTACTGAATCCATGTAACCACCCAATGTTGCAATCCAACCAGTAGGTAGTTGGCAAAGAGCTGGAGAAGGCCGATTGGGGATTTAAGTTCAAACGGTCAGAACCCAGGCGCCTGGGCTCTAATGACTACACCAGACTGTGCGTGGGCAGTGGTCATCTTATACAGATTCTTCTCTGATGACAACTTTGCTTGCATAAAACACTTCCTACATTTTGATTTTGTTAGCAAGCTTTTATTTTATTTTGATTATTTTTTTTACTATGTTCACACTGTCAATTCAAGTCAATGGAAGATGTAAGTAGATACTCAAGGCTTTTATTTACACAATTCTAAACAGCTGATGCAGGAAGTGGCCCAGAGTGCAGCTGAGGAAGTATTTGTTGAATTTTATTGAATGCTTTCGACAACTGTTTCCACAAATCCAAATTAGCTGATTATTTTGAAAACAACGTTTAAAAACAGAAAAATAACCCTTCCTGTTTCTCTTAAGGCTTACAGCCTGAGGAAGCCTGATTTGGTGGGGATTGCCCACCAAAAGAGCATCACAGCCCAACACATTTCAGTTACCTCTACACGTACACCCTCAAGTCATTAATAAGCCGCGCTCCCAGATACTGATCGTACATCAAATAGACGTGACGTGCTCTCCTACACCTCCCACTGAATCAGGTAATGCAGCATGTTAACATTGAAAATAGGATATTAAAATCCATTAGATTCTTATTTCATTAGATGCGGAAAATAAGTCTGGTCACTAATGCTTAGCTATGATTTCCTTAAAATGCTGCTGATCCTGCAAAGTCCTGTATCTCTGCAGTTAAAGGTTACAAATGTTCATGCCACAAAATGAATCTTAGAAACTCAAAGACTCCACTGGTCTTAGAATTTGACAATAATGGCCTCTGTTCTCATTAAGTGACCCATAACGCCCAAATAAATGCAAGTCCCAGTACATACTAGTGTTAGAGGGCTCCCTCCTGGGCACCGGGTCATTGATATTATCCCCCACCATTTTTTGTCAGGCTGAGATAAGAATAACAGTTCCCTGAAACAGCTGGCTTCACAACTCAATCAAAAAGCCTCATTTAAATGTAGTTTCATTCATTAATTTTGAAATTAAGTTATATTAGCTCTTGCCATCTCAATGTTAAAGTTCTCAAATATACATGAAAAAGTTATTATCTTATTCTTCAGCAGTGTTTAAAAATTAATAATGGTGAGGTCCATAGAATTAAAGCCAGTGAATTGCACTGACTTTAAGAAGTTCAGGCATCATCAGTAATTTTAGCCCCTTTGAACTTAAAACCAACATGCATATTCTGTCAATATCATCATAATAAAACTCTTTACTTTAGGAGCTGGTTGACTCAGTGGATAAAATGTTGTCCCCATGCACTGAGGCCACAGGTTCAATCCCCAGTCAGGGCACAAATAAGAAGCAATCAATGACTACACAACTAAATGGAACAACTAAATGAAACAACTAGTTGATGCTTCTCTCTCTCTCTCAAATCAATGAAAGAATTTTTTAAAAAAACACCTGCATTACAAAGCTATTTTACAAAAAATAACTCTCATTATTAGTCAGATACTATATTGAATAATATTTTCATGTTAAGTATTGAGATTAAAGCCTTTTCTAGCTGAATTCCCATTGAGAAATTGAATTTATTCTAAAACATCAATCTCTGGAACACTGAGGGAAGCTTCTGCAATGTGTGTGTTTTGAATTTAGTTTAGTTATATTACGTTTCTAATTTTCATTTTGATAAGAATCATTATTTAGATCATCTTCTACTGCACAAAGGAAGACTAAGTGGCTTGTCTAAAATACACACTTAATTGTCTGTCTACCTACTGACTTGCAGGGAGGTTTCAAGACAACCACCTTGTGCAAATGGGGCGAGTTCTCCTGGGCTTATAGCAGTCGCCGTAGAGGGAACTGACAGTTAGATGACCATGCGATCAGGGCAGTAATAAAGCAGGCCATGCAATTTTGATCTCCTCCCAACAGGGACAATGTCTCATTTTTTATCAAGAACAATTCCTACACATACTTGATAGGAAGGGAGGAAGGGAGGGAGGGAGGGAGGGAGCGGGGAGGGAGGGAGGGAGGGAGGGAGGAAGGAAGGAAGGAAGGAAGGAAGGAAGGAAGGAAGGAAGGAAGGAAGGAAGGAAGGAAGAGGAAGGTTGGTCAGAGAAAGGTTAGTGACAGTTTGCAAAAGTGCTTTGAAAACGGTGAATGCTAGCCTGACCAGGTGGTGATATAGTGGTAGAATCTCAGCCTGGGATGCTAAGGATCCAGGTTCAAAACCCTGAGGTCCCCGGCTTAAGCATGGGATCATAGACATGACTCCATGGTCACTGGCTTGAGTCCAAAGGTCACTGGCTTAAGCCCAAGGTCTCTGGCTTGAGCAAGAGAACACTGGCTCGACCAGAGCCCCCTAGTCAAGACACATATGAGAAAGCAATCAATGAACAACTAAGTGCCGCCGCAACTATGAGTTGATGCTTCTCACCTCTCTCCTTTTCTCTCTCTCTCTCTCTCTCTCTCTCTCTCTCTCTCTCTCCCTCCCTCCCTCCCTAAAAAAGAAGAAAACTGTCAATGCCATGCATTATACAAGACCCAATATTATTGTTGTTTTCATCAGCACCCAGGAAAGTGGCTGATCTTATTACATGATCAGTTGTACTTAGATTATGTCCTCCTCACACTCCTGTCACTGGCTCTCTCAGTGGGACTAAATTAACGTTCCCCTGTTAAGTCTGACAATTCCTAAGTCAAAGCAAATCTATCTTAAGCAAAAAGAACAATTGTTGCTTACCCAGCTCTAGTTGACAGGGGAATAAAAAGTTTTTCCATTCTAACAAATAAAAGTAGTCTCTGTTTTCTTTCCAATTTCTTACCACCCCCAGGCTTGCAGATTCCTCCAGAGAAGGGACAAGCAGTCTTCCTTCAGAGATGGGCCAGAGATAAATGTCACAAAGAGAAACCACTCAAATAAACACTACAGCATTTTTGATCTTTTATACAAATTTATATTAGTTTTATGATCTGCTCACAATGCCCTTTCCCGAATGTAGAAAATACCTTAAAATTACATTTAAAAAACAAGACCATCTGTGATTATCTTTCAAGCTGTATTCGTTTTTCTCTAGTTACGATTGTGCAGTTTTATTTTAAAAGCAATAAAAGAATAACACTGCTGGCATACTAAGAAGTTCAGAGCAAGTACTTGCAAGCAATGCATATATCATAATATAATGTGTCTATGTGTCTGTGTTACAGAGAAAGAGAGAGAGAGAGATCCCACATTGGTTAAACCATACCAAATATATAAGATTTAATTATAATTGTCATATTACAAGAACAATAAAAACCAACTTATTTACAGAAAAGAAGTGATAAAGCTATGAGTGTTGTTACATGAAAACATTTGAGTGAAGTAGCTTTATTGAACCTGGATCCTAGAGAAACCTAGAGGGAAAGAGGCATGTCTGTTTTCTTTAAATATTTGAAGATCTCTCCTATGAATATGGAGGAGGCATGTTTTGCATGATGTGACAAAACTAGGACCAAGGTAACCAACATAAAAACATCAACCCCATGTGCGATATTTAGTTCCCACCCACTTGGGGGAGAAATTCAAGAGCTTGGTTTGGGAAATGTGATTTGGGATGCTTAGTAGACATCGAAGTGGAGATATCAATTAAATGCTCAAGGTTCTAAAAAGAAAGCATAACTTAGCCCTGGCTGGTTAGCTCAGCCGTATACAGTCGACCCAGCATGTGGAAGTCCCAGGTTCGATTTCCAACCAGGGCACACAAGAGAAACACCCATCTCCTTCTCCACCCTTCCCCCCTCTCCTTTCTCTCTATCTCCCCCCACACACACACACACAGCCAAGGTTCCATTGGAGCAAGGTTAGCCCAGGCGCTGAGGATGGCTCTGTGCCCTCTGCCTCAGGTGCTAGAATGGCTCAGTTGCAGTGGAGCAACGCCCCAGATGGACAGAGCATCGCCCCCTGGTGGGCAAGCTAGATGAATCCAGGTCTGGCATATGTGGGAGTCTGTCTATCTGCCTCCCTACTTCCCACTTCAGAAAAATATCACACACACACACAAAAAAATCCAAAAACGGCATAACTTGAGGCATAATGTTGGATATTTGAAACCTTAGGTTTGAATGACTTCACCTAAGAAATTAGTGAAGAAAAGTCATCTGAGTGTTACCAGACAGGGCACCTGGCCCTCGGGGCCTGGCTAGGGCCAGTCGGTAGTGCATGAGTCCTTGACTTCATGCAGGAAAAATTTCACAAGTGCTGATGATCTTGAGAGTAAGTTTATTCCAGGTGGGGACAGTGAAACAAGGGAGAGCCTAGAACAGAAGCCATACAGGAGGGAGCCTAGGTGGGGCTGCTCCACTCTCTAGAAACCTTACAGGAAAGAAATAAATGGAGTTAAAGGGGGCCTGGGAACAGATTCAGTGGGTCAGCCCGGGATGAGCTGCTGCTGCTCACTGCTCCCCTGCTTGCCAGTCTTGTGAGGACCCTAGAGTTTAGGACATACATACCTGTTAGGGGTGAGAAAGAAGAGAGGAAGGAAGAAAAAGACAGGAGGTGGAAGGGAAAGGTGCCACAGCTCCCGGGAGGGAGAGCATACTGGGTCCTTTGTTTTGAGAGTTTTTAAAGACTGAGAGTTTAGGGGAAGATCTCAATAGAATATTCATCAGCTTTTCTAGGTGAGAGGGGGGCATGGTCTCCACTGACCTGTCAGCCTCAGGGCAAGGTCCACCTGGATTTGGAGCCCAAACACAGCTGAGATCTAGATATTTTCTCTCAGGAGGTAACGCTCAGCATCTGGCTCTACATTGCTTTGTTCATTTATCCAGCTAGGTGTCTCAGTTTCCCCATTCTACTTGCCAAGAAATTTTCCTAGACTCTTACTATCCTGTCTCCCAAGGACGAGGAATCAAGAAAAAATTAGAGAGACGTGTCAAGGGAAGACAGCAATAAACGTTCCTTATTGTTCACAATTGGAGCTTAATTCCTCTGCAAAACTCTGCAAACTAAGAAAGAAGAAAACTAGAGTATTTAGATACCACTGCCATCAGTCTTTAGTTGGGAGCTGCTCCAAGGAAGCATTTCATTCCTTGAAATTTAGCCTCCCATGTTTGCAGGCTGAGTGGACACCTGTAGCCAGAGAAAACTCTCATGTTGACATTGGAAGTAGGTTAGAGCACACAGACTGATGGCGTACGAGCGGGGCAGCAGCCTCCATCACAGGACGGACTGGTCAGGAAGATGGGGAAAACACAAAGAGAAGGGGAGATCCTGGAAGCCAAGTGAATTATGAGTTAATGCAAAATAGCTCCCAGCATTAGGTGTGATATTAGAAACATGCTCTCTAATTGTCCTTTCAACAGGAATATTTTTATTTATTAACTAGTAGAAAAATACAGTGTTATTTGTATTGAGTCCCCAAAGTAACATTTTCCTTCTTCTACTTGCAGAATGAATTCTGTACAATAGTAGATAAGTGGTTTATAAAGACCAATTGAGCAATATGTTAATTAGAGAATGGTGCCAACTGCACATTTATAACATTGTGGCAGAAAGAAAGCTTAATTTTTACATGGCTTCATGGAGGACTAGTGTTCATGCAAAAGACACTAGAAGAGCTATTATTAAGAATGTTGACCACTGACTGTAGTAAACATTTTAAAAAATCATGAGAATATGCTTATTGGTGTATATATAAAGTTTCGATTTCCCTGGAATTTAATGACTTTCTCAATAAAATTCCCCAATTTCAAAGTCCCAAAGCCCCATAAACTATGTTCCATTGTGCGGTTTACACGTTTCTTTCAAAAATATTTTCTTCATTAATTGAAAATTAATCATAAGGAGTCTTTTTGATTCTGAAGTGAAAAGTAATTGTGGGTATTCTCAAATCTCAAGTGCAAAGTCATGCTTGTTATTATTTTTAATTCTGAAGTGTGAGAAAGAACTGGAAGAAAAGACTTTTATCTGTGGGAAAGTAAATAAATCAGATGTGTTCTTCAGCTCACATTCCTGTAAAAAGATAACCCTTTGTGAGTTTACCAACAGGAAAGAGCACACAGCAAGATTTGCTTTGTACATGATGGCCTTTGGCATGACTAACAGCAAGCCTATCCTAACCTATCCTAAGGCGCTCTCTTTTAAAAAACTCCTAAAAGGATATTCAGCATCTGATCACTGCTATTTTGTGTGTGGAGGTCACTACTTCAAAATAGCAGTATACTGCCCGAGAAAGCATTAACTGAAACTTGGATTTGGACAGTTATTTTGAAGACTTTTATTGAGAAAAATCATCATGCCTGATGTCCTGCAGGATTGACAGCACCTCCTCAGTTGTTTGCCTTTAAGAACCATTTAAAGGACCAAGAAGAGAAGAAAAATTGAAAAGTAAATTAAATGTCACAAGGGAAGGGCTGTCACCTAAGGTTCAATAATGTCACTGTTGAAAATTAAATAACAAGTGATCATTAAGATGTGTGAAAATTCTACTACATAATTACAGAAACCTGTAGCCAGCCCTCTCCGAGCTAAAAAGAACTTAACTTCATCTACAGAACTTTCTAAACAATAATTACACGGCCGATTTTTACCAGCCCATCAAATCTAAGTAGTTAGAAGTGATGAGGATGGAATTTGGATTATTTTTACTCAAATGCTATCTATTCGACTTTTTTCTCATGTTTTGCTTGATTTAGACTTTCAAATGGATATGACCAGTACGACAGTGGTGTACACCTAGTACCCTTGCAAAATGGTTCATTCCCTCTGCAGGCAAATACTTTCTGATTATACAATGTTAAACATGGATAGTATTTCAATCACAGTTTTCCTGGGGATTATTCAAGGACGCACAGCACACAGACTCATCCTTCAACTTCACTCTCCCATCCCTATTCAGATATACATCACCAGGATAATGACATTCAAGACCATATTTCATCAGCACATGTCTTTCTCTTGATGTATTGTGTTTCGTACCATCATTTTTAAAGTGACACAGAATTCATAGTGAGTGGAAACTCATAAATAATATTACAATTAAAAAGAAAAGATTACTTAGAAGGTACCAAGTATATCACATGTGACTTAAATGACAGATGCATGGCATTTTTCAAATCTTCAGAAACATCTGTTATGTGGTCTATGCGGGACCTGGGGAAAAGATATTTTTTCAGACTTTCAGACTTCCTTGGTCCTTTCTCAGATAAACATAGACTCACTCTGAGGGATAAACTTTCATCCAGATTTTAGGGGTATTGACACGGAAGTCTGCTTAACCTTTATTTTATGTGAGATCAGAAATACATCTCTTGGGTTATTATTAATAGCAATATACTGCCCGAGAAAGCATTAACTGAAACTTGGATTTGAACAGTTATTTTGACACTTCTCAAAGTGTCAAAAATAGTACATGTACTCGTTTTCTTTTCTACTGTCCTTTCCTATCCCTCTATCTTCCTCGTTTCTCTTGTGGTCAATCTGGACAAGAATGAATGAAAGTGTAAGACTAGTTCAAGGGGAAAAGCATCAGTTCTCTCGCAGGCCAATCCTAATGACCACTACTGCAAGCCCTACTGAAGATGCCAAGCTGCCAGGATAACCATCTTAAAAGCTGCCATTATTTACACTCATTTGTGGAAATAATCCAGGGACTAGCAAAACCAGGGACTACCTAACATAACCCATGGCAACCAACTCATGACCTAAGCAGCAACTATTTCTTTTGTTCAATTATTTAACAAATACGTTTTATACATCTGTTCATTATAACAATTGTTCATTTATTGAGTTAAATAATTGCAAGATATGAAAGAGTAAAAAAATAAAACATCAGTCTTTATCTCGTCCCAAATCTCCCAATTCCATTTCTCAGATGTAACTGATTTTAAGTCTCCTGTGTAGAGGTGAGATCACTACTATTTAAACTGAAATAGCATGCAAGCCAGCCACATTTGCATTTTAAGTGTCTTAGTAGAAACATTAAAAAGATTAAAAGATACAGATGTAATAAATTTTAATAACATTCTATTTAACCCAATATATCCAAAATTGTACATTAACATATAATCATTATTATACCATTAATGATGTATTTCTACATCCAGAGTGGATTTTATATTATAGGATATTTCAATTCAGATTAACCACATTTTTATGGAATTAGTGATCAGATGTGGTTATTGGCTACTATATTATATAGACGAGTTCTAGGTGTTTTCTCTGCTCAATTTTTATACACACAGTAACAAATTCTACACGTCATTCTGTACCCTACTTTTTTAATTATTCCAAAGATTTCAGTATCAGCAAATGAAGACATGACTTTCCATCTTATACTGTAATAGTCCTTTAGAATACATCATTTTTTACAAGTGTGAGTATACAAATTTTCATGAACTACTTGGTTGAAGAGTATATATAGCTAAATTTTTCATTTTTGGTGCCAAATTACCTTCCAAAGATGGAATGTTTACGTTCTTCTACCCTTTTTTTTTTCAAAGTTTTCAACCTCAGCCAATTGGATAACCCAAAATCTGGTACTTAAATCCAAGATGTCCAAGGAAATGACCATCTTCACCAATAGATGCCATGTGTATTTTGTGAACTGCGTGCTCGTGTATTTAGTCCATTTATTCACTGCATCATTGCACTTTTTGTTTCTCAGCACTTTTTAATATTAAGAAAATTTGTCTTTTCTCTATCAAATAGGCTGTAAACATTTCATCTAGTTTCTGTTAGGTCTTTTGATGTTATATATAGTATAATTTTTCTGAACAAAACCTTTTCATTTTTATTTAGTTAACTTTATTAACCTTTTCCTATATTTCTATTTTTACATATTTAAATTTTGCCTAATCCAATATAAAAAAAATCACTGTGCTTTTTGTAGTACATTACTTGAACTTTTATTGTCTTTTGACTTTCAAGGGCACAGAACAAGGTATAATCCGCTCTTCATGAAACATTCTTGTTCCCATATATGAATGACTTTTATTTACTTTGTTATTAATTTTTAATAATGCAAAAAATCTTCACAACGCAAAACCAAAGTTAAAATAATCACAACAAATAACAGTTTACCACGTGGTCCCCCCACAGCCCATCCTCCTGCCTCCCCACCACCACCAGAAGCAATCCCTGCCTGAGTGTGCGAGATAGCCAGGTAATTCTCACAGCTCCAATCCAATAGCAGCCCACTCAGGGACACCTCTCAAATATCGCGAGACACGTCCACCTTTGATTTCATAAGATACTCCCAGATACAGAGTCCAAGATAAAGGCACACATAACAAAATAATAATTTTTAAGAAGTTCTTTTTCTTATATCCTCACCTAACTTGCTTCCTACAAATTCTAGAAAAGAAGTCCATAATTGGCCCCTTGAGTCTTCAACTCTAAGTAGATTTAGTCAGGCAATTGGTCGCAGAAGATTGGAGGTGGAGAGAATTCATCATTTTGGGAAGAAATAAAAGTAAGCGCAAGAGAGCAGATGCAAAAGTAGCATGGAGTGTAGAGAATAGCACAATGAGTTTTAAATTGCTGGCAAATAAAACTCAGGGAAGAAAATAAGAAAAGGGAGCTAAGGAGAGTCCAAATAAGCAAAGCCTACTACTATGTCCTGCGGAGAAGTTTAGATATCAACCTCCGAACATCTGCTCTCTGACCTTTTGCTTAAGGAGAGAGCAAAATTTAAGAATGCCTTTGCGTGTTCCTTCCCAGGGATACTCCTGTCGATAGCTGAAATGAAATTTCGTGGGCAGCCAGCTGGAAAAGGGGTCTTGCAAAAGAGCTAAATCAGGGTTCTCGCGAGATGATGAAATCACACGGGGCTCACCATGGCAAAATTCACCTGGAGTTAAAGAAAACGTTCAAGGAAAATGATAGCTGTAATTGATCCATTTTTTCCACATGGTTGCGGCTAGCTAGTTTTGACCATTTATCAATGAGGCTCTTCAGGAGTCAAGAGTCAGGAATTAGTACTGGTGAAAACAGAGAGTTTGTCAAACAGTTATCTAAAGGAAGAAAGTTGAGCCTGAGCTATGTCTGCTTCAATGTCATATTAAGCATGTCTGTACAGTTTCTGATGAGCAGGACAAATAAATACAAGCCTCTGCCTCTCCATGCGTAAAGGAAATTTCACCGTGACGAGCACAGTGTCATTCATGAGGTTACTTTCAGACAAACCCTCCCAAATTTACCTAATTACAGGATGCGTTGTCCAACAGCTTCCTCAGCACAGCACAGCACAGCCCAATGAAGAGCCGCCACGGTAACTGGTCAGAGTCAGACACACAGTCTTTCAAGTAGAGAGGTCACCCAAATGCCATTTCACACAACCATGGATTTATTACTAAAAGTTCTTCACAGAATAGAAAGAAAATGTAAAGCCAAAGGTATCAAAGGAAATCACTCACTCTGCTTAAAGCATGTATCCCTTCATTTATGCAGAGAGCATTCATGGGAATTAGAATAAGGTTAATGATGCCAAGACGAAGGTTTTGCCCTCCTGTCAAAGACATAAATATGCAGAGATAGAGTTAGAGAGTGAGACTGGCGAGAGACAATGCTAAACTAAATCCTGAGCTATCTACGTGTGCCCCTGTGATTGTCGCCTCTCACACTGGGGTGCGGGTTGTGTTCCTAGGAATCACAACAAGCTAGACAAGACATGTGGAAGGGACCTCACAGCCAGCATGGAAAGTAGGATGGGAGAGATGGAAGGTTGAGAGGCAGTGCTTAGGGCATTGTGAAACAGAAATAATAAAGTAAAAGGGAAACATGTAATTTTAACCCCCATGGTTTGTGTGGGTTTTTTTGTTTTTTGGGGGGTTTTTTTGCACACTCTTCTGTTACAATCTGAAGCCATGGAATAGCTACAAATGATCCTCCTCACTTTCTTCCAGTGAGTCATAGACATGGAGGTGATGTATCGCATTTAGTCCCGGGGATCACAATATCTTTAGAGGCTTTTTAATGCCATCAAGTTTGATGACAAACTTTCAAGTGTATACTGAGGTCCTCTACTAGCAAGACATTCATGTGCTAGGTGAGAGGGAATTGTCAATGAAGAAGCCAGACATAGTCCCACCCTCATGGCAAGTTCAGTCCAGTGAGTCAGGGCAAGGAGAGGGGAGAGTGGAGGTAGAAAATGAACAAATAACCAGCCCTGGAAGGTCAAGTCTACCATTCTGGTGCTAAACCCTAAAGCACACGTTCCTCTCCAGCCAGGCATGGGTTGCTCCTATCCACTCCTTATAGGTCTGTCGGTGATGTCATCTTCAAATAAAAAAGGCTTCACTTTCTGTGTCACTGACTCGCAGCCCCAAGTGGCCATCTCACAGGAAAGTTCAGACTAGAGGACGTTTATTTCTATTTATTTTCCAATCCAAGTCATTGCATCAACTCTTCGAATGCCTCCAGGTAACTGAGTCACAAACAGTCTTGTCAGTGGTACTTGACATTAACTAGATTGATTGCACCAGAATAGAAATCATCTGCATGATAAGTGATTATGGCTTTTCGAACTGGAAGGGGGAGGGATCTTTCTACCCTCTCTCTCAAGACCTTTCAAAGTCAGTAGAATCAGAGGATAAAATTAGTATCTTTCAATGCAAGGAGACTTGTCATTATTTCCACTAGCAAAAATATATAATGACCCACTTTTACACCAATGTTTTCCAATAGCGCATTCTAACTGAACCAAAATGTTTGAAATTCAACTTTGTATTTCAGTAAAATTATTCTAGTGGCTCAAAACATATTTACATGCATCATTATTTACATTAATTTATTATTTATATTCTTAGTCTGAAAATTATAAACTCCTTATAGATTTATTAAGCATCTGATGTGTGTTCACAGTAAGAAACAAAGATTTAAAACATAATATCTGATCTTAAGGATTTTATCATTTATCTAAAGCACATAATACCTAGGAAATAATTTATAAATAAGCAAGTACTATAGTGCATGAAATAGTATTAATTCACAAATAGTAATATTGAGTTAGAGGCAATGAGACAATAGGATTATAATTTGTAAAATTTCTTACACTTTAATTGTATGATAGAACAAAGAGAATGATTAACTAGGCTAATATTTCATTTTTAAAAAAGGGAAGGCTTCCCTGAGGAAGATGGAATAATTGTAAACATTTGTATTACATATGTACAGCCTGGTACAAAATTACCTATAAGCAGAAACCAGGTCTAATAACTACCCCATCAGGGTCACCCCAAAGGTATGTGACCACATGCACTTATTTTGGAGGGGTCCCTATCTAAATAAAAATTTGATTTAGAAGTGCATTAAAAATGTGTAAACCTTTTTGACCTATGGTGATAAATTGATTAAGATTTAGAATAGTGGGGCCTGACCAGGCGGTGGCGCAGTGGAGAGAGCGTCGGACTGGGATAAGGAAGACCCAGGTTCGAGACCCTGAGCTCGCCAGCTTGAGTGCGGGTCCATCTGGCTTAAGCAAAAGCCCGCCAGCTTGGACCCAAGGTCGCTGGCTCCAGTAAGGGGTTGCTCGGTCTGCTGAAGGCCTGCGGTCAAGGCACATGTGAGAAAGCAATCAATGAACAACTAAGGTGTTGCGACAGCAATGAAAAACTAATGATTGATGCTTCTCACCTCTCTCCATTCCTGTCTGTCTGTCCCTATCTCTGGCTCTCTCTCTGTCCCTGTAAAAAAAAAAAAAAAAAGATTTAGAATAGTGGGTAGAGAAGGGATAGATACATATCTTTTACCCTTCACATGGATCCCGACCTCAACCTCAATCCGAGTCCCCACCCGGGCCCCTGGCCCCTGACCTCAGCCCAGAACCCTCCTGAATCCCGACCCTAACCTCAACCCTAATGCAGACCCAGGGTCCTGACCTCAAAGTCCAGCCCAAATCTGTACCCTGACCCAGACCCAACCCTGGACCCAGATCCTGACCTCGACTTAAAATACCAACCTAAAGCTTAACCCAGACCACTATTTCTGACCCTGTACTCCACCCGGAACCCAACCCCAATTTGACTATTGCCCTTTGACACTTAACCCTTGACCTTTGATCTTTGAACTTTTACAAAGACCCTGACCCAGATCCATACCCAGATCCAGACCCAGGACCCTACCTTGAACCATGACCTTGACCCTGACCCAGGTCCTAATCCCAGATCTCAACTCAGACCCTGACCTCAATCATAACCCATATCCTGACCTGGGTTCCAACTTGGACCCCTACCCAGATCCTGACCACTATCCGGGTCCTGACCCTGCACCGAGACTTGGATCCCAACTTGGACCTGGACTCCAACCCCTACCCTGACCTTAAACCCCAACTCTAAATCTTGACGCTGACCTTGAATCTAACCGCAGCCCACAGGCTCCTTTGTATTTCTGTATTAAGAGCCCAACTAACTAGACTGGGTATAAGACACCTTAATTGTATTCCAGGATGATGCTATTATTTAAGAGCCTGACTACGTGGCCCGATGTGGTGGTAATTTCTCATACTCTTGTCTTCGAATAACCATGGCACCATACTACAAGACAGCATATTTCTTTGAAGGAAGAAAAATGTTAAGCTGTTTTCAAATTTGGGGTTGTTTTAATCACATATGTAAACATCATACATATGTGTGCATCATTGGGATTTTTAAGTCCTCTAAAGTATGTTTATTCAGCTAGTTTTCTAGTTTACGAGCAACTAAACCAGATGGTAATGGAATCTTTTCTATTTGTAAATACCCTGAAAGTGTGATCAATACCATCATGTTAATAATTGTTAGTGTGGTTTTGAAGAGGGAAAGGAAAGGAGACATCCCATTTGGGAGAAAATGGAAAGGAAGAAGTGATTTCTAAATTTTGTTGTCACTGTTGTTACCCAAAGGAAGAATGTACTGAAAGTTCCAGAGGTACTTGGTAAACACACACACACACACACACACACACACACACACACACACACACAATTTTTCAGATGATTTTTTAAAAAAGAAAGTATTATATAAGGTAGGTAATTTAAAGCTTTTTAGTCCTGCTCTGGGACCCATTCTGGGGCCTCTTTAGGGATCTCAATTTCCTCATCTGTAAAATTAGAATATGCATTAAATGGAACTCTATACCAGAATTTTAAATCTAGTGAAAATGTGCTTCAGCAATTAGAGAGAACATTTTGCAATGGTAGATACATTTCACATCTTGATTGTGGTGTGGTTACCTACCACTGGGTACACTTATCAAAACTCATTGAATGATACACCTAAAATGAGCCAATTTTATTTTATGTAAATTATATATTAATGCTGACCCAAACCAAAAATATAAAAGTGCAATGAGGCTATAAGAGTTAACATAATGGTTGTAACTGGTGATAAACTGGCGTCTGAGGTTCTGTGTTGATTTGTACAGGAGATACACAGATGTTTATTTTATAACAATTTGTTAATATGTACATTGGTGGTTTATTCATTTTAAAAATTTTAAAAAGAGGCATTAAAAAGAAAATCTAGTTATCCGTTTGTTAAGAAATGTCCAAAATCTTCCAAATATCCTCACAGCAAAATTAATTTCAGTGTATCTTTTTAATACATATGTATTATTTCATAATGCAATTATTTTTATCAGACTATGTTTAAAGTGTAAAATATCTGGTGAAATCTTGGTCAATAGATTTAATTTCTCCTAGAAGTGAATCAATATGTTTTAAAAAGTACTACCTAGTAAGATCAAAGGAACTTGGGGGAAGAAAATTTCTCCTGGCCTCACACCAATGGCCAGATTCCTCATAAGCAAAGGTTTTCTACGTTGTGATAAACTAGTAAATGTTTCTTTCAAATTCAAGCACATGCTCAGTTGAGAATGGGATGGATGGAGGATTTGACAAAAGCTTCATTGATTCATTTTCAGGATGTAAGTGACGGAGCTGTTGAATTATCCTTGTGATCTGTTTCCTAGGAAACTCATTTCACCCAGAGCATAAGTGCACGTTCCTTGGGGAAAAAAGAGTTGCTTGTTCTTAATATTTTTCTAAAGAGAATAGAACATGTAACTGCATATATGAGTTCTTCCACGTGGTAGCTTTAGTGAAATACCACTTGTTTGGCAAACAAATCTTTTTAGCAACTTCTTAAAGTGTTCAGAACAACTAGATTTAATGAGATGGAAGTCGATGATAGCCATGTAGGGGTACACTGCCCTCCCCTCAATTTCTCCCAAATGTTTCTCTCTCCTCCCTGATGAACCTGCAAAGTTAACACGGAATGCTCCATTCCATTGACTTTAGTTCAACATCAGTCTTTTTTATTGAAGTCTACACATAGCTCTAAATACCAGGCCCAGCCTTGTTCTAGATTTCTCTATCATTTCTTCTACCCAAACTGGCGACTCTGATTCCATCTTGCTCCCTTCCCATTCCCAATGCAGCAGTGACACTCAAGAGGCAGGTTTCAATAGCCTTGGCCTCTTTACTCTGTGATTCAGCAGCAAGTCACCTGTGCTGCTAGTCACCATGTGACCTTTTGACCATGTACATAGAGCTAAGTGCCTAACTCAAAGGTTTTTTTCAATAGTCCATCAAGTACTCCAGATTCTTTGCTGAAATTGTGGCTAAAATCCTGACATCAGGTGAAAGACCAGTTTTTATAGTGTGATATCTGTGCAGTACATTGCTGTTCACTGCAGTCCTTAGACCTGGGCTTCCAGGGCTCCTGCTCTTTTCTTTCTCTTTTAAACTATGAGCGTTCTTCACCTGCAGCATCAGCATCACCTCGGTGCTCATTGTAAGTGCCTGCTGAATGTAATTCAGAATGGCTTCAACAATGGTTAAGCCTGGGAATCTTGTTTTAACAAGCTTCAGGTAATATACAAGCATACTCAAGTTCGGAAAGCATTGCTTTAGGGGGCAGCTGCTCTGGCTCCACGGCAACCATGCTCCTCCTCATAAAATACCAAGTCCAAAGGGTCAGGGGAAGTGCCCATCTGGAGCCTGTGTCCCCTTCTAGGGCAAGCTCCCAGGACCCATGCCCACTCCTGGGACAGAGTAAGTTCAAAGGGTCCCAAAAGGATCCATTTCCAGCCCCTGCAGAGACTTATTTCTCAGTCTATCCTTCTGAGGCTGTCAGCCATTAAAAAGATGACCAGGGGGTAGCTCTTTGAGAAAGTGAGAGTGAAACAAGACTTGGGAGTTGCCCTGGCCACGTGCAGAGGCAGGAGTTGGCCATAGTTCAGGATGGGGTTGAAAGGGGGCAAGAGGAGTGAGGAAGCTCCCACCCGTACACTTGCCCAGGGCTGCGGGTGAAGCCTGCCTTGTTTCTGTGGTTTGTCTGCTAGGAGAAAGGTGTGTGTGGTTCCCTCTCCTTCCTCACACCTTTCATCGGACTCCCCAGTGAGTGCCAAATTGGAGGATGTCTTGGGAGCTTTTACTATATGATGAAAGGTCAGTATCCTAAGGTTTTAGTCGTCTGGTCTCTCCTGCTTGCCTGAGGACAGGAGTGTTTAAGAAGCAGGTGGACACAGCTTCAGTCATGGGGACTTTCTCTCCCGCCCATCTCTGCACAGTTGGCTCTCTCTCCTTTTCCTGGGCCCTTGTCTGTACTCCCTTACTGGATACACACACACACACTCACACACACACCAGGACGGGTGTGACCTGCACCCTGCCTCTACACTAGCATCATTCCTCTGCTCTTCACTACCATTGGTCAAATAGTAGGAGGACAGTCCTTGCACAATCCTAGGGAGTACCACCCTACCACACACTTTTGCACCCCATAGCCACAGGTAACTTGGCCAGGAGGTATGGGAGAGCTCAGCCCGCACCCATCTGAGCCCAGTGGCCAGCTGGCTCTCTCGTTTCATTCAAAAGTATGTAGTTCAGAGTGTGGAGCTGGGGCCAGACTGCCTGGATTCAAAGCCAGTGCCACCATTAACAAGCTGTGTAACCACGGGCAACTCTCTGAAATGTTCCGTGCCTAAATTGTCTTCCTCTTTAGAACAAGGATAATGTAGTAGTTAAATGGTATGATTGCTGTGAATCAAAATATGAATACATGAGTTAATAAGTATAAATCACATTAAACCATGCCAATAGTCATCTAATGCTATTTAAGCATTAGCTAGTAATATTATTATAAGATGAGAAATTCAGGCTTGCTTCTTTTGAATGAAAAGAGACAGGCCTTCTGGCCCAATAGGATTCAAAACTGTGTAAGGCTTTCTGAGCTTCCAGACTAAATCACTGGATATGAGAGCTTCAAGCCAAAGCACCATTCACTTATTCATCAATTGCACACGTTTATTGTGCATCTGTTATGTTCCAGGTCCCATTGTTGGTTCTTCAGGTGTAATGGTGAACAGGATGCAGCAGTCCCTCCCTCTGGGAGCTCACGCTCTTGCTCATAGCAGTGCATGTCTGTTTGCTTTGCCTTCATTCATTCCCTGGGTGGAGAGGTCAAAGGCAGGTTCCATTAACCCAGGTTTCTGGGCCAAATATCTTTTAACACCATCTTCTAATAATACCCAATACTCTCAGTATGATTTATATTTTCTGCCTTTTAAAATCCCCTTCCACCTTGTTCTTGGCTTCTTTTATAATGACTTCTTAACTAAATCGGAGCCTCTTTTAACTGTGGCTTTCAGATATTAGCCTGTGAACTACATTGGAAGAAGTTAGGATTAGGACTTTGAATCTTGGTGTCACCATTTAATTGTCACATAGCTTTATCAGTGTCCAAATGCTACTATAACAAATTACCACATGTGATTGGCTGAAAACAGCACCATTCTAACTTTAAGTTCTGGAGATCAAAAGTCCAAGACGGGTCTCACTGAGCGAAAATCAAAGCGACTGGGATTTTCAAATCTCCGTGACTCTGAGCCCCCTTTGCCTTCCTCTTCCTCCTTAAAGAACCTTCACACTACCTTGTGTCCACCCAGATAACCCAAGATAATCTTCCTATTTTAAAGTTTATTGATTGGCAACATTAATTTCATCTGCAATCTGAATTCTCCTCTGCCATGTCATATAACATAGTCACAGGTTTCAGGGATTAGAATGTGGACATCTTTAAGAGGACATTATGTTGTCTAACACAATGGCCTGGAGCAAGTTTTCTAAGCCCATTAAGACTTGGTTTTTTCCTCTATAGAGATAGAATGCATTAATACGAACGATAGTAGACATAGTATAAGCATTTTTTAAACCAGAGCTATTCAGTTACCTGTCCAGCACACTGAGCTCACACCCTTTCAGTACCTACAGGCAACACTGCCCGTCCTCTCTCCATGCAGATGTGAGTTACCTCCCAAAGCCACACTGGCACGAACAAACAATGGGCCCTCATAAGATTATATGGTCCTTTAAGGACAGAATTGGGGATAAAAGACTAAGAGGTACCCATTAGGTTTAACAGTCATTTACACAAATGACTTCTTAGCATAAATTATGTTTCATGAAATCATTTCCTGAGAATGATTATCATAGAGGTGAAACCAATGGAAAATAAAGGCCCTAAAAACTTTCCTTCTTCACGATTGCCAAAGGATGATCTTGGGGATAGTTTATTTTTTGGAGGGGAGCACAAATCTCATAAGCACAAAATGATCTTCCCTGTCAGGTTTTAAGTTCTTTAATTGTTTAATCATTCACAATGACCCCTTAATGAATATAATCTTTGCGGACATAAGTGCAGAATGAGTCTTATTTCCTATAGGATTTGAGTTTTATAGGGATAAAAAGTGGCACACCTTGGTTGGATGGCCCAGTGGATAAAGCGTCATCCCAGTGTGCTGAGATTACAGGTTCAATCCCCGGTCAAGGCACATATGAGAAGCAATCAATGAGTGCACAACTAAATGGAACAGCTCCCTCTCTTTCTATCCCTTCTCTTCACCCTCTCTCTCTCAAATCAGTGGAAAATTTTTTTAAAAGAAAAAGAATGGTGTTTATCTTAATTGACCTAACATTTTTAAAAACAACTAAAAAGTAGACATGAAATAGACAAAATGGAAAATTATTTTGTCCTCAAAACTTCTATTTCTGACATTCTAATGGATAGGTGCAAAAAGAATAAAATTTGGTGGCAGAAGGAAAGTTTTTCTTCATTGCAAATGGCACTTGCCATGATATGCAATGGAAGGTGCTCTCCATGTGGACTGAGGTATGTTTCAGGTATGTGAAGATGAAAAGAGTCATCTAGGAAGCCCAAGATTGATGATGAAGAGAAAGGAGAAAACTGAAGAACCAAAGTTCTTGGAGGGGGGGGTATTAAATCTAGGGAAGAAACTGCCATTAGATAGAATTCTTTTGTCTGATATAGAAGATACAAAAGAACCATGATTTTTAGTTATAAGTAATGTATCACAATATTACTTTGTTTTTAATACCCTTTTTGATAATCCTCAATGCTAGGTGTTCATTAAATGCTCAGGAAAATTGCTTTTGCTAACACACTATAACGACTCCTAGGACTCATAATCACCTGATAACATAAACATAGATCTGCATTTTCAACTTGGTGACTTACAGATTGCTAGTGTCTCATAAATTGTTAGGAGTGCTCAGAGGCAAATTACCTGATCAAATAATTTGGGAAGCACTACATACTCTATCTGAACTCATATATTCACAAGCCTCTACAATACAGAGACCACACCATTTAATACTGTTTGACCAAGGACTTCCTCAGAATAAGATGTGAGAATTTATCCCCAAACATATTTCCTTATAAGTACCCACGCATACTCAACTGTCAACTTTCTTAGCCTTTATGTAACTTCAAAATACCCAAACCAACTTGGAATCTGGTAGAGCAAAGTGTTACATCCAAAGCTTCCACACTTACTTTAGAGATCATTATCACTAACTTATTCTAAAATTGGTTGCTATGAATTCATTCTTCCTCTCAGAGAAATATCCCCTGATGACTCGACCTCCCTTCTAAACTTAAAACGGATGAACACCACTGACAAAATATAGAGGCAATGCTATAACGACCCAACTTTTAATAAGGTTTTTACGCAAATACTGTCAAGAATCTTAGAAAGAGTAAATGTATATTATCCATATGTTTTCTTTTATCTATATGCATATTTATTCCCTTGTAGAATTCTAGCAGATCAAAAAGCAGTCCCAATTGGAGACGGGGTGGGGGTGGGGGTGGGGAAGTTTCAGTACCAAGGAAAGAGCTAGAGGCATTTCCCCCATTTCATTTCAGAGGCTGAAAATGAAAAGTAAAATTAACTGGAAAGTTTCTTCTCGTGGCATACTCCCAACAACTTTGGACACACTTTTTCAACTTGAACCAGAAATGTGTTTGAATGAAAATAAATTGGTGGGAGGGAAAAGGACAGCAAAAGCATGGTATGTCCTCTAGAGTAAGATCAGAGTGATATTATTTTGTAAATATAAAAAGTTTTATGCATCACCTTCAAAGATGGTTTCAAAAGAAATTAAAATAATTTTCTATCAAATTCATATTATATACAACTTCTACCCATACTGTAAATAAGATTCGATTTTTAACACTGGGTGAAGTTAACCCCAAATTTTATATTATAAGAGAAAATAGTTGTAAAATGTTTCAAGAAAGTGAGCCCAAACTTTAAATGTTAGCAGAACAATAATTGTTTCTAGGTAGCTGATGTTGTTATAGAACATTACATGACTTCCAACGCATGGGTCCTTCGTGGAGCGAGAATATCCCATGGCAAACATGAGGAACAATAAAATAAAATAGGATCAATACCCCTGCGTAAAATTCACCTTTGGGCAAGGAGTATTAGGACAGAGTAAAAGTATCAAAGTCTCTTTATCCAGTTATTTAAATGTGGTCTGGAGGATTTGCAGTTCACTTCCATTACTATCTATGTAAAGTCAAAATGTCTTTTAAAGTAAGAGCCAAGTATAAATTCCTAAAATGCTCGTGCAATACCTTTGAGGATGTACACGGACATGAAATTGAACAATTTATACGCCGTGTTTATTAAATGGCCTGAGCATGGTGTGAGCTTAACAGAGTAAGACTGGCTATTCCCACAAGACAATTGGAGAGGTCAAAAGACTACATCACAAGTTTTGATAATGAGCCCTGTCACCACAATCGCATGCAGTCAATGCTCATTCAAACACTCATGTACGGTTTTAAAGAGAGATAAAGACAGGAGCCAATTGTATTGGTTTGCAGCAATTATTAATAATTCTGAACTGATGACTTACTAACACAACAAAGATGCAAAAAATATACTGCTCATAAAAATTAGGGGGTATTTCAAAATGAATATGAAGCTATAAAATATCCCCTAATTTTGGTGAGCAGTATAAATAAATAAATTCAATCTGTGTGTTTGAAATATAACTGATGACCTCTAACACTGAGTTGCATAAAGCCCCGCACACAGTAGGTACTCAAAATGTATTGATTTGACTGTGAAATTTTTGAAAAGCAAATAATTCAAGATGATGCAAAATTTCATGGTCAAACACGTGGTTCTTCTCAAAGGGTGGTGCGGGAGCAGCAGCAGCGTCATTTGGAAACTTATTAAGAATGCAAAATTCTCAGACCCCACCTCATTCCAAACTGAAAATGAATCTCTGGGTGAGGCCCAGCAATTCCTGTTTCAATAGGCCCTGTAGGTGATTCTGATGCACACTAATGTTTGAGAACCACTTCTGTGAACTAGAGACGCTAGTACACTAGAGCACACTGCAGCTCAACCGGTCACCTGGGTCCCGTCCACAGTGTCCGTGTTCCCTGGCACTTTCCTCATCAGAGAACTGAGTACAAAGTAGAAGGCTAGCAGCTGGGGAAAAAGTGTGGCCTCTGCTACTATTGCCTTTCTCCTGTCTCTATAAACATTTGGACTTTTCAAACGTGGCTCAGATGAAAGTGGGAAGAAAACAGGACACATAGTCAAACTAACCCTGGAGCCGTTGTTAACAAGAGAATGACCTAAAAGTGCTACATAGAAGGGAACACGGCACCCACATTTCAGCCTAAAGGGAGATTTGTTTTCAGCTCAGACTTCAGTCTGACAACAGGAACAAGTGTTCAAAAACTACCCCCATGACCAAAGCACAGGAAATAACACACCCGGCAGCAGAAAGCAAAGACAGAATGGGAGGCTAATACAAACAGACTAGGAAACCACTCCGGGGGAAGGAAGGCTGGGGACAGAACTCTATGATATACCGTGTTGCTGGGCTTCCCACAGGAAGGACTCCCGGAGGAAGAGGACCACCATGCCCACCCCATCACCAGCTTGCCACAAAAATCCAAAATTTCAAAACGGGGCTCAGCAGACTTTAGTGCATGTGCCGGTCAATTCCACACCAGTTTGTGCGCCAGTATAGAGATTAATGTAAGCCAGGCCCCGTCCCAAGCCAGAACTCATCAGCGCCCCACCCTCCCGCCCTGTAATTACAAGCCCTCACAGGCCTTCCGGCCCACCCCATTTGTCTCCTCCACACCACAACCATCTTTGTTTCCCCAGAATCCACCTGCGCACTAATGGCTTTCAGCTTCCTTTTCTTAATGTGTACTAGCTGGTCTCTCTGTATAAGCAGCCCTCTCTATCCCTGTTCTCAATTTGCCCCTCCCTGCCCTGCGGACAAAGCCAGCCCTCTTTCCTTCCCCCAGAACTTCCCTGTTGCCTATTACAGCTGCTAAAGCAGAAAGAACTTGGGAGATAGATAAGTTGAAGTTTGTTAAAGAATTTAATATGTAACGGCATGAATAAGTTAAATCACAAAAGGATGGAGTTTGCACCTCACTCTTCAACCCAGATTCAGACAACCCCGAAGCCTGCAAAAGGAGGGACCTCTCATAGAATTTGCCAAAATCTGACTGTGTATTAGAATTATTTATGCACGTGTCTAATTCCTCCAATAGGCTAACCCTGTGATAACAGGAACTTTGTCTTCTTTGTCCTTGTAGCCTTCCTAGGGCCCAACACAAAGCTTTATTTAAATACTGTTTGCTAAATGGAATAGCAGGTGACACAGAAAAGTAAATGGAAATAGCTGCATAAACATGTTAATCTATTGGTTCAGGTGGAAAATTCCACTCCAAATGGCTGAGCAGCAACACAGCATCAGAGCAAACTGAGCACTGAACTACCATTTGTTCATTAATATTCTCCAGGGTTAACTAAAACCACCTGGTTGCTTTCCCTCCCTCCCCGATGTTCTGTTTTATATCACACAGACCCCGTTTTTGGCTTAGGGGCCCTAGCTCCCCATCTGACAGTGAGACATCTCTTACTGGCCTCTTCACAGGTGTCTAATGAGGCCGAATCATGTTCTATATGCACGAACTGTGCCATGTGCATTTCCTGCTCGTCAATGGAAAGACAATAAACTGTCCCCTTTCAATTTGTTCACACCCCTGCAGGTAACTTGACTACCAATGGCTGTACTGGAAAGCTGTTCCCTGAAGGAGTTAAAGCGACTCCTTTTCAACACAATCACTGGAGGAGCAGATGGCGCATTTGCTAACTGAGAAGATGTTGCTCTCACCTGGGTCTAAATTTCCTCCCTCCACCTGGCATCCCAGACAGCTGTGGCAGCTCCATCTGCCCACCTTGAATTCATCAGGTGAATGTCCCATTTCCTTAATTGAGGTTAAGCTAACCCAAGTAATCCAAGACAAGTATGGAATGTTCCCCGTCATCAGCATGCCTCTGATTATGACACCAGCAACTATTCCTGCACACATAAACTACCCTTGAATACACAAAAAGCTCAGCATAGTGAATGAGGACATAGGTGAAGACAGGCCACTTTCCCAGGACTCCTGGGCTGACTGCAGATGTTGTTCTTCCTCTTCAAAGCAAACTCCTTAGGGAAGCTCCCACTCACCCTCAAGAACTTTGACAGGAAACCCCACCCCCTGTCCCAATCCTGCCTGGGAAGTCCCACACCACCTTCATCTGCAAATCTTGGGGAGTTATGAGCTGCCTTACCCAGGTATAGCTCTCAGGGGCCTTTCTACCATGTGAGGGTCCCTCTGAGAGATAGCTGATGCCAAGCATCCAGAGCCTTCCATTAGCTTTATATTTATTTATCAAGTGCTCTATTGATCCAAGCATTGGTCATACAATGGAGTATAAAATTGACCAAGTCCCCTGTCTCATAGTGCTCTCATTATAGTGGAGAGACAGATAATTCATAGGTATACAAACAAAAAACTTGACAGTTCAATCAGTGATATCAATTCTAAAGATTTGATATCTTTATTACAGATAAATTGGGTGCCAACAACAGGCTAATGGAGGCAGGAGTCACAGAAAGAAGCAGGGCCCAGTGGGAAGCTGGATAATAGGGTCAGGAGGAAAAATTAGGAAAATTCTATCCTGAGGACTATGGGTCCCTTATTCCAAATGCCATTTTGGAATAAGATGTTGCTTTTTTTGGTCACCAGACTCTCCCTTAGAGTCACTGAAAACATGATGGTAGGTCATACATATAAAGCTGGCTAGTGTAAATAAGCCTTTTTTATGTTTCAAATACCTATAGAATAATAATAAAATTAGTATATGGATTTTTTTGCATAGTGAAAAAATATTTGCAAAGTGAAAAAAAGAAAAATCATATAGCAACATTCTCCAACCAAACTGAAAACAAATGAAAGAAATGACCTATTTTATCTCTTAGAAGAAGTAAGAAACCGGATAAATACATAGAGACAGAGATCTACTCTCAACAGAAACAAATGAATGAGTTTCTTAGCTGGGAAACTGGCTAAAGCACAAAGCTCTAAAGGGAGGCTCACACTTTACTAAAATGAGCCTGAAACATGGTAGTATTTAACTCCAGAATCCAGATGTGTCTCTGTATATGCTAAAGGTAAATGCACCCAAACACGTGCTCACTCTTGTTCAATACAGAAATAAATGCACTGGTTTAAATTTCAGCACGTTACAGACAAAAGAGTATTTCTTACCTATAACTGCTCCCCACTGCCTTCTAATGAAGGCGGATCCTAATATGTGGAGGATTTGCTAACCATGAACTTCATTCTCAGTGTAATTGTCTTGGGAAAAATTACAAGTAGAATAAAAGTAGTGTGTTCAAAGTTAGTTCACTAACATACCTGGGACATACCTTGACCTACAAAACGACATTAGGCCCAGATGATTTTAAAGATGAGGTACATGCTACTTTATTTTTTTCAGCACCTGAGCAAAAAGATAGATATTTTTCCAAGGAATTCTCAAGGCTAACACTTTCCTGAAACCAAATTCAAAGACTAGCAAAACTAAAAAGTACAGAGCCATTATATGTAGTAATATAGATGACCAGTCATAAATCAGATAATAAATTGACAATAATAATAAAATAATAACACTTAAGAAAGTGGATTTTATTCCAGAAATGTAAGAATAGTTCTATATTAAAGAACTGATGTTATTGCTAACACAAAATTAAGAAGAAAAACTGTATCATCTTCTCAACAAAGGATAGAAAAATACTTGATAAAATTCAATATTTCGTATTAAAAAAAGTATTTAAAAAGAGAAGACAACTTTTTAAATAACAACTATCAATCTACATTAAATATGTATACTGAAATTTTAGAAGCATTTCCATTAAAGTCAGAACAAAACAAGGATGATCAGAATTGCCAGAATTATTCACCATGGTCTGAAAGATAGAGCCAATGCTATAAGACATGTAAAGGATATAAGAGATATGAATACTTTTTTATTATTATTAATTTTAATGGGGTGACACCAATAAATCAGGGTACATATGTACAATGAAAACATCTCCAGATTATCTTATCATTCAATTGTGTTGCATACCCATCACCCAAAGTCAAATTGTCCTCTGTCACCTTCTATCTGGTTTTCCTTGTGCCCCTCCCCTTCTCCCTACCCCACCCTCGCCTCCCTCCCCCCACTCCTTAACCACCACTCTCTTGTACACATCTCATGGTCTCATTTTTATGTCCCACCTATGTATGAAATCATGCTGTTCTCAGTTTTGTTTTTTCTGATTTACTTATTTCCTTCTGTATAATGTTATCAAGGTCCATCCATTTTGTTGTAAATGATCCGATGTCATCATTTTTTATGGTTGAGTAGTATTACATAGGATATATGTGCCAAAGCTTTTTAATCCACTCGTCTTCTGACAAACACTTGGGCTGTTTCCAGATCTTTGCTATTGTGAACAATGCTGCCTCAAACATGGGGGCGCATTTCTTCTTTTCGAAAAGTGGTATGGTGTTCTTAGGGTATATTCCTATAAGTGGGATAGCTGGGTCAAAAGGCAGTTCAACTTTTAATTTTTTGAGGAATCTCCAAACTGTTTTCCACAGTGGCTGCACCAGTCTGCATTGCCACCAGCAGTGCAGGAGGGTTCCCTTTTCTCCACATCCTCGCCAGCACTTATTCTGTGTTGTTTTGCTGATAAGTGCCATTCTGACTGGTGTGAGGTGATATCTCATTGTGGTTTTAATTTGCATTTCTCTAATGATTAGTGATGTTGAGCATTTTTTCATATGCCTATTGGCCATCTGTATGTCCTCTTTGGAGAAATTTCTATTCATTTCTTTTGCCCATTTTTTGATTGGGTTGTTTGTCTTCCTGGTGTTGCTTTTTATAAGTTCTTTATAAATTTTAGTTATTAACCCCTTATCAGATGTGCTGTCAAATATGTTCTCCCATTGTGTGGTTTGTCTTTTTATTCTGTTCCTATTGTCTTTAGCTGTGCAAAAACTTTTTAGTTTGATATAGTCCCATTTGTTTATCTTGCCTTTTATTTCAGTTGCCCATGAAGATAAATCGGCAAATATACCGCTGCTACAGATGTCGGAGAGCTTGCTGCCTATGTTTTCTTCTAAGATGCTTATGGTTTCACGGCTTACATTTAAGTCTTTTATCCATTTTGAGTTTGTTTTTGTGAATGGTGTAAGTTGATGGTCTAGTTTCATTTTTTTGCAGGTAGATGTCCAATTTTCCCAACACCATTTGTTAAAGAGGCTGTCTTTACTCCATTGTATGTTCTTTCCTCCTTTGTCAAATATCAGTTGTCCATAAAGCTGTGGGTTTATTTCTGGGTTCTCTGTTCTGTTCCATTGATCTATGTGCCTGTTCTTATGCCAGTACCAGGCTGTCTTGAGTATAATGGCCTTGTAGTAAACATTGATATCAGGAAGAGTGATACCTCCTGCTTTATTTTTTCTTTTTAAGATTGCTGAGGCTATTCGTGTTCTTTTTTGGTTCCGTATAAATTTTTGGAATATGTGTTCTATATCTTTGAAGTATGTCATTGGTATTTTAATTGGTATTGCATTGAATTTATAAATTGCTTTGGGTAATATAGACATTTTAATGATGTTTATTCTTCCTAGCCATGAGCACGGTATGTGCTTCCACTTGTTTGTATCTTCCTTGATTTCTTTTATCAATGTTCTATAATTTTCTGAGTACAAGTCCTTAACCTCCTTGGTTAAATTTACTCCTAGGTACTTTATTTTTTTGGCTGCAATAGTGAAGGGGATTATTTCCTTAATTTCTTTTGCTGATATTTCATTGTTGGTGTATAGAAATGCCTCTGATTTCTGAGTATTAATTTTATATCCTGCCACCTTGCTGAATTCATTTATAAGGTCCAGTAGTTTTTTGACTGAGACTTTAGGGTTTTCAATATACAATATCATATCATCTGCAAATAATGACAGTTTTACTTCTTCTTTTCCAATTTGGATGCCTTTTATTTCTTCTTCTTGTCTGATTGCTGTAGCTAGGACTTCCAGAACTATGTTGAATAAGAGTGGTGAAAGTGGGCAACCCTGCCTGGTTCCTGATCTTAAGGGGATTGCTTTTAATCTTTGTCCATTTAGTATGATGTTTGCTGTGGGTTTGTCGTAGATGGCCTTTATCATGTTAAGGAATGATCCCTGTATTCCCACTTTACTGAGAGTTTTGAGCATGAATGGGTGCTGGATTTTATCAAATGCCTTTTCTGCATCTATTGAAATTATCATGTGATTTTTGTCCTTCCTTTTGTTTATGTGGTGAATCACATTGATTGATTTGCGAATATTGAATCAGCCTTGCCACTCCAGAATAAATCCCACTTGATCATGGTGTATGATTTTTTTCATATATTGCTGGATCTGGTTGGCTAATATTTTGTTGAGAATTTTAGCGTATAAATTCATTAGGGATATAGGCCTATAATTTTATTTCTTAGTGTTGTCTTTGCCCGGTTTTGGGATCAGAATTATGCTCGCCTCGTAAAAGTAGTTTGGAAGTCTTCCTTCCTCTTGAATTTTTTGAAATAGCTTGAGGAGGATAGGAGTTAGTTCTTCTTTGAATTTTTGATAGAATTCACTTGTGAAGCCATCAGGCCTAGGACTTTTCTTTTTTGGGAGTTTTTTTATAACTGTTTTGATCTCATTTGTTGTAATTGGTCTGTTTAGGTGTTCTGATTCTTCCAGATTGATTTTTGGAAGATTATATGATTCAAAAAATTTGTCCATTTCACCTAGGTTGTCTAATTTTTTGGCATAGAGTTCTTCATAGTATTTTCTTACAATGCTTTGTATTTCTGTTGCATCAGTTGTTATTTCTCCACTGCCCTTTTTAATTTTATTTATTTGAGTCCTCTCTCCTTTTTCTTGGTGAGTCTAGTTAAAGGTTAATCGATCTTGTTTACCTTTTCAAAGAACCAGCATTTGGTTTCATTGATCCTCTGTATGGTTTCCTGAGCTTCTATGTTATTTATTTCTGCTCGGATCCTTATTATTTCCTTCCTTTTACTGGTCCTGGGTTTTATTTACTGTTGTTTTTCTAATTCTTTTAGATGCAGGGTCAGATTGCTTATTTGAGCTTTTTCTAGCTTCTTATGATATGCCTGTAGTGCAATAAACTTCCCTCTCAGTACTGCTTTTGCTGTGTCCCATAAATTTTGAGTTGATGTATGTTCATTTCATTAGTTTCTAGAAACATTTTTATTTCTTCTTTGATCTCATTGTTAATCCATTCATTATTTAATATCATGCTATTTAGTTTCCAAGTGTTTGAGTATTTTTCAGGTTTTCTTTTGTGGTTAATTTCTAGTTTCATGGCATTGTGATCAGAGAAAATGCTTGATATGATTTCAATCTTCTTAAATTTATTGAGACCATTTTTGTGTCCTAACATGTGGTCTATCCTAGAAAACATACCATGAGCGCTTGAGAAGAATGTATATTCTACTGCTTTAGGGTGAAAAGTTCTGAAGATATCTATTAAATCAAGTTGATCTAGTATATCCTTTATATCCGCTGTTTCTTTATTAATTTTCTTTCTTGAGGATCTATCCAGTGTTGTTAGAGGGGTATTGAAATCCCCTACTATGATAGTATTGCTGTTAATCTCGCCCTTTATATCCATCAAAGTCTGCTTTATGTATGTCGGGGTTCCTATATTTGGTGCGTAGATATTTATAATAGTTATATTTTCCTGTTTAATTGTTCCCTTTATTATTATGTAGTGTCCTTCTTTATCTCTTACTACAGCCTTTGTTTTAAAGTTCATTTTGTCAGATATAAATACTGATATCCCGGCTTCTTTTTCATTTCCATTTGCATGAAATATTTTTTTCCATCATTTTACCTTCAGTCTATGTACATATTTTGTTTTAAGGTATGTCTCTTGTAGACAGCATATATATGGGTCCTGTTTCTTTATCCACACAACTACCGTATGTCTTTTGATGGGATCATTTAATCCATTTACATTTAAGGTTATTATTGATATGTAGTTGTTTATTGCCATTTTATTCTTTAAAGCTGTATTCTTCTTTTGCTATATTCTTTCCTCCCTTTGAACTGTTCACAACAGGCCCTTTAGCATCTCTTGCAGAATTGGTTTGGTTTTAATGAATTCCTTAAGGCTTTCTTTGTCTGGGAAGCTCTTTATTTCTCCCTCAATTTTAAACGTTAGGCTTGCTGGATAGAGTAGTCTTCGTTGTAGGTTCTTGTTCTGCATTACTTTGATTATATCTTGCCATTCCTTCTGGCCTCAAGTGTTTCTGTTAGAAGTCCGATGTCATCCTTATGGGGGCTCCTTTGTAGGTGATAGCCTTTTTTTCTATAGCAGCTTTTAAAATTTTTTCTTTATCCATTAGTTTTGGTATTTTAACTATAATGTGTCTTGGTGTAGATCTTTTGGGGTTTCTCTTTAATGGAGTTCTGTGTGCTTCTTGAATGTGTGGAATGTTTCCCAGACTTAATTTAGGGAAGTTTTCTGTTATGATTTGATTGAACAAAGTTTCCATTTCCTGTCCTCTCTCCTCTTCTTCAGGCACCCCTATGATGCAAATGTTGTTTCTCTTCATGTTGTCACAGAGCTCCCTTAGAGTTTCCTCACATTTTTTAAGTCTCTTTTCCTTTTTCTTCTCTGCTTCTGTGCCTTTATTTATTGTGTCCTCTAACTTGCTGATTCTATCCTCAGCGTGATTCATCCTGCTTTTATTTCCTTCCATTGTGGTCTTCAGTTCTGATACTGTATTTGTCATTTCTGTCTGATTCTTTTTTATTATTTCAATTTCATTTTTTATACTTGTTATCTCTTTATTTAGGTGTTCATAATGACTATCCATTGTTGCTCTAATTTCTTTGAACATCCTGACTATCATTATTCTAAATTCTGCTTCTGGTAATTTGGTTATATCTGGTTCATTCAGGTCCTTCTCTGGGGATTTCTCTTGATTCATTTGGTTTGCATTTCTCTGCCTGCCCATTTTGTCTGTGTATAAGCAAGTTGTGGCCACTGCAGTCCAGTATGTGTTGTGTTTGTGTTCTCTAGGTGGTCTCTCTGAAGGCCCGCCACCCCCTCTGCCGCTGCCTAGGGCGGTTGGGTATGGGCGTTGCCAGTGCCTGCCCACTGCGACTGTTGCTGTGATTTCTGCCTCTCCTCCGGAGGAGGGGCTGTCACTGAAGCCACAAGCCTCAGCACCAAGGGTATATAGGTGAGCACCTTTGCTCAGCTGCGGACACAGCCTGTTTCCGGGCTTCAGCCCAGCACCCGCAGTCAGAGCCTGCTCACCACAGTTTCGCGTGTTGGGCGGGGCTTTTGACATGCCCTCAGCTGTGAACCTTTGCCCATCCGGAGCTTTAGCCCTGCCCTCGAGGCCAGGGCCCTCCTCATAGAGTCGCAAACCGTGGTTTATTCGGCTGGGCGTGTTTTCTGTCGTGAGCTCAGCCGCGAGCTTCCGCCCGTCCGGGGTCTACTCCGCCCCCGCGTTCCGAGCCAACTCACACATGCAGGTTGGCAAACCGCAGTTTATTGGGCCAGGTATGTTTGCTGGCTGAGGTCAGCTGCGAGCTTCCACCCATCCCGGGGTCTACTCCACCCCACGTTCAGAGCCAGCTCGCGCACGCAGGATAGCAAACCGCGGTTTCTCTGGCCCGGCAGGGTGGTAGCATGAGCTCAGCCATGAGCACCCACCCATCCCTGGTCCTAGCCCCATCCCCATGTTCCGGGCTGGCTTGCGCAGTGTCGCAGAGCAGATTTCTGCCTGTTCCTGGCCTTTCGCTTTTTCCCCCGCACGTGGGATTACAGGCGGGCCCGCAGCTGCCAGAATGCTTTCGCGCATCCCCTCTGCCCCTGCTGGGCTAGACTGAGCTCACACCGGTTGGGTCTCTGCCCCCTCCAACAGAACCGCGTTTCAGCGTCCTGCTGCCACCATACCTTTCAGCAACTCTCAGCAGAGTAGGAAGTGCCCTAAGTCTCCACACTGTAGGCTTGGGAGCTTCCTCCCTCTAAGCAGCTCTGCTCTAATTGCCACAGGAGAGCTTGTTTGGCTGGTGTCCTGTCTCCCTTTGCTGGTATTGTAGTTCCAGAGGCAATATTCGTTTTCAATTAGGGAAGTGACTTAGCCCAGGGGTTAGGGTGGCTGTCCCTCAGAGTGTTTGTCCCTGTGCCTTCAGTCCACACTCCCTTCCCGCTGCTCTAGTCCTCTCCTCTGTCCCCATTCCCCGGAGCCCCGGGTGCATGGTTGTGAGAGAGGTTTCCTGCACTGTCCCTTTAAAAAGAATCTTGGGTCTGAGAAAACTGTCTCTTTCTCACAAACAGTATCCTCACTTTTTTCACAGCTCAATACTGTCCAAACGCCTCTTCTAGGCTCTAGGACTGAAGGCTGGGGTTTGGTTCCTGGGACCCAGGTCCCTCCCTCTCTGCCAAACTCTCCTTCCGCCACACGGGTCTCTCCGGGCTGCCGTTTGCTCCAGGGAGCTGGGCAGCCCTCTTCACGTTTTCGCTATTCCTACCAGTCTCAATGTGGCTTCTTCAGTGTTCCTTGGTTGAAGAGTCCACTTAGTTTAGTTCAAAGTTGGTTTATCCAGATGATGTTTCTCAAAATTGAGTTATAATCCACTTTGATTCTGGGAGTTGGAAGTTGGTATGTCCGCCTACCACATCGCCATCTTCCCCCTCTCCTGAATACTTTTTAAAAGAGATAAAGTTATCTTCTCAGATGACACATTTCTATTTAGAAAATCTTTATTGGGTCCCTTTCTCACACCTGACATAAAAAGGAATTATAAATTATTAAATATCTAAAATATTAAAAATATATTTACTTTGATAATCTTGGAATAAATCACTTAAAATATAAACACAAATAATATAAATATTATAATATAAAATAGATCTTTTATCAGCTAATTCATTCAAAAAATTCAAAATTTATAAAGAAAAATATTGACAAATTGGCCATTTAAATTTTTAAACATCTATATAGCAAATTTTTAAAACAGTTATTACAAGCCACAGAAAAGAATTAGAAGAAAATATTTGCAAAACCAGATAATTGAACAGATCCAAATGGGCAATAGATACAAGAAGGCAAGCCATTGAAAATAAGTCACTCTTCAGTTTGGCAACTGACTGAAGGTTTGTAATGTCTATTGTTGAGAATGGAAAGACACATTTTTATATACTGTTGTTAGAAATGAAATCAGTGAACCTTTCCAAGAGAAAATCAGTTTATTTATTAAAATGTTAAAAGTACATAGTTTTTGACACAGCAATTTCATTCCCAGGAATATGACAGAAATATCTGACCACAAATGCAATCATATATGTGCAGATATGTTTACTGAAGCATTGTACATAGTAGTAAAACATTGAATATGCTCAAGTAGAATGTTTAAATTAACTATGGTTTTTGAGGGGTCAGCAAATTTTTTATATAAAAGTCCTGATGGTCACTATTTCAGGTTTTGTGAGCCGTATGTTGACTATTGTAACTACTCAAATATGCTGTTACATCATAAAAACAACTATAGATAATATGTAAACAGATGTGTCTGGCTGTGTTCAAATAAGACTTTACCTGCAAAAACAGGTGGAAGGTAGGATTTAGCCCACAGTTAGTCATTTGGTGATTCCTAATCTAGACTATGGAGAGCTAGACAGCCATCACAAAGGAGAAGGTAGTTCTTTATACCAATATAGGAAGCTATTGTCTTGTATATGTAAACAAGAAAAGAAAAATATTATAAACTGAAATGTCAAGTATGATTTGATGTATTAAAAAACTAAACAGCCTGACCAGGTGGTGGCGCAATGGATAGAGCATTGGACTGGGATGCAGAGAACCCAGATTCGAGACTCCAAGGTCGCCAGCTTGAGCGCAGGCTCATCTGGCTTGAGCAAAAAGCTCAGCAGCTTGGACCCAAGGTCACTGGCCCGAGCAAGGAATTACTCGGTCTGCTGAAGGCCCGCGGTCAAGGCATATATGAGAAAGCAATCAATGAACAACTAAGGTGTTGCAACAAGAAACTGATGATTGATGCTTCTCATCTCTCTCCATTCCTGTCTGTCTGTCCCTATCTATCCCTCTCTCTGACTCTCCCTCTGTCCCTGAAAAAAAAACAAAAACTAAACAACAAATGTTTCAGACTAATAACAAATAAACTATTAATGGTTACCCAAGAGCAAGTTGTTCAGGGGTCTGGCAAAAAGACACTTTCACTCTTCACTGTGCATAATTCCCTATTGCTTGATTTTTTTTAAATAATAAAAACTTCTATATTTGGAAATAAATATGGGGATAAAACAGTAAAGAATCTATTTCTAAATATATACCCAAAAAATTAAAAATATGTGTCAACAAAAAAAACTTGTATACAAATGCTCATATAGGCATCATTTATTTAAAAGAAATGTCCAGCAAGGCAAATTTATAAAGACAGAAAGTAGATTATGTTAGTGGTTGCTCCCAGGGACTAGAGGAGGGAAGGATAGGAAGTAACTATCAAAGTAATATGAGAGGAAGTTCTAATATTAGAAGGGGTGATAGTTGTACAACATCTTGAGTGAACTAAAAACAACTGAATTGTACTCGTTAAAATAGCAAATTTTATGGCCTATAAACTATATATCTTTAAAGCTGT
Organism: Rhynchonycteris naso; assembly: GCA_037038555.1. Taxonomy (NCBI): domain Eukaryota; kingdom Metazoa; phylum Chordata; class Mammalia; order Chiroptera; family Emballonuridae; genus Rhynchonycteris; species Rhynchonycteris naso. The sequence goes on along the minus strand of CM072999.1, from coordinate 146,474,495 downwards.
TATTTTAAAAAGTAAAGTACCATTTCACTGGGTTTATGTAGAGACACAAAATGCAAATTAATTTTTAATGAGTTTTATTAAAAGGAAGAAATTTAATGTGCCGGCCATATATGGCTAACATGGGGCACAGCTGACCCAAATCATGTGTGCTGTGCACAGCCGAGTCAGGTTATATACATTTGATCATACACAGGTTGGTGGGAAAAGGGGGAGGAGGAGTGATGACACAATTTATTAGCAAGCTTATAATATTCATCTCAAGAATTTATAAAAAATATTCCTATATATCAAAATTTATAAGGTAATACAATAGCAAAAAAATGTTGCTTTTCATATTAAAAGACATTTCCAAATTTTCCTGTGTTTATTTGCTATTCCTTTGTCTAGAAATATATGCATTAACTATATGCTTTCAGGATGGGGTGGGGAGCCTACATGGCACCAGATAATAAGAAAGAAAGAAAGAAAGAAAGAAAGAAAGAAAGAAAGAAAGAAAGAAAGAAAGAAAGAAAGATGGCTTGCCTTATCTTTCCCTAGCCTCCCCACACCTGGCTAGGTGTTTATCCTGTTTCTCACAGAAATGGGAGATGGGGCAATCTAAGTCTCCCTAGCACAAAATCTCTACAATACAATACTGTTGTCAGGAGTAGGCAGATGCACAGACTCCCAGCTCACACCATGAAACTGGATTACAAATTAATTTAGAAACAATCAGCATGAAAAACCAACTCTGGACTACAAGAACAGCTCTCAAAAACAAAGGAGCAAAGAAGAAGCCACATCAAGCCTGGTAGGGAGTGTGGAGACATGGTGTTCCTCTTCCAGGAACAGAGGGGGGTGAGGCTGAGAGCCCAGAAGGGCTCTCATTCTAAGGAGAAGAACAGAAAATATCGCTCATAGCCACATGCCTGGGGACCTGGGAACAAGGTGGGCTTAGAGGGCTGGTTTGTCTTCCAAAAGGAAAATGGGGAGAGAAAGACAGACAGTGACAGGCAGAGGAATTCATGAGATGACTTGAGAAGCTGACTATCCAGTGTGGAGGCCATAGCTGGGGGAGTGGTTGATTCTTCCACATAGCACAAGCCTAAAGTGGCTCCAGGTGACCCATCTCCAGAAATCTCTCCAGCTCCAATCAGTGCAATAAGACAGCTGAAAATATGATGTGGGGAGGAGGGGCACTAACTTAGGTCTCCATGGGGACCTGAGATACACCTTCCCCTACTGAAGCAGAGAAAGTAACCAGCCCCTGGAGAGTAGCTAGCAGATCAGGCATTCAGAGTCTCAGGTTACACCCACTGTATTCCTGGATAGTTTCAAATTAGCCCCTTGCTGAGATCAGTAAATAAGACTACCACCAAGTTAAGGAAACTGAGAAGAAAACAAACATATCAAGACATCAAAGTGGCTCTACTAGAAAAGCCAAATCCTACAGTGGATTACAAACAATAGCTGATGCCATCCGAATAACACAACTAAAAATTGGAGGCAGACTCAATCAGCTGTACAAACAACACACCCAAACACACAACATAATGGGAAGACAGAGAAGTGCAATATAAAAGAGTCAACAAGAAAAAACTCCAGAAAATGAACTGAATGATATAAAAATAACCAAACTACCTGATGCAGAGTTTAAAATAAGGATTAATAGAATGCTGAAAGATCTTAGAACAACAATGGATGGACACAATAAGCACTTAAATAAAGAGATTACAAGCATCAAAAAGGACATTAAAATAATAAAGAAGAACCAGTCAGAAATGACAAATACAATATCAGAAATGAAATATAGAAGCAATTAATAGAAGGCTGGATGAAGCAGAGGATCGAATCAGCAATTTATAAGACAAGATAAACAAAAATACACAAGCGGAGCAGCAAAAAGAAAAGAGGCTGAAAATATCTGAGGAAACTCTAAGAGAGCTCTGTGACAACCTAAAAAGTAACAATATCTGCATCATACGGGTTCCTGAAGAAGAAGAGAAAGAACAAGGGATAGAGACCTTGTTTAATAAAATCATAGCTCAGTAATGGGCAATCTTTTGAGCTTGGTGTGTCAAAATTCACCAAAAAACTGAGCATAACTCGGGTGGTGTGTCACTTCGAGAAAAACGGCCTAACCAGAAGTCCCAGAACTAGATGCTCATGCCAAAGTTCTGTTGTTTTGGCCTACAGACCTCTGGCACAGAGTATCTACACTACAACAAATTTTTATTCTCAGCTACTGCACCTGGCTGTGCAGGAGCCAAGAATGAAACATCCTTCTCGGCATGTGGCCCCATACTTCTCTGGTATGCAGCCACATGTGGCCGCATGTCATCAAAAATGGCTACGTCTGTCATTGCTGACACGCGTGTCATAGGTTCGCCATCATGGTCATAGCTGAAAACTTCCCTAAATTGATGCAGGAAAAAGTCACACAAGTTCAAGAAGCACAGAGAACTCCATTAAAGAGAAACCCAAAGAATTCTAAACCAAAACACATCATAATTAAAATACCAAAGCTAAAAGATAAAGAGAAAATATTAAAAGCTGCTAGAGAAAAAAGGGTTATGACCTACAAAGGAGCCCCCATAAGGATGACAACCAACTTCTCAACAGAAACATTTGAGGCCAGAAGGGAATGGCAAAAAATATTCAAAGTAATACAGAATAAGAGCCTACAACCTTGATTTTTTTTATCCAACAAGGCTATTGTTTAAAACTTAAGAAGAAATAAAGAGCTTCCCAGAAAAAATAAACTCAAGGAATTCATTAAAAACAAACCAATTCAGCAAGAGTTGCTAAGGGGCCTGTTGTGAACAGATCAAAGGGGGAAAAGAATATAGCATAAGAGGAATACAGCTTTAAAGAATAAAATGGCAATAAACAACTACATATTAATAATAACCTTAAATGTAAATGGATTAAATGATCCAATCAAAAGACATAGAGTAGCTGCATGGAAAAGAAAACAGGACCCATACATATGCTGTTCACAAGAGACACATCTCAAAACAAAAGATACACATAAACTGAAGGTAAAAGAATAGAAAAATATAATTCATGCAAATGGAAATGAAAAAAGGCTGGGGTAGCAATACTTATATCAGACAAAAGTGATTTTAAAACAAAGGCTATAGTAAGAGATAAAGAAGGTCACTACATAATGATAAAGAAAGCAACCCAACAGAAAGATATAACCATTATAAATATCTACGCACCTAAAATAGGAGCACCTAAATATATAGAGCAGACTTTGATGGATATAAACAATACTATAATATTAGGGGATTTTGTTACCTCACTAATATCACTAGATAGCTTCTCAAGAATGAAAATTAACAAAGAAAGAGCAGACTTAAAGGACACACTAGAACAACTCAATTTAATAGATATCTTCAGAACCTTTCACCCTAAAGCAGCAGAATATACATTCTTTTCAAGTACTCATGGTACATTCTCTAGGATAGACCACCTGTTAGTGCACAAAAGTGGTCTCAACAAATTTAAGAACATTGAAATCATATCAAGCAGTTTCTTTTATCACAATGGCATAAAACTAGAAATTAACCAGAACAGCAAAACTGAAAATTTTTCAAACACTTGGAAACTAAATACCAGGTTATTAAATAACAAATGGATTAACAATGAGATCAAAGAAGAAATTTTAAAAATTTCTAGAAAGGAATGATAATGAGCATACAACAACTCAAAATTTATGAGACCCGGCATCTAAAAGAACTAGATAAGAACAAGTAAAGCCCAGAGGTAGTAGAAGGAAGAAAATAATAAAGATCAGAGTGGAAATAAATGACATAGAGGCTAAGGAAACAATATAGAAGATCAATGAAACCAAGAGCTGGTTCTTTGAAAGGGTAAACAAGATCAATGAACCCTTAACCAGACTCACCAAGAAAAAAAGAGAGAGGACTCAAATAAATAAAATTATAAATGAGAGTAGAGAAATAAAAACTGACACAACAAAAATACAAAATATTGTAAGAAAGTACTATGAAGAACTGTATGCCAAAAAAACTAAACAACCTAGGTGAAATGGACAAATTCTTTGAAACATATAATCATTCAAAAATCAATCTGGAAGAATCAGAAAACCTAAACAGACCAATTACAACAAATGAGATTGAAACAGTTTTCAAAAAACTCCCATAAAACAAAAGCCTGGGGCCCAACGGCTTCACAGGAGAATTCTACCAAATATTCAAAGAACTAACTCCTATTCTTCTCAAGCTATTTTTAAAAAATTCAAGAGGAAGAAAGTCTTCCAAGCTCCTTTTATGAGGCGAGCATAATTCTGATCCAAAAACCAGGCAAAGACAACACAAAGAAAGAAAATTATAGGCCAATATCCCAGATGAACTTAGATGCTAAAATACTCAACCAAATATTAGCAAACTGGATCCAGCATTACATGAAAAAAAATCATACATTATGATCAAGTGGGATTCATTCTGGCGAGGCAAGGATGGTACAATATTCATAAATCAATCAATGTGTTTCACCACATAAACAAAAGGAAGGAGAAAAACCACATGATAATTTCAATAGATGTAGATAAAGCATTTGATAAAATCCAGCACCCATTTATGATCAAAACTCTCAGCAAAGTAGGAATACAGGGAACATACCTCAACATGATAAAGGCCATCTATGACAAACCCACTGCCACCATCAGAATCAATGGGCAAATATTAAAAGCAATCCCTTTAAGATCAGGAACAAGACAAGGGTGCCCCTTTCTCCACTATTATTCAACATAATTCTGGAAGTCCTAGATAAGGCAATAAGACAAAAAGAAGAAATAAAAGGCATTCAAATTGGAAAAGAAGAAGTAAAACTATCATTATTTGCAAATGATTTGATACTATATATAAAAAACCCTAAAGTCTCAGTCAAAAAACTACTCGACCTGATAAATTAATTCAGCAAAGTGCTAGAGTATAAAATTAATACTCAGAAATCAGAGGCATTTTTATACACCAACAATGAATTGTCAGAAAGAGATTAAGGAAACAATCTAATCCCCTTCACTGTTGCAACAAAAAAAATAAAGTACCTAGGAGTAAATTAAACCAAGGAGGTTAAAGACTTGTACTCAGAAAATTATAAAACATTGATTAAAGAAGTCAAGGAAGATACAAGCAACTGAAAGCATATACCATATTAATGATTAGGAAGAATAAACATCATTAAAATGTCTATATTAACCAAAGCAATTTATAAATTCGATGCAATACTAATTAAAATACCAATGACATACATCAAAGATATAAAACACATATTCCAAAAATTTATATGGAATCAGAAAAGAAAATGAATAGCCTCAGCAATCTTGAAAAAGAAAAATAAAGTGGGAGGTATCACACTTCCTGATATCAAGTTATACTACAATGCCATTGTACTCAAAACAGCTTGGTACTGGCATAAGAACAGACACATTGATCAATGCAACAGAACAGAGAACCCAGAAATAAACCCACACCTTTATGGACGATTGATATTTGACAAAGGAGGTAAGAGCATACAATGGAGTAAAGGCAGTCTCTTTAACAAATGGTGTTGGGAAAATTGGACATCTATCTGCAAAAAAATGAAACTAGACCACCAACTTACACCATTCACAAAAATAAACTCAAAATGAATAAAAGACTGAAATGTAAGTCATGAAACCATAAGCATCTTAGAAGAAAACATAGGCAGTAAGCTCACTGACATTTCTCGCAGCAATATATTTGCTGATTTATCTCCATGGGTAAGTGAAATACAAGACAGGATAAACAAATGAGACTATATCAAACTAAAAAGCTTTTGTACAGCTAAAGACAATATGAACAGAATAAAAAGACAAACAACACAATGGAAGAACATATTCAACAATATGTCTGATAAGGGGTTAATAACCAAAATTTATAAAGAACTTGTAAAAACTCAACACCAGGAAGACGAACAATCCAATCAAAAAATGGGCAAAAGAAATGAATAGACACTTCTCCAAAGAGGACATACAGATGGCCAATAGGCATATGAAAAAATGCTCAACATAACTAATCATTAGAGAAATGCAAATTAAAACCACAATGAGATACCACCTCACACCAATCAGAATGGCGTTCATTAACAAAACAACACATGATAGGTGCTGGCGAGGATGTGGAGAAAAGGGAACCCTCCTGCACTGCTGGTGGGAATGCAGACTGGTGCAGCCACTGTGGAAAACAGTTTGGAGATTCCTCAAAAAATTAAAAATGGGTCTGCCTTTTGACTCAGCCATCTCACTTATAGGAATATATTCCAAGAACACCATATCACTGACTGAAAAAAAAATGCACCCCCATGTTTATGGCAGCATTGTTCACAATAACAAAGATCTGGAAACAGCTCAAGTGTCCATCAGTGGATGATTGAATTAAAAAGCAGTGGTACATATATACAATGGAATACTATGGGGCTATGAAAAAGAAGGAAATATTACCTTTTGCAACAACATGGATGGACCTGGAAACTATTTTGTTGAGTGAAATAAACCAAGAAGAGAAAGAAAAATATCCTATGACCTCACTCATTTGAGGAATCAAAGGAACAATGAGAATTGGGGAGCAAAATTGAGACAGAGGAGGGATCAAAGGGACCAAAGGAAAAGAGGACAGAGGGAAAGGAGATGATAGGATGAGATAAACCTGAAGGGAAGGGGGGAGAGCACTGTAGGGAGGGGGCAAAGGATATGTTGAGGGGAATACGGGTGAGAGGGGAATGCATTCAGGGCGATCCTAGAATCTATGTAAACACAACTAATTAAATTTAAGAAAATACAATACTGTTGTCTATCCTGAGTTGGTGCAAATCACACACAAGTATAAAAATCATATTTAAAAAATCTCTGTATGCCTAGCCTAAATTATAAAATGCCCTTTAAGCTTTCTGGTAAAAAGGGGTTTTCTACACAGTATGTCTCTGCAAGCCAGAAAACTCCCACATCCCTTTACTTTCACTCCTACAGAAAGGAGAAGACAAGAAATCTAACTTTAATACATCAATATTAATTTTTCAATTCTTTGGTACTTTACCACAAAAGGAGCTATATCCAATTAATAAATGTTTCTAATTTTTGTCCAGAACAATCATTATACAAAATATATTTTAATCAATAAATTCATTTTTTCTCTTATTAAGTATTCAGAATGGTTCTATGAATACCCAGAAGTATTAATATAAGGAATACTAAAAATGTCAGACACATTATCTACCATGAAATATATATAATTGCTGGGTGAAAAAGGTGGAGAGATTGAAAAAAGAAAAAAACTTAAAGACATGGACAACAGGGTGCAGTCGATGGAGAGAGCCTTGACTTGGGTTGGTGAACACACAATATAACATAAATGATGTATTATAGAATTGTACACCTAAATCCTAGATAATTTTATTATCTAATGCACCCCAATAAAGTCAATAAAAAAATTTTTCAGACATATATAATCAAGTGCTAGCATGGCCCCAGAAATCAAATTTTCTAACTTCTAATTCATCCTAAGGAAAATGAAGGTCCAGTTAGTTAGAATGTCCTGTCTTAAACCCAACAGATGGTTATTAGCAATTTCTAATTAAAGACAAGGGTCAAAAAGGAAAGAAACTTAAGTTGCAGTTCCCTGAGTGAGCCATACTCTATTTTCTGAGTCTTAAGTGCCATTTTCTTTACCTACAACTCTATTTACCCCATTAATTCTTACTTACCCTTTGGGTCTTGGCTTATATATTACTTTTTTCTAGGAGCCTCCCTTGGCATTCAGAACAAGTTAGGGTCACATAACACATTTCCCAAAAGAACTATTCTTGTCCATAGGCAGCAATTGAGTCAGCGTTATCCAGGCTTCTCTACTGGTTTACCTTCTCAACTGGACTCAAATTTCCCAGACAGCAGGCATATCAGGGGTCCCTAACACTGCCTGCCCTCAGGTTCAATGGTTCGCTAGAAGAACCCATAGAAACCAATATTACTGAGGAAATGAATGAAAATAAAAAGAAAAACAAAAATGTATATATAATGATCAGGCTGGTAGCTGATCAGATAATGTGATCTCCAAACCTCAGCTTCACTGTCATAACCTTAGGGAAGTCTGCCTGATCAGGTCAAATACCCATTTGTTGGCTTTCATAACAGTCAGTTCTTCTCTTTTTGTACTCCTCCCAAAATTCCTACTCTATGTTGTTGGCATGGTCAATTAGGAAAAATTTGCTTCCACCATGAGATGATGAGCCTCAACAGCAGGAACCAGGTCCCATTGTGTTCTCTGCTGTCCACCCAGTGTCTAGCACAGATTAATAAATATTTTATCTCACAAGAGACAGAACTAACTTGGTGTGACCATCAAGAATTACACAAGCCTTCTGATGTGTGCAAACTTTTTGTGATTACAGTGTGTGTGTGTGTGTGTGTGTGTGTGTGTGTGTGTGTGTGTGTGTGTGTAATTACAGGAAAGTCAACTTTCTTCAGATTCTAAAAGAAGCAAGTGATCTTAAAAGGTTAATAGATACTTGAGGAAGACTGAAATTTTGTTGTTGTTGTTTATTTTATCACCCTTTAAGACTGAACTATTCATACGATCTTTATTTCATCAGTAACATGGAATGGTATTTATGAAGACTCCAAAGGACTACACTTAGGGATAACATTAAGCAAATTCAGAAACACTATAAGTTGCTATGAATTTGAATGAGAATTCAACTTGAATTTGTTGCCTGGCTTTTTTTTTTTTTTTCTTTAAAGAGCAGAGACTTGGCCACAAGCAGGTGAGGATTAAATTGCTGAGAGAGAATGCTGGATTTAGACTTATTGCTGAGATTCTGTTCTCTGGTGCAAATTCATGACTGTTGGAAGTTAATCCAGCATGACAGATTGATGCTTCAAGTGGATTATATTTTTCTCACACAAACAAGTTTCTAATTAAAGCATTTTATGTTTATAGAGCTGTCACATCCAATAATTTAAAATTATCCTAATTTAAAACAGCATTTATAAAACTCTAATTAGGCTGTTAATATAATGAAATTTCAAGTACTCATGTTCTCTTCCCCTGATTAAAATAAAAAGAAGAAACTTCCCACACATCAGCCAGCCAGCACCTGACTGTGGAGGTAATGGTCAACGTAAGGTGAGCATATGGTAAAGACAGTTTGCAAATGGAGGAAATAGCCTACATCCCTTACTCAATTTCTCATTCAAGTAAGGGGAAATTATTAATTTCCTCAAGTAGTTTTGCTCATGTCATAAAATAAAAGTTTAGCTTTAAGAGATTCACAAATGTCAGTAGCTCCCCAAGTGTTACTGATTTTAAAATCTTGTTCCTCTCCAAAGAAAAAGTAGACGGGGGGACAGTAAACACAACATTAAAAAAGAGCAAGATAAATTTGTTTCAATATTATGTTTTAAAATGAAAGTTGGGATGTATTTGATGCCTTTGGATATGGAGAGGAGGGTCATATTTTTTCCTGATTACAACACCCAAAAGAAATGCAGATAGTTAGCAAATTGCCATCTCTTTGACTGCAAAAGTTGTGCCAATTAAAGATGCCTGAAGCTCTCTAAGCTCAGAATAATTCTGCTAGTACTTTTTCTTCAATTATTCCAAAGCACTAAATGTGAAAACAAATCTCTTAGATTACTGCAGGGCTAGAAAAAATGAGAGCTGGGGGAAAGAACCAGTGACAAACCAGGACAAAGCATCATATTGTCACCTTCCTAATTCAGGCATAGAGCTGTGTTCCTGCAGGAGAGATGTTTCAGATGGAAAGTGAAGGGAAAGCATTTCCATCTCATGTAACTCAGTTATAACTCATTCTTCAGAATATACCCAAATGAAACTCTCAAGTTTGTACAACTGGAGATACCTACAGAATGGTTCATAGTATCTTTGATCACAGTGAAACCCCAGAAACAATCCAAATGCCCATCATTCAGAGACTGGGTGAATACATGGAGACTATTTATATAATGACATATTATATGACAGTCCAAATAAATTACAGGGTGACCCAGTAAAGATGAATAGATCTTGATGATGTACAATTAAGAAGAAAAAAAGTAGGATCCAATATATTGTCATACGATACCCATTTTATTAATAAAAGCAACTAAAATGAATGCAAGTAAACTGCATTTTTTAAAAAAAGGGGAAGGGGGAATTATGGGCATGAAATTTAGGATAATGGTCATATGGGGTAGGTGTTGGGAGACACAAATTTGAAATAAGAAGAAACATGACTAATTGTTGAATATCTTCTAGGACGTGGCTTTCATTTTGGGTGATAGCTTTGTGGGCATCTGTTATACTATTTTTTAAAAACTAACTAAAGAAAGTGGGCCGTGCGTGAACCAATTATGAATGTGTATCTTGAAGTAAAAGAACCAGTTGGTGGAGAAACCAAAAACCAAAAGGATAGTAGTATGAACTTCCTCGTGCTGAGGCTGTGCAGGAGTTGGGAAAGGACTAAAAAGATTTTGTCAAGTTGCTTTGGGATTTTTTCATGAAAAAGCAAATTGATTCACTGAAATTTAAAAAAAAAAGGAAACTTTACAGAATTCAGACTTGGGAAAGAATGGTAAGACAAATTAAAAACATAAGATAGCCTGACTTGTGGTGGCACAGTGGATAAAGCGTCGACCTCGGAACACTGAGGTCACCAGTTCAAAACCCTGCACTGGTCTGGTCAAGGAACATATGGGAGTTGATGCTCCCAGCTCCTCCCCCCTTTCTCTCTTTCTCTCTCTCTCTCTCTCTCTCACTCTGTGTCTCCTCTCTAAAAAAAAAAAATGAATAAAATAAATAAAAACATAAGATAAATTTTTTCTAGAAGAATAACAGAAAATGAAAACTAGGGCCTGTACATTCTATTCTTTAGGGTCAACTCAAACTCTCCCTTATTTTATGCAGCCTTTTTATTTTCTAACTTACTATAAAGAATTTTAAAACATATACAGAAGTAGAACAATTTACATCAGAGAAATGCATATTAAAACCATGATGAGCTTTCACCTCACACCTATCAGAATAGCTATCATCAATAAATCAACAAACAAGAGCTAGGAAGGATGTGGAGAAAAGGGAACCCTCATACACCCTTGGTGGGAATGCAGATTGGTCCAGCCACTGTGGAAAACAGTGTGGAGGGTCCACAAAAGAATTAAAAACTGAAGTACCACATGACCTAGCAATTCCGCTTCTAAGTATTTATCTGAAAAAATCCAAACACTAATTTGAAAATATATATATGCTCCTGTATGTTCACTGCAGCGTTATTTACAACAGCCAACATAGGGAAGCAGCCTAAGTGCCTATTGGTAGTCAAACGGATAAAGAAGATGTGGTACATATGAGATTGAGGGTCTGGTTTGACTTATACTGGTTCTATAAAGTGAAAGCAAGTGAATAAATTATTGGAACCAGGAGGCTCATAGAACAAGGAGTGAGATGTGCTTTTTCCTTTTTGTTGAATTTATTGGGGTGACATTGGTTAATAAAATTATATAGGCTTCAGGTGTACAATTCTATAATACATCATCTGTATATTGTATTGTGTGTTCACCACCCCAAGGCAAGTCTCCTTCCATCACCATTTTCTCCCATTCCCTCTTCTACCTCCCCTTTCCCCCCTTTCCCACTAGTAATCACCGTCATTTTCTCAGGACATGGAAAAATGATAGTGATTCGGGAGGAAAATTTTCTAGAATACAAACACTGCTTTAACAAGCTGTGCATTTCTTAAGAGTCCCTAAATCACTCAATTTGGTAAACTCTTTCATTTCAAACATCACAAAAATGCATTATTGTATGGGAATATCCACACTCAAACTACATTAGAACATGAATAACAATCCAGGAATAAAAACTCTGGAATATCATGTCTCTGACATAGCCATGGCTACTACAGTCCAACCTTGAAAATGTTAAGAAAATCACTTAGTTCTTTCTAGACCCAAATCATTCACCATGATTCCCCTGCATGCAAATAGCACACATATGATGAACAGGACAAGATCTGTTTCTATTTCTGACCATATATGAAATTCTCATGAGATCCCCTTCAGTTAATAAGAATGCAAATGAATGCATATGTAAGGGAGATTCATTCTCACGTCTAGATTCCATATGTACTGAATAAGTTGAATCTTTATTACCTTTGACTTTAGCTCTTAGGTGAAAAGTTAAATTAACAGCCACATTCACTGAGTATTTTGAAACCCACATTTCAAAATTTTAGATGAGGAAGGATTATACATAGACTTCATTCTCCCAATAGAGCTTTCAGACTGAAGCTGCTGTTTAATGAAGATTACAGGCTTAAAGACAGTCCCATCAATAAACCTAGACGTACTAAAAAGCCTCTGAATTTTTTATAAGTGGAGACATAATAGTGGAATTGGGGATTCAGCCTTCACTGAACATTTTAACAGAGAGGTAGTAGCACATATTAGGGTGAGAAATACACATTGCAAGCAGCTTTTCCCTCACCATTGCCTATGAGAGTTTTCCTTCACATTTCTGTGAATAGGTGTTCTTTTGAATTTCCCAAAGGTCTTATAATTATGGGATTATCATGACTTGGTAACTATGTGGCTGGAGAAGAAATATAGAAAAATTTCTGAATAAATATGAATGCAAAGCCTTAGTCTGTGAACAAATCAAGGAAAGGAAAAAGGCTGTTGATTTTTCTGCCATCCTTTCTTGATCACTGACGGACTGACTAAGCAACTGGCTTGAAATTGTACTAAAGAAAATTTTGATGTGCATCGACTTACTAGTTGAGGATTTCCTGGGCTAACTATCTTGTTATCTGTTTGGGCAGCAGTGTGGCCTTTAGGTGGGCTGGGAACACCCATCCACTCTTTGATGAGAATGAATAGCAAATAGGAAACACGATGCAAACTCTTAGCACCCAGAGAGTTCTCTTCAACCATTTCTCCCACCTGGAGAAAAGGCTTTGCCCTCAACGGTTGTCCAATCTTGCCTGTTGCAAATGCTTAGTACGTTTCCCAGAGATGTCTAACTCTAAATACAGGATGGGTGCTATTTTAAAAATGTGTGCCAATAAAGAGCTCTATTTCATAAAAATAAAGATTAAGATCACTTTACCATTTGTATATACTCCACTCTTAATTTCCCCATTAATATGGGAATTACGGGAATAAATAGTTCAAAATAAAGAATAATACAAAAAGGTGGTAATAGCCAGAGGGAAAGGGGGTGGGAGCAATGTAGAGGTGAGCAAAGGGCAGGAAAATGGGAACAGAAAGAGACTTTGCTTGGGGCAGAGGGTGCACGACACAGTGTGTAGACGGTGTTATGTTGGGTTGTGCCTTTGAAGCCAGTGTGGTTTTGCGAACCAATGACATCCCAATAAATTCAATTAATAAACATTTAAAAAAATAATACAAAGTTAATTTATATTTGGTTTTGATATTTACTATGTGATTTTTAAAGTGAGAAAATTCACTTTCAAATTATGACTTGGCTTTTCAGGATGAGTTTGTATTCTCAGCTTGATTGTTTTGAAAGCCAGATAGTGGTATGCTAGCAGCCAAGAGAAATATGACCTGGAATTAATAGTTTTCTGTAAATGATTCATCCACATGTTATCAAAAGTTGATTTGATTTGCCATTTGGAGGTCTGTCCTATCTCTATAGTCTCTGGAGAGCAATGCTGTAATTTCAATTGCACAGGTACACAATCAGATACAATATTGGACAGAATACACTTTAAGACTGAAGTCTCACTAGAGATCGTCATTTCAACAGAAAGACACAATATTCCTAAATTTACATCTAATAGTATAACCCCAAAGTGTAAAGCAAAAAATAATAATAAGTCTCATCTCAAAGCAGAAGTAGACACTTCTTCAGCCATAGTTACAAAACTGACCACACTGTGCTCAGTAACTGAGAGAGACTAAGCAGACAACAAATCCCTAAGAATATTAAAAGACTTCCACAACACATAAAACAACTAGACCAAATTGACGATTATGGAAGACTACATTCAACAGCAGCAGAATATGCATTCCTTTTGTGTTCCTATGGAACATTTACCCAAGTTTAAATTTGAAATCCCATGCCAACATGTAATCTTAAGAAAGGCACTTTGCTTTCATAAGCTTTGATTCTCTCTATTATGAAATGGAAAGAATAATACTTGTTATACAGAATTGCTGAGAAGATTAACTGAGAAATATAAACTAAAAGACAATGTAAAAATGAAGGACATCATGCAGATGCTAGTTAACAACGCAATAAAGGGATCAAGAATGTCTAAATAGGAATAGCTTAGAGGCTGCAGCTGGGTGGCAGAACACACATGGGAATTTATTTCAATGCTGACATTTGTATAGCACTACACTGTTTAACTTAGAGTGTAAGTTTCTTGGGAGTGATTGGGGAATGGAACTGTTGATGAACATAACAGCACATTGTACAATTTGAATTCATGAAACAATCAGATATTATTTGAGTTTAATTATCATTTTTATTTTCAACAGTTTACATCTACTTAGCTACTATCATTTGTTAAACTAAGCACAAAAAACTAATAGCCTCTGAAACATAGTTTCTTGCATATCAGCATCTGTAAAAGACAATGTCGTCAGTGTCTAAACTAGTTCATTAATACAATGAAAATGGAAAATTTTTTTCTTAAAATTTTTCTTCATTTTAGTCTTTAATAAGCGACTAATTATTATCAAAAAGTTTGTATTTCTAACCAATTTTGTACAGGGAACTTCTGTGAGGATGGACTGAGATAATAATATGAGACAGAACTATGGAGCCTAGAGTATGCTACTCAACATGCAAGAGATTGTTATTATATATTCAGCCAAGGGTTCTTGAGAATCTATTTTATCAACCTCTCTATTAAACAGAAACATACATACATGTGCGCACACACACTTTGTTGAGAGGGGATACACAAAATAGAAAATGTGCAGAAATGAATGAGTAGAATTAAGATTAAAGGGGTTAAGAAACCCTAAAGGTGGACATTGGAGGTAAGTTATGAAGACGACTCAGATCCTTCTATTTGACCTAAAAAATTAAAATTAAAATATTTGACTAAATGGGCCAGCTAAACTTTATAAAGTTGAATGGATAGTCTATGAGACACTGAAAAAGAATAATTGGAAAGGTAGCAGTTAAATAAACAGAAATAGACTAAAATGATGGCTTAAGGTGTATTAGCAAATCTGGGCACCTGAGAGGCCCAGAACAGTGGTGGAATCATAACAAGTCCTCAAGAATTACTTGTGTATTTGTATTGCAATCAAAACTTTGTCAGAGTTTGCTCTCCCCAGGCAATCAATGTTCTAGCAAAGTTAGGAAAATTTTATCACTCTCTGTAATGTAAAGTCATGTTGTTGCCAGAGATGTAATGTTAAAACAAATTCTACTTTGATCACTTAGAAAACATATGATAGAGAGAGGCTACAAGATTATTTAACACATATTTAGGAAGACTCTGGTGGTTTTTCTAAGCTTCTACAAGTCTCTATCAAAATATATCTAATTTCAGTCCTCACCCAGTGAACTATACTTGTGTAGAGGTTTTTATTAAAAGGAAAATATAAAGAAAGTGTAGTAGCTGATTTCCATGTTCAAACATAATTATTACACTGAACATCTTGATAATGCTTTATAACTTATAAATAGTTTTTTATTATAATCTCTCATCTTTCATTATGTTTTTATTTACTACTTTTATACAACAATACTCCACAATGGGACTGATTATCCCCAAAATACATATAAGAAATTGAGGCTGAGTGATTAAATGAGGCCATTTTTCTCAAAATTTTATGACTAAAACATCCTGAAATATCAGAGGAAAATTAATCCCTAGATTCTGGGAATAAAATGCAAAGCACTCTAGCAAGGCAAAAATTACCCTTTAAGTCTCCTGTTTTATCTTTACTTTTTTTTCCCAACTTTTAGATCGGAGTAGAATGTGGTAGGTAGAAGTAGACCTAGTGCAAACATTAAGCAAAAAATAGATGAAAGCAGATCATCTTTCCCACAGGAAAAACAAAATCCTATTGATACTTACTGAAGTAAAGAGGACTAAATTAATTCATTGTGGCCAAGGATAGAGTCTTCCTCAGCCGAACTGGTACTGATGGCTGTTTCCTACCTTGGGGATACCTGATGAGATGAAGTATCGATTGCAGATTGGGATTGCTTTAGGAAAGAGAGTTTTTGGCAAGAAAAATAAAGAAGTGGAATTTTTATGACATCACATGGACTGGCATTTGAAGTGGAATCTAGAGGATCCATCCCTAAGACCATGTTTCATTTTTCCTAATGAGAAATGTGCTGAATCTTTAGGCATCATGGGAAGCAGGAAAGTTGGGATGAAAAGGTAAAGTAAAATCACCCACCATATTTGATGCTTAGGACACAAAGAACATATGCTTTCATTCATATGCAGGATATAAAACTGAAACTCACAGAAACTAAAAGCAGTCTGGTGGTTACCAGAGGAAAGGAGGTGCGGATGTTGGGGATAAAGGAGTCCAAATTTATAGATGGTTTGACTTTGGGTGGTAGATATACAATGTAATATACGGATTATGTATCAATGAAATGCACACTTGAAACCTATATGATCCTATTAACCAATGTCACCCCAATAAATTTAATAAAAAATAAAACTTAAAAAGTTTTTTAAAAAGACAAAGATTTACTAGGAGGAACCTACAACAAACATTCAACAGGGATTGTCCTTGATACATTTGGAACCAAAAGAAAATGGAGTCTAAATAAAGCTTCCAAACACCCTTAACACACACGGGATTGAATTAAATTTATTCACCATTATTTTCACTAGGAAAAAAATAACATAGATACTAGCATTTATTCTTCTTTTATATACAGTTTTTTGCACATAATTTAAAAAAAAACACGAGACAATGTGAAAAGGTATGGAATGTCTCTGATAGTCAAGAGAAAAAAATAAACATAACAAGCAGACCCCCCCATGATACATATATCAGTTATAAGAAAAATATCTGAAAATACATATTAACAATATGTTAAAGGAAACAGAAAAGATGAAAAATTAATGAAAAGATAATTGTAATAGATAATTGGAACCTATACAAAGAATCAAATATACATTCTAAAACTAAAAAATACAATACATAAAACTTTTAAATACTCAAAGTAGACTTGACAAAGCAGAAAACAGGATTAGTGAACTCAAAGACAAGTCAACAAACAATATTCAAATTGCAACACAAATGGAAATAAAGGAAATAATAGAACAAAGAGTAAGAGAGACATGCAGAATATAGTCAAATGATCTGACATGTAATTGAAGTGAAGAAAATGAGTCTGAAGTAATATGTAAAGACATAATGGCTAAAATTATTCCAAAACAGGTTTAAAAAAACAATAAATTTTATATGTGCCAGGAACCCTAAGTAAGATAATATAAACAAACTTACACATAGACACATCATAGTATAATTGAAGATAACCAAAGATAAATTTCAGAACACTCATAGAAAAAAAATGTCTATACTCAAATAACAAAACAAATACAACTTATTTTCAATATAAACATGAAAACAAGAAGACAATGAAACAATACCTATAAGGTGTGAGGAAGAAAACTGCACCAACTTAGAATTCTGTTTCCAGTGTAAATATCTATCAAATGTTGAAATGAAATAGACATTCCCAGACAAACAAAAAAGGAAGTGAAGTTATACTCAGTAGACATACTCTGCAATACATACACAAAGAAATTCTTCAAGCTAAAATAAAATGAATCCAGATGAAAGTCCAATAACACAGAAAAGCATTAAGAATATTAAAAAAGATAAACTTGTGGGTAAACGTAAGGAACATTGCTCTTCAAATCAGAAATATGAATGATATCTGATGGTGTTTTTAACAAATATAATAAAAATATATGATAATAACAGCACAAAGCATAGAAAAGAGTAACTCTAGTTAAACTGTTGTAAGGTTCTTGAATTTTAGGGAGAAGTGGTAAAATACTAACAAGGCAAACTACTGTTAGTCAAACATACTTTAATCTCTGAAACAGGAGTCTGCCAATCATGGCCCATGGGCCAAATCTGCCTAGTAATTTATTTTTGTAAATAGTTTTATTGGCCCATAGCCATGCCTATTTATTTGTTCTATGGCAGCTTTCACATTACAGCTTCATGGGTGAGCAGTTTCCACAAAGACCACATGGTCCTGAAAGCTAAAAATATTTCCTTATGCCCCTTTCCAGAAAAAAATTGACATAACCCTATGTAAAGTAACAACTTTAAAAAAAAAAAATGAACAGCCTGACCAGGAAGTAGCACAGTGGATAGAGCGACGGACAGGGACGCAGAGGAACCAGATTCGAAACCCCGAGGTCACCGGCTTAAGCATGGGCTCATCTGTTTTGAGCAAGGCTCACCAGCTTGAGCCCAAGGTCACTGGCTTGAGCAAAGGGTCACTCAGTCTGCTGTAGCTTCCCAGTCAAGGCACATATGAGAAAGCAATCAATGAACAACTAAGGTGCCACAATAAGATTTGATGTGTCTCATCTCTCTCCCTTCCTATCTATCCCTATCTATCCCTCTCTCTGTCTGTCATAAAAAAATAAATAAATAAATAACGAACAAGTCAAAAGCTAATAGAGAAGACAAAATGAAACAAAAGTAGGTTAAGATTTTTTTAAAAGACAGGAAAGGAAAAAAAAGAAGATAAAATTAAAAATAAAACAAATGATAAATTTATAGATGTACACCTAACAAATAATGATAGGCTAATGCTTCAATTAAAAGACAAAACCTTTCAGGCTTATTAAAAAAAAAGAAAGAGAGAGCAATCATACTCAAATGTAAGAAAACAGATAGTTTGAAAGGATAAACCTCCTCTACAGACAGAAACCAAAAGAAAGCTAGTATGCTGATACTAGTATCAAGCACAATGGGCTTCAAGGCAAGAATATTACTATGAAGTCATTTTAGTAGGAAAATATAGCCACAAAATATATAAAGCGAAAAGGTCTCTAGAGTTCTTAAAGAAACTCTCAAGTTCTGAAAGAACTTAAAGGAAAAAGAGACAAATCTTCAGTCATAGGTGGAGAATTTAACACACCTTGCTCAGTAACCAGAAGCAGCAGCAGACTGTAAAATTGGTAAGGCCATTAAAAATTTGAATAAACTATAAAGCAACGACCTAACTGGCAACTATGCCAGACTGTATTCAACAGCTACAGAATAACTGTAATAATTTCCTTAGAGATCCTACAGAACTGTGACAAAAATAATCAATATGCCAGTCCATAAAGCAAGTCTCAACAAATTTCAAAAAATCATACAGGTCTGTTCTCAGATCACTAGTAGTACATTACAGAAAGCTAACTATAAATGAAAAAACACACTTCTAAATAATCTATGGAAATTACAGTGGAAGTTGTATAATATGTTGAACTGAACCTTAATGAAGATACAAAAATTTGTGGTCTATAACGAAAGTTCTAATTCTAGGAAAAGGTATAGCTTTAAATAAACATTAAAATAGAAGAGATTCAAAATTAAAATCTAAGCTTCCATCTTAAGAAGTTAGGGGGAAAAGTGAATAAAACCCAAACAAAGAAGTAGGAAAACAATAAAAATAGAAATGGAAATTAACGCTAGAGAAAATGAATATTATCTTTATTCAACAGATGTGAAAACTAAGATGCAGAGAGGCGAAGTAACTTGCCCAAATCACGTAATTAGCAATGGGCAGAGCCATGACTTGCTTCCAGATAACCTGATATCAAAACCCTTACTTTTAGTGGTTATCTAAATAGACAGGCAAGTTCTCAGTGGGGCAGGAAAGCAGCAACATGCCACTGTGCACTACTGAAGCCACCAATGCTGCCTGCAACTCAGTGTGAGATGTGCCTCCTTCGCTGCTCTGGCCCTGGCCACCAATAACCAACAGGTGCCAGCTGTTCTATACTGTTCCATATGCAGACCTGAACTACAGGCACCACTGAACATCCCTATTCCAGGCAACCTATTACTGATCTCCAGCTGCAGTCAAAGTCTCAGTTGCAGCCCTGTGCCTGTTCATGTCCCGCCTTACAAGTGTCACTCTCTCTGGCCACATCCTCACATCAAAAACCCTGTCAATGTGATTCTCCATCCCCCACTGTGCAGACCCAAGGCAACCACGGAACCACCATGATCATATGGTGGAGGAGTGAAGGTGGGAACAGGAAGCTGGCCATGCTCTGGCTATGCCACAAAGACCAAAAATGTAGCTGCGGGTGGAGGCTCTGGATCACACAGTATCAATTTAGAGGCTGAGGTTAGTCACGTGGGCAATCAACCAATAATGCATATATAATGGAGTTCAATAAAAAGTCTGAACACTGAGGCTTGGGGGAGCTCCTGGTTGGTAAACTCCATATGTATTGTCACAGGTTAATTCTTGGAGAGTAATTTGTCCTGACTCCATGTGCAGAGGACAACGGAAGTTCCAAATCTGAACTCTGCCCTATACCTTTCCTTTGGTTGATCTTAGTCTCTCTATCGTTCCTGTAATAAACCATAACCACGACTAGAACAGCTTTCAGTGAGCTCTGTGAGTCTTTCTGCCAAATTATTGAATTGAAGGTTGGTTTGCAAACCCCTCAAATATAACACTTGGTGTCAGAAATGTGGGCAGTCTTGGGGACTGGGCCCTGTAAACTTTGTAGTTGGCCTAAATTCCTCATACAAAGGCACATTTTGACTGTGTTAACTACTGTTTGCCTCCCATGCTTAATAAAAGTCCGGCAAGGGTGGAGTCTCTTTACACTGCTGTTTCATTGTTCTCCATCTGTCATTTCTTTTGGCTTGTTGCAGACCCGATTTAAGATATTATTGTGTTTTACATTATATTTCAATCTGGACCCTTGTCATTTTCATGGACAAACAGAAAAGCTTTCAAAAATTAAAAAACAAACAAAAGAAAAACAGAAAAACGGAGTCTTTTCACAGTTTTCAAGGTCTCCGCTATCTGGTCATCCCTGACTTATCCAACCCCTTACCCTCCCAGACCTTGAGCTATGTTTAGATCAGTCTCCTTCCTGTCCTTCCACACCATTTGCTTGTTCAGGTCTCTGTAACTTTATGTGCACAACTCCCTTTCCCTGAGGGACTCCATCAATCCCCTATTCCTGTTCAATATCAACCTGCTCAGTAACAAAATTAAAGCTCCTGCTTCACTTCTTAAAACATTTTTATTACAAAGATAATCAACAAGAAAAGTTTGCAGAATTGTATAGTTAACACACATATAACCACCACTTACTTTACTACATATCTTCTATTCATCTATCCATCCCTCTCTCCTTCTATCAATTTATTTTTTACTTTTTGATTCATTTCAAAGTAAGTTGCCAATATTAGTGTATTAAGTCTGCTTTATTACTTTCTCATTCTCACACCTCCCACGTGTTAAACAACAGCCCAGATCAAATATCAAGGAAGTAATGATTGAAGTCTATCAACAAATGTCTATTGCTGAATACCTACTATGTGCTATACACCTCATATACAAACAAATGAGCTTCAAAGCCAGAACACTCGGGACCCAACATTTCCCAACACCAACATGTCCTCGGTGACCTGCACTTCAATGCAGTGAAGATGCTGAGCTGTCTGTTTGGAGCATCATTTATTCTGTCACAACTGGTTGTAGAAAGTGCAGTCCTCAGCTGAAGACACAGAAACCCAATGAATCAAACCTAATGAGTCTGACATGTCATTGAATGAAGCCCAGGAAAAATGCTGTGGGCTTCACACTACTGCCTCCATTAACGTCGTTTCATGGAGTTTTATTATTTTGTAGTTATAGACATTTTAACAGATTATTGAACATTGTGTTTCCAATAAAAGTTTTCTTTGTGCTTTTCCTATTTATTTCTGGATTCACTAGTGAAATATCCTCTTTAATGATACCATCTCCCAGAAAGAATAAAAGAATAGGTTGTGAAGAGTAATAAAAGCCACTTAAATACTTGAGTATATAACATTAACCTGATAAAGACTCATATAACATTAACAGCACTATTATGCACATCCCATTTTTATCCTCCCCTTAACCCTGTTGGGTATATAAGGTGATATGATCATCATCATCATTTTTCAGATGAGAAAATGAAATTTCAAAGAGAATAGCCTCATTGGTAATAAAATAATAGCTCTGGGGTTCAAACTCCAGGCTTCCGGCTTCAAATCTCATAGTTTTCCTCTTCATTTGATGTAAAAATACAATAAAATAGTGTTTGATGTAACAAAGAGATTTAGCATTATGTGAAATGTACAGCTTTGACACATTATCTCAAATGTTAAGTATACATTGCATTTAATATTCATTTTAAATGTGTGTGGATGTATAAATATGCATACAACTCTACATGTATGCAACTCAACATGTATACAACTCTACATATATAGATGAGAGAGATAAGTCATTTGGAGAGTTCTTTCCATATGTTATAAGCTTTGCAATTATTCTAATTTAACACTCAGAGAACTCTTTTGAGATGTGTATCAATACCTCTAATGTACAAAGAAAACTGGGACTCAAGGTAGTTAGGTGACGTGCCCAATGTCACAGTAGTAATATAAAAGTAAAACCCAGGACTGTCTGGCTAAAAAGTCCACACTCTTGAGCATGATGTTATAATGAATAAAATAATTTAAAACAGGAGCTAGAAGAAAATGGGAAATGTATGAAATTAATGTATTAGTTTGCCAAAAAATCTACTGAATTCAATCATTAAAGGCTGCATGGTGCTTGTCATTATATAGTTACTATGTATGTATGTATGTATGTATGTATGTATGTATGTATGTCAGGAGCCTCCTCCAAGCTGGGAATGCCATGATGATATGACTAATATGATCCCCAACCTCAAGGAGCTTGAAGTGCAGAGCTTGAAATGTTAGTAATAAAAAAATTTAAAAAAATTTAGATACTAAATTTCTCTCCAGATCTGTCCCACCTACACCCTTCTTTATTGGCAAATCTCTATTTCCAGATTCTTTGGCCACAGTCGTGGAGTCATCCTTGACCTATCTCTTTTTCTTTTCTTTACATCAAATTTTGTCAATGAATCCTGTTGGCTCTACCCTCATAATATTTTTAGAATTCAAATATTTCTTCCTAGTTCTGCCATTACTATCCCAATCCCATTCATAACAGTATCTCTACTGGATTATTGCAATATGTTCTTAACCGGTGACATGACATATTTACTTCCCGGCAGTTCATTCTCAACAATATATGATGATCCTGTTTAAAACCAAAATTCAGACTATTCCTTTTGTGTGTTCAAAACTTTGGTGGTTCTCAGTTCCTCTTAGGTAAAAGCCAAAGTCCTCAACCCAATTAAAATGTGGACAAAACTTCAAATAGACATTCCTCCAAAGAATATCTACAAATGGCTAATAAGCACATGAAAAAATATTCATCATCTGCCATCAGAGAAATACAAATCAAAACCACAGTGAGATACCACTCCACAACCACTAGGATGGCTAAAATTCAAAAAGACAGACAATGATAAGTGTCGGTGAGGATGTAGAAAGTTGGAGACATAGTACACTGCTGGCAGGAATGTAAAATGGTGCAATTCCTTAAAAAGTTAAACATAGCGTTGCCACATGACCCAGCTATTTCACCCCTAGGTATATATACAAGAGACATGAAAATATATTTCCACAGAAACTTAAACATAAACATGTCTAGAAGCATTTTTCATAATATTCAAAATGTTGGGGGAAAAAAACCAAGATTAAGTAATAAGTAGACAAATAAAATGTGGTATATCCATACAATGGAATGTTATTCATCCATAAAAAAATACAGAAGCACTAATGCATGCTACAATGTGGATAAACCTTAAAAATATGCTAAGTGAAAGAAGCCAGTCACAAAAGCTCACATATTATATGGTTCTAGTTATATGAACTTTACAGTAGAAGGTAACTCTACAGAAACAGAAATTGAAAAATTGATAGGAATTGGAAAGCAATAACTAATAGATACAGGGTTTCTTTTTAAGATGATGACAATGTTCTAAAATTAATTTTAGTAATAATTGCACAACTCTGGGTCTAATATTTGTAATTAATGTTCATATGTGCAAATAATTACCAATACCATGTGAATGTTAGAGACTAAAACTTTAAATCTGATTTAAATTGACTGCCCAAAATATATCAAAATTACTGGACAATTTCAGTTCTTCTACAGTCACTACCTAAATGCTTCCTTAGAATTCTTTGCTTTGAATTAACAAGGACATGCTATAGTTGTTTCTAGAGATTTGGACCTTTAGATGTTGTACTTAGAAAGATTTGTCTTGGGAGAGGTCATTTGATCTATAGCTCCACTTGAAAAGTTTTATGACTGAATCTAATTAAGTTCCTTAATATAATTGTATTGGCTCACTACCTAATATCAGTCTATAATAGGCAAATGCACTGGAACTGACTCAAATTCTACAAAGAAATAGGACAGTTACTGTGCCTTGGTCGGAAGAAGACAATACCAGGAGAAAGAAGAGAGTCCATGAATAAGAACAAGGAGTAAAATAATGCATGGTCAATAATATACAGCCTGAGTATCAGAAACATGTTTAGATAAATTATTTTAGATTATAAAATTTCTTAGTGCCTTCCACGTAGACATATCAGAAAATCAGTCTACAATCATAAGTAATTCTCGTCCACGTCTTCCAGAATGTCAAAGTGATGCATAATTTGTAACAACCAAACTGTCTGAGAGTGATATTTTGAAAACTAAATGTAAAGAAACACTCGTAAATTATGAGACAATTGCAAAAAGAACTATATACTTAATCTATTTTTCCCTAATTGACCTAACAAGTCATCCTCAAATACTAACTGTGATGAAAGTCTTACCTTAAAGATTGTAATGCAGATACTAGTCTTGAATATAGGATATACTGAATGGCAATAAAAATTAGACATTCTAAGAGACAGTATAAAAATGTCAAAGTTAACAATTTATAAGTGCACTGGAAAAAATCTTTCTAGAATTCTCTTGAAAAAGAAGATTCAGAGACTTCTGGATCTACTAAGATGCAGGGGCTCCATTCCTTTCAAGTGTTCCCTCTTGCAACTAAAATACTCTGGAAATATCCAAACAAGCATAGAAAGACTATAAAAGGCAGAAAGAAAAAGGTGGACTGCCTGTGATTCAGGGTAGTGAGTTCCCTGGGTTTCTGCATGGTGCCCTATCTATGCTGGCCAGGAGGCGGCAGTTTAAGCAGGGCCAAGCAATGGATGAATTGACTTTCAACACAACACACTTATGCACACACGCATGCATACACACCCACACACACTCCAGCCCTCTCCACAGATTTGGGCAGAAACAATCCAATCCCCCAATCCCTCTATGGATGGTCTTGGCATGACCAAGCAGAGAGCTAGTCTTTCATTCTGCATCCACCAAAACTGAGTGGTGGCTGATTCCCCTGCCAGGGTAGTATTGGTGGGGCCAAGCAGGGAGCTGATCCTCCATTCTCTGCCAGCGGGAGGCAATGGGGCTCTGATATCCTCTGACAGAGCTGAGCCTCCACCTCCGCCAGGCAGCACAACCTTGATGAATTGTCAGGAAATGATGCTGAGTAAAAAAAAGCATACCCCAAAAGGTTACCCCCTGTGTAATTCCATTTATGTAACATAATTATAATGACAAAATTATCCAAATGGAGAACACACCAGCCAAAATTGAGGGATTGAGGAGGGGGACTGGGGAGTAGAATGCAGCTATGGCCATAAATAAACAACATGAGGGATCCTTGTGGTTTTGGAAATGCTCTGTGTCTTGACTGTTTCAGTATCAATATCTTAATTGGAAAACTGTAGTTTATTTTTAGCAAAAGTTTCCACTTACATGGCATCTCTGTATCATTTCTTAGAACTGCACATAATCTACAATTACCTCAAAATAGAAATGTCATTTAAAAGGGAGAGATTTAATAAAAAAATGAGACATCTTTTTAAAACTATCTGCCTTCTAATAGATTAAATATTATAACTGTCTTTTGCATTCCAGTATAAAAGTATGGGCTGACTTCCAAAGCAAGACAGTAGGGACACTTATGGTTGTTTTCTAAAGGTGAGTCCATAATATCTCTCTTCAACTGATATGTAACTTGGGTATTAGAATTCTATCACATTATTGTTATTCATTCGTTCACTCAATCATTCAGCAAACATTTCCTAAGAGGTTACTAGTTCCCTGTTGTAAGTTAGAGAACAAAGTAATGAGTGAAACAGACAGAATGCCGGCTCTCAGGAGCCCAGCTTTTGGGGGAGACGCATTCTAGTTTTCATTCAGACAAGGCAACCAAGTCCTTTTCCACTATACAATCAGAGTAACTATTTCTCTTGGGTCTTTGTCGCTTATACATCATTGTACTAAAAGAGTCTTATGTTCCTTGCATACTATTTTGTTAGACTAAAGTACTTTTTTTCTCTGTATTATTAATCTTTTTTTTAATATATATTTTATTATTATTAATTCTAATGGGGTGACATCAATAAATCAGGGTACATATGTACAATGAAAACATCTCCAGGTTATCTTATCATTCAATTGTGTTGCATACCCATCACCAAAAGTCAAATTGTCCTCTGTCACCTTCAATCTGGTTTTCCCTGAGTCCCTCCCCTCCTCCCTATCCCACTCTTCCCTCCCTCCCCCCATCCCATAACCACCACTCTCTTGTCCATGTCTCATACCCTCACTTTCATGTCCCACCTATGTATGTAATCGTGCTGTTCTCAGTTTTTCTTTTTTTCTGATTTACTTATTTCACTCCGTATAATGTTATCAAGGTACATCCATTTTGTTATAAATGATCCGATGTCATCGTTTCTTATGGCTGAGTAGTATTCCATAGTATATATGTACCATAGCTTTTTAATCCACTCGTCTTCTGACGGACACTTGGGCTGGTTCCAGATCTTCGCTATTGTGAACAATGCTGCCACGAACATGGGGGCGCATTTCTTCTTTTCGAACAGTGCTATGGTGTTCTTAGGGTATATTCCTAAAAGTGGGATAGCTGGGTCAAAAGGCAGTTCGATTTTTAATTTTCTGAGGAATCTCCAAACTGTTTTCCACAGTGGCTGCACCAGTCTGCATTCCCACCAGCAGTGCAGAAGGGTTCCCTTTTCTCCACATCCTCGCCAGCACTTATTCTGTGTTGTTTTGCTGATAAGTGCCATTCTGACTGGTGTGAGGTGATATCTCATTGTGGTTTTAATTTGCATTTCTCTAATGATTAGTGATGTTGAGCATTTTTTCATATGCCTATTGGCCATCTGTATGTCCTCTTTGGAGAAATTTCTATTCATTTCTTTTGCCCATTTTTTGATTGGGTTGTTTGTCTTCCTGGTGTTGCTTTTTATAAGTTCTTTATAAATTTTAGTTATTAACCCCTTATCAGATGTGCTGTCAAATATGTTCTCCCATTGTGTGGTTTGTCTTTTTATTCTGTTCCTATTGTCTTTAGCTGTGCAAAAACTTTTTAGTTTGATATAGTCCCATTTGTTTATCTTGCCTTTTATTTCAGTTGCCCATGAAGATAAATCGGCAAATATACCGCTGCTACAGATGTCGGAGAGCTTGCTGCCTATGTTTTCTTCTAAGATGCTTATGGTTTCACGGCTTACATTTAAGTCTTTTATCCATTTTGAGTTTGTTTTTGTGAATGGTGTAAGTTGATGGTCTAGTTTCATTTTTTTGCAGGTAGATGTCCAATTTTCCCAACACCATTTGTTAAAGAGGCTGTCTTTACTCCATTGTATGTTCTTTCCTCCTTTGTCAAATATCAGTTGCCCATAAAGCTGTGGGTTTATTTCTGGGTTCTCTGTTCTGTTCCATTGATCTATGTGCCTGTTCTTATGCCAGTACCAGGCTGTCTTGAGTATAATGGCCTTGTAGTAAACATTGATATCAGGAAGAGTGATACCTCCTGCTTTATTTTTTCTTTTTAAGATTGCTGAGGCTATTCGTGTTCTTTTTTGGTTCCATATAAATTTTTGGAATATGTGTTCTATATCTTTGAAGTATGTCATTGGTATTTTAATTGGTATTGCATTGAATTTATAAATTGCTTTGGGTAATATAGACATTTTAATGATGTTTATTCTTCCTAGCCATGAGCACGGTATGTGCTTCCACTTGTTTGTATCTTCCTTGATTTCTTTTATCAATGTTCTATAATTTTCCGAGTACAAGTCCTTAACCTCCTTGGTTAAATTTACTCCTAGGTACTTTATTTTTTTGGCTGCAATAGTGAAGGGGATTGTTTCCTTAATTTCTTTTGCTGGTATTTCATTGTTGGTGTATAGAAATGCCTCTGATTTCTGAGTATTAATTTTATATCCTGCCACCTTGCTGAAATCATTTATAAGGTCCAGTAGTTTTTTGACTGAGACTTTAGGGTTTTCAATATACAATATCATATCATCTGCAAATAATGACAGTTTTACTTCTTCTTTTCCAATTTGTATACTTTTTATTTCTTCTTCTTGTCTGATTGCTGTAGCTAGGACTTCCAGAACTATGTTGAATAAGAGTGGTGAAAGTGGGCAACCCTGCCTGGTTCCTGATCTTAAGGGGATTGCTTTTAATCTTTGTCCATTTAGTATGATGTTTGCTGTCGGTTTATCGTAGATGGCCTTTATCATGTTAAAGAATGATCCCTGTATTCCCACTTTACTGAGAGTTTTGAGCATGAATGGGTGCTGGATTTTATCAAATGCCTTTTCTGCATCTATTGAAATTATCATGTGATTTTTGTCCTTCCTTTTGTTTATGTGGTGAATCACATTGATTGATTTGCGAATATTGAACCAGCCTTGCCTCTCCAGAATAAATCCCACTTGATCGTGGTGTATGATTTTTTTCATATATTTCTGGATCCGGTTGGCTAATATTTTGTTGAGAATTTTAGCGTCTAAATTCATCAGGGATATAGGCCTATAATTTTCTTTCTTTGTGTTGT
This sequence comes from Rhynchonycteris naso, assembly GCA_037038555.1. Lineage (NCBI taxonomy): Eukaryota > Metazoa > Chordata > Mammalia > Chiroptera > Emballonuridae > Rhynchonycteris > Rhynchonycteris naso. Next base: position 146,445,413 of record CM072999.1, on the reverse strand, counting down.
CTTTGCCCGGTTTTGGGATCAGAATTATGCTCGCCTCATAAAAGGAGTTTGGAAGTCTTCCTTCCTCTTGAATTTTTTGAAATAGCTTGAGGAGAATAGGAGTTAGTTCTTCTTTGATATTTTGATAGAATTCACTTGTGAAGCCATCAGGCCCAGGACTTTTCTTTTTTGGGAGTTTTTTCATAACTGTTTCGATCTCATTTGCTGTAATTGGTCTGTTTAGGTGTTCTGATTCTTCCAGATTGATTTTTGGAAGGTTATATGATTCAAGAAATTTGTCCATTTCACCAAGATTGTCTAATTTTTTGGCATATAGTTCTTCATAGTATTTTCTTACAATGCTTTGTATTTCTGTTGTGTCAGTTGTTATTTCTCCACTGTCCTTTCTAATTTTATTTATTTGAGTCCTCTCTCTTTTTTTCTTGGTGAGTCTAGTTAAAGGTTCATCAATCTTGTTTACCTTTTCAAAGAACCAGCTTCTTGTTTCATTGATCCTCTGTATTGTTTCCTTAGCCTCTATGTCATTTATTTCTGCTCTGACCTTTATTATTTCCTTTCTTCTACTTGTCTTGGGTTTTATTTGTTGTTGTTTTTCTAGTTCTTTTAGATGCAGGGTCAGGTTGCTTATTTGAGCTTTTTCTAGCTTCTTATGATATGCCTGTAGTGCAATAAACTTCCCTCTCAGAACTGCTTTTGCTGTGTCCCATAAATTTTGAGTTGATGTATGCTCATTATCATTTGTTTCTAGAAACTTTTTTATTTCTTCTTTGATCTCATTGTTAATCCATTCATTATTTAATAACATGCTATTTAGTTTCCAAGTGTTTGAGTATTTTTCAGGTTTTCTTTTGTGGTTAATTTCTAGTTTCATGGCATTGTGATCAGAGAAAATGCTTGATATGATTTCAATCTTCTTAAATTTATTGAGACCATTTTTGTGTCCTAACATGTGGTCTATCCTAGAAAACGTACCATGAGCACTTGAGAAGAATGTATATTCTACTGCTTTAGGGTGAAAAGTTCTGAAGATATCTATTAAATCAAGTTGGTCTAGTGTATCCTTTAAGTCTGCTGTTTCTTTAATAATTTTCTTTCTTGAGGATCTATCCAGTGTTGTTAGAGGGGTATTGAAATCCCCTACTATGATAGTATTGCTGTTTATCTCTCCCTTTATATCCATCAAAGTCTGCTTTATGTATGTCGGGGCTCCTATATTTGGTGCATAGATATTTACAATAGTTATATCTTCCTGTTGAATTGTTCCCTTTATCATTATGTAGTGTCCTCCTTTATCTCTTACTACAGCCTTTGTTTTAAAGTCCATTTTGACTGATATAAGTATTGCTACCCCTGCTTTTTTTTCATTTGCATTTGCATAAAATATTTTTTTCCATCCTTTTACCTTCAATCTATGAGCATCTTTTGTTTTAAGGTGTGTCTCTTGTAGACAGCATATGTATGGGTCCTGTTTCTTTCTCCATGCAGCTACCCTATGTCTTTTGATTGGATCATTTAATCCATTTACATTTAAGGTTATTATTGATATGTAGTTGTTTATTGCCATTTTATTCTTTAAAGCTGTATTCTTCTTTTGCTCTATTCATTCCTCCCTTTAAACTGTTCACAAGAGGCCCCTTAGTATCTCTTGCAGAATTGGTTTGGTTTTTATGAATTCCTTCAGGCTTTCTTTTTCTGGGAAGCTCTTTATTTCTCCTTCAATTTTAAACGTTAGCCTTGCTGGATAAAGTAGTCTTGGTTGTAGGTTCTTGTTCTGCATTACTTTGATTATTTCTTGCCATTCCCTTCTGGCCTCAAGTGTTTCTGTTGAGAAGTCTGATGTCATCCTTATGGGGGCTCCTTTGTAGGTGATAGTCTTTTATTCTCTAGCAGCTTTTAAAATTTTTTCTTTATCCATTAGCTTTGGTATTTTAACTATGATGTGTCTTGGTGTAGATTTTTTTGGGTTTCTCTTTAATGGAGTTCTGTGTGCTTCTTGAATGTGTGGAGTGTTTCCCAGCCTTAATTTAGGAAAGTTTTCTGCTATGATTTGATTGAACACAGTTTCCATTTCCTGTCCTCTCTCCTCTTCTTCAGGCACCCCTATGATGCGAATGTTGTTTCTCTTCATGTTGTCACAAAGCTCCCTTAGAGTTTCCTCACATTTTTTAAGTCTCTTTTCCTTTTTCTTCTCTGCTTCTGTGCCTTTGTTTATTGTGTCCTCTAACTCGCTTATTCGATCCTCAGCATCATCCATCCTGCTTTTAATTCCTTCCATTGTGGTCTTCAGTTCTGATACTGTATTTGTCATTTCTGTCTGATTCTTTTTTATTATTTCAATTTCATTTTTTATACTTGTTATCTCTTTATTTAGGTGTTCATTTAATGACTATCCATTGTTGCTCTAATTTCTTTGAACATCCTAACTATCATTATTCTAAATTCTGCTTCTGGTAATTTGGTTATATCTGGTTCATTCAGGTCCTTCTCTGGGGATTTCTCTTGATTCATTTGGTTTGCATTCCTCTGCCTGCCCATTTTTTCTGTGTATAAGTGAGTTGTGGCCACTGGAGTCCAGTAGGTGTTGCCTTTGTGTTCTCTAGGTGTGGTCTATCTGCAGGCCCCCCACCTCCTCTGCCGGTGCCTAGGGTGGTTGGGTATGAGCGTTGCCAGCGCCGGGCCACTGTGGCTTTTGCTATGATTTCTGCCTCTCCTCCGTGGGAGGGGCTGTGACTGAAGCCACCAGATTAGCACCAAGGGTAGAGGTGAGCACCTTTACTCAGCTGTGGACCCAGCCTATTTCCGGACTTCCGCCCAGAACCAGCAGTCGGAGCCTGCTCGCTACAGTTCCGCGGGTTAGGTGGGGCTTTTGACGTGCTCTCAGCTGTAAGCTTTTGCCCGTCCGGAGCTTTAGCCCCACCCTCGAGGCCAAGGCCCTACTGCGCAGGGTCGGAAACCAAGGTTTATTGGGGCGGGCGTGTTTGCTGGCTTCCGCCGAGCTGCGTACTTCCGCTCGTCCCGGACTCTACCCCGCCCCCGCGTTCGGAGCCCGCTCGTGCACATATGAATGCTATCCGGGGTTTCTCCGGCTGGGCGCGGATAGTAGCGTGGGCTCAGCTGCGAGCCTCCACTTGTCTCGGGGTCCACCCCGTTCCCGCGCTCGGAGCCCGCTCGTGCACGTATACTGGCCAACCGCGGTTTCTCCGGCCCGGGGGGGGGGGGGGGGGGCGGGGTTGGGGTGGGGGAGTGGGGGACTGGTAGCGTCAGCTCAGCCACAGCCCCTGCCCGTCCCTGGTCCTAGCCCGGTCCCCGCGGTCAGGGCCGGCTTGCGCAGGACCTGCCCGTTCCTGGCCTCCCACTTTGTCCCTCTAAGTGGGATTAAAGGTGGGCCCGCAGCTTCTGGACTGCTTTCGCGGTCCCCTCTGACCCTCTGGGCTAGACCGATCTCCCACCGGCTTGGCCTCTGCCCACGCCGACAGAACCGCCTTTCAGCGTCCTGCCGCCCCAAAACCTTAAGCAGCCCTCAGCAGAGTAGGAAGGGACCTAATACTCCACAATGTAGGCCTGGGAGCTCCCTCACTTGTTTCACAGCTCAAAACTGTCCAAACGCCTCTTCTAGGCTCTAGGACTGCAGGCTGGGGCTTGGTTCCTGGGACCCAGGTCCCTCCCTCTCCGCCAAACTCTCCTCCCGCCACACGGGTCTCTCCAGGCTGCTGTTTGCTCCGGGGAGCTGGGCAGCCCTCTTCGCGTTTTCGCTATTCCTACCAGTCTCAATGTGGCTTCTTCTGTGTTCCTTGGTTGAAGAGTCCACTTAGTTTTGTTGAAAGTTGGTTTATCCAGGTGATGGTTCTTATAATTGAGTTGTAATCCACTTTGGTTCTGGGAGTTGGAAGTTGGTACGTCCACCTACTCCGTCGCCATCTTGCTCCCACTGTATTATTAATCTTTAATAGAACCATAAATCTTTCTGAAAAAGAAAAAGCACAAGGTAGGAAACTAAAAGAACATGGCACTCTTGAGAGGCAGTTGAGATTTTACTGGGGAAAGGCCCTAAGCTGAAATGTTTAGAGTAGGATAAATTCTCAGACTGTTTGTTTGTATGTTTGTTAATATCTATGCTAATGTATGGAAGATTAGTCAATGGAGAGGAACCAAAAGTAAATCTCTTCTTATTGAGACATCATGTTTTCAGACTTCCCAGTGACTCATCAAAAGAAACATTTTGCATGTCATCAGGATAAAGTTTGCATTACAACACAAAAACCTTTTGAAGGAAAAGTTTAACTCTATTATTTCTAAAAATAACTAAGTTTGTCTTGAAAATAATCACTTATTTGCCTGAATTCATTGATTTCATAAGTACACAACAATAAGGGGAACTATAGATCGATGTTTCTCTCCTCTCTTTCTTCCTTCCTCTCTCTCTAAAATCAATATATAAAAATTTTCTTTAAAAAAAAATTTTTTTTTTGAAACTTACAAAAAATACAGAAGTCAGGAAAATGACAAGTGGTAAGCCATGGTGAACCTTCCACCTAGCTCTGAAACAGCAGCTTCTTTATGGCACACACTTACATGTATTTTGCCATTTCATGCACGTCCTCAATAAGAACAATATGAGTGCATGCCCTATTAGTATTCTTTTTTTTTTCTTTTTTTGTATTTTTCCGAAGTGAGAATAGAGGAAGAGGCGGACAGACAGACTCCCGCATGCGCCCAACCACGATCCACCGGGCATGCCCACCAGGGGGCGATGTTCAGCCCATCTGGGGCTGTTGTTCCACTGCAATCGGAGCCATTCTAGCGCCTGAGGCAGAGGCCATAAAGCCATCCACAGTACTCCAGCCAACTTTGCTCCAATGGAGCCTTGGCTGCAGGAGGGGAAGAGAGAGACAGAGAGGAAGGAGAGGGGAAAGGTGGAGAAGCAGATGGGCACTTCTCCTGTGTTCCTGGCTGGGAATGGAACCCAGGAATTCCACACGCCAGACCAAGACTCTACCACTGAGCACACCGGCCAGGGCCACACCCCATTACCATTTAAATACCAGCTGAAGATTTGACATAGATTATCCATTTGTACAGAGAGAGCTGAAACAGTAGAAACACTGAAGCTTTTTCTAATCTCACACTGCAACCATAAAAAGATTGTTTATCCATTGAAACCTCTCATGTGAGATGCGAGAGCACTATAACCAAAGTATCATACCTGAGGTCAGGGCCTGACTCCTCGTAGTAATTAGGTAAGGAGCTAACTAGCAAGACTGTGATCTCAGGACAGTTTAGCTACTTCACTAGATAAACCAACCATAATCCTAAACAGGCAGTCTTTATCTTTTCCCTCCTGCAGTGAGAGTCTTCAACAGTTGCCCAAATCCTCCTGAGGTGTTCATCTTGGCTCTAATACTTCACCCATTTGGTGTTAATCAGCCACAAAATACAAGCTGCAAGTTGATCACTGGGAATCAAAAATGCCCTAACTCCAGGATTTAAAAGAAAATTAACTCTGTACTCTGAATTCCCACTCAATTTAAATAGTTCAGAAATACCTGGAAGTAAAAATAATAAAAACAAAGTAAAGTCATCCTCAGAAAAACACACCATAAACATATAATATTGTTAGACATACGAAATACAGTGTAACGCCGGTGGCCACAGCCAGGCAGGTCCACACTGGATTCGGGCAGACGGTAGGGGAACTCTGGAGCCTGGAAGAGTTGGGCCATTCCCATTTAATCAAGTCCTCCAAGAGCAGGCGGGCCAACAGGCAGGGGGAACTGCTTCTCAGGGCCCCAGGCAAACAAACAGCAAAACAGTTCCTCACAGAGATGGCCCTGCGATCCACAAACCCCACTGAGGGCAAGCACCTGTAGCTTTACATAGACTGTACACATGTGGCTCTGCCATGTGCTCATGCACTAATCATGCAAAGTACAAGCAAGCAAGCCTAACACAGCTGTTTTCCCAACATATAGTGATACTCATTTTTATGATCTACCCACCTATGCGTTTTGGCACACCTTTAAAACTGTAACATCCATTTTCTATTCCCTGATTTAAAGTATATTGAAAACAAAGCCACACAAACATACAGACATACCTCGGAGATACTGTGGGTTCTGTTCCAGACCGCCATGGGAGAGCGAGTTGTGCAGTAAAGCAAGCAACACTCACTCTGTGCTGTGGGGAGGCGGAGTGTGTCTTGTCTTCTATCTGTAAAATACACCACACCTGTGACATGCAACAACGTGCAGGGCAATGCACAAGGCATGCCTGTACTGGAGGCTAGCTTAGTAGCAGTCCATTAAAACTATTTGTTACCCCATGCCTCTGCTATAAATTAGAACTGGGATCACCTGCATGTCAAAACTGTTGTGATAAACACCATTAGAAGGAACGTTTAGGAAAATCCAGTGTTTCATTTGAAGACTCTTCCTTTATCTTGTTTAAAATGACCCTCTTCATCCAAAGACCTGCAAGGGCTTGAGTTGTTGGGTAAAGAAAACATCACTGTCACCTCTTAGACACTGATGTTGCCGGGAATCATATGAAATGACTTTCACAGCCCAGAAGGGAGATATTGGCCCATCAGTTTAAATGACCTCTGAGCCACTTTATGGGACCAGAACTGAGAATACAGTAAAATGTGACATACAATAAAATGTGGCATTTCACAAGAAAGGAACAGCCAAGCCAGAGGAGCAGGAGGCCAGGGTTGATTTCACCCTTCTATTATTACTAACAGAAACAGTTAACACTTTCCCTCTTGTCTCTGCATTCTCCTGCCTTTTGGGTAATGATGGTAGCATTTTGGGGTGTGTCTTTTCCTACATTTTCCATCCTCATGCATTCACACACACACAGGGGATTTTTTAATGGAATGATATGATACAGTACTATAACATACCTTTCTATTTCAACTAGCAATATATCACAAGTGTCCTTCCAGATCAATATGGATAGCTCTCCCTCTCTTTGAATGCCTGCGTAATATTCAATCTTGTATGTACCAGTATTCTATTGGTTAACAATTAGGTTATTTCAGGTTATATGTCATTACATGCAATGCTGCAATAAACATCCTTGGGCATATCTACTTACTTGTTTTTCATTTTATTTATTTTTTTAATTCCAACATTTAGTAAACCCACTATGTGCACGTTTTATTAGAAACTGGACCTCAAGATGAATATAACAGAAAATTGGAAACTTGTCTGCAAAGAGTTCTCACTCAGGATGGGTTGAGACATGTCCTGTTTGAGGTAATTAGGGACAGGTTGGGGCAGGGAGTGGAGATTGGGGGGGGGGGGGGTAAGAGAGAGGAAGTGAGTGAAATTAAGTTTTAATGGAGAATTAATAGCTTTCTCTACTTTGCATCCCTGGTATAACAAAGCATAACTTGGCTCATTGTTCTTGACTTCATGCCAGGCAGAGTTCCCAGCATGAGTCCAGGTGATTTTGAGAATACATTTATTACGCCCGCACGCAGTGAAACGAGAAATGGTTTAGGATCGAAAAGGTAGGAGGAGAGAGCCTTGGCGGGGCTGCTTCGGCTCCCTAGAAATGTTACAGAAAGAAGTGTTTCAAAGTGCTGGTTTGTTAAGTTGAAATTTCTCAGAGTATGTACATTCTTTCATGTTATTTAGCACAAAATTTTGAGCTAACCACTGCACATACATCTCAGGGTGGAGAACAAAAAGCTATCTGGAGAGTAACTCTGGTCACAAAGTGTCTGACGAGAGCCTAAGGCAGAGGTCTTTGTGGTATTCTGGTAGATCAGGAAAAATATAAATCATAACCACTCCGTTCTCAGCTGCACAGGTGTGGAGATGCCTCACCTGTCCCTTGTTCTGACTTTCAGCAGGAGGCAACCCATCAAAACCAGAACTGTGCCCTGGGATCATTCCATTGCTTCTCTGCATTTTTGAGGCAACCCAGAAACATCAGTGCAAAAAGCCAGACTTAGGCTGACACCTGCTAGCTGGTGATTCTTTCAACTAGAGAGTGATTTTCTGATTCTAGAAAAAAGCATGGCATGGCCTCTATTGCCCCGCACCCCTTCGCACTTACCTAGATGAAGCTTCAGAACCTCAGGAAGGGGACAGTCATGGCCAGGCATTTCCACCAATATGAACTCCAGTGATGAACTTGGGGGAGAGCTCACAGGTAGTGGACTGCAATCTGTGGCAATCACAGGCACATACTGAGATTCAGAGGTCATGTTAAGAAGCTATCTTTTTTTTTTTAAGAGAGAGAGAAAAGGGGAGCAGGAAGCATCAACTCATAGCAGTTGCTTCTTGCATGTGCCTTGACTTGGAAAGCCCGTGGTTTTGAACCAGTGACCTCAGCATTCGAGGTGGATGCTTTATCCACTGCGCCACCACAGGTCAGGCAAGAAGTTTTTATTGAGGTGGCTCAGCTCAGGTCAAGGCTCTTGGGAGAGAAGGGTGTGTGTAAAGCATCTCTCTTGCTGAGCAAATCAGCTATGGCTTGTTACACAGATCTTCAGGAAAATGAATGAATAAAGTTCAGCTTGAAAAATGCATTGGGCTCGCAAATGCTTCTGTCATGTCAACGCACGCTGAGATTGGCACCTGCAAAGAGTGGCTGGTCCCTGACAGGTGACTCACGTGTTCCTTAAGAAACTGAGCATGCAAGATGAGATTCAGTCATACATTATACATTTGGGGGTATTTTCCATTTTATTTCAGAACACTCTCCTGGTCGTTTCTTAAGTGAATTTCTCCCTGGTGCCATCATTTCCAAACACAGACAATTTTCAGGGAAGGAGGCAGATCTTAAGCAGGAATCCACAGGATTTTCCTTTCGGGGAGTCTCGGTGGTCCTCATTTGCTGCCTCCCTTCCAGGTAATACCTTTGGCTCAGTTGAGGCTGCAAAGGTTTTGCTTATACACATTTGAAAAATAAAGCCATCTTCATATAAAATTTGTAAAAACAGTATTTTTTTTTCATCACTGCCAAACCTCAAACACATCAAGATTTTCTGCTATGGAAAGGCTGAATGTTTTATGTGCTATATTTATCTCTCATTGTAAAGTATTCATTGGTTTATAGACCTCAGGTCCTCTAGAAAGCATCACAAATCCTTATAATACTCCTAGATATTAAATTTGGTATTAGGATCTCTGATTTATCTGCCAGGCTGACTCACATGTAAGCAGACATCTCTCTTAAAACTATCTGCTTCTAATTTAAACACTTCAAAAGATAATATTAATTTATGTTGCTTTGACTTGTGGTGGCGCAGTGGATAAAGCATAGACCGGAAAAGCTGAGGTCACCAGTTCAAATCCCTGGGCTTGCCCAGTCAAGGCACATACAGGAAGCAACTATTATGAGTAGATGCTTCCTGCTTCTCCCCCACCCCTCTTTCTCATTCTCTCTCTCTTTCTATTTCTCTCTCCCAGTCCCCTCTCTCCAAAATCATCAATAAATAAAATCTAAAAAAAAAAAAAAAAGAAATTCATGCTAAAGCTCTAGTCTTCAGGTTCACTGCAATTATATTATTGACAATGGTAAAGATGAAGATGAGGAGGAGGAGGAGGAGGAGGAGGAAGAGGAGGAGGAGGATGTTTTTGGTTAGTTCTTTCCTCATTGTGTTGACTTTCCATTACACAAAAATAAAACAAAGATAGAGATCATAAAATTGCAACTTTGGAGGCTTTCAAAGACAAGTGTGAATTTTCTAGTTGATACAGTAATCTTTAAATGAAGGGCTAAAATAACATGAAATGACTATGACATCTAATAAACAAGGAGGTAAAAAAATAGTTATCTGATGCATGCAGATAAAAGACTCATCCCAAAGACATTCTTGCTTATAAGTTCTCACCTCTCCAAGAAGGACAAACATTTTAAAATTTTCATATGAGTTATGATTTTTTTAAATACTATATAAAATTGTTCTGGTAGGAATTAGTATAAAGAAAATTTTTATTTTAATCATTCAGTTATCTTTTGAGAGGATCTAATTACATGAATGTTATTCTAAACTTTTTTAAAGGTGTCAGCTTACAGCTATTCTCCTTGTAATCTTATGTACCAAAATATTGCCATCTAAAAAATTACAGAAGAAACATTTCCTCCTCCAACATTTTCTAAATACTAAAATACTAAAGCAGGTGATATCAAATACATGGTAATGGAAGATTTGACTTTGAGAGGTGGGCACGCAATGTAATATACAGATGATGTATCATAAAATTGTACACTTTAATCCTATATAATTTTATTAAACAATGTCACCCCAATAAATATAATTTTTTTAAAATGTGACTAATCAAGTTGCTAATAAAATTTGACACATATTTACTGCAATAATAATAGACTGACTTACTAGCTGATCATAGTTTTTTACATGTATTAAGACAAAAAAATTATTAAAAAGCACAGATCATTGGTAGCATTCAACAGTGACTACAGGTTTTAAGAAATACTAGAGCTTCCCAATGAGTAGTGGATCATGGGAGAATTAAGATGACACAGTGCACTGTTAGAAACAAATATTTGGAGAACATAAGTGAAACAATCCCTAGAAGAGGAGGAAGATTTAGAACATATTTTTTGTTTTGGTTCAATTTTCTGTTGGACAAATGACATCATATTTAAGACTGTGGACAGAGTTCCACACAAGTACCTACTGTTTGATGACACCATATACCCACGAAATCAAAAAGTCTATAGTCGGTGTGGTGACTGCAGATGGTGGAGACGGAGAAAGGTATGGGGCAATAAATGGTGATGGGTAAAGACTTGACTTGGGGGAAAACACACAATACAGTGTACAGAGATGTGTTGTTGAATTGAGCACCTGAAACTTGTATAATTTTGTTAACCAGTGTCACCCCAATAAATTGAATTTTTTTTTAATTGAAATTTTTTTATAAAAAGAAAGTCTATAGTCATTGAACTGATTATGAAAGAAATTCTATAGACAAATACATGAGAAAAGCCATTCATGGTGGTCCTTTTCTTTTTTATTTTTATTTTTTACAAGGACAGAGAGAGAGTCAGAGAAAGGGATAGATAGGGACAGACAGACAGGAATGGAGAGAGGTGAGAAGCATCAATCATTAGTTTTTCGTTGCCGTTGCGACACCATAGTTGTTCATTGATTGCTTTCTCACATGTGCCTTGACCTCGGGCCTTCAGCAGATCGAGCAACCCCTTACTGGAGCCAGCGACCTTGGGTCCAAGCTGGCGAGCTTTTGCTCAAGCCAGATGAGCCCTCACTCAAGCTGGCGAGCTCAGGGTCTCAAACCTGGGTCTCCCACATCCCAGTCTGACGCTCTATCCACTGAGCCACCACCTGGTCAGGAGGTCTTTTTCTTTACATATTATCTTGCACAGTGGTCAGAAAGCTTTTTCTATAAAGGGCTAGAAAGTAAATATTTTAGGCTTCATGGCATTTGTTGCCAATATTCAACAGTGGGATTTGAAAGCAGCCACTGTCAATATGGAAATAAATGGGTGTGACTGTTTTTCAGTAAACCTTTATTTTCAAAACAGCCAGAAAAAAAAAAGAAAAAGACTGATTTTAACTGCTGAAGATATATTTCCGGATATGAAATTCACATTCTATGTGTGGACAGCCAATATGAATAATTTAATTATCCTTAAATACAACTTAGTAAAGCTTTTTTTGTGTACCTATTTTGTAAAAAGCGCATGCTACATAATAAAAAGGTAAAAAAATTATGGCATGTCTTTCACGCTCAAGAATTGTCCAAATCAACTTACTTTTTTTTTTTTTTTACATAAACTCAATGGTCTTTAATTTTCGAAGTAGAAAGAAATTTTTAGCACTACTTTGTATATCAAGGCCTTGTTCAACTCTCGAACATAATCAGTTCTCATATTCAAGAATGAGAAAGTGTCAACTATTAAAAACAAACCATAATTTTCTTAGGTAAATTTACACCTGTGTGTGAGATCTAGATCAACTAAATTGGTACTTTTAAAAATCAAGCTAGAGTAATATACTTTGAATAAATTATGATTTTGTTTACCCTTGGTTTGATCTGAAAAGTATTATTAAATCACTCTAAAGGTTATTAGGCAAAAAAAGAATCTGATGCAATTTTGTTTACTGAAAAACTCTTAAGAATGCTATTAAGCCTGCCCAGGTGGTGGCACAGTGGATAGAGTGTCGGACTGGGATGCGGAAGACCCAGGTTTGAGAGCCCGAGCTTACCAGCTTGAGTCGGGCCCATCTGGCTTGAGCAAAAAGCTCGCCAGCTTGGACCCAAGGTTGCTGGCTCCAGCAAGGGATGGCTCAGTCTGCTGAAGGTCCGCGGTCAAGGCACATGTGAGAAAGCAATCAATGAACAACTAAAGTGTTGCGACGGCAACGAAAAACTAATGATTGATGCTTCTCACCTCTCTCTGTTCCTGTCTGTCTGTCCCTATCTATCCCTCTCTCTGACTCTCTCTCTGTCCCTGTAAAATTTAAAAAAGAATGCTATTAATATTACAAATAAAAGGCAGAAAGCACACAAAATGAAAAACATGTTTACATTATAATATTAAATATTATATTTCTACTTTTTCCTGAAGAATCATTTTGAAAGATATATGTAACTTTCTTTGTTCAGTAGATCAAGGATAATTTTTTTTTGAAATTACAAAGTCAATTATTAAAGAATTATTCCAGGAACTTTTATTAATTAAAGACATATTCAAAGAAAGTTATTACAACTTACTTTCTATATTTGCAGAATTTTCAAGGCCTTTGAATCTTATCAACTTGTAGAATTATATTTCTTGACATCCTGTGAAAAGATAACTGGAAAATAATAGAGTTCAGTGGAGTTGCAACTGCCTGCACAACAGGGACCACAGAGTATTGATCAGTAGATCAATTTCAAACTAAAGAATGGTTGTTAATTTTATGCTAGGAGAGTCTGTCCTTGTTTCTGTTCTTTTCAAATATTAAGAGGGACTTGGATGAGGGCATGGATGATCTGCTTATCAAATCCATAGATGACAGTGTTGAGACAGACAGCAACTCTTCTGGTTGATCATGGAAAGAGCCAGTTGTTCTCAATGGGATAGAATGATGGATTGGATTTACATGAAAATAAATAGGATAAATATGAAAGTCTGGCACATGAGTTTATGAAAATTCATGAGCATAGTAGGAAGATGGTGTGACAAAGCTATATATGCCCTCATAGATTATAATTTCAGTACAAAAGCAGGTGGGCAGAATGGATGTGAACTAATGTTTGAGTGATTTAAGGTCCTAACCATGGACATCAAAGAGACATAGGCATTATTATTATTATTCACATTTTACAGAGGCATAGAGATATAACGTTCTTTCCCCTATGTCTTATACACTACAAAAAGCAGACCTAGGGCTTGGGCCAATAGCCATCTTGTGGCAAAGCCTTGCCCTTGCCCACTCATCACAGTGTACACAGTACCATAAAACACTGTGATAACTAATACAATCTTACATTAGATTAACAAAAGCACATTGTCAGAGCAAAGGAAGTAGTACTCCTAGTAAGCGCTAGCCAGATCATTGATGGAAGTCTCAAGTAAAGAGTAATGCACACACCCAACATCCATCAATAGAAGATAAAAATAAAAGGGGTGTATTCACACAATGGAATATTACAGGGCATTGATAACAAACTATTGCTATATGCAACAATATAGGTGAATTGTAAAAGGCATCATGTTGAATAAAGGAAGCCAAACCTTAGTAAAGGAACAGAGTGCATACTAATATGAAGCTCAAGAAAGTGCTATTGGACCTGGCCAGTTGGCTCAGCAGTAGAGCGTCGGCCTTGCGAGTGGAAGTCCCATATTCAATTCCTGGTCAGGGCACACAAGAGAAGCGACCATTTGCTTCTTCATCCCTCTCCCTTCTCTCTCTCTTTTTCTCTTCCCCTCCTGCAACCATGACTTAAATAGTTCGAGCAAGTTGGCCCCAGGTGCTGAGGATGGTACTATGGCTTGCCTCAAGCACTAAAATATCTTGGTTGCTGAGCAATAAAGCAGCAGCCCCAGATGGGCAGAACATCGCCTGGTAGGGGGCTTGCCAGGTGGATCCCAGTTGGGTACATGCGGGAGTCTGTCTCTCTGCCTCCCTGCCTTCTGCCTCTCACTTAATAAAAAAAAAGAAAAGAAAGAAAATGTCAGTATATCCTGATTAGAATAGTGGTTACAGAGATGTGCATACCAAAGTTCACCAAACTGTATGCTTAAGATCGATGCATTTTATAATAAGGAAATAATACCTCGATTCAAAGAAAAAACAATACGTACAAACTAAAGACTGAATAAGCAAATAGACAGTAAAGGATCAGAAAAATCGCGACCTGTTTAAAACATACGATCCAGAAAATATTATTTATAAACCTTTATTTTAGCAGCAAGAATTCCAGACAGAGATTCCAGGAACGGCAAGATGGCGATGGAGTAGGCGGACATACCAACTTCCAACTCCTAGAACCAAAGTGGATTATAACTTAATTTTAAGAACTATCATCTGGATAAACCAACTTTGAACTAAACTAAGTGGACTCTTCAATCAAGGAACACTGAAGAAGCCAAATTGAGACTGATAGGAAAAGCTAAAATATGGAAAGGGCTGCCCAGCTCCCTGGAGCAAACAATAGACTTGCATGGCAGGAAGAGAGTACAGCAGAGAGGGAGGGACCTGGGTCCCAGGAACAAAGCCCCAGCCTGCAGCCTCAGAGCCTAAAAGAGGCATTTGGACAATATTGAGCTGTGAAACAAGTGAGGATACTGTTTGTGAGAAAGAGACAGTTTTCTCAGACACAAGATTCTTCTTAAAGGGACAGCACAGAAAACCTCTCTCAAAACCACTCACTTGGGGATACGTGGAACGGGGACAGAGGAGAGGACTGAAGCAGCGGGAAGAGAGTGTGGACTGGAAGGCACAGGGAGAAACACTCTGAGGGACAGCCACCCTAACCCCTTGGCTGAGTCACTTCCCAAATTGAAAACAAATATTTCCCCTGCAACTAGCAATACCAGCAAAGGGAGACAGGACACCAGCCAAACAAGCTCTCCCGTGGCACTTAGAGCAGAGCTGCTTAGAAGGAGGGAGCTTCCAGGACTACAGACCAATTACAATAAAGGAGATCGAAACAATTATCAAAAAACTCCCAACAAAGAAAAGTCCTGGGCCTGATGGCTTCACAAGTGAATTCTACCAAATATTCAAAGAAGAACTAACTCCTATCCTACTCAAGCTATTTCAAAAATTCAAGTGGAAGGAAGACTTCCAAACTTCTTTTATGAGGTGAGCATAATTCTGATCCTGAAACCAGGCAAAGACAACACAAAGAAAGAAAATTATGGGTCAACATCCCTGATAAATTTAGATGCTAAAATTCTCAACAAAATATTAGCCAACCGGATCCAGCAATATATAAAAAAAAATCATACACCATGATCAACTGGGATTTATTATGGAGAGGCAAGGCTGGTTCAATATTCGCAAATCAATCAATGTGCCTCATCACACAAACAAAAGGAAGGACAAAACTCACGTGATAATTTCAATAGATGCAGAAAAAGAATTTGATAAAATTCAACACCCATTCATAATCAAAACTCTCATTAAAGTGGGAATACAAGGAACATTTCTTAACATGATAAAGGCCATCTATGTCAAACCCACAGCAAACATCATACTAAGTGGGCAAAAATTAAAAGCAATCCCCTTAAGATCAGGAACCAGGCAGGGGTGCCCCTTTCACCACTCTTATTCAACATAGTTCTGGAAGTCCTAGCTACAGCAATCAGACAAGAAGAAGAAATAAAAGGCATCCAAATTGGAAAAGAAGAAGTAAAACTGTCATTATTTGCAGATGATATGATATTGTATATAGAAAACCCTAAAGTCTCCGTCAAAAAGTTACTGGACCTTATAAATGAATTCAGCAAGGTGGCAGGATATAAAATTAATACTCAGAAATTAAAGGCATTTTAATATACCAACAATAAACTCTCAGCAAAATAAATTAAGGAAACAATCCCTTTCACTATTGCAACAAAAAAAATTAAGTTCCTAGGAGTAATTTAACCAAGGAGGTTAAGGACTTGTACTAGGAAAATTATAAAACATTGATAAAAGAAGTCAAGGAAAATAGAAACAAGTGGAAGCATATACCGTGCTCGTGGTTAGGAAAAATAAACATCATTAAAATGTCTATATTACCCAAAGCAATTTATAAATTCAATGCAATATCAATTAAAATACCAATGACATACCTCAAAGATATAGAATAAATATTCCAAAAATTTATATGGAACCAAAAAAGAACACGAATAATCTCAGCAATCTTAAAAAGAAAAAATAAAGCAGGAGGTATTACTCTTCCGGATATCAAGGTATACTACAAGGCCATTGTACTCAAGACAACCTGGTACTGGCATAAGAACAGGCACATAGATCAATGGAACAGAACAGAGAACCCAGAAATAAACCCCCATCTTTATGGACAACTGATATTTGACAAAGGAGGAAAGAACATACAATGGAGTAAAGACAGCCTCTTTAACAAATGGTGTCGTTAAAATAGGACATCTACCAGCAAAAAATGAAACTAGACCATCAACTTACACCATTCATAAAAACAAACTCAAAATGGATAAAAGACTTAAACATAAGCCATAAAACCATAAGCATCTTAGAAGAAAACAGAGGTAGTAAGCTCTCCGACCTCTGTTGCAGCAATATATTTGCTGATTTATCTCCACGGGCAAATGAAATAAAAGGCAGGATAAACAAATGGGACTATATCAAACTAAAGAGCTTTTGCACAGCTAAAGACAACAAGAACAGAATAAAGAGACAAACTACACAACCAGAGAACATATTCAACAGCACATCTGATAAGGGCTTAATAACCAAAATTTATAAAGAACTTGTAAAACTCAACACCAGGAAGACAAACAATCCAATCAAAAAATGGGCAAAAGAAATGAATAGAAATTTCTCCAGAGAGGACATACACATGGCCAATAGGCATAAGAAAAAATGCTCAACATCACTAATCACTAGGGAAATGATTAAAACCACCACAATGAGATATCACCTCACACCAGTCAGAATGGCGCTCATCAGCAAAACAACACAGAATAAGTGCTGGCGAGGATTTGGAGAAAAGGGAACCCTCCTGCACTGCTGGTGGGAATGCAGACTGGTACAGCCACTGTGGAAAACAGTTTGGAGATTCCTCAGAAAATTAAAAATCGAACTGCCTTTTGACCCAGCTATCCCACTTATAGGAATATACCCTAAAAACACCATAGCACTGTTCAAAAAGAAGAAATGTGCCCCCATGTTCATGGCAGCATTGTTCACAATAGCGAAGATCTGGAAACAGCCCAAGTGTCCGTCAGAGGACGAGTGGATTAAAAAGCTTTGGTACGTATATACTATGGAATACTACTCAGCCATAGGAAATGATGACATCGGATCATTTACAACAAAATGAATGGACCTTGATAACATTATACGAAGTGAAATAAGTAAAACAGAAAAAAACTGAGAACTGCATGATTTCATACATAGGTGGGACATAAAAATGAGACTATGAGACATGGACAAGGGTGTGGTGGTTACAGGTATACTTCTGAAATTACACTTAGGCTAATATTATGCCCCAGAGGGACTCTGGGAGCCTGGTGGAGCTTAACAAAATTGACTTCAGTAAAACAAAGGAGTCATGTTACTGGCCTATTTCCAATTGGTTGATATTAATTCATAATTTCAGGCCCAGGGATAAAATTATTTACAACAGATAACTTTAAATTGGGTGAAAACCCCAAATAGCAAAATCTGAATGCGCAAATCCTTCTAAAATAAAAACACAGAAAACAGACTCTGAGGCAATGGCTTTTGTGGAGTTGCCATTAACTTTACTGAATGAGCCAAGACAAAATGTTTGAAATATGCACCAACTCAAGTTACATTGAGTGGAGCCACATCGTAAAACCTGCTCAGACACTACACTCGCCCTTCACTTCACAGACTGAACTCTCAAAGGAAAACTAGGTGTTCATTACACATGGATCAGAGGTGGGGACTTCCAAAAGGAATTTTATATACATAAATTTAACACTCATGAGGAAGAGAATCACCAACTCTATTAGCAGCTGTCTACCCATTTTTGCTGACCTATGGTCCCTTTCATTCATCTTCATTCATTCTTGTGTATAGTCTCCAGTTAATTGGAAACCAGAAGAATACATTTCCTCAAAGACCTAAAGTCATCAGGGAGTATGGGAGGGTGGGTGGGTGGCTGTGTCTGCATGTCTGTGTGCCTGTGTGCATGCCAGCCAGCACACTCATACATTTGGGAGAGGGTGAACAGGAGGAAGAGGAGTGATATAACATGGGAAAGTCTGACTAACAGTGATCCCAGTAAGAGGCTGCATTGACAAACAGATGTGTTCTCTACGAGAAAAAACAACAGCCACTTGCAGAAAGGGAAGATTCTGGCCCAGGGGGCACTGGAGCAGAAAAAGGGTAGGAGTCAGCCAAAAAACCCTCATCTACCTAATATTTGGAAAACCTCAGATTTGGGTAGGTTATAGCAACCTAGCTAAATGTTCAAACTAAACTTCAGTGGGAGCAGGGAAAATAATTGCAAGGTGACAAACTGAAAGTAGAAACAGAAAGAACTTTATTCGCCTTTGGTGACTTTTCCTAAGTCATCCTGTGTTATCTAAACCACCCTGTTAATACCAAATTAATCCAAGAATGTGCAGTAGCTGAAGGGGGCTGCCGTTGAGCCTGAGGGCTTCCCCTGGGCAGATGTTATTCTGGTAAAATGGCAGCCTCAGTGACTGACTGGTTCCAATATTAACATTGGAGGTTTCAATGGGGGAAACTTTTAAATAGAAACTGGGGGATAAATGGTGCATATGTGGAAAAGAAAGAGGCATGATAGAAAATGTGAATGTGCTCAATACCAATAAATAAATACCAGAGAGGGAAGTAACAATGAATAGGGGGGAAAAACAGTTAGAACTATTAACTGAAAAAGTCCCTTTTCTAAAGATTGGCAAAAAAAGTCATTGACTCTCCCACTTAACAATGACCTTTCAAATTCTGAGCAATAGAAGAATCTAATACAACTTGACACATATCTGAAGGTTACGTGTAAAGCACTCCACTAGGTGCCACTAGGATGTATAAAGTTTTCATCATAGATATGCCTTCAAGAATTCTGCAATATAGCAGGGGAAAGCAGATGCACAGACAGACCCCAAACTCAAGAGAAGCACACTGATCCTAAAAGGTCAACTGGGAACCAACCCTTTGAAATACAGAGGAATCCCGTGGGGGAAACATAAGGGAAAATAAAGTAAACACTACACTACTTAATGTCCGAATTTTCCTACTAGAAAACTCAGGCTATAAGAGGAATAAATAAAAGAGAAATTGAAATTTTCTATTTGGAATCAATTAGAAATGTAAACAGGTAGTTACAAACACCTAACCTTAGTCCTAACCCTATGCTAATTTGAATGGAGGTTGTTTGCTTGTTTGTTTTTTAGAATAATGTAGATTGGTGGACTTTTCTTTTTTTGACATGGTGATCATATGGTGGTTTGGTGCATCCCAAGATCATCGAGTACAACTCCGAGAATGTGGGTTACACTCATATGCACAAAATGCAACATTTGTTGATCACACAGCTACCACCTACCCACATGGTGACTTTGTGCAATTAAGAAAAAACAAGTCCTGGGGGACACAAGATGGCAGTGGAGTAGGCAGACGCATAGACTCCCAGCTCACACCACCAAACTGGATTACAAATTAATTTAGGAACAACCAGCGTGAAAAACCAACTCTGGACTACAAGAAATGCGCTCAAAAACCAAGGAGCAAAGAAGAAGCCACACCGAGCCTGGTGGGGAGCGCCGAGGAGCAGTGAGAGCCTCCCCTGCTTGCAGGAACAAAGGGGGGGTAGACTTAGAGCTCAGAAAGGCTCTCAATCCAAGGAAAACAGAGAAAATATCACTCACAGCCACTTGCCTGGGGGAGGTGCTGGAGGCAACCATAGCTGAGGGAGGGGTTGATCCTTACACATAACACAAGACTAAAGTGGTTCTGAGTCAACCATCTGAAGATATCTCTCCAGCTCCAATCAGCACAAAATGACACAGCTGAAAATAAGAAGTGGGGAGGAGGGGCAGTAACTCAGGTCTCCATGGAGATCTGAGATACCCCTCCCCCTATTGAAGCAGAGAAAGCACCCCACTCCAAAAGTAACTGGCAGATCAGGTCTTCAGAATCTCATGTTATACCCATGGAATTCCTAGATACAGTTGCAAATAAGCCCCCTGCTGAGATCACTAAACAAGACTACCACTGAGTTAAGGAAACAAAAAAATCAATACTTCAAAGGGGCTCCATTAGAAAAGCTAAATTCCACAGTGGATTACAAACAACAGCTAAAGTCAACCCAAGAAGACCTAGAAATAACACAACTGAAAATTGGAGGCAGAAAACACCAAGCCTAGACTCAACCAGCTCTACAAACTACAAATCCAAACACACAGACATAATGAGAAGACAGAAAAGTACAATCCAAATAAAACCAGAAGAGAATCCTCCAAGAAATGAACTGAGCGATATGGAAATATCCAAACTTCCAGATGCAGAGTTTAGAATAATAATTGGTAGGGTGCTTAGGGATCTTAAAACAACAATGGATGGTCATTATGAACACCTAAATAAAGAGATAGCAAGTATAAAAAAGGACATTGAAATATTAAAAAAGAACCAGTGAGAGATGACTAATACAATGTCAGAAATGAAAACCACAATGGAAGGAATTAAAAAAAGGATGGATGAAGCTGAGGATCGAGTCAGCGAGTTGGAAGACAAGATGAACAAAGGCATGGAATCAGAGCAGAAAAAGAAAAGAGACTCAAAAAGTCTGAGGATATTCTAAGAGAGCTCTGTGACAACATGAAGAGAAATAACATCCGCATAATAGGGGTTCCTGAAGAAGAAGAAAAAGAACAAAAAATAGAAACTTTATTCAATCAAATTATAGCTGAAAACTTCCATAAATTGATGCAAGGAAGGGTCTCACAAGTTCAAGAAGCACAGAGATCTCCATTAAAGAGAAATCCAAAGAAACCTACACCAAGACACATGATAATTAAAATACCAAAGCTAAGTGATAAAGAGAAAATACTAAAAGCTGCTAGAGAAAAAAAGGCTATCACCTACAAAGGAGCACCCATAAGGATGACACCAGACTTCTCAACAAAAACATTTGAGGCTAGAAGGGAATGGCAAGAAATATTAAAAGTAATGCAGAACAAGAGCCTACAACCAAGACTACTTTATCCAACAAGGCTATCACTTAAAATTAAAGGAGAAATAAAAAGCTTCCCAGACAAAAGAAAACTCAAGAAATTCATTATAACAAAACCAATGCTGCAGGATATGTTAAGGGGCCTGTTGTAAACAGATCAAAGTAGAAAATGAATATAGCAAAGGAGGAATACACCCTTAAAATATAAAATGGCAAAAAACAACTACATATCAATAATAACCTTAAACGTAGATAAAATGATCCAATCAAAAGACATAGGGTAGCTCTGTAGATAAAAATGAGGACATACATATGCTGTCTACAAGAAACACACTTTAAACAAAAGATGCTCATAGTCTGAAGGTAAAAGGATAGAAAAAAATATTTCATGAAAATGGAAATGAAAAAACAGCCAGTGTAGCACTACTTATATCAGACAAAATGGACTTTAAAACAAAGGCTATAGTAAGAGATAAAGAAGATCACTGCATAATGATAAAGGGAACAATCCAACATGAAGATATAACCATCATAAATATCTACACACCTAATATAGGAGCTCCTAAATATATAAAGCAGACTTTGATGGATATAAAGGGCAAGATCAACAGCAATACAATAATAGTAGGAGATTTCAATACACCACTTATATCACTAGATAAATCCTCAAGAAAAAAAATTAACAAAGAAACAGTAGACTTAAAGGACACACTAGATCAACTGGATTTAATATATATCTTCAGAACCTTACACTCGAAAGAAGCAGAATATACATTCTATTCAAGTGCTCATAGTACATTCTCTAGGATAGATCACATGTTAGGACACAAAAGCAGTCTCAACAAATTTAAGAAGATTGAAATCATATCAAGCATTTTCTCTGATTATAATGGCATGAAACTAGAAATCAACCACAAAAAATAAAACTGAAAAATAACCAAACACATGGAAACTAAATAGCATGTTATGAAATAACAAATGGATTAGCAATGAAATCAAAGAAGAAATAAAAAAATTCTTAGAAACAAATGATAATAAACATACAACAACTCAAAATTTATGGGACACAGCAAAAGCAGTACTGGGAGGGAAGTTCATAGCATTACAGGCATTCCTTAAGAAGCTTGAAAAAGCTCAAATAAACAACCTAACCCTCCATCTAAAAGAACTAGAAAAAGAACAGCAAGTAAGACCCAGAGGTAGTAGAAGGAAGAAAATAATAAAGACCAGAGCAGAAATAAATGACATAGAGGCTAAGGAAACAATACAGAGGATCAGTGAAACCAAGAGTTGGTTCTTTGAAAGGATTAACAAAATCGATGAACCTTTAATGAGATTCACCAAGAAAAGAAGAGACAGGACTCAAATAAATAAAATTAGAAATGACAGTGGAGAAATAACAACTGACAGAACAGATATACAAAATATTGTAAGAAAATACTATGAAGAACTGCATGGCAAATAATTAAACAACCTAGGTGAAATGGACAAATTCCTTGAAACATATAATCTTCCAAAAATCAATCTGGAAGAATCAGAAAACCTAAACAGACCGATTACAACAAAAGAGATTGAAACAGTTATTAAAAAGCTCCCAAAAAACAAAACCCCTGGGCCAGATAAATTCACTGGTGAATTCTACCAGATATTCAAAGAAGAACCAACTCCTATCCTTCTCAAGCTATTTAAAAAAAATTCAAGAGGAAGGAACACTACCAAGTTCCTTTTATGAGGCGAGCATAACAGTGATTCCAAAACCAGGAAAAGACAACACAAAGAAAAAATATTACAGGCCAATATCAATGATTAATTTAGATGCTAAAATTCTCAACAAAATATTAGCAAACTGGATCCAGCAATACATGAAAAAAAAACATACATCATGATCAAGTGGGAATTATTCTGGAGAAGAAAGGTTGGTACAGCATTCGCAAATCTATTAATGTGATTTACCACATAAACAAAAGGAAGGAGAAAAACCACATGATAATCTCAATAGATGCAGAAAAAGCATTTGATAAAATCCAGCACCCACTTATGATCAAAACTCTTAGCAAAGTGGGAATACAGGGAACATATCTCAACATGATAAAGGCCATTTATGACAAACCCACAGCCAATATCATAATCAATGGACAAAAATTAAAAGCAATTCCCCTAAAATCAGGAACAAGGAAGGGGTGTCCCCTTTCACCACTCTTATTCAACATAGTACTGGAAGTACTAGCTACAACAATCAGACAAGAAGAAATAAAAGGCATCCAAATTGGAAAAGAAGTAAAACTATCATTATTTGCAGATGATATGATACTGTATATAGAAAATCCTAAAGGCTCAGCCAAAAAACTACTGGACCTGATAAATGAATTCAGCAAGCTGGCAGGATATAAAATTAACACAGAGAAATCAGAGGCATTTCTATACATGAACAATGAAATGTCAGAAAGAGATATTAAGGAAACAATCCCCTTCATTGCTGCAACAACAACAACAAAAATAAAGTACCTAGGAGTAAATTTAACCAAGGAGGTTAAAGACTTGTATTCGAAAAATTATAAAACATTGATAAAAGAAATCAAGGAAGACACAAACAAGTGGAAGCATATACCGTGTTCATAGTTAGGAAGAAAAAACATCATTAAAATGTCTATATTACCCAAAGCAATTTATAAATTCAATGCAGTACCAATTAAAATAATAATGACATACTTCAAAGATATAGAACAAATATTCCAAAAATTTATATGGAACCAAAAAAGAACACGGATAGCCTCAGCAATCTTGAAAAAGAAGAATAAAGTGGGAGGTATCACACCTCCTGATATCAAGTTATACTACAAGGCCATTGTACTCAAAACAGCTTGGTACTGGCATAAGAACAGGCATATAGATCAATGTAACAGAACAGAGGACCCAGAAATAAACCCACACCTTTATGGACAACTTATATTTGACAAAGGAAGTAAGAGCGTACAGTGGAGTAAAGACAGCCTCTTTAACAAATGGTGTTAGGAAAACTGCACAGTTACTTGCAAACAAATGAAACTAGACCAACAACTTACATCGTACACAAAAATAAACTCAAAATGGATAAAGGACTTAAATGTAAGCTGTGAAACCATAAGCATTCTAAAAGAAAACATAGGTAGTAAACTCTCTAACATCTATCGAAGCAATATATTTGCTGATTTATCTCCACAGGCAAATGAAATAAAAAACAAGATAAATAAATGGGACTATATCAAACTAAAAAGATTTTGCACAGCTAAAGACAAAAGGAACAGAATAAAAAGAGAAACCACACAAAGGGAGAACATATTCAACAACACATCTGATAAAGGGTTAATAACCAAAATTTATAAAGAACTTGTAAAACTCAACACCAGGTAGACAAACAATCCAATCAATAAATGGGCACAAAGAATGAATAGGTACTTCTCCAAAGAAGACATACAGATGGCCAATAGGCATATGAAAAAATGCTCAACATCACTAATCATTAGAGAAATGCAAATTAAAACCACAATGAGATATCACCTCACACCAGTCATAATGGTGCTCATTAACAAAGCAACACATTATAGGTGCTGGCGAGGATGTGGAGAAAGGGGAACACTTCTGCACTGCTGGTGGGAATGCAGACATGCAGACTGGTACAGCCACTGTGGAAAACATTATGTAGATTCCTCAAAAAATTAGAAATGGAACTTCCCTTTGACCCAGCTATCTCACTTATAGGAATATATCCCAAGGACACCATATCACCAACTGATAAAAAGAAATGCACCCCCATGTTTATGGCACCATTGTTCACAATAGCGAAGAACTAGAAACAGCCCAAGTGTCCATCAGTGGACGAGTGGATCAAAAAGCAGTGGTACATATATACAATGGAATACTATGGGGCCATGAAAAAGAAGGAAATATTACCTTTTGCAACAATATGGAGGGTCCTGGAAACTATTATGTTGAGTGAAATAAGCCAGGCAGAAAAAAACATGTTATATGACCTCACTTATTTGAGGAATCCAAGGAACATTGAGAACTGAGGAAAGGGATTGAGACAGAGGAGGGATCAAAGGGACCAGAGGAAAAGAGGACAGAGGGAAAGGGGAGGATAGAATGGGATAAACCTGAAGGGAAGGGGGGAGGGCACTGTAGGGACGGGAGAAGGGAGATGTGAAGGGAAATATGGGGAAGGGGGTATGCAGTCGGGGTCACCCTAGAATCTATGTAAACACAATTAATAAATTTAAAAAAAAAAGAAAAAACAAGTCCCTCACACATGACTTTATGTCCAGCTATAGGAAAATTATAGTTAGTTGATTTTGTTAGGACATCAGCCTGTTTTATTTTGTACAAGTAATATCTAGGATACACACGGCTTCTCCTTAGAGGTGGTGCCTTTGTGCATGGCAAAAACTGCACAGCACAAGCCATAGCTATGCATGTGGGGGAAATTAGAGACATTAGAATAGCCCCTGGTCAGCAAGAAAAGTCTCAGACCATCAGTTTAACCATAATGTTATCTAGCATTTTTAGTTTGGGTTTTAGCTATTTTTTTAATTAGACTCTTGAAGACCCAAGTAAGAAATGCTGCATAGGATACCAGGATTTCTCAATTGTTCAATATAAACTGGACTAGAGAGAATCAGAAGTGAAATCAGTAAGGAGGCTATATCGTTACAGCAGTATAGGAAGGATGATGGCTTTGGAGGAGAGAAGCAGATGGATGTAAGAAAATCAGTCTCGCCCATAGGATTTCTCTGTCCACACTATTTCCTGCCTTCTAAGGCATTTTCCCTTCTACTCTGAAAATATTATTCACCAAAATCTATAATATTTCTCGTTGCAGTTGAGATAGATTTTGGAGACTTCAGAGCTAAATAAAGCTAGGGAAGAACAGATACTTTAAGTTTTTATGACATGTCTGCTTATAAGGTCACATCATAAATACATGTGAAAAGCTAACTGGAAGAAAGACAGGAACTGAAAGAATAAAGTAAAAGCATAATTTATAATATCTTTTGTAATAGATTTGTTTTTAGAATTCAGATTGAAGTATTTATTAAATGAATGAATGAATAAACAATACCAATCAACCATCATTAAAAAGTTGATTTAGTAATTTTGCAGTTGAAATAATCAGCTGCCACAGAATTCTACAGAGCAACTTAAATGACCAGAACAGCCAGCAATATGAGTAAATGTGTAGCAACACACCTCAGCCCTGTAATCGCCTAATTAAGAGTGGAATATGATCACCTTGACCACGTCACAGAAATACCATGAGACATAGGAAAGAAAAATGAGATCAGAGGGCAGCAAGATGGCAATGGAGTAGGCAGACATACCAACTTCCACCTCCTAGAACCAAAGTGGATTACAACTTAATTTTAAGAACCATCACCTGGAAAAACCAACTTTGGACTGAACTAAGAGAACTCTTTAACCAAAAAACACTGAAGAAGCCACACTGAGACTGGTAGGAAAACTGGAGACATGGAGAGGGCTGCCCAGCTCCCGGGAGCAAACAGCAGCCTGGAGAAACTCACATGGCGGGAAGTGAGTTTAGCAGAGAGGGGAGGGTCTTCTGCCCCAGGACCAAAGCCCCAACCTGCAGCTTCAGAGCCTAGAAGAAGCATATGGACAGTATTTAGCTACAAAACAAGTCAGCATACTGTTTGTGAGAAAGAGACAGATTACTCAGACCCAGGATTCTTCTTAAAGAGACCATGCAGGAAACTTCTTTCACAACCCCTCACCAGGGGTTCCGTGGGACAGGGAGAGATGAAAAGACTGGAGTAGCAGCAAGAGAGTGTAATCTAGGAGGCACAGGGAGAAACACTTTGAGGGACAGCCACCCTAACCCCTGGGCTGAGTCACCCTCAAATCTAAAGTGAATATTTTCCATGGAACCAACAATAACAACAAAGGGAAGCAGGACACAAAACAAGCTCTCCTGCGGCACTCAGAGCAGAGTCACTTAGAATTAGGGAGCCTTCAGAAATACAATATTGAGTGCTTAGGTCTGATCTAGAGTGCCCCCACACACATTGCTGAGGGCTCACCAAAGGGCGGGCAGTGGCGGGACGCAGAAGCGCGGTCTGGTCAGCTTGGGCGAAAGCCAGGCCACCATGACTTAGGCCCGGCATGAACTCAATCTTGCCCAGTGGGGGTGGAGGGGACCCACAAAAGTGGTCCAGCCTGGCTGCAGGGCCAGGTGAACAAGAGCAGAACCACCTGGAATCCTGCCCTCAAGGGAAAGGTGAAAGCCTGAAACCTACAGAGACCCGTGGCTGAGCGTAGGTGCACAGCCCCGCGCAGCCTGTGGGGCTTGCAGCCTGAAACGCGAGTTTTGCTCCGCCTGCGGGGATGGAGCAAAAGCCTGGAAAAAGGTGAAGACCCACACCTGAGCATAGGTGCACAGCTCTGCCATAGGTGCCAAGGCTTGCAGCCCCGGGTGCAGTGCATATCCCTACCCAAGGGGGCAGGGCAAAGGCAAGGCTGGCCAAGGCTTGTAGACCCAGGCACAAGAACACAGCCCTTCATATAGAGAGGCAGAAACCACAGCACAACCGCAGTGGGCCGGCACCAACAACGCCCATACTGGAACCCACGAGGCAGAGGGGGTGGCAGGCCTGCAGACAAACCACACCTAGGTTACACAGAAGCTACACCCATTGGACTAAAGAGGCCACACCCTTATTATACACAGACAAAATGGGAAGGAAGAAAAATACAACCCAAATGAATCAAGAGAAATCCCCAGAAAAGGACTTGAATGAGTCAGATATAACCAAATTAACGAATGCAGAGTTTAAAATAATGATAATTAGAATGCTGCAGTATCTTAGAACAAAAATAGATGGACATAACAAACACCTAAATAAAGAGATAGAAAGTATAAAAAACGGACATTGAAATAATAAAGAAGAATCAGTCAGAAATGACAAATACAATTATCAGAAATGAGGACCACAATGGAAGGAATTAAAAGCAGGATGGATGAAGCTGAAGATCAAATCAGCAAGTTAGAGGACAAGATAGACAAAAGCACAGAAGCAGAGCAACAACAACAAAAAAAAAAAAGACAGAGAGAGACAGAGAAACTCAAAAAGTCTGAGGAAACTTTAAAAGAGCTCAGTGACAACGTGAAGAGAAATAACATCCACATCATTGGAGTTCCTGAAGAAGAGCAAGAACAAGAGATAGAGACTTTGTTTAATCAAATCATAGCTGAAAACTTCCCTAAATTGATGCAGGAAAAAGTCACACAAGTTCAAGAAGCACAGAGAATTCCAATAAAAAGAAACCCAAACAAATATACACCAAGACACATTATAATTAAAATAGAAAAGTTAAGAGATAAAGAGAAAATATTAAAAGCTGCTAGAGCCTGACCAGGCGGTGGTGCAGTGGATAGAGCATCGGACTGGGATGCGGAGGACCCAGGTTCAAGACCACAAGGTTGCCAGCTTGAACATGGGCCCATCTGGCTTCAGCAAAAGCTCACCAACTTGGACCCAAGGTCACTAGCTCGAGCAAGGGGTTACTAGGTCTGCTGAAGGCCTGTAGTCAAGGCACATATGAGAAAGCAATCAATGAACAACTAAGGTGTCACAACACGCAATAAAAAACTGATGATTGATGCTTCTCATTTCTCTCTCTTCCTGTCTGATTGTCCCTGTCTATCCCTCTCTCTGACTCTCTCTCCGTGTTAAAAAAAAAAAAAGGCAATCGTCTACAAAGGAGCCCCCATAAGGATGACATCAGACTTCTCAACAGAAACACTTCAGGCCAGAAGGGAATGGCAAAAAATATTCAAAGTAATGCAGAAGAAGAACCTACAACCGCCTGACCAGGCAGTGGTGCAGTGGATAGAACATTGGACTGGGATGTGGAAGACCCCGGTTCGAGACCCTGAGCTCGCCAGCTTGAGCACGGGCCCATCTGGCTTGAGCAAAAGCTCGTCAGCTTGGACCCAAGGTCGCTGGCTCCAGCAAGGGGTTGCTCAGTCTGCTGAGGCCCGCAGTCAAGGCACATGTGAGAAAGCAATCAATGAACAACTATGGTGTCGCAACGGCAATGAAAAACTAATGATTGATGCTTCTCACCTCTCTCCATTCTTGTCTGCCTGTTCCTATCTATCCCTCTCTCTGACTCTCTCTCTTTCCCTGTAAAAAATAAATAAATAAATAAAAATTATATTAAAAAAAAGAACCTACAACCAAGATTTTGTAATCCAACAAGGGTAGCATTTAAAATTGAAGGAGAAATAAAGAGCTTCCCAGACAAAAAATAAAGAAAAACTTAAGGAATTTATTACAACCAAACCAATGCTGCAAGAAATGTTAAGGGGCCTGTTGTAAACAAATCAAAGGGGAAGAATATATACCAAAAAGAAATACAACTTTAAAGAATAAAATGGCAATAAACAACTACATATCAATAATACCCTTAAATGTAAATGCATTAAATGATCCAATCAAAAGACATAGGGTAGCTGGATGGATAAAGAAACAGGACCCATACATACGCTGTCTACAAGAGACACACCTTAAAACAAAAGATGCAGATAGACTGAAGGTAAAAGGATGGAAAAAAATATTTCATGAAAATGGAAATGAAAGAAAAGCCAGGGTAGCAATACTTATATCAGACAAAATGGACTTTAAAACAAAGGCTATAGTAAGAGATAAAGAAGGTCACTACATAATGATAAAGGGAGCAATCCAACAGGAAGATATAACCATTATAAATATCTACACACCTAATATAGGAGCAACTAAATATATAAAGCAGACTTTGATGGATATAAAGGGTGAGATCAACAGCAATACCATTATAGTAGGGGATTTCAATACACCATTAACATCATTAGATAGATCCTCAAGAAAGAAAATTAACAAAAAAAACAAAACAGCAGACTTAAAGGACACAATAGATCAACTGGATTTAGTAAATATCTTCACAACCTTTCACCCAAAAGTAGCAGAATATACATTCTTTTCAAGTGCTCGTGGTACATTCTCTAGGATAGACCACATGTTAGGGCACAAAAGCAGTCTCAACAAATTTAAGAAGATTGAAATCATATCAAGCATTTTCTCTGATCATAATGGCATGAAACTAGAACCCAACCACAACAGAAAAAATTAAAAATATTCAAACACTTGGAAACTAAATAGCATGTTATTAAATAACGAATAGATTAACAATGAGATCAAAGAAGAAATAAAAAATTCCTAGAAACAAATAATAATGAGCATACAACAACTCAAAATTTATGAGACACAGCAAAAGCATTCCTGAGAAGAAAATTTATAGCATTATAGGCATACCTTAAAAAGCTAGAAAAAGCTCAAATAAACAACCTAACCCTGCATCTAAAAGAATTAGAGAAAGAACAGCAAGTAAATCCCAGAGGTAGTAGAAGGAAGGAAATAATAATGAGCAGACTGGAAATAAATGACATAGAGGCTCAATGAAACAATACAGAGGATCAATGAAACAAGAAGCTGGTTCTTTGAAAAGGTAAACAAGATCAATGAACCTTTAACTAGTCTCACCAAGAAAAAAGAGAGAGGATTCAAATTAATAAAATTAGAAATGAGAGTGGAGAAATAACAATTGACACAACAGAAATACAAAGATTATAAGAAAATACTATGAAGAATTGTATGCTAAATAATTAAACAACCTAGATGAAATGAACAAATTCCTTGAAAAATATAATCTTTTAAAAATCAATCTGGAAGAATCAGAAAACTTAAACAGACCAATTACAACAAATGAGATCGAAATAGTTATTTCAACAAACAAAGGCCCTGGGCCTGATGGCTTCAGAAGAGAATTCTACCTAATATTCAAAGAAGAACTAACTCCTATCCTTCTCAAGCTATTTCAAAATATTCAAGAGGAAAGAACACTTCCAAGGTTCCTTTTTATTATTATTAATTTTAATGGGCTGACATTGATAAATCAGGGTACATATGTTCAGAGAAAACATCTCCAGGTTATTTTGACATTTGATTATATTGCATACCCATCACCCAAAGTCAAATTGTCTTCCATCACCCAAGGTTCTTTTTTGAGGCGAGCATAATTCTGATTCTAAAACCAGGAAAAGACAACACAAAGAAAGAAAATTACAGGACAATATCCCTGATGAATTTAGATGCTAAAATCCTCCACAAAATATTAGCAAACTAGATCCAGCAATATATGAAAAAATTTCATACACCATGATCAAGTGGTATTTATTCTGGGGAGGCAAGGCTGGTACAATATTTGCAAATCAATCAATGTGATTCATCACATAAACAAAGAGAAGGAGAAAAACCACATGATAATACAATAGATGCAGAAAAAGCATTTGACAAAATCCAACACCCATTCATGATCAAAACTCTCAGTAAAGTGGGAATACAGAGAACATACCTCAACATGATAAAGGCCATCTATGACAAACCCACAGCAAACATCATACTTAATGGGCAAAAAATTAAAAGCAATCCCCAAGGTGGGAGGACAAAATAGGCACAAAGTAGGCAGACGCACCAACTCCCACTTCCTAGAACCAAGGTGAATTACCACTTAAATCTGAGAACAATCATTTTTAAAGACAAATTTTGGACTGAACTAGGAGGATTCTACAGCCAAGGACCACCAAAGAATGCACACTGAATCTGGTAGGAAAAAATGGAGACATGGAGAAAGTTGCCCTGCTCCCAGGAGTGGGAGCAAGGAGCGGGGAGCAGTGCCTGAGAGGAACTTTTGCGACTGGGAGGACTGTCCAGCAAGTTGCAGGTCCTTATCTCAAAACTGGAATCCCAGCCTAGAGTGCTGGAGCCTGGAAGGGGCTTACATACTATGTGTCTGAGAAAAGGAGACAGGACTCTCAGACCCAGGGTCCGTATTAAAGGAACTGCACAAAGAGCCTCACTCACAGACATTTTTCCGGAGCTCCAGGAGGACACCCTAACCCCTGGACTGAGTCATTCCCCAAATTTAAAGTGAACCAGCATCACCAGCAAAGGAAAGAAAGTGCCCATCTACCAGAGGCTCCCCTACCTTAGCTAGAACAAAGGCGCTTAGAGCCAGGCACCATGTTAGGGACACAAATAGTAAGTGCAGAGGTCTAAGCTACACCATCCACTGCACAGCTAGGTGCTTACAGGGGGTTGACAGGCCAGAGGTGGCAGGGCACAGCTGCGGAGGTTGGAGTGAGCATGCACAAGCCGGCTGGCAATGCCGGGAACAGCTGTTGCCACTGGAGAAACCTGGCCTCACACACAGCTCTGCTTGCTGAGCAGCCCACCCTTGGTGGGCTTGGAGGCCCCAGAGTCAACAAAGGGAAAAAGCACGGAAATGCGTGAGCCAGCCAGCGATGGTGGAAGTCACCTGGCTGCATCGGGGAACCAAGCCTGCACGCAAACCAAGCAGGGCTAGGCAGGCCCTCTGTGGTGATCCGAGAGGAGGTGGAGCCTTGAGTGGTAGCTGTGGGGGAAAGTGTGGGAGCCCATGAGCCCGCCAGTGATGACAGAAGTTGTGCCAGCTACTGCAGGAATGCAGGCGGCACGCAAAACAGCTTGAGGTGCAGACATGCCCTCAGCAGTAATGAGAGCACAGGCAACCTCAGCAATAATTCAAGAGGGTGTGTGCAAACCCCATAGGCAGCAGCTGAGATCTGAGCCAACCAAGGCAGTCCCAGAAGCGGTTCATACGGGGGTGTGGGCATGTGCTAGCCAGACCAGGGCACCAACGGTCGCAGAGGTGGGCTGGAGCCTGCAGCACCTGAGCCCAAAAGCCCCAGGCAGCAACAGGGGCAGTGGCCTGGTAGACAGACCACACAACAGAAGCTACAATGTCTGGATAGGATGACACCTGAGGCTAAGACGTAGTCCACATCTAATACCATACCTAATCACTGAATTACAGTACTGAGCCCAACAAGTAGCCAGCAATAAAAAACAACAGAAAGCAGATTTTAGGGGAACTTGAACTTTTAAAGTAACTTCTCTCAGGCTAAGAGTAGATAAAAGCAAGCCTAAGAGTACAGCTGATATTTACAATGACACCTGGACCCAGCAGAGGCAGCCACAAGATCTGGATCACCTGCAGCCTCCAAAAGGTGGATAAGAACCAGTCACAGTCAGTGATGCCCACTGGTCTTCCCCAGGTCCCAGCCAGGGAAGTCCAGGGCAACACAGACAAAATGGGAAGACAGAGAATTGCAATCCTAATGAACCAAAAAGAGTAAAACTCATAAAATGAGCTGAGTGAGACAAATATAAGCAAACTACCTGATGCAAAGTTTAAAATAATGATTATTAGAATTCTGAAACATCTTGAACAACAATGAATGGTCACAGTGAGCACATAAATAAAGAAATAACAAGTGCGAAAAAGGACATTGAAATAATAAAGAAGAACCAGTCACAAATGACAAATACATATCTGAAATGAAGACTACACTAGAAGCTATTAATTAAAAGCAGGCTGGATGAAGCAGAGGTTCGAATCAGCAATTTATAAGACAAGATAAACAAAACCATGGAAGTGGAGCAGCAAAAGAAAAGAGAATGAAAAAATCTAAGGAAATTCTAAGAGCTCTGTGACAACCTAAAGAAAAATAATGATCGCATCATGGGAGTTCCTGAAGAAGAAAAAGACAAAGGAATAGAGATCTTGTTTAATCAAATCATAGCTGAAAACTTCCCTATATTGATGCAGGAAAAAGCCACACAAGTTCAAGTAGCACAGAGAACTCCATTAAAGAGAAACCCAAAGAAATCCACACCAAGACACATCATAATTAAAATATTAAAGCTAAGAGATAAAGAGAAAATATTAAAAGCTGCTAGAGAAAAGAAGGCTATAACCTACAAAGGAGGCCCCATAAATATGACATTTGACTTCCCAACAGAAACACTTAAGGCCAGAAAGGAATGGCAAGAAATATTCAAAGTAATTAAGAACAAGAGCCTACAACCAAGACTACTTTATCCAGCAAGGCTAGCATTTAAAATTGAAAGAAAAATAAAAAGCTTCCCAGACCAAAAAAAAAAAAAAACCTAAAGGAATTCATTACAACCAAACCAATGCTGCAGAAAATGTTAAGTGTTCTGATATAAACAGAACAAAAGGGGGAAAGAATATAGCAAAAGAGGAATATGGCTTTAAAGAATAAAATAGCAATAAGCAACTACATATCAATAATAACCTTAAATGTAAATAGATTAAATGATCCAATCAAAAGACATAGAACCACTGCATGGATAAGAAAACAGTACCCCTACATATGCTGTCTACAAGAGACATACCTCAAAACAAATGATACACATAGAATAAAGGTAAAAGGATGGAAAAAATATTTCATGAAAATGGAAATAAAAAAAGCTGGGGTAGCAATACTTATATCAGAAAAAAATGGACTTTAAAACAAAGGCTATAGTAAAGTGCAAAGATGGTCAATACATAATGATAAAGGGAGCAATCCAACAGGAAGATATAACCGTTATAAATATCTACACACCTAATATAGGAGCACCTAAACATATAAAGCAGATTTTGACGCACATAATGGACAAGATCAATAGCAATACCATTATAGTAAGGAATTGCAATACCCCACTAACATCACTAGATAGATCCACAAGAAAAAAAATGAACAAAGAAACAGCAGACTTGAAGGACACAATAGATCAACTGCATTTAATAGATATCTGCAGAACCTTTCACCCAAAAGCAGCAGAATATACATTATTTTCAAGTGCTCATGGTACATTCTCTAGAATAGACCACATATAAGGGCACAAAAGCAGTCTCAACAAATTTAAGAAGACTAAAATTATATTAAGCATTCTCTCTGATCACAATGGCATGAAACTAGAAATCAACCACAAAAGAAAAACTGAAAAATACTCAAACACTTGGAAACTAAATAGCATGTTATGAAATAACAAATGGATTAACAATGAAATCAAAGAAGAAATTAAAAAATTTCCTAGATACGAATGATAATGAGCATACAACATCTCAAAATTAATGGGACACAGCAAAAGCAGTTCTGAGAGGGAAGTTCATAGCATCACAGGCATTCCTTAAGAAGCTAGAAAAAGCTCAAATAAACAACCTAACACTGCATCTAAAAGAACTAGAAAAAGAATAGCAATTAAAGCCCAGAGGTAGTAGAAGGAAGGAAATAATAAAGATCAGAGCAGAAATAAATGACATAGAGGCTAAAGAAACAATACAGAGGATCAATGAAACCAAGAGCTGGTTCTTTGAAAGGATAAACAATATCGATAAACCTTTAACCAGACTCACCAAGAAGAAAAGAGAGAGGACTAAAATAAATAAAATTAGAAATAACAGTGGAGAAATAACAACTGACACAACAGAAATACAAAATATTGTAAGAAAGTACTATGAAGAACTGTATGCCAAAAAATTAAACAACCTAGGGGAAATGGACAAATTTCTTGAAACATATAATCTTCCAAAAATCAATCTGGAAAAAGTGAAAAACCTAAACAGACTGATTACAACAAATGAGATCGAAACAGTTATCAAAAAACAAAACATTAGGGCCCAATAGCTTCACTGGTGAATTCAAAGAATTAACTCCTATCCTTCTCAAGCTATTTCAGAAAATTCAAGAGGAAGGAACACTTCCAAGTTCCTTTTTTGAAGCAAGCATTATTCTGATTCCAAAACCAGGCAAAGACAACACAAAGAAAGAAAATTACAGGACAATATCCCTGATGAATTTAGATGCTAAAATCCTCCACAAAATATTAGCAAACTAGATCCAGCAATATATGAAAAAATTTCATACACCATGATCAAGTGGTATTTATTCTGGGGAGGCAAGGCTGGTACAATATTTGCAAATCAATCAATGTGATTCATCACATAAACAAAGAGAAGGAGAAAAACCACATGATAATACAATAGATGCAGAAAAAGCATTTGACAAAATCCAACACCCATTCATGATCAAAACTCTCAGTAAAGTGGGAATACAGAGAACATACCTCAACATGATAAAGGCCATCTATGACAAACCCACAGCAAACATCATACTTAATGGGCAAAAAATTAAAAGCAATCCCCAAGGTGGGAGGACAAAATAGGCACAAAGTAGGCAGACGCACCAACTCCCACTTCCTAGAACCAAGGTGAATTACCACTTAAATCTGAGAACAATCATTTTTAAAGACAAATTTTGGACTGAACTAGGAGGATTCTACAGCCAAGGACCACCAAAGAATGCACACTGAATCTGGTAGGAAAAAATGGAGACATGGAGAAAGTTGCCCTGCTCCCAGGAGTGGGAGCAAGGAGCGGGGAGCAGTGCCTGAGAGGAACTTTTGCGACTGGGAGGACTGTCCAGCAAGTTGCAGGTCCTTATCTCAAAACTGGAATCCCAGCCTAGAGTGCTGGAGCCTGGAAGGGGCTTACATACTATGTGTCTGAGAAAAGGAGACAGGACTCTCAGACCCAGGGTCCGTATTAAAGGAACTGCACAAAGAGCCTCACTCACAGACATTTTTCCGGAGCTCCAGGAGGACACCCTAACCCCTGGACTGAGTCATTCCCCAAATTTAAAGTGAACCAGCATCACCAGCAAAGGAAAGAAAGTGCCCATCTACC
Organism: Rhynchonycteris naso; assembly: GCA_037038555.1. Lineage (NCBI taxonomy): Eukaryota > Metazoa > Chordata > Mammalia > Chiroptera > Emballonuridae > Rhynchonycteris > Rhynchonycteris naso. The sequence continues at coordinate 146,408,406 of CM072999.1, read as the reverse complement.
AGAGGCTCCCCTACCTTAGCTAGAACAAAGGCGCTTAGAGCCAGGCACCATGTTAGGGACACAAATAGTAAGTGCAGAGGTCTAAGCTACACCATCCACTGCACAGCTAGGTGCTTACAGGGGGTTGACAGGCCAGAGGTGGCAGGGCACAGCTGCGGAGGTTGGAGTGAGCATGCACAAGCCGGCTGGCAATGCCGGGAACAGCTGTTGCCACTGGAGAAACCTGGCCTCACACACAGCTCTGCTTGCTGAGCAGCCCACCCTTGGTGGGCTTGGAGGCCCCAGAGTCAACAAAGGGAAAAAGCACGGAAATGCGTGAGCCAGCCAGCGATGGTGGAAGTCACCTGGCTGCATCGGGGAACCAAGCCTGCACGCAAACCAAGCAGGGCTAGGCAGGCCCTCTGTGGTGATCCGAGAGGAGGTGGAGCCTTGAGTGGTAGCTGTGGGGGAAAGTGTGGGAGCCCATGAGCCCGCCAGTGATGACAGAAGTTGTGCCAGCTACTGCAGGAATGCAGGCGGCACGCAAAACAGCTTGAGGTGCAGACATGCCCTCAGCAGTAATGAGAGCACAGGCAACCTCAGCAATAATTCAAGAGGGTGTGTGCAAACCCCATAGGCAGCAGCTGAGATCTGAGCCAACCAAGGCAGTCCCAGAAGCGGTTCATACGGGGGTGTGGGCATGTGCTAGCCAGACCAGGGCACCAACGGTCGCAGAGGTGGGCTGGAGCCTGCAGCACCTGAGCCCAAAAGCCCCAGGCAGCAACAGGGGCAGTGGCCTGGTAGACAGACCACACAACAGAAGCTACAATGTCTGGATAGGATGACACCTGAGGCTAAGACGTAGTCCACATCTAATACCATACCTAATCACTGAATTACAGTACTGAGCCCAACAAGTAGCCAGCAATAAAAAACAACAGAAAGCAGATTTTAGGGGAACTTGAACTTTTAAAGTAACTTCTCTCAGGCTAAGAGTAGATAAAAGCAAGCCTAAGAGTACAGCTGATATTTACAATGACACCTGGACCCAGCAGAGGCAGCCACAAGATCTGGATCACCTGCAGCCTCCAAAAGGTGGATAAGAACCAGTCACAGTCAGTGATGCCCACTGGTCTTCCCCAGGTCCCAGCCAGGGAAGTCCAGGGCAACACAGACAAAATGGGAAGACAGAGAATTGCAATCCTAATGAACCAAAAAGAGTAAAACTCATAAAATGAGCTGAGTGAGACAAATATAAGCAAACTACCTGATGCAAAGTTTAAAATAATGATTATTAGAATTCTGAAACATCTTGAACAACAATGAATGGTCACAGTGAGCACATAAATAAAGAAATAACAAGTGCGAAAAAGGACATTGAAATAATAAAGAAGAACCAGTCACAAATGACAAATACATATCTGAAATGAAGACTACACTAGAAGCTATTAATTAAAAGCAGGCTGGATGAAGCAGAGGTTCGAATCAGCAATTTATAAGACAAGATAAACAAAACCATGGAAGTGGAGCAGCAAAAGAAAAGAGAATGAAAAAATCTAAGGAAATTCTAAGAGCTCTGTGACAACCTAAAGAAAAATAATGATCGCATCATGGGAGTTCCTGAAGAAGAAAAAGACAAAGGAATAGAGATCTTGTTTAATCAAATCATAGCTGAAAACTTCCCTATATTGATGCAGGAAAAAGCCACACAAGTTCAAGTAGCACAGAGAACTCCATTAAAGAGAAACCCAAAGAAATCCACACCAAGACACATCATAATTAAAATATTAAAGCTAAGAGATAAAGAGAAAATATTAAAAGCTGCTAGAGAAAAGAAGGCTATAACCTACAAAGGAGGCCCCATAAATATGACATTTGACTTCCCAACAGAAACACTTAAGGCCAGAAAGGAATGGCAAGAAATATTCAAAGTAATTAAGAACAAGAGCCTACAACCAAGACTACTTTATCCAGCAAGGCTAGCATTTAAAATTGAAAGAAAAATAAAAAGCTTCCCAGACCAAAAAAAAAAAAAAAACCTAAAGGAATTCATTACAACCAAACCAATGCTGCAGAAAATGTTAAGTGTTCTGATATAAACAGAACAAAAGGGGGAAAGAATATAGCAAAAGAGGAATATGGCTTTAAAGAATAAAATAGCAATAAGCAACTACATATCAATAATAACCTTAAATGTAAATAGATTAAATGATCCAATCAAAAGACATAGAACCACTGCATGGATAAGAAAACAGTACCCCTACATATGCTGTCTACAAGAGACATACCTCAAAACAAATGATACACATAGAATAAAGGTAAAAGGATGGAAAAAATATTTCATGAAAATGGAAATAAAAAAAGCTGGGGTAGCAATACTTATATCAGAAAAAAATGGACTTTAAAACAAAGGCTATAGTAAAGTGCAAAGATGGTCAATACATAATGATAAAGGGAGCAATCCAACAGGAAGATATAACCGTTATAAATATCTACACACCTAATATAGGAGCACCTAAACATATAAAGCAGATTTTGACGCACATAATGGACAAGATCAATAGCAATACCATTATAGTAAGGAATTGCAATACCCCACTAACATCACTAGATAGATCCACAAGAAAAAAAATGAACAAAGAAACAGCAGACTTGAAGGACACAATAGATCAACTGCATTTAATAGATATCTGCAGAACCTTTCACCCAAAAGCAGCAGAATATACATTATTTTCAAGTGCTCATGGTACATTCTCTAGAATAGACCACATATAAGGGCACAAAAGCAGTCTCAACAAATTTAAGAAGACTAAAATTATATTAAGCATTCTCTCTGATCACAATGGCATGAAACTAGAAATCAACCACAAAAGAAAAACTGAAAAATACTCAAACACTTGGAAACTAAATAGCATGTTATGAAATAACAAATGGATTAACAATGAAATCAAAGAAGAAATTAAAAAATTTCCTAGATACGAATGATAATGAGCATACAACATCTCAAAATTAATGGGACACAGCAAAAGCAGTTCTGAGAGGGAAGTTCATAGCATCACAGGCATTCCTTAAGAAGCTAGAAAAAGCTCAAATAAACAACCTAACACTGCATCTAAAAGAACTAGAAAAAGAATAGCAATTAAAGCCCAGAGGTAGTAGAAGGAAGGAAATAATAAAGATCAGAGCAGAAATAAATGACATAGAGGCTAAAGAAACAATACAGAGGATCAATGAAACCAAGAGCTGGTTCTTTGAAAGGATAAACAATATCGATAAACCTTTAACCAGACTCACCAAGAAGAAAAGAGAGAGGACTAAAATAAATAAAATTAGAAATAACAGTGGAGAAATAACAACTGACACAACAGAAATACAAAATATTGTAAGAAAGTACTATGAAGAACTGTATGCCAAAAAATTAAACAACCTAGGGGAAATGGACAAATTTCTTGAAACATATAATCTTCCAAAAATCAATCTGGAAAAAGTGAAAAACCTAAACAGACTGATTACAACAAATGAGATCGAAACAGTTATCAAAAAACAAAACATTAGGGCCCAATAGCTTCACTGGTGAATTCAAAGAATTAACTCCTATCCTTCTCAAGCTATTTCAGAAAATTCAAGAGGAAGGAACACTTCCAAGTTCCTTTTTTGAAGCAAGCATTATTCTGATTCCAAAACCAGGCAAAGACAACACAAAGAAAGAAAATTACAGGACAATATCCCTGATGAATTTAGATGCTAAAATCCTCAATAAAATATTAGCAAAGCGGAACTAGCAATATATGAAAAAAATTATACACCATGATCAAGTGGGATTTATTCTTGGAAGGCAAGGATGGTACAACATTCGTAAATCAATCGATGTGATTTACCATATAAAAAAAAGGAAGGAGAAAAACCACATGATAATTTCAATAGATGCAGAAAAAGCATTTGACAAAATCCAGGACCCACTTATGATCAAAACTCTCAGCAAAGTGGGAATACAGGGAACATACCTCAACATGATAAAGGCCATCTATGACAAACCCAGAGCCAACATCATAACTAATGGGAAAAAATTAAAAGCAATCCCCTTAAGATCAGGAACAAGGCAGGGGTGCCCCCTTTTACCACTCTTATTCAACATAGTTCTGGAAGTCATAGCCACAGCAATCAAAAAAGAAGAAGAAATAATAGGCATCCAATTTGGAAAAGGAGAAGTAAAACTATCATTATTTTCAGATGATATGATACTGTTTATAGAAAACCCATAAAGTCTAGTCAAAAAACTACTGGACTTAATAAATGAGTTCAGCAAGGTGGCAGGATATAAAATTAATGCTCAATAATTAGAGGCATTTTTATTCACCAACAATGAACTCTCAGAAACAGAAATTAAGAAAACAATTCCCTTCACTATTGCAACAGAAAAAATAAAATACCTAGGAGTAAATTTAACCAAGGAGGTTACAGACTTGTACTCGAAAAATTATAAAAACATTCATAAAAGAAATCAAGGAAGACACAAACCAGTGGAAGCATATACTGTGTTCATGGTTAGAAAGAATAAACATCATTAAAATGTCTATATCAGGATTAGTCAACCTTTTTATACCTACTGTCCACTTTTGTATCTTTCTTAGTAGTAAAATTTTCTAACCACCCACCGGTTCCATAGTAATTGTGATTTATTAAGTAGGGAAGTAACTTTACTTTATAAAATTTATAAAGCAGAGTTACAGCAAGTTATAGCATATAATAATAATTACTTACCAAGTACTTTATGTCAGATTTTCGATAAGTTTAGCAGATAGATTTACTATAGTTAAATCTATCTTATTATTTATACTTTGGTTGCTCCACTATTGCCCACCATGAAAGCTGGAATGCCCACTAGTGCGCGGTAGGGACCAGGTTGACTACCATTGGTTTATATTACCCAAAGCAATTTATAAATTTGATGCAATACCAATTAAAATACCAATGACATACTTCGAAAATATAGAACACATATTCCAAAAATTTATATGGAACCAAAAAAGAACACAAATAGCCTCACCAATCTTGATAAAGAAGAATAAAGTGGGAGGTATCACACTTCCTGATATCAAGGTATACTACAAGGCAATTGTACTCAAAACAGCTTGATACTGGCATAAGAACAGGCATATAGATCAATGGAAAAGAACAGAGAACCCAGAAATATACCCACACTTTTATAGACAATTGATATTTGTCAAAGGAGGTAAGAGCATACAATGAAGTAAAGACAGTCTCTTTAACAAATGTTGTTAGAAAAATGGAACAGCTACATGCAAAAAAATGAAACTAGACCACCAACTTACACCATTCACAGAAATAAAGTCAAAATGGATAAAGGATTTAAATGTAAGTTGTGAAACTATAAGCATCTTAGAAAAAAAATATAGGCAGTAAAATCACCAACATCTATCACAGCAATGTATTTGCTGATTTATCTCCACGGGCAAGTGAAATAAAAGACAGAATAAACAAATGGGACTGTATCAAAGTAAAAAGCTTTTGCATAGCTAAAGACAATATGACCAGGCCTGACCAGATCATGGCTAAGTGGATAGAGCGTTGGACCCAGGTGTGAGACCCCGAGGTCGCCAGCTTGAGCGCGAACTCATCTAGCTTGAGCAAAAAGCTCACCAACTTGGACCCAAGGTCACTGGCTCAAGCAAGGGGTTGCTCAGTCTGCTGAAGGCCCGTGGTCAAGGCACATATAAAAAAAGCAATCAATGAAAAACTAAGGTTTTGCAACGAAAAACTGATGATTGATGCTTCTTATCTTTCTTCGTTCCTATCTGTCTGTCCCTATGTATCCCTCTCTCTGACTCTCTCTCTGTCGCTGTAAAAAGTAAAATAATAAAATAAAAAGACAGTATGAACAAAATAAAAAGACAAACCACACAATGGGAAAACATTTGACAATATATCTGATAAGGCATTAATAAACAAAATTTAGAAAGTACTTGTAAAACTCAACACCAGGAAGACAAACAATCCAATCAAAAATGGGTAAAAGAAATGAATAGACACTTCTCCAAAGAGGACATACACATGGCCAATAGACAGATGAAAAAATGTTCAACATCACTAATCATTAGAGAAATGCAAATTAAAACCACAATGACATATCACCTCACACCAGCCAGAATGGTGCTTATTTACAAAACAACACATGATAGGTGCTGGCAAGGATGTGGAGATAGGGGAACCCTCCTGCACTGCTGGTGTAAATGCAGATTGCTGTAGCCATGTGGAAAACAGTATGGAGATTCCTCAAAAAATTAAAAATGGAACTACCTTTTGAGCCAGTCATCCCACTTAAAGGAGTATATCTCAAGGACATCCATATCACTGACTCAAAAAAAGAAATGCACCCCCATGTTTATGGCAGCATTGTTCACAATAGCAAAGATCTGGAAACAGCCCAAGTGTCCGTCAGTGGACAAGTGGATTAAACAGCAGTGGTACATATATGCAGTGGAATACTATGGGGCCATAAAAAAGAAGGAAATATTACCTTTTGCAACAACATGGATGGACCTGGAAAATATTATGTTGAATGAAACAAGCCAGGCAGAGAAAGAAAAATATCATATGACTTTATTTGAAGAATCTAAGGAACAATGTGAACTGAGGAATAGAATTAAACCTGAAGGAAAGGGGAGAAGAAATAGTTGGATGGGGGTTAAGGGATAATTTGAGGGGAATACAGGGGGTGGGGAGAGGGGTTCATGGAGACACTAGAATCTATGTAAATACAATAAATAAATTAATTAAATAAGCAATTCCCTTAAAATCAGAAACAAGGCAGGGGTGTACCCTTTTGCCACTCTTATTCAACATAGCTCTAGAAGTCATAGCCACAGCAATCAGACAAGAAGAAGAGATAAAAGGCATCCAAACTGGAAAAGAAGAAGTAAACCTATCGTTATTTGCAGATGATATGATATTGCATATAGAAAACCCTAATGTCTCAGTCAAAAAACTACTGGACCTGATAAATGAATTCAGCAAGGTGGCAGAATATAAAATTAATACTCAGAAATCAGAGGCATTTTTATACACCAACAATGAACTCTCAGATAAAGAACTTAAGGAAACAATCTCCTTCACTATTTCAACTAAAATAATTAAGTACCTAGGAGTAGACTTAACCAAGGAGATTAAAGACTTGTACTCGGAAAATTATAAAACATTGATAAAAGAAATCAAGGAAGATACAAACAATTGGAAGCATATACCGTGCTCATGGTTAGGAAGAATAAACATCATTAAAATGACTATATTACCTAAAGCAATTTATAAATTCAATGCAATATCAATTAAAATACTAATGACATACCTCAAAGATATAAAACACATATTCCAAAACTTTATATGGAACCAAAAAAGAACACAAATAGCCTCAGCAATCTTGAAAAGGAAGAATAAAGTGGGAGATATTACACTTCCTGATATCAAGTTATACTACAAGGCCATTGTACTCAAAACAGCTTGGTACTGCCATAAGAACAGGCATATAGATCAATGGAACAGAACAAAGAACCCAGAAATAAACCCACACCTTATAGACAACTGATATTTGACAAAGGATGTAAGAGCATACAGTGGAGTAAAGACAGCCTCTTTAACAAATGGTGTTGGGAAAATTGAACAGCTACTTGCAAAAAATGAAACTAGACCACCAACTTACACCATTCACAAAAATAAACTCAACATGGATAAAAGACTTAAATGTAGGCCGTGAAACCATAAGCATCTTAGAAGAAAACATAGGCAGTAAGCTCTCCAACATCTCTCACAGCAATATATTTGCTAATTTATCTCCACAGGTAAGTGAAATAAAAGGCAGGATAAACAAATGGGACTATATCAAACTAAAGAGCTTTTGCACAGCTAAAGACAACAAGAACAGAATAAAAAGACAAACTACACAACCAGAGAACATATTCAACAGCACATCTGATAAGGGGTTAATAACTAAAATTTATAAAGAATTTGTAAAACTCAACACCAAGAAGATAAACAATCCAATCAAAAGATGGGCAAAAGAAATGAATAGACTCTTCTCCAAAGAGGACATACAGATGGCCAATAGGCATATGAAAAAATGTTCAACATCACTAATCATTAGAGAAATGCAAATTAAAACCACAATGAGATATCACCTCACACCAGTCAGAATGGCACTCATCAACAAAATAACACAGAATAAGTGCTGGCGAGGATGTGGAGAAAAGGGAACCCTCCTACACTGCTGGTGAGAATGCAGACTGGTACAGCCACTGTGGAAAACTGTATGGAGATTCCTCAAAAAATTAAAAATTGAACTGCCTTTTGACTCAGCTATCCCACTTTTAGGAATATACCCCAAGAACACCATATCACTGTTTCAAAAGGAGAAATGCGCCCCCATGTTCGTGGCAGCATTGTTCACAATAGCGAAGATCTGGAAACAGCCCAAGTGTCCATCAGTGGACGAGTAGATTAAAAAGCAATAGTACATATATACAATGCAATACTATGGGGCCAGAAAAAGTAGGAAATCTTACCTTTTGTGACAACATGGATGGACCTGGAAACTATTATGTTAAGTGAAATAAGTCAAGCAGAAAAAGAAAATATCATATGACCTCACACATGAGGAATCCAATGAACAATGTGAAGTGAGAAATGGAATTGAGACAGAAGAGAAATCAAAGGGACCAGAGGAAAAGAGGACAGAGAGAAAGAAGATGATAGGATGGGATAAACTTGAAGGGCTGGTGGGAGGGTGCTATGTGGAGGGGGGCAAAGGAGATGTTGAGGGGAATATGGAGGAGGGGGGATGCATTCGGGGCAACACTAGAATCTATGTAAACACAATAAATTAAAATAAAATTAAGAAAAAGAAAAATGAGATCAGTTCTGAAGAACAAAAATAACTGACATAAATTTGTTTTTAAAACTATAAAATATTATATAAAAGTTCAGGAAAAAAATTGTTTAAACTAAACAGAACCTTGTCTCTCTTGCATAAATATAGGGAACCCAGCGCTTGCTTGTATGGTGGCCTGAGAAGTATCAAATACCAGGATGCTACTCCCTAGAATTTGGCTCTTATTCGTGATTTAGTCCCATATCATGTTGCAAGCATTAAGATCAAAAAGTGGGGAGTGGGGGGTCAAAGGACAAATACTAGCAATATTTTAAGAAATTTATTGAACACTATCACAAAACAATGCTATATGACCCCATTAGTTGCATGACCACACTTAGCTGCAAGAGATGCTCAGCTCTTCATTCTATTTATGTGTCTGGTCAAAAAGAAGAGCCTCTTTCAACACAAAGAAAGGGAAAAATGTATATCAAGGGACAATTGGCATTTCTGCCACAAAACAATTACAATTAAAGTTGTCATTTAGCTAGAACGCTTGTGAAAAGCTCCTTAGAGAAGCCTAATGATTCCACAAAAGACCCCTGCCAAGAGGAAAAATAGAGATTGAAATGCAGCCAGCAATCTGTTGGCCAATGTGTTGTCCTGTCCAAGTGCTAAGTCCCAGCAAAAGGTCACTTCTTCGCCACCCTCTGCAGGACAAAGACCCAAAAAAAGACTGCAAACCATTGTGTGCCCATTAGGTTGTATCCATCCAAAGATGATGCCTTTTCCTAATTCATTGACCTCAACTCATCTTTTCCTAATTCATGAAAAGGCATTGTCCCGATAAACCCACCTCTAAACAATAATGTGGATTGAAAAAGAGTCCGTTTCATTTCACTGGTAAGAACTATCATAAAACAACTTTTTCCTTAATAATGTTTGTTGTGTGTAAAATAATAAGAAAAAAAAAAGTTTCACTGGGGAAAGTATACTGCATATGTATACACAGTACCAAAGCATTAAGAGGCAATTCAAAAGTTTTCTATCCTTGGTTTTACTCAATGAGAATTAAGTATTGAAGAAGTAAAAGCCAGTGATTGAAGGCATGGGCTCAAAGCCAGAGACCCTGAGTCTGCATTCCACCTCTCACTTTTCCTGGATGCATTTCTTTGGGAAAATTAGTTCAAATTCTAGTTGTCTCAGTTTAATCAATGGTAAATAGAATAATATATACCAAAATATTCAGAGAGATTAACTATATCCTTGTCAAGAGTTTGAGTGTGCTCGATAAATGTTAGTTATTATTTAGAAACACAACTCAACACTATCAAAACTTGAATAATCTGATTTTTTTAATAGAAAAGCACAAATGGAAGAAATGGTGAGCAAAAGACATAAATTCTGCCTTCCAAAGCTGCATAAAGACTCTGAAAAAAGGAATAAAAAGTTTCAGAATGCTCTTTGACTCGTTTCAGTTAATCAGATATTTAAGGTCATTACTTTGAAAAACCAGAGCTTTTTCAGCATCGAATTCACTTGAATTTTATCTCAATTCCAACTAAAAATATATATATATACTAGAAAAGGAAACAGCAAATCCCAAAAGATCACATTCCTTTCTTCTCAAAAGACAATGAAACTTTTAAAAACACAAGTTGATAGTTCTCATGAAAATAAGTATGCAAAATCTGGCATCCAATATTCCAGTTTCAGTCCTTGTTCTAGAGGACATATCTGCAAAGAGGCACAAATATATTAGGTACAAAGCATTAGTTACAACATTTCACCTACAAGGCTCCATCAAGAAATAATTTAAAGCAGATCTCAGACATCATAACATTTTTGACACATTATTTTAACAAGTTTATTAAAACATAATTGACATGCAATCAATTTCATATGTATAAAATGTACAATTTGGTAAGTTTTAATATAGGTATACACCCCCTGAAACTATCACCATGAGCACGATAATGAACATATTCAGTACCCTCAAAACTATTCTTCTGTCTCATGGTTAATTTCTTCCTCTTAAGCAGGCTACTACTGACTTATTTTCTATTGCATTGAATTAATTTGCATTTTCAGAGTTTTATATCAAAGGAGTCGTACGATATATATGAACTCTTATTTTTCTATCACATCACTCAGAATAATTATTTTAAGATCCATCCATGTTTTTGTGTGGATACTTCATTGCTTTTTACTGCAGAGTGGTATTTCACTTTGGACATACCACAATTATGTTTATCTACACACCTGTTGATGGACAGTTGAGTTGTCTCCAGTTTGGAGGATATTACAAACTGAGCTGTTTCAAACATTTATCTACAAGTCTTTGTAAATACCATGCTTTCAAAACTCTTAGGGAAATATCTAGGAGTGAAATATCTGGGACATATGGCAGGCGTATGTTTTTACTTTTCAAAAAATCCCAAAACAAAAATAGGGAAGAAAATCTCAAAACTTTTCCCAAAGTGATAGTATCGTTTTACATCTCTACCAGCAATGTAGGAGTTCCAGTGATTCCACCTCTGTAAAAAACACATGCTATTGTCAGTCTTTTAAATGTTAAACATTTTAATAGGTGTTTGGTGGTAATTCAATGTGGTTTTATATTTCACTTCCCTAGTACATACAATAATACCTCTTCTTGTGCTTTGTTGCCATTATATAATTTCTTTGGTAGTAAAGTATCTGTTCTAATCTTGTATCCATTTTTCAAATTAGGTAGTTTTTCTTAAGTTTTGAGAGTTCATTATCTGTCCAGGATACAACTCTTTTATCATATATGTAATTTATAAATGCTTTCTTCCACTTTATAAATTGGTTATGCATTCTCTTAAACAGCAAAAAATTTAATTTTGAGAAACATAATTTACCAACTCTTTCTTTTATGGATTATACCTCTGTTGTCATATCTAAGAAATCTTCCCCTAACCTTGAAGTCAAAAAGGTTTTTCTCCTATAATTTCTTCTAAACATTTTGTAATTTTAGGTTTTACTTTTAGCCTGTGATGCATTCAGAGTTAACTTTTGAATATGAGATGAGTCTAATTTTTGTTTATGAATGTTGAGTTATTGAAAAGACCTTTTCTTCACTGAATTACTTGTGGCATTATTGCTGAAGATTAATTACATTATTTTATGAACATTTTTTTCTCTTCCAACAAAATGTAAGAATCACGTGGACAGAAATTGAGTATCTCTAGCCTTTCGAACAGCAGGCACTCAAATGTATGTTGTTAAATAAATGAATCTATATCTAGTGTGAAAACAAATGAAGAACAACCAAATGAAAACAAGGAAAAAGGCTCTTTTTTGTGTGGGGGGTTTATTTTCAGAGTTGCCCTAGCAAAAGAGTCGGGCTCCATCACAGGTGTGTGGCAAAGACTCAAAGGCAGGCAGAGGAGTGGGAAATTTTTACAATAGAAGAAGAGGAGAGGAAAGGAGGCTTCAGGTATGCCCTGGTTAGAGAATGCTAGCATGGAGAAGTGGGAGGTGGATCAAGTAGGCATGGGGCATCCCACGTGATGGGCTAGCAGAGTATATTTGGCTTTCTCTGGTTGGTCCTAAGTTGGAAGCTGGGATATAAATTAGGAAAACTGTCCTGGCTGTTTGAAGCTCATTGGCCATTGTTTATTTGTATATTCAGTCTTTCACTATAAAAGAAAATTTGCTTGTAGAAGCATAGCAAATAACTGGATGAATGGGCTATATCTGAAGGTAAGAGGTGAAGAGGAACTCCCTTTTATTCTATATATAGGGTCTATATTCTATAATAAGCTTGTATTACTTTTAATTTAGAAAAATTAAAACAAAGTGTACAATCAAGCAGACAGTGTTTGCAAGTCACATTGCCTCCTCCGATGTCCCCAAAAATCATTTGACAAAACAGTGTACTTAGTTGCTAAGCCTCCTATTATTTTTTGCTCTTCTTTATTTGTTTTTCTGAAAACAAGTTAAGTTAAGCATTGTAAAAATCCTCCTTTGGACATTCCAGTTTATGTCTTCTGGTTGAATTTCTGGTGATCTCTCATTTTCAACTGAAACCTTAAAAACAAAACTTTTCATTTGACATTTATTTGATGGATGTGAATTGAGTGACTAATATGTTCCAGACAATTCCTTCCCTAAAAAGTGAGGGAAATCTTATGATTGCAACAATGCCCTGAATTCAAGTTGGATTTGGATGTGAAAGTTCTGCTCTCTTGGAGACAGATCGCCATCTACTGGAGCTTTGGAATATTTTCAGAGATGATAACATTTACATTGCATTTTCACAACCACAGATACCCTGTGGGTTAACTTTCAGTTGGCTGCAAAATCCCAGGAACCAAAACACTGCATTCCCCAAGAGTAGGAGCAATGGGTCTAAATCCTGACTGAGGCTTTGGTTATCTGTTCGTAACATGGGAGAAACCCATTGCTGTAGGAGTCTCTACTGTATTCATTTACTCTGGGTATTCACAAGGAAGATAACCTGTGTGGATCATTTACCAAAACGTTCTTTGAATGACACATTTGTTTTTAATGTCACTGCCAAAGAACTGATTGCACCTAACTCTCTCTAGGACTTAGTACATCATGTTGTAATTAAGTGCCCCTGTATTGGGTACTGGAACCCAGCTGAGTCCCTGGCACACAGGTGATGAGTGAAGTAATGTTTTGAAAGCATGGCAGAAGCCCTATGGCATAACATGGACCAGAAATTCACTGAACTCACTCATAACACATTCTTATCCAGTAGTAAAGAATACAGTACTTTTTAAAATATATATGCTCTCCATCTGGAGATTAGCATTCAGAGAAATGGTATAGATGATAAATTCTGCCACGGTTCAGAGTGGTGAGAAATTACTTCCTGCTGGGATGATTAAAGAAGGCCTCACCTTTCAAATTTACTTAAGAATAGACTCTAAAACCACCATGAGCCAGGCATCACTGTAACAGATGCAGTTATTCAGTTTATAAAATTATTGTCCTCATATAAATGTACCTTACATACAACCAAAGAATGCTGTGCCTCAAGATGACCTTGGCCATGTATTGTTAAAATGGGTTTAGCTTTACTATAAAGCACGTCATAAAAATAAAGACCAAGTTCAAATTCCTCAGTAACATAAAGCAGGAGTTCAGTCCATGCTCAGGGATAGATGAAGCCATACCACGCCTACCGCAGACTTCCCTGGAAGTTATTATACCCCTATGGGATCCATCTCCTCGAGCCAGGTAAGTGATCAGGAGCCAAACATCCTTTGTTTCCATGTGTATTCCTCAATTTATGACTCTACCCTTTGCTAGTTTATATAAAACTTATTTAAAAAGGGAATACTGTATCACTCTGGCCAGTTGGCTCAATGGTAGAGCATTGGCCAGCATGTGGATGTCCCAGGTTTGATTCCCTGTCAGGGCACACAGGAGAAGTGATCATCTGCTTCTCTACTCCTCCCCCTCCACTTCCCTCTCTCTTGGTCTCTTTCTCTCTTTCTTCCTTCCCCTCTCTAAGGATTCGAGCTCACCGGCCCAGGTGCTGAGGATGGCTCCATGGAGCCTCTGCCTTAGGTGCTAAAAATAGCTCGATTGTGGGCATGGTCACAGATGGGCAGAGCAGCAACTGCAGACAGGGTTGCCAGGTGGATCCCAGTCAGGGCATATGAGGGAGTCTGTCTCTCTATCTCTCCTCCCGCTTGGAAAAAAAATTTTTTTTAAACACACATATTGGGCCTGACCTGTGGTGGCGCAGTGGATAAAGCGCCGACCTGGGAACACTGAGGTTGCCAGTTCAAAACCCTGCACTGGTCCGGTCAAGGCACATATGGGAGTTGATGCTTCCGGCTCCTCCCCCCTTTCTCTCTTTCTCTCTCTCTCTCTCTTACTCTGTGTCTCCTCTCTAAAATGAATAAAATAAAAAAAATAAAAAGAAAAGAAACAAAACACACACATATTAACACATATGCCATATATACATATATAACACATATAATAGACATGTGTGTAGCATATACTGTATACACATTTTACATGCATGCACACACATATAGCATATATCAGGGGTCCTAAAACCTTTTACACAGGGGGCCAGTTCACTGTCCCTCAGACCGTTGGAGGGCCGCCACATACAGTACTCCATACACTGACCACCAACAATAGAGGTGCCCCTTCCGGAAGTGCGGCGGGGGCCAGATAAATGGCCTCAGGTGGCCGCGATTTGGCCCGTGGGCCGTAGTTTGGGGACTTCTGGCATATATGCACATGTATAGATATACATATATAATATGAACATATAACATACATACATACATACACATATATAACATATAACCACTACTGCGATGAGACTTTTATGTAATTGGTTTGCATCATCCTCATGTTTCTCCCATTTTACGAACAGATAACCAAAGCCTCAGTCAGGATTTAAACCCATTGCTCCACCTGACCTATGGTGGCGCAATGGATAAAGCGTCGACCTGGAACGCTGAGGTCACTGGTTCAAAATCCTGTACTTGTCTGGTCAAGGCACATAGGGGAGTTGATGTTTCCTGCTCCTCCTCTTTCTCTCTCTCTCTCTCTCTCTCTCTCTCTCTCTCTCTTTCTCCTCTATAAAAAAAAAAATGAATAAATAAACCTATTGCTCTGAGCACACACCAAAGTGCCTTGAAGGCAGCTCAATTTTCACAGCACAATTTCTGATCATCACCAGTCTGCCATGTGCAGTGCAGACTGATTGGCTCTGTGATCTTAGAGAAGTCACCTCAGCCACTGTGCTTCCGTTTACTCAGCTGTGATAAAGGGGAGAAAATGATGCCTATCTGGCCTAACAAGCGCTCTAAGAGCAAAATCAGACTACTGGAGACTTTGGAGCACAGCCTCCGGCATCAGCGGCCTGGGGGGAGCCCACGTGCAGGACTTCTCATCTGCCCAGCCAGAAACAGGTGGTTCGCTCTCTAGACGTCCATTTCTTCATCTGCTATTATACAGGAACATAACAAGTGTCCGACCTCCTAGAATTGTTCTGAGGACTAAATAAGATAATTGAGGTAAAGTCCTCAGCAGAGTGTGTGGAACACAGTACTTACAAGTGTTCGCTACTGTGGTTATTAACAAATGCGTCTGCAAGCACCTGGGAAAGAAGGAGACTTTTTGCAAGCATGAGATTGTTACTATTGTCTATTCGAAGCCAAGATGATAGGTCCTACCTGATCTTACCTTATATTTTAAGGTTTTTTTATTTTCATTTAGCTTTCACCAACTCATTCTAAAAATATCGGGTGTTTCTGAGTACAACAGACTGGAGTAGGTCAACTCTCAGAAGAAGCCAGTATCTGTCAGAGTTCCTGCTGAAATTGGCAACGCACTCAAAATGTCACGTTTTCATGAAGGGCTTCTTACAAAGGTGTGGGCAGGGCTCAGCGAACCCCCAGCGTTGGCAGGGCACCAGGACTGGCAGGGGCTGGAAGGCTTTACCCCCGTCAGTCTAGATTAAGGTTGAGAGGGGTGATACCAGACCTGGAGACAGTGAGCCCACCCACCACAGACACAGCCACCAGGAATCAAGCAGACTCACAGCTGTAAATGTCAGCCTCTCGGCACTTTCTGGAGCCTCCCATTGGCCATACCCGATTGGAAATTGGAGGCAAGGATGCAGTTCAGGAGAGGTAAGCCCTTCTGAACCCACTCAGGACCCAGAAGGGAGGAGACTAGACCTGGTGTAGCAAATGGAGAATAGCCAGCACGTGGTCCTAAATGAGGGCTGAACAGAAAATATCTTTTATAGCAACCACCTATTATAGCATAGTGACTCGTTATAACCCTACTGACTGAAGCAACACAGCCTCATTTCAAATCCTGGCCCTGCCACTTACTGGCTGGGCACCCTTGACATTACTTATCTTCTCTGTACTACAATCTCCTAATCCTTAAAATTGGGCTAACATGCTCACCCTCTCGGGCTGCTGTGGTAAGTGAGTGAACATTTAAGTAGTCAAAGCAATGCAGGCACTCAGGTATATGAATTTTAGCTGCCATTATTATAGTATTATTATTCCTTGTCCCAGAGTGGGGTTATCAGAATTTGTAGAGGTTCACATCACACTTAAGAGAATCCTCTGGGTAAGAAGAAAAGCACACACCCTAATGTTTGCATACCACATACACACACAAGTAAAGCTCAGTGACCCCTGCTGTGCAATGGGGGGATGTGGCTTCAACTACAACCTTGTGTTGTTCACCAGCACTCCCACCCCAGAGTGTGGGCACACCAGTCACACCGTGTGGATTCCCTCTCGTCTGTTAACGCAACTGAAGAAAAGGAGTCAGTGTGCTCAAAGGTGGTACCCACAGCTGGGTTCCCCTGGGATGCTCACGAAATATATGAACCTCTATTAAAGCATGTCTCCATCCGTTTTTTCCTTTTGAAACAGTGAACATGACGTTTCCTAAATGGGTTTCAATGGGCTGTTTTCCTTTCCTTCAGATTCAAATGGCTTCCTTCTCAGTTTGCAGGTTGTGTCAAGGTTCCCATCAGCAAGACCAGATGGACTTCGAGGTCGGTAAACAACAGCAGAGGAGCAGGATCCCTAGATGTCAGCCCCGTGCTGTCATCATATGCCATCCGGACACTGGACAACCAAAGACTGGGCAGTCGTCCAAGCCACAGGACATCCCGAGTCCAGGAACATCAGCATCATGGGGGGCGGGGAGATAGTTTGGATCTAGAGAAAAATGTTTCTTTTTACTTTTACATGTAGGAGAAATAAAACAGAAGAATAATTAGAGAAGAAAGGAGTACGAGTGAAGCCCTTAGAGAAGCGACCTGCGGGGAGATCGAAGTGGTGGAAACACCAGGTAGACTTCAAAAGGGCCAAATTTCAATTGCACCAAGGTGTCCCGAATGTAAAAGCGCCCAATTCTATTTTCTCCAACACATTTATTCACCTCAGAAGCACAAGCCAGACTTCTCGCTTCTAGATAAGCTATCCCGACCTCCCGTGCAGCCAGCCGCAAAGCACATACACCAAACCCCATTCTGCTGCCAACTACCGTGTCATGAAGACATCATCATTTTAATCAAGCTCCACTTTAGAAACTTGAACCGAATGGGTTTTGTTTTGTTTGCCCCCCCACACACACACACACACCATCATCAAACAGCTGTTGCCCAGAGAAAAGCCATAGTCACGTAGAGCTTGCCTTTACCTCCATTCAGGTTACGAATATTACAAGTATAGAGCTCTGAAAGTTTTACAGGAAGCTTTAGAATTATCCTATTCATTTCTCACAGCTGCCACGTAAAGGAAATGGGACTGGCTTTTATTATTTTCAACTTACCAACAAGAAACCTTGAGGCTTAGTGTAAGCATTAGTGAAAGTCTTAGAAACTCAGAAATAAATTGTTATGGCTGTTGCCTGTACACAAAACATCAAGAGAAAATGAGGAGAAAATTCAAGCCGTACACAATAAAAGGGGAGGAAGTTCCCCAGCTCTTCAGGAAGGGTGACCTCGCGTACAAGAGTGTGCACAGCAGTTGTTTGGTGAGACCATCATTTCAGCAGATGGCCTGTCAACTCGGGCCCACCATGACTTCCTTTAACACCAAAGGTCCATGTGGACACTTGTCAACAGAATGGGGAGAGGCCCTGATGAAGATGTTTTTCTGCTCCAGGGGGTGTCTGAAAAGGACAGAAATTAAAACAGAGTCAGTCAGTGCGTGGATGAAAAGACAGTCTCAAAGTTCTCCAGGGAGGAGTTAAAAGAAGGCCCAAGGGTAATGTGAGTCATGGGGTTCCCTCAGGATCCAAAAAGGTTGGCACGGTCTCCCAGCCTTCATCACTGAGAAAGGAAAAAGGGCCCAGGAGGGAAGCATTGTGGGACAACCTCCCACCTAAGAAGGTGAGTGGGCTTCCGAATGCCTCCTTATCCCTCTTCTAAGATTATGGGGCTGGGGTCCTCTACAGACCTCCCCACTGAGTGAGGACTGGTGGTTATTTGGAGGTTGGTAGGTCACTGAGCAACCAGAGTAAAGAGGAAGGTTCCAGGGACACTGTGGGAGGGCTGGGAAAGGAAACCAGAGGACACCTTCAGTCTCACCAGGACTTTTAACAAGGCATGTGCTGGCTACATGGGAGGTGGTCACTACTGAAGTGACCTAAGCTGTTTGGCCGACACTCCCCACAAGGAACACCTACTGGGAGCTCTAGCTAAATCACTGGTGCGAGAGATGGAAAATCTCTGCTTTCCAGGGCCCACCACACCAAGTCATGATAGAGGGATGAGTCCCAAAGCCTCACAGTCTTCCTGCCAGGGTGAGCAGGGTGCTTGCATGGAAGGTGGGGAAGAGGACCAACCAAGCTGCTCGCTGAATACATTGCAGCCCCGCCAGCTCAGGGAAGAGACAGATGCCTCTTTGCTCTCTGTCCCGAGACATGCACCACCCCAAACCTGCCATGCCTGGTTCCACACAGGCCCCTCTGGACACACACACAGAGTCAGAGGGTAACAGAAGTTGCAGAACAAGGATGGTGATGGGGGGCCTGGCAGGGCCTGGGGTGTGAGTGACAAAGGTCATATTAGGGAGGTGAGGAGGCAGCAAGATATAAACCCATCAGGGGCCAAGTCTCCAAGCACATGATCCATGCATCTGACTTCACTTCCAAAACACAAATTCCAAGATAAAATAATTAAGAATTTCAAGATGGCGCCCTCGAACATTAAACTCCACGTGCAGGGCAGGTCTGAGCACAGGCCCTGTCCAGCTTCATTGGTCACATGTCCATGGAGCAGGCCCTTCCTGCTGGGCAAGAGGAACCCACGGAGACTGGGAGAAAGGAAGAAAGAGGGTACACTTCAGTCAGACTTGTCACACCAGGTAGCTTCACCTGGGAAGACTGTCTTGAGAGCCCTCAAGAGCCAAAGGACATCCCCCTGAAAGAACCAGCCTGTGGGTGCTCACCCAGGGAAGCCATAGTCAAGCAGATACCAGAGATGGAGCTGCAGGAACCAGATGGGAGAAGTAACCATGTCACCTTCGATACGAAATTGTTTCTATCATGGAGCAGTAATTACAAACGCCATGTTGAGGACAACCAATTCACCACCAGCAGTTATTTGAGAAGATGGTGCTCTTCCTTCCAACGCCTCAACACCCAGACACCAGAGGGAAAAGCATGCGGAAGGGGGTGGTGAGAAAACAGATACATCCTCACACACGCTCCTTGTTTCCAGACGGAAATGTAGTCTTTGCTAGTCATGGGGGGGAAGAAGGGGGAAGCCCTGAAATGAATATGTGCTTGGGGCTTTTTGAGAGAATGGGAAATGTTTTTTAAGAACTGGAATGAGACTATTTTAAGTTTAAGCCCAAACGTGACTGAAAAATTAGAGAATCAGCCCAAATTGTCATTAAGGATGTCAGCTTCCCAGCAAGAACGAGAAGCTCAACTGATACAAATCCAAGGTTGGAAAGATAAAAGTCGTCGCATCTGACAAGTTGAAACCGATCAATCAGAATGATTAAGCATGGCCTCAGCGGTTGCTCCAAGAAATGGCACAGAGATCTGGCTTTCACTTCTGAGTTTTAAAAAGCAGTCCCTCTGAATACAAATCACTGCCCCTCTCCTTGCGACCTCACTGCCAGGCACCTATCAGGTGACTTCCCAGCCAAAAATAGTTGACCTGTGTCTTCTAGAATAGAAAGGCTTAGGCAATTTGCAAATGACTTTCTGCTACCAATTTTCGCAATACCTTTAGAAGTTTTCTAATTATTTGGTTAAATTAATTCCAAGGCAAGCTGTGCCCTCATTCGGGGTATAATTTAATTAGCTGTTCTCATTCTAGGCCCAGTGAGAAATGTAGATTTCCGATAAACTAACTTTCAGGTAGATTAGTTCCCGGAGGGTTAGCTGTCTAAATTACATCAAGGTTATGCCTTGGCAAAAGCACATTATTTTGACTGCGTGACCAATCCTGTTCAGTGAAATAAACTGTGACTCTGCATAGTATACTGAATGTGCCCATTGTCACGCTAAATTGACTGGAGAAAGGGTTTTCCCCATGGCTGGTCAGGTATGCAAAATGGAAGGCCTTGACTTTGATTTCTGGTTTGGGGCTTGGGGGGACAAATCCTTGAGACTGGTCAAAAATTTATTTGGTCCATCTCAAAACCATTTTTCTACTGGAATTGCAACCAGGAGGTCAATCTTTTGGAAGCAAGTATCTAAGGATGGGCAAACTAATGTAACAGAAGGTCAAATTCTACCCGCTTCCTGTGTTTGTAAGTAAAATTTTATTAAAACCACCACACCCACTTATTACATAAGGTTTACGGCTGCTTTCCCACTGCAACGCCCGCGTTAAATATGCTGCTCACAAAAGTTAGGGGATATTTTATAGCTTCATATTCATTTTATAATATCCCCTAATTTTTGTGAGCAGTATAGTTACAGCAGAAACCGTCTGACCAGCAAGGCCTAAAATATTTACTGTCTGATCCTTCAGAGAAAAAGCTGGCAGCAGCCCAATGGAGGCATAGTTGCCTCTGAAACTCTCCTGGTCTGTCCATCAACATCAATTCACAATGTCTGACCCTCTGCCATGATCATGAGAAGGGTCACTTTTGAGTAATGATGTAGTAGTCGTTGCTTTATTATTGTACTAGAACTGTCCATGACTTTGTGATATACTGTTTACTAACTGGGATTTGGGGAAAGTCACCTGAATTCTCTGAGCCTCAGTTCCCAAATAAAGAGTTAAGGCTAGATATTGTCTAAGGTTGCTACCAGCTTTATTATGCTTAGCTTTTTATGATCCAACTAAGAAAATTTTTTTCATTGAATGAAATGTATTCAATAAAACCACTGATGGCCACAGGACTTTATTACAAGCCCGCTTTTTTGGAATCCATCCCACTCACCCTCCTTCATAACAGAGGCCTAGCTGGTGCTGGCCCTTCCTTCCACAGGGCCTGTGCTTCAGGAAAACTGACCCATCAGTGGAGTGGACCCTGACTTTCAAAGTCAATCATGGCAATACTTGGCCCTTTGCCAGTTACCAATTTAGGATATGACACAAATTCCAGCCAATGAGATGTATGAGAAAGTTTGCTGTGACAGAGGAAGGAAGGAAGCACTTCAAGAAAAGATTGCTTAATTTAAAAGAGGAAACCAGAACTCACATCTGTTTCTAACACCTGTCATAACTGAACATATTGTTCGAACTCCCGCTGCCATCTTACCAAGAGCCTGAGGGTAATACCATCCCAGGAGAAGGGTCAGAGAGGCAGCCTGGCTCTGAAGCCAACTTTACCTTTAGGTTTTGGTTTGTTTTTTTTTTTAATTTAAAGGAAACTTATTTTTTCTATTTAGGCCAATTTTATTTATTCTCATTAACTACTGCCAAAATCCAACTGATATGCTGGTGGATTACGGAGTTAAGCTAAATGCAGGTCTGGTGGGTTAAGGATAACTGGGATTATGGAGAGATTATTCCAAAACTAATAGTAACCAAACAGGAGAGTTTTGTTCTCCAAAAATACACTTCTCTCCCAGTACAACATGACTACTACTATCTAGTGGATGCTGACTGATTTGCAAATTTTACTCAAAAATAATTTAGGAATATTCTTTTATTACAACATAAACAAACAAACAAAAAGCCTGACCAGGCGGTGGCACAGTGGATAGAGTGTCAGACTGGGACGTGGAGGACCCAGGTTCAAAACCCTGAGGTCTTCAGCTTAAGCACAGCTCATGTGGTTTGAGCAAGGCTCACCAGCTTGAGCCCAAGGTCACTGGCTTGAGCAAGGGATCATTCAGTCCGCTGTAGCCCCCCGGTCAAGGTACATACGAGAAAGCAATCAATGAACAACTAACATGCCACAATAAAGAGTTGATGCTTCTCGTCTCTCTCCCTTCCTGTCTATCTGTCCCTCTCTCTGTCTCTCTGTCACGAAAAAAAAAAAATCTTCTTGTCAGTAGCTATTTTATCATGACAAACATATATAATATAATAGTCTCTAAGTCTTGAATAAATGGCAAAGCTTACATTTTCTTACATTTAAGTCCTCGATACAGAACAAAAGAAAAATCCTCAATTCAAAACTAAGACCAAGCAAAAGAGAGAGAGAGGGCAAGAGAGAGAGAGAGAGAGAGAGAGAAATTGTTAACATGTGGCTAAGAAACTGTAGAGTCCATGAGGTCAAACTCAAAAGTCAGACATCTTAGAACCAAAGAATCCCACTGTCTTGAAGAAATGATGAGCAGATAGATCTCTGTCCAATCTCTCCTTCAACTATAATGGATTATCCCATTTCTCCTATGTAGATGTCTCCCACTAAAAGAGCTCACTTTTCCCCAAGACTAAACATGCCACAGCTGAACATCATAATTTTGGACTGTTCTCTCTTTCTAAATGTCTTAACAAGTCTCAGGTAAAGTCTTTCCACCCTCTCAACTTTCCAAGAAAAAAGTCACCATCCTTTTAATTACAACTGGGCAAAGTTCTGGGCTGGGAAAGACTACCACATTAAGATGTGCACATAACCATTTCACTAAATAAGCCCAAGCCACAGTATGTAATTATCAAGCAATCTTATTTTTTTCTTTCTCTGTTCTTAAAGTATGCTCCATGGGACTACTTTTTACCCTGGATGAAAATGGAAGTTGACTCCATGAATTCTCTGGTTTCTCTTAGGTCATTTAAGAAGTTCAACTATCGAGGGAGCAAGATGGCGACGGAGTAGGCGGACGTACCAGCTTCCAACTCCCAGAACCAAAGTGGATTATAACTCAATTTTAAGAACCATCACCGAGATAAACCAACTTTGAACAAAACTAAGTGGACTCTTCAACCAAGGAACACAGAAGAAGCCACATTGAGACTGGTAGGAATAGCGAAAACGCGAAGAGGGCTGCCCAGCTCCCCGGAGCAAACGGCAGCCCAGAGAGACCCGTGTGGCGGGAGGAGAGTTTGGCGGAGAGGGAGGGACCTGGGTCCCAGGAACCAAGCCCCAGCCTGCAGTCCCAGAGCCTAGAAGAGGCACTTGGACAGTATTGAGCTGTGAAACAAGTGAGGGAGCTCCCAGGCCTACAGTGTGGAGTATTAGGTCCCTTCCTACTCTGCTGAGGGCTGCTTAAGGTTTTGGGGCGGCAGGACGCTGAAAGGCGGTTCTGTCGGCGTGGGCGGAGGCCAAGCCGGTGGGAGATCGGTCTAGCCCAGAGGGTCGGAGGGGAAGCGCCAGAGCGGTCCGGAAGCTGCGGGCCCGCCTTTAATCCCACTTACGGGGACAAAGCGGGAGGCCAGGAATGGACAGGCCCTGCGCAAGCCGGCCCTGACCGCGGGGACCAGGCTAGGACCAGGGACGGGCAGGGGCTGTGGCTGAGCTGACGCTAACAGTCCCCCACCCCCCCACCCGGGCCTGAGAAACCGCGGTTGGCCAGTATACGTGCGCGAGCGGACTCCGAGCGCGGGAACGGGGTGGACCCTGAGACAAGTGGAGGCTCGTAGCTGAGCCCATGCTATTATCCCCATCCGGCCGGAGAAACCCCAGATAGAATTCATACGTGCACGAGCGGGCTCCGAACGTGGGGGCGGGGTAGAGTCCGGGACGAGCGGAAGTACGCAGCTCGGCGGAAGCCAGCAAACACGCCCGCCCCAATAAACCTTGGTTTCCGACCCTGCGCAAAGGGCCCTGGCCTCGAGGGCGGGGCTAAAGCTCCGGACGGGCAAAGGCTTACAGCTGAGAGCACGTCAAAAGCCCCGCCTAACCCGCGGAACTGTAGCGAGCAGGCTCCGACTGCTGGTTCTGGGCGGAAGTCCGGAAATAGGCTGGGTCCGCAGCTGAGGAAAGGTGCTCACCTCTACCCTTGGTGCTAATCTTGTGGCTTCAGTCACAGCCCCTCCCACGGAGGAGAGGCAGAAATCATAGCAAAAGCCACAGTGGGCCGGCGCTGGCAACGCTCATACCCAAACACCCTAGGCACCAGCAGAGGGGGTGGGGGGCCTGTAGATAGACCACACCTAGAGATCACAAAGGCAACACCTACTGGACGCCAGTGGCCACAACTTGCTTATACACAGAAAAAATGGGCAGGCAGAGGAATGCAAACCAAATGAACCAAGAGAAATCCCCAGAGAAGGACCTGAATGAACCAGATATAACCAAATTACCAGAAGCAGAATTTAGAATAATGATAGTTAGGATGCTCAAAGAAATTAGAGCAACAATGGATGCTCATTATGAACAGCTAAACAAAGAGATAACAAGTATAAAAAATGAAATTGAAATAATAAAAAAGAATCAGACAGAAATGACAAATACAGTATCAGAACTGAAGACCACAATGGAAGGAATTAAAAGCAGGATGGATGACGCTGAGGATCGAATAAGCGAGTTAGAGGACACAATAAACAAAGGCACAGAAGCAGAGAAGAAAAAGGAAAAGAGACTTAAAAAATGTGAGGAAACTCTAAGGGAGCTTTGTGACAACATGAAGAGAAACAACATTCGCATCATAGGGGTGCCTGAAGAAGAGGAGAGAGGACAGGAAATGGAAACTTTGTTCAATCAAATCATAGCAGAAAACTTTCCTAAATTAAGGCTGGGAAACACTCCACACATTCAAGAAGCACACAGAACTCCATTAAGGAGAAACCCAAAAAAATCTACACCAAGACACATCATAGTTAAAATACCAAAGCTAATGGTTAAAGAAAAAATTTTAAAACCTGCTAGAGAAAAAAAGACTATCACCTACAAAGGAGCCCCCATAAGGATGACATCGGACTTCTCAACAGAAACACTTGAGGCCAGAAGGGAATGGCAAGAAATAATCAAAGTAATGCAGAACAAGAACCTACAACCAAGACTACTTTATCCAGCAAGGCTAACGTTTAAAATTGAAGGAGAAATAAAGAGCTTCCCAGAAAAAGAAAGCCTCAAGGAATTCATAAAAACCAAACCAATTCTGCAAGAGATACTAAGGGGCCTCTTGTGAACAGTTTAAAGGGAGGAATGAATAGAGCAAAAGAAGAATACAGCTTTAAAGGATAAAATGGCAATAAACAACTACATATCAATAATAACCTTAAATGTAAATGGATTAAATGATCCAATCAAAAGACATAGGGTAGCTGCATGGATAAAGAAACAGGACCCATACATATGCTGTCTACAAGAGACACACCTTAAAACAAAAGATGCTCATAGACTGAAGGTAAAAGGATGGAAAAAAATATTTCATGCAAATGGAAATGAAAAAAAAGCAGGGGTAGCAATACTTATATCAGACAAAATGGACTTTAAAACAAAGGCTGTAGTAAGAGATAAAGAAGGACACTACATAATGATAAAGGGAACAATTCAACAGGAAGATATAACTATTGTAAATATCTATGCACCAAATATAGGAGCCCCGACATACATAAAGCAGACTTTGATGGATATAAAGGGCGAGATTAACAGCAATACTATCATAGTAGGGGATTTCAATACCCCTCTAACAACACTGGATAGATCCTCAAGAAAGAAAATTAATAAAGAAACAGCAGACTTAAAGGATACACTAGATCAACTTGATTTAATAGATATCTTCAGAACTTTTCACCCTAAAGCAGTAGAATATACATTCTTCTCAAGCGCTCATGGTACGTTTTCTAGGATAGACCACATGTTAGGACACAAAAATGGTCTCAATAAATTTAAGAAGATTGAAATCATATCAAGCATTTTCTCTGATCACAATGCCATGAAACTAGAAATTAACCACAAAAGAAAAAATGAAAAATACTCAAACACATGGAAACTAAATAGCATTTTATTAAATAATGAATGGATTAACAATGAGATCAAAGAAGAAATAAAAAAGTTTCTAGAAACAAATGATAATGAGCATACATCAGCTCAAAATTTATGGGACACAGCAAAAGCAGTTCTGAGAGGGAAGTTTATTGCACTACAGGCATATCATAAGAAGCTAGAAAAAGCTCAAATAAGCAACCTGACCCTGCATCTAAAAGAACTAGAAAAACAACAACAAATAAAACCCCAGACAAGTAGAAGGAAGGAAATAATAAAGGTCAGAGCAGAAATAAATGACATAGAGGCTAAGGAAACAATACAGAGGATCAATGAAACAAGAAGCTGGTTCTTTGAAAAGGTAAACAAGATTGATGAACCTTTAACTAGACTCACCAAGAAAAAAAGAGAGAGGACTGAAATAAATAAAATTAGAAAGGACAGTGGAGAAATAACAACTGACACAACAGAAATACAAAGCATTGTAAGAAAATACTATGAAGAACTATATGCCAAAAAATTAGACAATCTTGGTGAAATGGACAAATTTCTTGAATCATATAACCTTCCAAAAATCAATCTGGAAGAATCAGAACACCTAAACAGACCAATTACAGCAAATGAGATCGAAACAGTTATCAAAAAACTCCCAAAAAAGAAAAGTCCTGGGCCTGATGGCTTCACAAGTGAATTCTATCAAAAATTCAAAGAAGAACTAACTCCTATTCTCCTCAAGCTATTTCAAAAAATTCAAGAGGAAGGAAGACTTCCAAACTCCTTTTATGAGGCAAGCATAATTCTGATCCCAAAACCGGGCAAAGACAACACAAAGAAAGAAAATTATAGGCCTATATCCCTGATGAATTTAGACGCTAAAATTCTGAACAAAATATTAGCCAACCGGATCCAGCAATATATGAAAAAAATCATACACCACGATCAAGTGGGATTTATTCTGGAGAGGCAAGGCTGGTTCAATATTCGCAAATCAATCAATGTGATACACCACATAAACAAAAGGAAGGACAAAAATCACATGATAATTTCAATAGATGCAGAAAAGGCATTTGATAAAATCCAGCACCCATTCATGCTCAAAACTCTCAGTAAAGTGGGAATACAGGGATCATTCCTTAACATGATAAAGGCCATCTACGATAAACCGACAGCAAACATCATACTAAATGGACAAAGATTAAAAGCAATCCCCTTAAGATCAGGAACCAGGCAGGGTTGCCCACTTTCACCACTCTTATTCAACATAGTTCTGGAAGTCCTAGCTACAGCAATCAGACAAGAAGAAGAAATAAAAGGCATACAAATTGGAAAAGAAGAAGTAAAACTGTCATTATTTGCAGATGATATGATATTGTATATTGAAAACCCTAAAGTCTCAGTCAAAAAACTACTGGACCTTATAAATGATTTCAGCAAGGTGGCAGGATATAAAATTAATACTCAGAAATCAGAGGCATTTCTATACACCAACAATGAAATATCAGCAAAAGAAATTAAGGAAACAATCCCCTTCACTATTGCAGCCAAAAAAATAAAGTACCTAGGAGTAAATTTAACCAAGGAGGTTAAGGACTTGTACTCAGAAAATTATAGAACATTGATAAAAGAAATCAAGGAAGATACAAACAAGTGGAAGCACATACCGTGCTCATGGCTAGGAAGAATAAACATCATTAAAATGTCTATATTACCCAAAGCAATTTATAAATTCAATGCAATACCAATTAAAATACCAATGACATACTTCAAAGATATAGAACACATATTCCAAAAATTTATATGGAACCAAAAAAGAACACGAATAGCCTCAGCAATCTTAAAAAGAAAAAATAAAGCAGGAGGTATCACTCTTCCAGATATCAAGGTTTACTACAAGGCCATTGTACTCAAGACAGCCTGGTACTGGCATAAGAACAGGCACATAGATCAATGGAACAGAACAGAGGACCCAGAAATAAACCCACAGCTTTATGGACAACTGATATTTGACAAAGGAGGAAAAAACATACAATGGAGTAAAGACAGCCTCTTTAACAAATGGTGTTGGGAAAATTGGACATCTACCTGCAAAAAAATGAAACTAGACCATCAACTTACACCATTCACAAAAACAAACTCAAAATGGATAAAAGACTTAAATGTAAGCCGTGAAACCATAAGCATCTTAGAAGAAAACATAGGCAGCAAGCTCTCCGACATCTGTAGCAGCGGTATATTTGCCGATTTATCTTCATGGGCAACTGAAATAAAAGGCAAGATAAACAAATGGGACTATATCAAACTAAAAAGTTTTTGCACAGCTAAAGACAATAGGAACAGAATAAAAAGACAAACCACACAATGGGAGAACATATTCGACAGCACATCTGATAAGGGGTTAATAACTAAAATTTATAAAGAACTTATAAAACGCAACACCAGGAAGACAAACAACCCAATCAAAAAATGGGCAAAAGAAATGAATAGAAATTTCTCCAAAGAGGACATACAGATGGCCAATAGGCATATGAAAAAATGCTCAACATCACTAATCATTAGAGAAATGCAAATTAAAACCACAATGAGATATCACCTCACACCAGTCAGAATGGCACTTATCAGCAAAACAACACAGAATAAGTGCTGGCGAGGATGTGGAGAAAAGGGAACCCTTCTGCACTGCTGGTGGGAATGCAGACTGGTGCAGCCACTGTGGAAAACAGTTTGGAGATTCCTCAGAAAATTAAAAATCGAACTGCCTTTTGACCCAGCTATCCCACTTTTAGGAATATACCCTAAGAACACCATAGC
Source organism: Rhynchonycteris naso (assembly GCA_037038555.1). Lineage (NCBI taxonomy): Eukaryota > Metazoa > Chordata > Mammalia > Chiroptera > Emballonuridae > Rhynchonycteris > Rhynchonycteris naso. The sequence continues at coordinate 146,378,949 of CM072999.1, read as the reverse complement.
ACTGTTCGAAAAGAAGAAATGCGCCCCCATGTTCGTGGCAGCATTGTTCACAATAGCGAAGATCTGGAAACAGCCCAAGTGTCCCTCAGAAGACGAGTGGATTAAAAAGCTATGGTACATATATACTATGGAATACTACTCAGCCATAAGAAACGATGACATCGGATCATTTATAACAAAATGGATGTACCTTGATAACATTATACGGAGTGAAATAAGTAAATCAGAAAAAAAGAAAAACTGAGAACAGCATGATTTCATACATAGGTGGGACATGAAAGTGAGACTATGAGACATGGACAAGAGAGTGGTGGTTACGGGGTGGGAGGAGGGAGGGGAGGGTGGGATAGGGAGGAGGGGAGGGACACAGGGAAAACCAGATTGAAGGTGACAGAGGACAATTTGACTTTTGGTGATGGGTATGCAACACAATTGAATGATAGGATAACCTGGAGATGTTTTCATTGTACATATGTACCCTGATTTATTGATGTCACCCCATTAGAATTAATAATAATAAAATATATATATATTAAAAAAAAAAAAAAAAAAAAAAAGAAGTTCAACTATCACTTTAAGTGACAAAGGCAGTTTCACTTGGTAACTAGAATGTTAAGTGCATATCATAATCAAAACTTGGTCTTGATATAAAGTTAAAGCTTCCTGCATCCTGAATCTGTGTCTGCTGCAGTAGAAAGTGAGCAGGTGATGGGGTGTGGGCAGCTGCTCCTATCTTTTCCAACCTAGGCTTCCACTCATGCACACAACTCCCTCCAGAGTTAAAGTGAGGAGAGGGAGGGGAGAAAAAGGATCATGAAAGTTCCAACATGCCTAATGACATTATGAACTGTTATCAACAGTATCCAAGGCCAACTGGCATATACACGTGTCAGATCTCCACATGCTCTCTTTAGATCTCCACGTGCTCTCCCTAGACATAAGGGGGGGGGGGAGGAGGTCTTCTTTGACTACAGAAAGCACACCTTATACCTCTCCATAGGTTTTACTTTGACTTGTTTTTCCCATGGAATCAAATTCTATCTCCCAATGCCATCCCCAAATATCCAAACCCTTCCCATTTATTATACCCTCTATGTGAGTAAGGTCATTAAGAGTCGTGATTCCTTCACCTCACATCCATTAGGATGGCTACTACTAAAATACCAAGAAAATAACAAGTGTTGGAGAGAATGTGGAGAAATTAGAATCCTGTGCATGGTTAGTGGGAGTGCAAAATGGTGAAGCCATTATGGAAAACAGTGTGATACTTTGTCAAAAAAAATTAAAGACAGAAGTAGTGATTCCACTTCTAGGTGTATACCCAAAAGAATCAAAAGCAAGTGCCTAAACATTTTTATACACCCATGTTCATAGCAGCATTATTCACAATAGCCAAAAGGTAGAAGCAGCACAAGTGTCCATCAACAGATGAAAAAATAAATAAATGCAGAGTCCATCATCTATACACACAAAGGAGTACCAACCTGAAAAAGGAAGCAAATTCTGGCACATGCTGCAACATAGAGGAATCTTAAGGACATTATATAAAATTAAATAAGCCAGTACAAGAAAACAAATATTGTATGAGTCCACTTATATGAGTTACCCAGAATAGACAAGTTCACAGAGACAGAAAGTAGAATTGATGCCAGGGGTAAAGGGAGGGAATTACTGGGAGCTAGTGTATAGTGGGTATAGAGTTTCTCTTTGGGAAGATAAAAAATTCTAGAGATGGATGGTGGTAGTGGTTTCCCAACAATGAGAATGTACTTAATGTCACTGAACTGTACACTTAAAATGGTTTAAATGGTAAATTATATATTGCCACAAAAACAATTTAAAAATAAAAAACCATCCTGATTCCTTCTACTAACATCTACTTTAAAAATATAATTTCTATTTTAGCCTCAGCCAAAACCTTCATGTTTACATCCTACCATATAGTCATCAACTACAAGGTGTATTCTGATTTCATAAATATTCAAAAGTGAAAAAGTGATTTGTCTTAGAATGAGCAAGATGTAGTATTTGAGATTTTCAGGCACATCAGCCACAACTCCAGAAATATCACTAAACCTTGGTGGCCAGTTTACTCCTGAGCCTATTATCTCATAATTGTTCTAGCAGAGGATGACATTTTTCCTTGAATGCATTTTTCCAGCTCCAACTCTCACTAGGCTGATTTAGAAAATTAACTTGTCTCTCCTGAACCACCTCTGAATTAAAATTAATGTGACCAGTCTCTTTGACCCACACCCCATCACTCATACACACAAAAGAGAAGACTTTCATGCTATAGAATATTTTCACACTTGGAATTTAAAATAGCATTATCTCAGCATTTCCAATTATAGGAAACTTAACACAAGAAAAAAAAAAAGAAGAATTGGATGTTTATCCCAAAACAATATTTTTACCCTTGACCTAAAATAAATAGGAGGTGCCAATAAAAGACAAGAAAGTCCTTGAGAGGAAAATGGTAAATTATTCATATTAGGACAACAAAAGATTTACAGGTGTAATGAAAAAATATAAATTTAGCAAGTGCAAGATTAAAACAGTATTATGACGTCCACTTAGCATTTAACTCTGAGCTCAAGGACACACAAATATGCTGGAATTGTTGACTCTATAAAGGTTCAAGAGCATTGAGTTAGCAATGACAGGCAAAACACCATTTCTACATCCTACCCATAGCAAGAAAACAGTAATCAATACACATTACCAAACTGTGCGTGGTCCACAGTTCTTCACATAGGGAGAGTGTGATGGGAAATTAAGAATCTATATCTTAGAGCAGCTGAGCAGTTAAGAAGGCCAAGCTCATTTTCTTGGGTGAAATTTCCTGGGTTCAAATTTCAGCTCTGTCATTCATTACCTCCAAAAGCTTTAATGAGATTCCCAACCTTTTTCATTATTCTTCTGTAAAATGAAAATTAAAACCAAATTAATAGAAAAGATGGGGACATTCAAGGGGGGGGGGGAATAATTTGGTTGAAATACTAAGCACATTGCCAAGCATATAGGCACTTCTCAACTAATGTTATTTTTTATGTAATAGAGGAAAATATAAACTTTTCTTCAATAGCAGAAGTTTGGAAGAAATTTAGAAATAATTTGTCTAGGTTTCTTTTCACTCCAATTTCACTTCTTACTTACATAAATGCCACCAGAGTAATTTCAAATTAATTAACAGGTAGATAGTTAACAGAATACAGCAGTGATCCTCAAACTTGGATGTTCATCAGAATCACCTGAAGAGTGTTATAAAACACACATTGCTGGGCCCTCTTCCCAGAGTTCCTGGCTTAGTAAGTCTGGGTGTGCCTGAAAATTTGCATTTCTTACAATTTCCCAGGTGATCTTGCTGTGGCTGGTCTGGGAACTGCACCTGGAGAACAACTGGTCTACCCTGTCCTATTCCTGCCCTATCATTACCACTATCTTTTCTTTTAGAGCTTTACTCCTAACGCTTCTCTGACTCCAAAACTAACCCTGGGTACCTCATTCTAAAGTCTTGCTATCACTTGTTCTAATGTCTAGTTGATAATATGTTATGTGGCCCACACAGAGCTACCCAAAAAGAATCAGCCACCTTCAGATTCCATCATATCTGGGTCCTGATCCCAGGGGAGCCAGACCCCCAGGTCATTAGAAATGGTCCCAAAATCTCTGCCTGATGTGCAGTTGGTTCCCTCAGAAATTTAGAGCCCTCGTGTGCCTAGAATGCAAGGGAGGAGAGCTCTATCTAACTTCCATCTGCCTGGGTCCCTGGCACCGTCTCCCACCTCCAGGATTTGCAGTGTATAGGGACTTGCATTGAGTTATCCAGTTGACCTCCATACATGGGGGGGGGGGGGGCGAGGAGACTGACGAAACAGACAGACCACTCCAGCTTGGGAGGCAGCAGTTTAATAAGCAAAGGAATTTACAAGGCTTGTCTTGGTCAACCGCAGGTAGATCTCCGCACCCAGCCGGCCAGAACCACAGACTAAGCCCCCAACTCATAACAGAGCTGTAATAGCCATCTAAAAAATAATAATAATGAAACAGCAAACGCTCCAGAAAGCAAAAAGATGTCATGAATCTAAAATTGGTTAAGCATGTATTCTGCTCTAGCTTTTACCCATGCTCTCATTTAAATGATGTACAGTGAAATTCTTGGAGCTTTGTTGGAAGTAACAGTAATCCAGGGTATTGAGGGGCCGTGAAAAGTAATGGCTGCAGTTCAGATGAGACCACTGTTAGAACAATAATGCAAACAGTGTCTGAGAGCTTTGATATGAGAACAGGCCCCCCTGGTTCCGAGTTAGAGGCCAGCTCGAAGTTATCCCCCAAGGTGATACGTGATTGATAGTGATTTCAGCTAAAATGTTGATGACTGAAAATGGCATAAGGGAATGTGCATGTAGAGAGGACCCAGAAGAGAGAGACACAGTCTGATAGAGGGGAGGCATCTCCTCTCCATTCTCAACATCTCTTATAAGACAATTGCTCAGGAATAACCAATTCTCTTATTACTATTCCAAGCCCCAATTTTTCTGATACCTCCATTGTACAAAATATCCAATTAACTAATATATCTTGTTTTCTTGCATTCAGAAAAATCTACTTGCTAGCTGTCCATTCAATACATGTATTTCTTTCACTTCGCTTTAACCTGTTATACTGATATCGTCTATCTCAGAATTTCTATAGGTTCTTATGCTAATATCCAAAAGTCCAGCTCTAACTCAGTCTTCAGCTTCTTTCTTTCCCAGAAGCCTTTTGAGTGTAGGGACCATATGTGGTGTTGTTCCTGCAACCAACCTAGGGCAGGACTTGTGATCCATGGATACTTGTATGTATATGCTGAAGGGGTTCATTGATAGAGGAGGGGAAAAATACTCTGAAATGTTTTTCTGAGGAGTCAGACTTGCAACCTTGGATGTTACACCAATTCTCATGTTCTTAATCCGTGGAGTTGAATTCAGCATTGTCTCGGGCAATTTGGATTTATATTTTAGCTCACTCTTTCTGAGAATTGTTTTGTGTTTTATTTCTTATCAGCATTCCCAGAAACTATTAACATTTTAAGAAGCTGGGAAAATGCAGTGAGACCAAAAACTATTCTGGAAGGCTAAAGCCCTATCATGGTCTCCTCTCAGACAAGGATAAACAGGTTCTAACACAGGGGTGCTCAATATGTCCAGCGCAATCTACTGGTCAATCGTGAAGGAAGTGTGGGTAGATCGCATGACATTAAAAAGACATTTGTCTTTTGATTGGCATACAGGGTAGCCAATCTGACGTCTGAACTTTTGACACCCTACGCATGCGTGTTAAACGGCGCTAACTTATTCAGTTACATTGCTGCGTAGTTAGCCTTCAATTTATTTAAATTAAATACAACAAAGGGTATAAAAATGAGTGCTGTAGCTGGTCCAAGTAAGAAGCCTAAAACCTACCACTTTCATACAGAATGGGAGGGGATTTTTTTCACTATGTCATATTCTAAGTGGTTTGCCTCATCTGTCTGTGTGCCATTGCTATCCCAAAGAAGGGAAATGTAAAGCGGCTTTTTCAGACTGTTCATAAAAACTATGACATTGACTTTCCTCCAGAAAGAGAGCTGAGAAGGAGAAAGGTGAAAGAAGAATACACAATATTAAATACTAATAATAGTAACTTAAATAATGATAATATAGAAGAAATAAATTTATGTTTTGCATTTTTATTGTAGGTAGATCATTTTGACTTGGTCATCTTATAAGTAGCTCGCAAGCTGAAAACGTGTGGGCATCTCTGTTCTAACATTTTTTTGTTTCTACTCCATTTAGCTGTCAGCTGATAACATTCATTCCCGGTATCGCTAAGGACTGACGGCCTGTTGAACTGAACAGCAGCTTGTTACATGTGAACCAAATGCATGTGCTGAACTTTTGTAGTTTCTGTCTTTTTTGTTTGTTTGTTTTACTTACATTAGAGCATTTTGCTTAAAATGGGAAGCCAGTTTCAAGCTTTACCACCCTTCAGACTTGGGGTAATATGAGGCTGTAAATTTGCCACTCAGGTTAGGAGCTCATCTCTCTCCAGAAAAAATCTCCCCTAACTCTAGAGGGAGGGGCCCTATTGGGAGGTCTCCCAGAACACACATATCTGGGGTTGACCTCCCACCAACAAACCAGCCCCAGCATTGAACAGGGAAAAGTCGTTACATTGTTTTCTTTTGCATACAATAGATAACTGACAGGCAAGCTAGAAGGAAGAATTCCGGTGTTGCTAATATATACAAAATTATCAGAAACCCAAACTCAACAAATTCATAACATTAATAGTAATAAAAGCTATCTATGGGGAGAGCAAGATGGCAACGGAGTAGGCGGACGTACCAACTTCCAACTCCCAGAAGCAAAGTGGATTATAACTCAATTTAAAGAACCATCATCTGGATAAACCAACTATGAACTAAACTAAGTGAACTCTTCAACCAAGGAACACAGAAGAAGCCACATTGAGACTGGTAGGAATAGCGAAAACGCGAAGAGGGCTGCCCAGCTCCCCGGAGCAAACGGCAGCCCGGAGAGACCCGTGTGGCGGGAGGAGAGTTTGGCGGAGAGGGAGGGACCTGGGTCCCAGGAACCAAGCCCCAGCCTGCAGTCCTAGAGCCTAGAAGAGGCGTTTGGACAGTTTTGAGCTGTGAAACAAGTGAGGGAGCTCCCAGGCCTACAGTGTGGAGTATTAGGTCCCTTCCTACTCTGCTGAGGGCTGCTTAGGAGTTTGGGGCGACAGGACGCTGAGACGCGGTTCTGTCGGCGTGGGTGGAGGCCAGGCCAGTGGGAGATCGGTCTAGCCCAGAGGGTCAGAGGGGATGCGCGAAAGTGGTCCGGAAGCTGCGGGCCCGCCTTTAATCCCACTTAGAGGGACAAAGTGGGAGGCCAGGAACGGGCAGGCCCTGCGCAAGCCGGCCCTGACCACGGGGACCGAGCTACGACCAGGGACGGGTAGGGGCTCGCAGCTGAGCTGACGCTACCAGCCCCCCACCCCACCGGGCCAGAGAAACCGCGGTTGGCCAGTATACGTGCACGAGCGGGCTCCGAGCGCGGGAACGGGGTGGACCCCGAGACAAGTGGAGGCTCGCAGCTGAGCCCACGCTACTATCCCCGCCCGGCCGGAGAAACCACGGATAGCATTCATACGTGCACAAGCGGGCTCCGAACGTGGGGGCGGGGTAGAGTCCGGGACGAGTGGAAGTACGCAGCTGAGCGGAAGCCAGCAAACACGCTCTCCCCAATAAACCTTGGTTTCCGACCATGCGCAGAAGGGCCCTGGCCTTGAGGGCGGGGCTAAAGCTCTGGACGGGCAAAAGATTACAGCTGAGACCACGTCAAAAGCCCCGCCTAACCCGTGGAACTGTAGCGAGCAGGCTCCGACTGCTGGTTCTGGGCAGAAGTCCGGAAATAGGCTGGGTCCGCAGCTGAGGAAAAGGTGCTCACCTCTACCCTTGGTGCTAAGTCTTGTGGCTTTAGTGACAGCCCCTCCCACGGAGGAGAGGCAGAAATCACAGCAAAAGCCACAGTGGGCCGGCGCTGGCAACGCTCATACCCAACCACCCTAGGCACCGGCAGAGGGGGTGGGGGGCCTGCAGATACACCACACCTAGAGAACACAAAGGCAACACCTACTGGACTCCAGTGGCCACAACTCACTTATACACAGAAAAAATGGGCAGGCAGAGGAATGCAAACCAAATGAATCAAGAGAAATCCCCAGAGAAGGACCTGAATGAACCAGATATAACCAAATTACCAGAAGCAAAATTTAGAATAATGATAGTTAGGATGTTCAAAGAAATTAGAGCAACAATGGATAGTCATTATGAACACAAAAATAAAGAGATAACAAGTATAAAAAACAAAATTGAAATAATAAAAAAGAATCAGACAAAAATGACAAATACAGTATCAGAACTGAAGACGACAATGGAAGGAAATAAAAGCAGGATGAATGATGCTGAGGATTGAATAAGCGAGTTAGAGGACACAATAAACAAAGGCACAGAAGCAGAGAAGAAAAAGGAAAAGAGACTTAAAAAATGTGAGAAAACTCTAAGGGAGCTTTGTGACTACATGAAGAGAAACAACATTCGCATCATAGGGGTGCCTGAAGAAGAGGAGAGATGACAGGAAATGGAAACTTTGTTCAATCAAATCATAGCAGAAAACTTTCCTAAATTAAGGCTGGGAAACACTCCACACATTCAAGAAGCACACAAACTCCATTAAAGAGAAACCCAAAAAGATCTACACCAAGACACATCATAGTTAAAATACCAAAGCTAATGGATAAAGAAAAAATTTTAAAAGCTGCTAGAGAAAAAAAGGCTATCACCTACAAAGGAGCCCCCATAAGGATGACATCGGACTTCTCAACAGAAACACTTGAGGCCAGAAGGGAATGGCAAGATATAATCAAAGTAATGCAGAACAAGAACCTACAACCAAGACTACCTTATCCAGCAAGGCTAACGTTTAAAATTGAAGGAGAAATAAAGAGCTTCCCAGAAAAAGAAAGCCTGAAGGAATTCATAAAAACCAAACCAATTCTGCAAGAGATACTAAGGGGCCTCTTGTGAACAGTTTAAAGGGAGGAATGAATAGGGCAAAAGAAGAATACAGCTTTAAAGAATAAAATGGCAATAAACAACTACATATCAATAATAACCTTAAATGTAAATGGATTAAATGATCCAACCAAAAGACATAGGGTAGCTGCATGAATAAAGAAACAGGACCCATATATATGCTGTCTACAAGAGACACACCTTAAAACAAAAGATGCTCATAGACTGAAGGTAAAAGGATGGAAAAAAATATTTCATGCAAATGGAAATGAAAAAAAAGCAGGGGTAGCAATACTTATATCAGACAAAATGGACTTTAAAACAAAGGCTGTAGTAAGAGATAAAGGAGGACACTACATACTGATAAAGGGAACAATTCAACAGGAAGATATAACTATTGTAAATATCTATGCACCAAATATAGGAGCCCCGACATACATAAAGCAGACTTTGATGGATATAAAGGGCGAGATTAACAGCAATACTATCATAGTAGGGGATTTCAATACCCCTCTAACAACACTGGATAGATCCTCAAGAAAGAAAATTAATAAAGAAACAGCAGACTTAAAGGATATACTAGATCAACTTGATTTAATAGATATCTTCAGAACTTTTCACCCTAAAGCAGTAGAATATACATTCTTCTCAAGCGCTCATGGTACGTTTTCTAGGATAGACCACATGTTAGGACACAAAAATGGTCTCAATAAATTTAAGAAGATTGAAATCATATCAAGCATTTTCTCTGATCACAATGCCATAAAACTAGAAATTAACCACAAAAGAAAAAATGAAAAATACTCAAACACTTGGAAACTAAATAGCATGTTATTAAATAATGAATGGATTAACAATGAGATCAAAGAAGAAATAAAAAAGTTTCTAGAAACAAATGATAATGAGCATACATCAACTCAAAATTTATGGATACAGCAAAAGCAGTTCTGAGAGGGAAGTTTATTGCACTACAGGCATATCATAAGAAGCTAGAAAAAGCTCAAATAAGCAACCTGACCCTGCATCTAAAAGAACTAGAAAAACAACAACAAATAAAACCCAAGACAAGTAGAAGAAAGGAAATAATAAAGGTCAGAGCAGAAATAAATGACATAGAGGCTAAAGAAACAATACAGAGGATCAATGAAACAAGAAGCTGGTTCTTTGAAAAGGTAAACAAGATTGATGAACCTTTAACTAGACTCACCAAGAAAAAAAGAGAGAGGACTCAAATAAATAAAATTAGAAAGGACAGTGGAGAAATAACAACTGACACAACAGAAGTACAAAGCATTGTAAGAAAATACTATGAAGAACTATATGCCAAAAAATTAGACAATCTTGGTGAAATGGACAAATTTCTTGAATCATATAACCTTCCAAAAATCAATCTGGAAGAATCAGAACACCTAAACAGACCAATTACAACAAATGAGATCGAAACAGTTATCAAAAAACTCCCAAAAAAGAAAAGTCCTGGGCCTGATGGCTTCACAAGTGAATTCTATCAAAATATCAAAGAAGAACTAACTCCTATCTTCCTCAAGCTATTTCAAAAAATTCAAGAGGAAGGTAGACTTCCAAACTCTTTTTATGAGGCGAGCATAATTCTGATCCCAAAACCGGGCAAAGACAACACAAAGAAAGAAAATTATAGGCCTATATCCCTGATGAATTTAGACGCTAAAATTCTCAACAAAATATTAGCCAACGGGATCCAGCAATATATGAAAAAAATCATACACCACGATCAAGTGGGATTTATTCTGGAGAGGCAAGGCTGGTTCAATATTCGCAAATCAATCAATGTGATTCACCACATAAACAAAAGGAAGGACAAAAATCACATGATAATTTCAATAGATGCAGAAAAGGCATTTGATAAAATCCAGCACCCGTTCATGCTCAAAACTCTCAGTAAAGTGGGAATACAGGGATCATTCCTTAACATGATAAAGGCCATCTACAATAAACCGACAGCAAACATCATACTAAATGGACAAAGATTAAAAGCAATCCCCTTAAGATCAGGAACCAGGCAGGGTTGCCCACTTTCACCACTCTTATTCAACATAGTTCTGGAAGTCTTAGCTACAGCAATCAGACAAGAAGAAGAAATAAAAGGCATCCAAATTGGAAAAGAAGAAGTAAAACTGTCATTATTTGCAGGTGATATGATATTGTATATTGAGAACCCTAAAGTCTCAGTCAAAAAACTACTGGACCTTATAAATGAATTCAGCAAGGTGGCAGGATATAAAATTAATACTCAGAAATCAGAGGCATTTCTATACACCAACAATGAAATATCAGCAAAAGAAATTAAGGAAACAATCCCCTTCACTATTGCAGCCAAAAAAATAAAGTACCTAGGAGTAAATTTAACCAAAGAGGTTAAGGACTTGTACTCGGAAAATTATAGAACATTGATAAAAGAAATCAAGGAAGATACAAACAAGTGGAAGCATATACCGTGCTCATGGCTAGGAAAAATAAACATCATTAAAATGTCTATATTACCCAAAGCAATTTATAAATTCAATGCAATACCAATTAAAATACCAATGACATACTTCAAAGATATAGAACACATATTCCAAAAATTTATATGGAACCAAAAAAGAACACCAATAGCCTCAGCAATCTTAAAAAGAAAAAATAAAGCAGGAGGTATCACTCTTCCAGATATCAAGGTTTACTATAAGGCCATTATACTCAAGACAGCCTGGTACTGGCATAAGAACAGGCACATAGATCAATGGAACAGAACAGAGAACCCAGAAATAAACCCACAGCTTTATGGGCAACTGATATTTGACAAAGGAGGAAAGAACATACAATGGAGTAAAGACAGCCTCTTTAACAAATGGTGTTGGGAAAATTGGACATCTACCTGCAAAAAAATGAAACTAGACCATCAACTTACACCATTCACAAAAACAAACTCAAAATGGATAAAAGACTTAAATGTAAGCCGTGAAACCATAAGCATCTTAGAAGAAAACTTAGGCAGCAAGCTCTCCGACATCTGTAGCAGCGGTATATTTGCCGATTTATCTCCACGGGCAAATGAAATAAAAGGCAAGATAAACAAATGGGACTATATCAAACTAAAAAGTTTTTGCACAGCTAAAGACAATAGGAACAGAATAAAAAGACAAACCACACAATGGGAGAACATATTCGACAGCACATCTGATAAGGGGTTAATAACTAAAATTTATAAAGAACTTATAAAACTCAACACCAGGAAGACAAACAACCCAATCAAAAAATGGGCAAAAGAAATGAATAGAAATTTCTCCAATGAGGACATACAGATGGCCAATAGGCATATGAAAAAATGCTCAACATCACTAATCATTAGAGAAATGCAAATTAAAACCACAATGAGATATCACCTCACACCAGAATGGCACTTATCAGCAAAACAACACAGAATAAGTGCTGGCGAGGATGTGGAGAAAAGGGAACTCTTCTGCACTGCTGGTGGGAATGCAGACTGGTGCAGCCAGTGTGGAAAACAGTTTGGAGATTCCTCAGAAAATTAAAAATCGAACTGCCTTTTGACCCAGCTATACCACTTTTAGGAATATACCCTAAAAACACCATAGCACTGTTCGAAAAGAAGAAATGCGCCCCCATGTTCGTGGCAGCATTGTTCACAATAGCGAAGATCTGGAACCAGCCCAAGTGTCCATCAGAAGACGAGTGGATTAAAAAGCTATGGTACATATATACTATGGAATACTACTCAGCCATAAGAAACGATGACATCGGATCATTTATAACAAAATGGATGTACCTTGATAACATTATACGGAGTGAAATAAGTAAATCAGAAAAAAAGAAAAACTGAAAACAGCATGATTTCATACATAGGTGGGACATGAAAGTGAGGGTATGAGACATGGACAAGACAGTGGTGGTTATGGGATGGGGGGAGGGAGGGAAGAGTGGGATAGGGATGAGGGGAGGGACACAGGGAAAACCAGATTGAAGGTGACAGAGGACAATTTGACTTTTGGTGATGGGTATGCAACACAATTGAATGATAAGATAACCTGGAGATGTTTTCATTATACATATGTACCCTGATTTATAGGTGTCACCCCATTAGAATTAATAATAATAAAATATATAAAAAAAAAAACTATCTGTTACATATTCAACATGCACCAGGTTCCATGCTAGATGCTCTATATTAAAAGGAGATTTTTGAAGAATCCACGCTTATTGTATTTTGTTTTGTTCTGTTCTGTTTGGGGCCAGGGGAACTTACTTGGTTTTTCTGCTATAACTGTCCCCATTATGTTCTATGGGATTCTTCCATGCCCGTGGTGTGGTAAAGAATCTTACCATGATCGCAAACTTTCTTAACAGCCATCGGTCTCATGCTGGTTCTCAAAGCCTGAATCTTTTTCATTTTAAAATTGTATAGACTCACTTTAAAACCAAAGCTCCCTGCTCTGCAGGCTGGATATGAAGTTTCAGCAGCTGAGGGTGAAGGGCCTGGCCGCCCCCTCTCCCCCATTCTTGCTCTTCCCTGTTCCCTGTGTGTTGCCCCACGGGGTGGGGTGGGGTGAGGAGGAGGGAAGAAGGAGGCAGGTCTCCCTCTATTGGCCGAGCAGTGTGATGGCATGCCCTCCCTCTGTCCCTACTTCTCCAGGTGATGTTCTCTGTTTGTCACATGTCCACCTACAGGGCACCCTCTGGTCTTCCACTCCCTCCCCCACACCCCCAAATCTGACATTTGGGGGGCATCAGGTGAAGCCCCCCCATAAGCTCTGTGAGGAAGGGCCGGTCCCAGCACTGAGTCCTCTCTGAATTTAGGATGCAGGCTAACTAACAACTTTTATTCTCCTTTCACACCTTTGCCATATTTCCAGGAAAACAAACAATAATCAGTTGATGTCCCATTTAATACTCAAATCATTTCTATGAAGGAAAGAGCATTAACCCTATTCTAAGAATTTAGGAAATAGCTGTTTTCAAGTAAAATATAAGTCCTCCGACTGACATCATTATGACCAGTCATTAGCTGATAATCTTAGCTGGTTATCTGGGGAAACATCCTAGAGGTAATAACACCAGAGGAGCATGAATCCACCTGGGTCTTAGCTTCTAAATGTCATTTTCTAAAAAAAAAAAAAAGTAAACCACTTCTTGGAGAAAGGGTCTGGGACAGTGAACATATAAAATGATCCTAGAAAATCTTGTAGTGAGAAATTAAAGAAGTGCTCAAATGAAAACCAAAAAGACGGGGTTATGTCAAAGGGACACAGAGCTAACCAGAAAGATCTCCCAACAGACAAAGCTGGAACAATCTGAGGAATGAAATAAATGACACAGTATTGATTTGTAATGCAAAGTATGAAATGCAGATATGCAGAAATGAGCTCATTCTGATATGAATAAAGAATTGGATAAATAAATAAATGGGGGAGAAGTGGAAAATCTTCCCTACACAGGAATTTCAAATAATTCGAATAGAGACCTCAGGCTTGAGTGTGGGCTGGACCTTGTGATTCAGAGAGCAGAATGTGGAAAGGGAAAAATAGCAACTTCACAGTGGAGAAACCCAACAAATGTCACCTTAACCAACTAAGGTTATCATTCCTGGTGATTTCATGTGAATATCATGCATCTCCTGATACAATGTGTGAAGGGACTTCACCTCTGCCGCATATTAGAAAAAGAAAAAGAACCTGTCAATCCAGTCTAGTCAGGGGGGAAATGGCAAATAATAGCCAAAAAGTATAAACAATCCAAAAGTCCGCCACTTGATGAATGGATAAATAAAATTTTGTATAGTCATATAATTGAATAGTTTTCAGCCATAAAAAGGAATGAGGTAGGCTTATACTATGAATAGATGTGACTTGAAAACATTATGCTAACTGAGAAAAGCCAATTACAAAAGACCCCATATTGCATGATTGTATTTATATGAAATGTCTGGAACAGGCATATCCAGAGACACAGAAAGTCGTTTCCCAGGGATGGGAAGAAGAGAATGGGGAATGACTGCAGTGGATATAGAGATTGGGGAGGGGAGGGGAGGGCGGATAATGAGAATGCTCTGGAAATAGTGGTGACTACTGAACAACTTTGTAAATATACTAAAACCCACTGAATTATACACTTTAAAAGAGATTTTTATGATATATAAATTACATCTCAATAAAGCGGTTATAAAAAGGAAAATGTGTTTTAAAGAATCCAAGGGAAGAAAATGAACACTTAGTGAGGCATAGACTTCCGTTTTTAGGACACCTGCATTAGGCCACACGCATACTAACAGTTGTACAGATACTTGTTGCAAAGATTACAGAAGTCTGGCAATTAAAGGGCCACACAAGACTGCAGAGCAGACTTACACAAGGCTCTACTGGGACAAAGAATGTGGAAGGGAGTACCGGCAAGCACTGAGGGCCATGAGGTTGCCAGGTACAGCTCCCAGGGATCCTCCTTCACTCTCTCTGGATTATGGTCCTCCAGGTTATCAGTGAGGACTCCTGGTCTGGAAGAGCTGGGTCCAGTTTCCAGGGGCGTCCTTCACACCCCACTAGTCACGTAATCCAGCCAGGCTGTTGAAGCAATCACTCCATATGCAAGCCCATCGATCTACACATCTCTAGCCAACCTAAACAAGTTAACCTTGGTGCATTACAGATTACTAACTGGCCCGCCTGTCCTTAACTCAACCGAGAGTCAGTTTCTACCACTATCCAAAAGTAGAGCGTTCCTACGAAGTTTTGTTCTCCAAAAAGGCATAAAGCAAAGAAGCAATTACCATTCATCTTTAGGAGTAAATGTTAGAGCATTCCAAAACCCAAAAAATAACCTACCAAATCATAACAAATATGCTTAATTATATCCAGTTTTACACTAAGCATAACATCCTCATAAACTCTCTTAGCCTTTCCTGATACCTTTGGACACATCTCGCTAACAGACGCACAAAATAAATTGAGATAAAGCACAATGCCCACAGACACAGTTCAGAGCTCTAGCGGCTTGCTGCTGAGACGCTGAGTGTAGTTCCTGGAAAGGAGCCAGTGGGCCTGACCTGTGGTGGCGCAGTGGATAAAGCGACGACCTGGGAACACTGAGGTCGCCAGTTCAAAACCCTGCACTGGTCTGGTCAAGGCACATATGGGAGTTGATGCTTCCAGCTCCTCCCCCCTTTCTCTCTTTCTCTCTCTGTGTGTCTCTCTCACTCTGTGTCTCCTCTCTAAAATGAATAAAATAAAAATAAAAATAAATTAAAAAAGAAAGAAAGGAGCCAGCGGGGCCCCTCTTCCTGCTCGGGGCGCACTGCCTGCACAATGCTGAACACTATTTTCCCTTTTCATATTTTTTTCATAAAAACGAAAACCTTCTTTCGATTTCCAATAGTGAAAACAGTTTGTAATGTGGTCTTTCGTAAAAGCAAAGTGGCATAACACGAGCTTTCGAAAAGCAGGGGATTCTTGTATCAGACATCAGGTTTCCTAGGGATAGTCATGTGGAAATCCAGCTGTAAAAAATTTGTCATAAGCAGCCTTGGACTGCTATGACTAGTGTCCTGGACAGGAAAGAAGCTTCAAGTGTTTGACACAAAGATATTTTTAATTTGCAGGTGACAGTGCATAGAAGAAGGGCTTCTTCCATACAGGCTCCTTGGAAAGACATGGTGTCAACTGTTCACAGCTGGAGGCCACTGTGGCTTTACATAGAATAAGGTGGCATTGACCCTGGCTGGTGGCTCAGTGGATAGGGCATTAGCCTAGTAGTGTATGGACGTCCCAGGTTTGATTCCTGGTCAAGGAACACAGTAGAAGTGACCATATGCTTCTCCCTGCCCTCCCTCTTCCCCCTCTTTCCTTCTTCTCCTCCTGTAGCCAGTGCCTCAATTGCTTCAATTGTGGCCCCAGGCACAGAGAATGGCTCAATTAGAGCGCATCAGCCTCAGGCACTAAAAATAGCTTGGTACTCGAGCATTGGTCCTAGATGAGGTTGCTGGCTGAGTCCCACTCAGGGTGCATGTGGAAGTCTGCCTCACTATATTCCCTCCTCTCACGTAAAAAAGAAGAAGTAAAAAGAATGATGTGACAACAGGTTGGACCGGCATTACAGGTCATTAGCTGAAGTGAGGTTAGATCTTTTCAGATTTAGATGGGAAAAACAAGTTTTCTGTTTTTACAAGTGAAAGGCAGCAGAGTTCTGCATGTCCTATAGCCATGGTCCTAACACTGGGGATGGTTTTGCCTGTCTAGGGACATCTGGCAATGTCTGGAGACATTCTGGGTTGTCACAACCAGAGTGCAAGAGTGCTACTGGAATCTAGGACACAGAGCCAGGGATGCTGCTAACTATGCTACAAGTCATAGGACAGCTCCCACAACAGAGAACCATCCAGTCCAAATGTCGATCGTCCCCAGGTTGAGCAAGCCCACACTGCAGAGAACCGAGGGGCGTCCAAACTGTGAATTATTAGTGCCAACCCTGAGTCAGCAGTACTCGTTCACCTACACAAAACTTTATTCTGTGGGATAACCTACCAATTTATGTTTGTCCACGAAAACGAGTCATTTTGCCACCACATGGCCTCTAGTTTGGCCCTACTGACTTAATCCACTTACACAAAAAAAACACTTCTTAGCAGACAAGTTTCTTTAGGCCTAAGAAATTCTGTAGTGTAAAGCTAAAGATCTCTCCTCACTGAGTAGATTCTGCACACAATTTAGTACTGCAGTGGTCGACACAGAAAATAAATATTTAAATTTGCTGAATTCAAAACAAGGAAAGAAGGGTCGCTCCAACAATATCAGGAGATTGTGCCAGACACCATGGCAAATGTCTTTATTTTGTATTTTGTAAGAAAGCGGCGATGCCTCAAACACCAGGCTTGAGATAAGCTATATGTCTAAGTGGGCTTTGCCCGTAATGCAATAGGGCCAGAATTGCTAGATTTATCCCAACCAAGTATTTTAAAAGTTGGTACCCAATGATCAGCATCCTGATGAAGCTGAAACAAAGATCTGTTTGCATCATTGGTATACTTTCTGGCAACAATAGCAACCTGGGTTCTAGGAACATAATTTTGCCTGAGATCACTGGTTTCAAGGCTTAGAATTGATTTGTTTTCTAAACATTGGACCTGATGCTATAAAAAATCTTTTGTGCACTATTATTGCTTTTTATGATTTATATCAATGTGTCACAAAATACGGTAGAATTTCTTTGCCTCAAAATCACCAAGGGTGTTGTTTAAAAAGTAGGTTTTGAAATTCCAGAGATGGATAACAGTGATGGTTGAACAACCATGTAAATGTACTTCGTTGAACTATACACTTAAAAATGATTAAAATTGTCAATTTTATGTTGTGCATATTTTACAACAATAAAAAAATTTAAGGTAAAAATAGGTTATTAAACCCAATGGATGAATGAATAAGAATCTGAGGAATGGTACCTGGGAATTTGCATATTCATAGTTCTTCCCCTAGTATTTCTTATGCAACCTGGTTTAGAAACTATTACATTAGATAGGCAATAAAAGTGAAGGCAGCAGAGTTCTGCATGTCCTATAGCCATGGTCCTAAATACAAAGGCAATAAATACAAATGATTTTTTTGTATGACTGATTAAGGGGGTCAGACAACAGTGTGGGGTTATTAGAGGGAAAGACGGTGGGGGAGGTGGAAGAGGGTAAAGGGGGGATAAATGGTGATAGAAGGAGACTTGACTTGGGAAGGTGAACACAGTGCAATGTATAGATGATATATTATAGGACTGCACACTTAAAACCTACATTATTTTATTAACCGATGTTACCCCAATAAATTCAATAAGAAATTTAAAATATATATATATATGATGCTGACTCACAAGGTTAAATGTCTCAAAAAGTGAAGGCCCAAGACAAAAAACATCTGCCTCTAATACCTAAAAATAACAAAGCTTTATAAGTCCAAAAACATCCCTTTATAGAAAGAGCCTCCTATTCACATTCTTTACTTCATGAAGAGTCTATGAGGAAAAATAAAAGAAGTATAAATCCTATAAAATTAAAATGCAACATAAATGATCAGCAGCATGACCACAGGCACTTAACATACCCCTGCATGATTTTGGCCAAGTTCATCAACCTTCAAACATTCTAGGGAAATGTTCGCAATAGGAACAAAGCCATTGTAATGCTTGCTCACCACTCAAATTGCTATCATGAGTGCCACATGAGCAGTGGTTTGTTGAATTGAATGATCATAAGCACAGATTTGCTGAATTGACTGGTTCAAGGTTTTCTGAATATGCTTGATGGAGACTGATTACCATATCAAACCTAGCATCTATTTTAAATGATTGAAAACCCTGAAATGTACTGAGACCTTATTATTCTCCATCAAGCATATAGTCAAAATTCCATAGGCTTAACCTTCCATTAAGTTTAACCACTTCTACCTGCTGAAAAGACCAATCTCTCTGTCAGTATGTGGCTGGAAAAGACATGGCCTCGGGCCACACATGAAGGCAGCCGGTAGCCCAGGGCTCCAAATAGAAAGTTTTCAAAAGTAACATGGAAAACAGACTGTGCGACTCTGAGGCAGGTTACTGTTGACAGAGTGGAAGATATTTTGTTCTGAAAAGTAAAATGATGAGAATATTCAAAACATGCACCTAGACAGGTTACTTGGCTGGATCCATGACACCCATCTAAAGATATTTGAAATAAGAGAATAGTAAGAATTCATGCTTCTATGCAACTTATATCTTACTGTTTGCTAAATTTAAACCCTTTGCTTTAAAAAACCTCAGTATGTCAATAAAATGCCAGAAAAATAAAATAATAATAGTAGAAGATATCATTATTTCATTTTTCTGGAGATTGACTGCAGCATGAGGGCCAAAAGGTAAAATATTATTGCTATTGTCAGCCAATAGATATAGATACTATAAAATTCTAAATAGAGTTAGATGGTAGAAGAAATTATTGAGAGTGGTCCCAGGAGAGTGTTTAGAAAAGCTTAGATAGAGCATCTGTCCAAAGTAATTTAGGTGGAGCCCTACCTAGAAGCCTAAGTGAAATACCTGGTGTTTCAAGACATCTGCCTTCTCTCTAATTCTATTGTAGTCATACAAAATTAGATAGAACTGTTGACATTAAGAGCTGGGAAGGACTTTAGAGATTATTATTCCAACCCTCCGATTGGATGCTAAGGAGCCTGGGGCCCAAGCCAGTGAACAGACTTGACCAAAGTACTTGGTCCAAAGATACCACATCCCTTGATTCTCCTAATTCCATATTGGTCTCAACTCCCCCAAGCCAAATTGAGTATGTTGCTTTGCAGTGATGGTAAGACACCTAAGTTCCAGGGAAAATGCTCACTCCTATGGAAAGAGTTTAGCTCGTATAGTGATCACACCATGTTTCACATGGCCCTCCAACCGCATACTGGAATATGCTTCCTAAGGAAGCTTTCGTCCAGTATGGTGAATAACAGCATCTAAACATACATGCAGTAAAATATAGTGTGTCCTGGTCTAATTACATCCTAACAAATGTCTTCATATTCTCATTTTTATTCATAATGTTTATGAGTAAGAGTTCATTATACAGATACCAAAAGTCCACACACACATACACACACACAGCTGGAAACCATAAAAAAAAAAAACCTTTCAGCCCATTAAGTATACTCCAGAAATGTAATTTTAAAAATTTATAAATAGAAACTGCTAAGCTATAAATTTCTAGCAGTGGCCATAAAATTTACCCACAAATGTATCTCAAAAGCAGTTTGAAGGAAAAGTGAATTGTATCAAACAATTACTTAATGTTTGTTTTCAATTTTTCCAACCATTCAACCGTGTGGGTGTTTGTTTTTTACATTGATTGTATTTTAGACACAATTTAAGGTCAATAAAACACCAATATATCTACTGAACAGTATTTATAAAGAGGCAGAGAACATTTAGCAGTTTTTAAGATGCATTACTTCTCAGCTTGTTTTTATTGCTTTTAGAGTATTTTTAACTGACTTGCAACAGTGTCTCTTTGCCTCCTCGCTTTACCTCCCCATTTAAACAGCTAAACTATTCTGTGCTCATTGCCCCTGGGAAGGAATTTAAAAGCAAAAGCCACAGGAAGGAAGGAGCCCCAAGGAGAACAAAAACAAAGACTCACAACAGGAATTTAAAATTTTGTAGAAAATACGAATAAGTACTATGTACTATTATTATACCTAACAATCCTAACAGAGACCCCAGGTTGGAGGCAGATGAGAGAGATAGGCAGAGCCCAGGAAGTTGAGACTGAAAAATTGAAGCTTAATCAGTACCCACAGGGCTTCAGTAGAACAGGCATCACCCATCACCAAGCCCCCTCTCCTCTATTGCTCTGCTCATTACTGTTCCAGTGGGCATCCAGCCAAAGCTCCCTCCACCTGCAGCAAGAGAAACTACACCTGTCTGGACCCTACGGTTCTGTTTGGTGCCCATTTGACTTACACTGGATGGACAACTTTTTGCCCAAATCAAGTATGTACACTGTAATTTCCTGAAGTGAGCGGAGCCTAGGAAACCTGATGGAGCTGTGGAAGAGCAGGGCATCTTCCACCTGAATGTGGGAGGAGCTGAATGGAACCGGCTGAATATATACAGTGTGTCCGTAAAGTCATAGTGCACTTCTGACCGGTCACATGGTCAAAAGTGCACCATGACTTTAAGGACACACTGTATATTTAAGATACCTAAGATGTTAAGGGCTTTACCATGTTCTATAGTAGAGTATCTCAGGTATCAGGGTTGTTTTTATTTTCTCTCTCTCTCTTTTTAGTATGAATCACCAAGGAGAGAAGAGTTTATGGGAGAATTCTTTGCAGTTGGTTCTCAGAAACTTCTCAAGATTGTAATGCTATCAATATTCTGTAACTAAAAAGAATACCAGCCTGTCTAGGAGGTGGTGCAGTGGATAGAGAGTCGGCCTGAGACACAGAGAACCCAGGTTTGAAACCCTGAGGTCGCTGACTTGAGAGTGGGCTCATCTGGCTTGAGCACGGGTCGCTGGCTTGAGCAAGGGATCATAGTCATGATCCCATGGCTTGAGTCCAAAGGTTGCTGGCTTGAAGCCCAAGGTCACTGGCTTGAGCCTATGGCCGCTGGCTTGAGCAAGGAATCATTTGGTCTGCTGGAGCTCCCTGGTCAAGGCACATATGAAAAAGCAATCAATGAGCAACTAAAGTGCTGCAATGAAGAATTGATGTTTCTCATCTCTTTCCCTTCTTATCTGTCCCTCTCTCTGTCTCTCTTGCTAAAAAAAAAAAAAGTCAATATTTCAATAATGCCAAAAACCTTATTTAGATCCCAATTAAACTTCTCCTTCTCAGCAAACTCCTATAAGAAACAGCATCAGTGGCTCTGGAACATAAAGCAGACTGATATGTGTAAAATTGAAGTCCCAGAGAGAGAGAGACAGAGAATGTAACAGAAAATAAGTACTTGTAGAAATATGAATTTTAATTTTTCTAAATTTTATGAAAAATGCCAACTCATGTATACAATCAACTCAGTAAGCTTAAAACATGGTAAATACACATACACAAAACTCACACTAACATATCATAGTAAAACTGTTGAAAACTAAAGATAAAAAAATTCTAATGGAAGTCAGAGGGGAAAAAACACATTGTATACCTACAGAGAAAGAATAACATGAATCATAAACAACTTATCATCAGGAATAATAGAAGGCAGAGGTGATGGCACATTAATTTTGAAGTGTTGAAAGAAGAAAAACACTCAACCAAAACTCTAAATCCAAGGAAAATATCCCTCAAAACTTAAAGTTAAATAAAGGTATTTTTAGATCTGTTGAAAGCAAAGAGAATTCATGACTAGCAGATGTACTTTATAAGGATGCTAAACAAAGTTATTAAGGCCGAAGCAAACTAATACCATATGGAAAGTTAATATATAGGGTGGAAAAATTAAGTAGGGCTGAAAATCATGATAATTTTGGCTACATACATTAACTTCCTGAAAGACGGAGAACTTTTTAAAACAAAAGTAATGACATAAGGTGAGGTTTATAACATATGAAAACAATATCACAAGGTTGTTGCCTGACCAGGCAGTGGTGCAGTGGATAGAGCCTCGGCCTGGGACAGAGGACCCAGGTTCGAATCCACGAGGTTGCCGTGTAAGCGCGGGCTTACCAGCTTCAGTGTGGGATTGCCAGCCTGAGCGTAATTAGAATCATGACCCCAAGATCACTGGCTTGAGCAAGGGGTCACTGGCTCAGCTGGAGCCCTTTGGTCAAAAGCACATATGTGAAAGCAATCAATAAACAACTAAGGTGCCGTAACAGTGAGTTAATGCTTCTCATCTCCCTCCCTTCCTGTCTGTCCCTGTCTGCCTGTCTCTCTCTTTTGCTTTAAAAAAAAAATCACAAGGCTCTTGAAAGGATAAATTGAATTATACTATCATAAACTTCTTATATGTCATATACTATCTATTCAAGGTAAGCCATGATAAATTAAGGACACATATTGTAATCTCTAGAGCAGTGGTTCTTAACCTTTTTTGAGGTACCGAACCCACCAGTTTCATATGCACATTCACCGAACCCTTCTTTAGTGACAAATAAAATATGATTTTTTTTTCCAAATTCAAGACGTAGGTATATGTTTTTTTACTGGTGCACAAAATGAGCCGTGCATGAACATCACCTTGCTCAAAGAACAAAACCAACAAAGTGCATGAACTCACAACAAATTACGGTATTACTTTATTCTGGCCTTCACAGCAGAGGCTTCTCCGAATCCCTGAGACCGACTCATCGAACCCCTAGGGTTCGATAGAACCCAGGTTAAGAACCAATGCTCTAGAGTAATCACTAAAAAATAACCCAAATAGGCTTAGCAAAAAAGCCAACTGAGCCTGACCTGTGGTGGCGCAGTGGATAAAGCGTCGACCTGGGAACACTGAGGTCGCCAGTTCAAAACCCTGCGCTGGTCTGGTCAAGGCACATATGGGAGTTGATGCTTCTAGCTCCTCCCCCCTTTCTCTCTCTCTCTCTCTCTCTCTCTCTCTCTCTCTCTCTCTGTGTGTGTGTGTGTGTGTGTGTCTCTTCTCTAAAACTGAATAAAAAAAAAAAAAAAGCCAACTGAGTAATTAGAATGAAAGACTAAAAAACATACTCAACCCAAAACAAGAAACAAAGAGTATATTGACCAAATAGAAAACAAGACAATTTCAAATAAGCCAATAATTACAGGCATACCTCAGAGATGTTGTGGTTTCAGTTCCAGACTATGGCAATAAAGCGAAAAACGCATGAAGCAGTGATGTTCAGCCTTGTTCCTCATGGCACACATAAACTAGTTCCTAAAATTCTGTGGCACACTAAAATATATATATATATATTTTGCCAATATGAAAAAAATAGGTGTAATTTTGATTCATTCATGACACTGGACGGCTATTGTTGTGTTGGCTGTTGTCATTTTTTTATTTGACAATTAAGGGAAAAGAGGTCAGTGCCCCTGACTAAATAGTCAGGTATTGCATGTTTTTAAAATTCTCGCGGCACACTGGTTGAAAATCGCTGCACTAAAGCACATCACGTAGGTTTTTTTGTTTCAAATTGCATATAAAATATGTGTTTATATTATATTATAGTCTAATTGTATGCAATAGCATTGTCTTTTTAAAAGTACGTACCTTAATTTAAAAATATTTTATTGCTAAAAAAAAATGCTAATTATCATGTGAGCCCATGGGGAAAATGGTGCCCATAGACCTGCTCAACACAGAGTTGCCACAAACTTTCAATTTGTAGAAAACACAACATCTGCAAAGTGCAATAAAGAAAAGCACAATAAAATAAGGTATGCCTGTATAGTAAAAATAAATGCACTAAACACTCCAATTAAAAGGCAGATTTCTTAAAGTAACACAGCTATACAATGTTTGCAAAATATGCATCTGAAGTGTAAAGAGATCGACCAGGTTGAAAGTAAAATAATGGAAAACACATCATATAAACACTATGGCACCATTAAGATCAAAGTAGACTTCAAGGCAAGGAGTACAATGAAGAGGGACATTTCAGAATCATAAAAGAGTCATTTCATCAAGTAAAACATCATTCTGAAATGTATGGGCACCAAATAACAGTTTCAAAGACACTAAGCAAAGTTTAATAAAACTAAAGCAAAAAATATACAAATGTATTTCACATTGTTGATTACTTAATTAGTCTATAACTATGTTTATACTTACTGATAAGGCCTACCAGCTTCTATGAGGGTCTGATACCAAAGTTTCCTTATTATGCAAGTAAAATACCTTAACACTTAAACTAGAGGGATAATATAAAAATAGAACTAAAGGATATAGTCTACTTATTGCTTGGGCAGAGGTGATGCCTTTCTCTGTAAAAAGTCTCTGTTGATCTCATATAGATATAGCCTCCAATAACTTGATCATGAAAAATAATTGGGTTTATAAACTCCCCCCTGCCTATTTCTTAGAATGAAACCTATGCTACTTTTCATCAACCCCTAAATATAAAGTATCATCACTCTTTGAATCCAAATCTTCACAGAAAACATCTTTTAAATCAGCCTCCCTTTCCTCCTTTCCGGAATCTAACACCACAATCACCACTGTTTTATACAAGTATATTATACCTTATTTTTAATTTGGAATAATGTATCTTTCAACCTCATTTATTTTATATGATTTGTTAAGAACATCAGTATCATCAAACTAATTATCAGAGGCAAATGGCTTACAATAAAATTAATGTACCCGGGCCCCCCAAGTTAGTTATTATTTAAATTCACCAATTCTTTTTCTTCATGTATAATTACTTTTAGACATGTGAATGAAGATGATTAAAAATAAGTAAAGAATGAAGTTATGAAATTGATTCATATCTTCTACTTCTCAGTATCATTAAATATTTCTTAGTCTCTCTAAAGCAGAAAGGACTATTATGCAGACAGCGTTGTAACAGATGGCAACAGGGCCAGCCCAAGGCAAAACCGTGTACAAAACTCATCTTTCTAACCTCTTTCCCTTATTTCTGGCACCCTCCTGTAATGCTCCTTTCCCTCAAAATCCCAAATCTTTCCACAAGCATTTTTATTTGATGATACTACATATCAGCCAAAGAGGAAAGCAATATTCTGTAGGCTGAGTTTAGGTAGTCCAGAGAGCATTGACTTTCCATGCAGGGAAATGGCTACACTCATTGCTCAAAAAGCACCTTTATAAAAATTTTGTGCCTTGCTCATTCTAAACACTTTCACAGAGAGGTGAATTCCAGTTTCCCAGTTATGTGTCAGTGAACTGACCATGATCATTGAAAAATGATAATATCTGATCCATTTAGAAATCCTATAAATTCCCTAGAAAACACATTCCAGGTTCTTGTGTCTCTAAGTCAACATCAATCCATCATAAAGTCACAAAGTGATTCGAGTTCATTAAGGCATTTATCAGAATAATGCGAGTTCCCTAAAAATGATCATTGATGTGATTCTCTGAATATTGCAAGTAAATGATTTCTAAGCTCCAGTTATTCTGATAATTACTTTAAAGATGCATTTTGGTTTCAAAAAGATACAGAAGTTCATCCTAGTGTCCAGGTGGAATTCATCCTAATTGTGATATTTTCTCCTCTCTAGGAGAATTTAAAAATGCTATTTTCTAACATTTAACTGGCAGAAATATTTTACATAGAATATCAGATGTCTAACAAAATAGTCAATTAATTTATTTTTCTGTTATTTATAACAGCTAAAATATTCCATTTAGGCTGACATCTTCAGATCCTAAAAATAATTTTTCCCCAGGATTCTCTATCCAGAAACAGCCATGCCATCTACTGTGGTCTGATTTCTCGAAGAAAACAAAAAAGCAACACAAAAGTGTCTCAAATTGCATGACTGCAATTGTATTCTTCAACTTAAGAAATTACTATTAAAAGACAAAAATGTCTTTGGGGAGGTAATTTTTTAAATTAGTTATTTCAAAATTTGTCATGCCTAACATTTACTTGGAAAATTTGGTAACATACAAATTTCCAAGCTCTATCTCCAAATATCCCGATGGAGTAATAATATTGGGAGTCTGTGTTTTTAACAAGCCTCTCAAATAACTCTGATGTAGATTGTCATGAACTGCATTTTGAGAAACAAACTATATTGGAATTGCAATGTGGATCCGTCCTTGGTAGTTTTGAGGGGAAAAAAACATAGAGTAAGCATGTGAGAAATGGATCCATAAGGCTGGAAAACAATTCAGAATTCAGAGCCTGTTATAACAAATAAGGCAAATTTTACCTGCTTCATAAGCTTGCATACTGCTGGATATACCTACACACGGAGACTCTGTCAAAATTCCAAGAGCCTGACATTTAACGCTCTGATACTGTTGACCACACCGTTCATTTGAAATTTGAAGACTGGGAGATCTTAAATATTAAAAAATCTGGCATCAAATAAAAAATTCAGAAATAACACCACAGAATTTATCATGGTTTGGCTCCTTAAATTAAAGTACAGCACCATACACATTCTAGAATCCTAACAAGCTTTCTTATTTATAAAGAAAAATATGGATAAACATAGGTAACAGAGTTATGGCCAAGACAGTTTGAGAGTAAGATGTGTTTATGAAGAGGCTGAATCTGCCTAAATTATTGTCCTCCAGACACAGCACTATTTATAGCACGACTTGGGTTCTGCAACTAATAAAAGTGACCTAAAAAGCATTCTGCACAAAACCTTAAATTAACATAAAGTCATTTATTGATGAGAAGCAAAGTGCAAACAAGCTAAGAAATTCAGCAATAGACAGTAGCCCAACAACACCTGAACTCAAATATTTTGTCGCTTCCTTAGGTGGTTTTAGCAAATATATGTGCTTTGTACATAGAGAGATACCATATATCCTCTGCAGGTAATTGTGAATGATTGCCAAAGTAAAGCATAAATTCAGGAGAAGCTTAGGCTGGTGGGAAGCAAGGACTGTAAATCTGAACTTCCTGACATCTAAGGCTGAATTCTCAGCCACACTATTCCATAGATAATATTTAAAGAAAGTGTTTTACTTAAGTTTCTTTATTAATTAAATACTTTAAATTATTATAATAACACAATCTCTCTGTAGTCTGGCAATGACTTAAGCAAAATCAAAGAGACAATAAGAATCCCAAACTGCCAGTTCAAGGACTTTGTGTGTTTTTCTTTTCTAATGAACCAGTCTTAAAACAAATGTCTCTAACCAGAAGAAAAGAAGACAGAGGGTAAGGGGATGATAGGATGGGATAAACCTGAAGGGAAGGGGGGAGGGCACAGGGGATAGGGGGGCAAGGGAGATGTTGAGGGGAATACGGGGGAGGGGTGCATTCAGGGTGACACTAGAATCTATGCGAACACAAGAAATTAAATTTAAAAAAATAAAATAAAATAAAGTCTTCTAAGTGAAATAAGCAAAAAAAAACCCAACAACGACAACAACAAAAATCAGATGTCTCTACCTGACCAATGGTGGCGCAGTGGATCAAGCGTCAACCTGGAAGGCTGAGGTCAGCAGTTCGAAACCCCAGGTTTGCCCAGTCAAGGCACAAATGGGAAGCAAAAACAAGTTGAGGCTTCCTGCACTTCCCCCCACCTTTTCTCTCTCAATCTCTCCTCTCTCTAAAATGAACAAATAAAATATTCAATAAATAAAACATGTCTCTAGAAACACAACATGCAAAAGAAGGGTCTGTTTCATTAGTTAATAAGCCTCAAAAAAATAATATTTACTAGTGTTTCTTTTATGAACACTGGAGTTTCCAATATAAAATTCAAAATAGCTACCATTTACCAAGCACTTATTATTTGCCAAATGAAGTACTAAGAGCTTGATATGATTTAACCATTTTATCTATGTTACAGTTGCTATATAAATACATGTATAATATATATTTCTCCTCAATTTAAAAAAGCCCATCTATTTATGATACGTTACATATTATATATCACACTCCATCAATTGAGAGAAACCAATAGTTAAAAGCTTCATGAGTCTTTTAAGTAAATTCTTGGAGAAAGAGGACAAGGGCACCAAAAGTGACCATAACAAATAAACCCACCAATAATTAAGAGCTGCATCTATACCTAACAAATATTAAAAATGTGAAATAAGCCTGACCTGTGGTGGCGCAGTGGATAAAGTGTCAACCTGGGAACACTGAGGTCGCCAGTTCAAAACCCTGCACTAGTCTGGTCAAGGCACATATGGGAGTTGATGCTACTAGCTCCTCCTCTCTCTCTCTCTCTCTCTCTCTCACTCACTCACTCTGTGTCTCCTCTCTAAAATGAATAAAATAAAAATTAAAAAATAATAATAAAAAAAAACAGTGGTTCTTAACCTTAAAAAAAAAAAAATGTGAAATAAAATCTATGCACCTTAAAGTGGAGAACTATGGCTTCCACTAGCCAAATCTGGGACAACTAAAGCATCAAAATAAATAATGACAGCAACTGATTAAAACCCAATGGCTAAAAGAGGAATCCATGATATATTTCTACCTCATAGCAGAATCAAAACTATAATCACTTAATTTTTATTTATTTATTGAGCTTACAGAAAAAGGAGAGAGAGGGGGCCAGAGAGAATTATCAATTCATAGTTGCTTCACTTTAGTTGTTCATTGGTTGTTTGTTATCTGTGCCTTGACCAGGCAAGCCCAGGGTTTCGAAGCGGTGATCTCAACATTCCAGGTGGACACTTTATTCACTGTGCCACCACGGGCCAAGCTATCGTCTGTTTTTTAATTAACAAGTACAAAATACTTGTTAGTAAACTTTTCCATGAAGATATCTGGAAGACACCATCCTAACCAAATGACAAAAGTTAATGTCACCACATAGCTAATGTGTTCCTGACAAAAACGCATAACCTCAGTATCAAATAGCCCTTCATGAGGAACACCTTCCAATGCAATTGACCTACACTCTTCACTTTGTTTCTGGGAAGTGGAAGTTGGAACACCTGCCTACTCCGTGGCCATCTTGTCTTCTTGACCTATACTTTTCAAAAGAATCAAAAGCATGATAGATAAGGAAAGACCCAGGAGCCATTCCAAGTGGAAGAGAACCTAAGAGCCAGTGTCATTAAATGCAATGTGTAAAACTAGATCGGATCTTGGAACTCATTAGGACAATTGAAAATTTTTGAGTGGGTTTGGTGGATTAAATAATAGCAGTGTGTCATTGTAATGTCTGGTTTTGAGGGCTGTACTGTGGTTATAGGGGACAGTCTTTGTTTGTAGCAAATATACCCTTAAGTTTTTAGAAGAGGCAGGCAGTGTACTCTCAAATGGTTTAAGAAAAAGATAGTAATAATATGTATTTGTATCTAGAGAGAGAGACAGAATGATAAAGAAAAAGTAGTAAAAATGACAACAGCAGAGAATCTTTGTGAGGGGCATACCAGAGTTCTTTGCAAACTTTTCAGTTTAATTTCTTTTAATTGAAACAGCCCACAAAACTGATATGAATAGAAATGTCAACCTCCAATTCATTCCAAGCTAGATGGCCATATTCTGAACCAGACCACGCTGAAAGCCACTTTAAGTGACATGATAGGGTTGGTGTGTGACCTAAACATTTCATAAGAGGTGTGAGGTTTAAGCAGGACCCTGTTGCCAATTTAATTCTTTTTAATCAAGGGCTGATTTCTTCATACCTGGATTTATTTTCAGGTAGAATAGTAATGATATTATTGTCATTAACATTTAAATTCTTATCCTTCCCCACTGTGAATCACAATTAAAGAAATTTTTCTTTCACACCTCTCCCCCTTATTAACAGTGTAGCTTTGCAGAAGAACATGAAACACACTGCATACAGATGAAGTCATTTGGGCCACAGGCAGAGAAAGCATGTAACCTTCTTCTTTTTGGCAACGCAATCATTCAGATTTTTCTTTCCCTTTGAGGGAAAATAAATATGTTTCTAAAAGACGACCCAAAATGCACCTGCTGCCAAGTCCTCTGTATCTTGATGATTTGCTAGAGTTTTCTCCTAATCATGTAGACAAATTTGTTCATTCCGCTTGCCAAAATATAGGTTTGTTATGACTTGTAATGTAGTAACTTTCCTTAAAAAAATTTTATAGCCTTCCCCAACCATACATCTTTATGCAGCCAGCAACAACACAAATCACCGTCCAAGAAGTCGCTGCATAAACAGAGATGTTAACACACTGGGTCACAGATGCAATTCACTTAAATATTTCTTTGATCCATCTTTTAGAGACTGCCTTCTCTTTTGTGCCCCTATGTCTGTAGATTACATTCCCATAAATTTCACATCATAGCATATGCTAAGGAATAAAATATGCATATATAATTGTAACTCACTGGAGTAGCACCTCAGCTGGGAGTATTCCTTTCTGTTGCTGTTGGTGTTATTATTATCATTATTGTTTTTAATGAGCTAGTAACATTTAACACTTTTATGGAACTTAATACATGCTAAAATTTCTCTATCCCCCAAATATTATCCCCTTTCCACCATGTTTCCAGCCTCAACAAAATTTTCTAGCCAGTTAACCAAAAGAACACTTGGGAGTCATGCACATTTTTGTCCTTTTTCCCCATCAGCATGACATGAAAAGCTAATTCCTGCTGATTCTGCCTTCACACCACCTCTCCCATACAGCCCTCTTCTTTACTTCCATTACCCTGTCCTGGTCCAGACACTCATTTCCTTAGACCTGCATTAGTTGCATGTCTCACCTCCCTTCCAGGAGTCGGCCCACCCTCCACAGTAGTGTCAGATTTGCAGAAGTAGTGATCACCTCAGTCCTTTATTTAAAACTTTTAAAGTTCCCTTTCTCTACAAACTACATACTCCTGATCTAACCTGATTTCCATTCCCCTCTCCAATCCTGTTCTTGCTGCATATCAAACCTGAAAGCCGGAAACCCTAGACCTCAGCTGTAATGAACATCTTGCTTTTTCTAAAGATGCTCTCCATCCATGCCTGTTAGTCTCTCTGCAGGGGTACCTTTACCTTTTGTCCTAGTGCAGTCTGCTATAACAAAGTACCATCCACTAAGTGGCTTATGAAAAACAAAATTTATTTCTCATGTTTCTAGGGTTGGATGTCCGAGATCAGGGTGCCAACGTGGTTGGATTCCGGTAAGAACTATCTTTAGGTTGCAGAAGACTGACTTCTCATTTTATCCCCACAAGGAAGAAAGAGGGTGAGAGCTCTCTGGTTCCCTTTCTAAGGGCACTAATTCTAGTCATAAGGGTGAATTGAAGCCTGCTGATCAGTGACTTGACCTGGTTCCATGTGATGACCCCCATGTCTGGCAGTAAGCTGCAGGTCTGTTATTTTAGGATGACTATTTTGCATTACTGGTGAGCGGGACCTTCCTCATGTATCATCCTCCAGCAGTTCTCTTGGGAGTGTGTGCAGCTAGGGCAGGGGACCGCGGGTAGAGAATCAAGACAGGCAATGAAAACACATTCCGTGCCCTTCCAATCCTCTGTGAATATCCCGATTGGCCAAAGCCAGTCACATGACTGAGCTGAGCTGGAAGGTGAGGAAAGGAACTCCAGCTCCACCTCAAGGGAGCCGCAAAGTCACATGGCAACAGGCACAGCTTCAAGGAAGGTGAAGAATTGAGACCAGTAATGCAATCAATCTACCGCCAGAGCCAATGATGACAGCGGTAGAACGTCTGAGCGTTTATGGGGGCGGAGCCTGCTTCCAAGCACCTGTCATAGGCTCTCTGATCATTCTCGGGGTATTCTCTGAGGTGGCAACTACTACCCCATTTTACAGATGAAGAAACAGTGGCTTAGAAAGGCCAATTACATAGCCTGTGTTGATTTTGTAGCCAAATTATGTAGCAATAAATAGGAGAGCTCAACTGATAGGCTGACATCTGTTTCAATTTCTTTTTTCCAATCTGGACTTAAAAGAAAATTATTTAAAAGAAAGGTAAAGGTTGATTTAAAATAAAAATAAGTTTGAGAAAAGTTGAAGTTTTGTATAAATTCTAATCATGAGTTCTCCATTTTTTAAAAAGATGTTTCAGAGTTATTCTTTAATCATAGTTATTCCTTAATTCAATAGCCATTGAATACTAATGTTGGCTGGCAGTACATCATCTCATTTGTAAAACTCTTCATGGGGATTCATGAAAACAGTGATGAATGAAACACTTTTTTTTTTTTAACCTGGAAGCTAAAAAATCACTTTAAGTTTTATACACTGGGCAAATTATTAAGAAGTGCCTGAGAAAATGGGCTATCTGGTATGGTTTTACATGTACAAATTTAAGAAGATATTACGATTTATCTTTCTAAGCAAGATTAAAGCTTCTCAGATGGTCAGAACACTATTGCATTGAATTGAGAAAACCTTAAGTGAGATCGGCAGAAGCCATGCCTTTTGCCAACACAGTCCATTACATTTTGTTCATTACTGCAGTGCATTGATTACCAAGAGTAATAAATCACTGAGAAGCGCAGGAAATCCTGGCCTCTGAAACAGATGCAGTGGCAAGATTCAGCACTGGCTTGAATCAAGACAATCCCACACAGCTGAGACCTCACCTTTGGCAGCAGTACACTTCGATTATCTTCCCATCCTCTGGGTCCTTACAGCTCCTCACTGTGACTGTTTCACTGAAGTTTGTGTTCCACTCCTTCCATTTACATAACAACAGGTTGGCTGGTAGAGGAGGACGCTCCTAAGAGTCATGAATCACTGGCTTTGTAAAGAGTGTCAGAGACAAGGAAAGGGTTAGCCTTTCAAGAAAGGGACTTTGTCTAGCCTTGGTTCCCCAGTTGTACATCGGCTTAGGCAACAGATTGGTTGATATGTCTCACATTTCAAATGGCAGGAAAGAGACAAATCAGGTACAAAGCAACCATCACTCCTAAGGTATAGCAGGACAAGGACAGAGGACAATCCACAGCGGGACTCAACAAAGTCTCACTAAATTCTCCAAAGAACTCATACATTTGCCCCAAAGGAAACAGCATTTAGACATCTGCCACAGAGAGTGTTGAGCATCAACACCCAACGTAAGATTGCAATCCCTGCTCAGTTAAGTATAAAAAAAATTTCTATTCCCTCCTGCCATCTCCAGCCCCCAAAGAGCAAGAGCCTCAGTGGTAGGAAGAAGAGTGTGTTTAACAGTTCATCATGCTCGCTCTCCCCCTTTCTAGTCCTTCAGAACCAACCTGGTCCATGTGAGGAGGAGAGATGGACAATTAAACTTTATTAAGGTTATTTTAAATTGACCGACACTGGACAAGAGTTGTTAATCATTGAATTGAAAGTGACTGAAAAGCTGTGGGGTAACCCTGAGTTGTCACAGAGAAGGAGAAAAGGAAAGTTTAGATGAATATGGTTAAAGGTAATGCTTATAGAAAAATAAAACCGTGTTTTCCCTGTTCCCTTCCTAAAACCGGACTTTCCAAAAAAACTGGCTACTCTTATCCGGGTCTCAATTTTCTCCTCTGCAAACTGGAGCTTTTCTGGTTCTAACGTTTACTAAGAGCCAGGGTGTCTCCACGGCCAGATTTTCATGTGAAAATGGGGTATTCTAATCCTGCAGACAATACAGAAAAGAGTACATGCAGTGTGCATTTCAGATGCTGTGACAGCAAACAAAACCACCAAAATTAATATTCAAAACCATCATCGGCGGGTAATGAGCATGGAGCAGCGTTGATCTCATCGTCATGGGCCTCATCCCCGTGGAGCGTGAGGCCCTCATCTAGGCGTCAAAATATGATTAGCTTTGGCCCTGCTTTAGCACAACATTAAGATTCTTAGCTTCTCTCTTTTCAACCCAATATATGCAGTCAAGCTCCTGACAGTTGTTTAGCAGATATAGTGACATTTTACAATATTCTGTTTAAGTAGCTAATAACATCTCCCATGTTCAGGTTTTTTTTTTTGGGGGGGGAGGGTAGTGCTTTTAGCTTTTCACAGGAAGCAATAATGGGCCATTGGTCTCCCACTAATATTAAAAAACCACTTGATGATTTCATTTAGGACACTTTCTGCCTTTATTGAATGATGACGGCAGAAACTTTTCTCTGGGTTCTAAAGGGATCCTTTCACTGGTGAAAATATATAGCTTTTTTGTAATAGTCTAGCTAATTTAACGATGAGTCACGTATGTAGCTTCGTGGTTGTGATTAAAAGGAATCCCATGTGAAATTATTTTATAAAGGAAACTATCTCTAGTTTATTTTCTTTTGTAT
This sequence comes from Rhynchonycteris naso, assembly GCA_037038555.1. Classification (NCBI taxonomy): domain Eukaryota; kingdom Metazoa; phylum Chordata; class Mammalia; order Chiroptera; family Emballonuridae; genus Rhynchonycteris; species Rhynchonycteris naso. The sequence goes on along the minus strand of CM072999.1, from coordinate 146,344,060 downwards.
AAATTATATTTCCTGTACATTAGATTGGGGCGGGGAGCAGCTGATTGTCTTTTCAATGCTTTATTATTGGTTGAACTAAGAAACACCAGCACCTCAACAGCAGACAAAGTCATTCTGGAAGCAGGGGTCCCCTAGGCTTTCAAGCAGATGAAACAAAGCTCATTGGCAGGATGAGCCTGGGTTGTATTTGCTTCCCCAAACCTAAAGCCTAAGAGCTGACTAGAAGTTCACAGTAGTTTGGAAGACAGGTCTCTTTTAGCAGGTCAACCATTGAGCAAGATATAATTAAAGATGGTGGCCTGAAGGAGAGAGGAGTAAGTGATGACATTAGTCAGCCTCGCATCCAGGACAGGTGTCAGAGCACATGGTACGGTGTCATCGAGGAGCCTGTAGAGCACGGGGTAAACGGGTCATGGTTTCTTCTCAGATACAGGCAGGCTATACATGGCATGGTGTAAAACAACCCACTTTGTAGAGTGATCTAAGTTTTTCTTTTTTAAAATTCTAGTCTAAATTATTCTTGTTATACAAGTGGACTTTGGTTGACTTCCTACGATTTTGGCAAGTGATAATAGACCCTTAGTACATTTGTAGTGAATCAACAGCTCTCCCAGCCCTGGACTCTGGGCCCCAAACATTTTTGCAATAGTAACTGGAAAAAAAGAGACCCACTCCCCACCTCCTAGAGCTGCTGAGAGCCCAAGCCACATATGTTTACCCCAGCACACCCAAAGAAGAAGTCTCTTAACCATCAGAGTTCCACTCAGTCAAGGAATCCATATGGCTCAGTGAGTTCTAAACAGTTCCCAAGCATACAGCTATGGTAAATAAGTACAAAAATTGACAGAGGAATGTTACTCTGTCCATTACCCAAAGAGTCCAGGTAGAGTAGAGGATTAACAAAGCACTCTAACCTATATCCAACTTGCTATTAACTGTTTTAAGCTCAAAGGATATATTTTTATCCAAGGACATCAGAGGACCTCAGCTCAAGATTGTCCTCTTCATGTCTCCTTTTGAGTTTCCCTGGGTCACACTCAATAAAAACCATCATTTAGACAGGGTGCTACTTACAATTCCCATATGTTGATTAGACCCAAGTGAAGAGTGAAACAAGGGAAGAAAGATACTGTGATATTGTTCCCTTCAAAGTAAAATTTTAAATGAGCAAAGCATCACCAAAGATCCTAAACATTAGCATAGCTACTGGATGGATGTCCACTAAGGTACCACGTTATTTCTGGGAATATACTGCTAGACCAGCATTCACCACTTGGGGTCCCCCTTTTGCTTTGAATCAGCAAGAGCCCCATCTCGTGGTTCTCCGTGGCATTTCTGGGAGATGTGATTCTTGCCTTTCGGGAATGGTAATGGTTGGGCTTACCCCCTAGACGATGGACCAGTCTGCCTCTTTGCCTCATTGGCTCTTCCTAACCTAGAATGCATCCATGCTATGACCATCCATCTCTACCAAAACGTGTTCACAAGCACTATTGAAAACCAATTTTTCAAAGCTTTTCATTGATTTTTCTAACTGAAACACAAAGGATACACTGTAAACCCATCATTCATCACTGGTGAAGCATATAGAGAGTGTCACATCTAATTTGGGTGAAAGCCACACTTCAGTGGTGTCTGGCTTGAGTGCCAACACAACAAAATCAAGTCTTAGGGTTAGAGAGGAATCCTCTTTTTACTGGTGGAAAACCCTATTGCTCAGGGGTAGAAGTCTCAGCCAAGGAGCATCTTGCAGAAGCAGAACTAGAACTTTGGTTTATGCACTAATCACCCCCAAATCCCGGCCACCATTCCAGGTTGACTCCACCTATTCTCAGGTTAGATCTACTGCTTGTTAGTTGAGAGGTTGGTATATCTTTTAAGCAACTGCACCTTGCCCTGCAGTATATATGCTGAAAACCACATTATAGGGTCTCCCTCCATTTCCCATAGTCATGATAGATCAGTGCCTCTAAGCTCCTAGGTGAGCCTGGGAAGGATTTAGGTTCAAATCCAAATTCTGGGATTTACTAGCCATCTAAAATTGGCCAAATTATTTAATCTTTGTAAGCTTCAATTTCTTCATCTCTAAAGGGAATACTAATACTGTTGTGCAAATTAAAAGTTACAATGCTAATAAAAAAGTACCACTTTCACTTAAAACATTTCTTGACTAGTGTTAAACTCATTTCCTCTAATATGTTAATATTAGGATAATAGTAGCTAATTATTGGGCATTTGCTATGTTCCAAGCTCTGTGTTAAGCATATTACATTCATTATTTTATTTAATCCTCACATCAACCCTTTTAGATAGGGTCCTGCTATTACCCCCACTTTACAGATGAAGAAACTGAGACTCTAACTTGATCAAAGTTTCACACTTCAAGTAGAAGAGCTGAGTTGAACCCAAGTAGTCTTCGTCTTCAGTAGCATCCTATCTGCTATCTTTAGCCACATCTTCCCTCTGCCTGCCATTCTAGTCCCTCAGCCTCTGCTTCCCTTTAACACCCTTTCATCTGCTTACTCTTGGTCTCCTCTCCCCAACACAACTTCACACTCTTGTTTTGTATTAGTTGACTCTGATGGTCCCAGGAGTGCACAATCATCACACGACTGAAGACCAAGCTTATTGTGCTTTAAACTTGTCCTTTGGTGACATCAACCCAAAAAAGTGTACAATGTCATAACTTAAGGCATCTTGGTGGGTAAGTAGGAAAAAATGCATATTTGGGCAGGGAGTTTATTCCTAATATCTCGTAAATCCTCCCGCACTGGTGATTGCCACTTTCTCTCTGTAAAACACTCAGAGCCAAGCCCTGGTTTCAGAGGGACTACACGGCTGATCATGGGGGGATCAACTTTCCATTAGCCCAGAGGGACAGCTCCCATTAAGTTCCGGGTGCCATCACAAAAACAATGTATTCTTTTTTTTAGGCAGAAAACATGGCCTTGTTTATGAAAAACACCAGAGCCAGCTGTGAAAGGGGAAAGGAAGAGAAAGAGATGAAAAGGGAAGCTTAAATAACATCCTCACTTTTTGAATATGTCTCATCTTATTTTAGTTCACTTGCACAATTATCCAGGTTATGCTTAATCAAACCATGTGCTTAAACACAGCTTTTTTCCTTTGCATTTTCCTTGCACAGTTTTGCATTAGGCAGAAGAAAGAAAGGTTAAGAAAAAGTTCCTCTGAACAAATGAGCCTTTGGATGAAACTTTTCATTAAGCACACAGCTCTTTGAATCTAATTGGAGAGATTCAAAGAATGGTTTCACTTGACCCCAGCCCTCCTCCACTGGGGTGGACAGTGGGCGCTCAGCCTGGCCTCCAATTTCCAAACATCAATTAGAGCATAAACATCCAGAAGACATGCTTACATGGATTATGCATAATAAAATGGGGCCTTTAAATTGTTTCTTTTTTATTTTTTATCCCCACAGGGAACCCAGCAAGTTTCCTTAATAATCAGAAAATATGCTTAGCAATTCAAAAAAAGCATTGTAGAATCACATTTCAGATATAAGGGCTAAAAATCACAATAAATAAGCGAGAAAGCAAGGGTTGCAAAGTGAGACAAAAGAAGGCAGATAATAAAAGTTAATCACCTTAGATCATTAACTTATAAAAACAAACAGGCCCTCAAAACAGCATATACAGTATCATCTCAGTCTGGTTAAAAACTGCATCTGCGTCTACATCTGCATTTTTTTTTAAGATGTGGGAAAATACATGATACAGTGGTTGGAATAGAATCATTTTAGGTAGAATCACTGAGCCACCCAAAAGATATGTCCAAGTCCTAACCCCAGTCCCTTGGAATGTTACTTTATTTGGAAATAGGATTGTTGTAGATGTAATTAGTTAAGAGGAAGTCATACTGGAGTAGGATGGGCCCTTAACCCAATAGACTGACGCTGCCCTTGTAAGAAAAGAGAAGCACAGAGGTGTGTGTCTCGCTGTATTCCCAGTGTCTAGCATAATACCAGCAATTAATACATTCGTGATGAATGAGTAACTTAATTAGTTAATTAATTAATCCAGAGGGAGGGGAAGAGGTGGTGAGATCGGGTTTGTCCAGCTAGAGGTAACTAGGAAGAAGGACTAAGCATAATAGAAAAGACTGAGTGATTGGCAGTTTGTTGGTCTGACCTCTTTGCCCTCAAATGGGTTGCTCTGATATTTAACAAAACCAGTGGGAAATCTCTTATGGATGATGAGGATTTTTGGAAATTCTTTGTGTAGATGGATCTCTCTTGGAGCCCTTCAAACACCCTACGGGCAGCTATGTACTCTACTTATATATTAGCCTATCCCTAGTGGCTGATACTTACTATGCAATAGGTGCAATACGAAATGCTTTACATGTTTTCTCTTGCTTAGTCCTTATAATCCTTACACCTATGAGGAGTTGTAATCATCATCCCCATTTCCTAGCCATGGAAAATGAGGCACTGAGATACAATCTATTATTAGTCTTCCTCTTAAAACATAATGGTAGCTCCCTAGATACGTTAGAAAACCAAATTGCCTATTGTTAGAGCAAACTGCTCAGCAGATGAGCAGATTCTCCAAGTTGATGAGACCCACATGGTTTGTGTAGAAGGTCTGAGGGTTTTATCCATTAGGAGCAGTAAGTACCCTATCTTCCCTGAATAGAAATGCCTCCTCTTGACTTTGTTTGCTGGCAATGCTTCCTTGGCACCCATTCCTGGCAGCTGATTGAACACATTAAATCAGCCCACAGGAATAAATCAAACTCTATTAGTCACTCTGTAGAAATGCTAAGTCTATTTATTTATTATGAGTTATTCATAAACATCAAGACTAGACTCTATAATTTAATACCACCTGCAATGATTCCTGAAAGTGGCAATATTTTACCACTACGATCTGATTAATTGACCTGTTCAAACAGAGCTCCAAATCAGGCATAACTTCCCTTTGACAGAAGTGTATTCATCTTCATCTCAAAGCCATCCTTCTTGACTCATCAGAGAAGAACAAAAGAGCTCATCAAGTAAAATCGATTAAAATCATCCAAAATAATATGTACATTCCAGTAAAATATTTATAAGCTCCAACTATTTCCTTTAAAATATATATGTTAAAGAAGTACACACTTTATAATTTTAACTTTATAATGGTCGAAAACACACAAATGTAATATGTTGTGTCAAAAGATAGAACAATGCTTTTCTTTGGTGGTTGAGGCAGGGAGACCCAAGACATGGGATGGGGGACAAGGGGACTGCTGAGGAACTGGACATGTTCTTAGTGTTGGCTTCATGGCTCTGATCACTTTGTGAAAAGTCATCATATGAACACTTTAGTTATATATGTTATATATCACAAAAATGTTTGCCAGAAATTAAGAGAAAAAAATGGAGTAATTCATACTCGGGCAGCAACCTCAGCCAGAGGTTTAATTAAAAATTATACACCCAGCCTGATGAGGTGCTGGCACAGAGGATAGAGTGTTGGCCTGGGACATTGAGAACCCAGGTTTGAAACCCCAAGGTCGCTGGCTTGAGCATGGGCTCATCCAGCCTGAGCAAGTGCTCACCAGCTTGAGCACGGGGTCCCCAGCTTGAGCTCAGGGTCATCAGCTTGAGCTCAGGGTCACCATCTTGAGCATGGGATCATAGACATGACCCCACGGTTACTGGTTTGAGCCCAAAGGTTGCTGGCTTAAAACCCAAGGTCGCTGGCTTGAGCAAGGGGTTGCTAGTTAAACTGGATCCCCCTCCCCACCCCCGTCAAGGTACATATGAGAAGGCAATCAATGAACAACTAAGGTGCCACAACTACAAGTTGATGCTTCCCATCTCTCTCCCTTCCTCTCAGTCCCTGTGTCTCTCTCTATTGCAAAAAAAAAAAAAAGATACACCCCACTGTTCCACCTCTGAGATGCATTTAGATGCAGTGTTCATCAGGAGTAAGTAAACCTTTAGCTCCCTTTTACCATCACATCTCAATCTCATTGGATACTTTTCTCATAGCGTACCCATGAACTCTTTCATGTGAACACTGTGAAACAGCAATGTAGGCTTAAACAGCTCCAAGAATTCAGGAAAATAAGAGAGCAGTAAAGCGCAATCATCAGGAAGACTTCCATAGAGCCAATGAGACTTGCCTGGAGGCCTTGATTCTTGTTTTCAGATAGGTTTGCCCTTTAGCATTGAAAAGGGAATGTTTGGCTTTGTTCTACTAAATGCTGGGATGTAAACAAGCTGGGGTCTTAGCTGGTCCCCAAGAACATGCTTGAGACAAGCCCACCTGTAGAGTGACCATGTCTACTTTCTGGACCTTCTAGAATAAAGCAGGAACCTGGAGCAGGGGGTGTTGCAAACGAGGAGGGGGAGATTTGGCAAACAAATGTCACCTGTAACATGATTTCACCTAGAGCTGGCCTGGTGGCCAATGAGGCAGCGATTGACAAAGGATTCCAGGAGCTCCCCTGGTCGGCAAACTGCGGCTCGTAAGCTACATGCGGCTCTTTGGCCCCTTGAGTGTGGCTCTTCCACAAACTACCACTTGCAGGCGCTACTTCGATAAGGAATGTACCTACCTATATAGTTTAAGTTTAAAAAATTTGGCTCTCAAAAGAAATTTCAATCGTTGTACTGTTAATATTTGGCTCTGTTGACTAATGCATTTGCTGACCACTGAGCTAATCGACCTAAAAAGCAGAAAAATCACATTCCCACCTGAAAAAATCTAGTTGATTATTTCAAATATGCTGACAAGTCTCACTAAAGAAAAGAGCTATTCATTCACTGGGATGTGGTATTTTCTTACTTAAGAGCAATTTCATGATCTCTCATTATTCTACTTCAGAGTTTTTCTATCTGAAAAAGACCTTAAACACTATCAAACCCAGTGTTTATGAAGCTGTTGATTGCAATTCCCTATAAGTGAAATCAATTCAGTGTGTCTCAAACCAGCATTTTTCTCTAAATGAGATAGAATGGAATGGGATAGATTAGAAAATATCAGAACATCAGAGACAGCAAGAGTATTTATTTCTTCACACAATTTCTATTTATTCATACACATATATCTATCTATTCATACACTTATATATGTATACTGGGTTATCATGTAAGGTGTATTTCTTACTATGAATTTCTTACTATGAAATATTTAAAAGCCATTGGTACAGCCTAATGCTGTCATTTTGTGTATGGGTATACTGAAGCCCAGAGAAGTAAAACAATTTACCCGAAGACACACAGCTAGTTAGTGGCAAAAATTATACTTAGAATTAAGTGACTCTAACCCCTTATTTGGTGTTCCTGGCACCACACCAACTAATTTTGTTAAAAACAAAATTTTACCTCATTTTCACCTTTTAAAAATAGCACATTCCTGCCAATAAGATTTGTTTAAAGATGTATTTTCAATAAGTCTTTGTTCATTGCCTTTAACAAAACCCCAAACAGTAATATTGACCTTTGTTGAGATCTATGCCAGACAGACATGGAGCCTGAGGCAAAACCTGAAAGTGTTTAATTTTTCTTCTTTGTAAGCTTCTTCAATAAATATGACAGAAAGGAATATAGCCGGAAGCTCTGTACAATTCCTATTAAACAATGTATCTCTTAAATAGGTACTGCTTACAAAAATAAACCATACTGTCCCATTTTCTCCTTTATGATCTCATTTTCTTGTCAACAGAGCTTAGATATTTTTTTTCCTAAGAAGAGAAAGATTACTTCAGCTGCAGTAATGACCTTACCAAACAACCAATGAGAGCTTGTTATAAATAATAACAATGTGATCCTAACAGCCTTTAAATTGCACAAAATTATCTCAAGGGATTTGAGTCATAAAAAAACAACACAAAAATGTAGCGTTTTCAATTAAGCTGTGTACTGGCAAAAGTTTGTAGAGAGAGAATGAAAAGAGACATGGGCTTTCTTTGCTTTTGTTTGTGTTTTTCTTCTTCTTTAAATCTCTTGTAAATAATTATGCAAGGAACTTCAAGCTACTTCAAGTGAACTCTGAGCCTGTGAAAATATTTATGCTCGTTTTCTGAAAAGAATTCTCTAAAATAATAATTGGCATGTAGGATAAGATGTGCTGACAGGTGTTTTAAAGACAACTTTTATTTTTGTTTTGTTTTTTCCCCCAGGGCAATTTTCTGGGCCATCATCTTTTTTTGAAGGCTTTCTCTCCCTGAATTGTTCCACATATATGCAATAACAGCAAAATGAAACAGTTGCAATCTCAAATGTAGGTAAGGGAGAATGTAGACAGAATAGATTCTATACAGTGGCATGCTACTACTGGCTTGAGTGATGGGCAGACTTCCACTGAAATGCCCCAGTCCTCTGAGTTTCGTTACATCTGGAGAAAGAAGAACCATCCACCTCGGTGACCGTCCTGTACTTGGTTTATGGGCTCACAGAGCAATTGGGTTAACAGGACAGAATGACCTTGCATAAATCATTCATTAGACACTGACACAGCTTCAACAAAGACAGATCCTGACTTAACAACACTGCAATGCTCATATATTAATAACAATAATTACAACTAATATTTATTAAATACTTTTCTTGTGTCAGTCATTGTCCTGACTGCTTTGTGTGTTTTTAATTCATTTAATTTTCACACATTGAGAAAGTTAAGTTCTAAGAAGGCAAAACTCAGTCTCCCAACAACCATTCATGGGTTGAAGCCATCTTTAAAAATCATTGTAATGGGAAAACTTTATTAACTAATTTAAATAATGTGGAAATACTTTTCAAACTTCTTGCCTTAAAGAAGGACTGACAAGATCACATATAATAGAGAGATATCCCATTATATCAGCTGACACTAGAGCATGCCCTCCAGACTCCAGACTCAATAGTCTTCCCACTGTGTTGCTTTCTGTTAGCATAGGATTCATTAGTACACAGGTTAGGGTGCTTAGGAATGGGGTTCAGATACATGCTGATGTGTATCAAAGACGTCAAAAGTAAGATCTAGACCTTTGAGGTTACTGAGTAACCAAACACATGGCGAAGGGCTGGGATACGCTAGGGTAATGAGGAGAGCGGGAAGGAGTGGCAGAAGTCTGTTGCTCTGTTTCTAAGTGTGCATTGCCCAACCAATGAGTAAGAATCCATGGACAGCTTTCAATGGCAGAAATTAGCACTATCCTAAAAAGTTCAATTGGTGTGGAAAGATGTCAATAATTTTTTAAGGTAAAAGAAAAAAAACAAAACAGGCTTTCCCAGGCCAAATAGAGAATACAGAAAAGAGAAATTAACACTTAAAAAGAATACCCAAGGTGCTAAGGTTAAATTTGCATTCCTCCTTGCTTTTTCATGGATCAGACCTGGCTAGGTACTTTCTCCAATATGCTCAAGTTTGATTTTTCTTTTATGACTATTTCCAAGAAGTATACCATGCACTCCAAACTGTAAACAATGTGAACACTGAAAACAACAATTACAGATGACTATAATAATTCTGATCACCTGGCAGATGTTGAGGAGCCTGGATTCCTCATCAGACATATTCTTCCAGTTACTCTTGCCCATGGCAAGAGGTTCCAATCTTTGAATAACTGGGATAGATGACCCTGAGTTACTGAAGAACCCTGAATATTGTAAATCATTTTATGCAAAAAGAAATGATAACCACCAGCCTTTTCCATTAACTGGTGGTAATACTTTGTAGAATTAAACTTGAGTCTGAAGAATTGTTTCATGTTCTTTCCTAGTTAGAACCCTCTGGAGAAAGGACCTATCTGACTCAGAGATGTATTTATTCGCTCCATCAAGTTCCTTGGGGACAAGCATCTGTCAATGCAACAAAAGTCTAACCTACCCCAAATGGAGCAAAAATCAATTGCTTTCCATCTCGTCCAAGAGAGTGCTTAGAGCATTAAAACAACATAAAAGATTAGGGATCAACTGTTTTATCACTTGTCAGCTGCTCAGGCTACATTCCATAACAATTTTGGTTACACCTCCCACAGTCACATGAAAAAAAAAGGTCCCCAGATGCACCACATCTTGCAGATGTCCAAGAGATCAAACCATTTGAAAAGCCCCAGAGTGAGAAAATGCTGAGGACCCAGTCACCTGTCTCAAAAATTTCCCATCCTAATGCATATACTCTCTTAAACTAGCCATGCATCACCCAAGCAAAAAAAGAGATTGACATTCCAGGGAACCATCCAAGTGTATATTTAGTTTCACTTCTGAATGTTCAGTTAAATGGTTATAAGTTTTTTAAATTTAAAAAGAAAAAAAGAAAGAAACAATAAAAGAAGAAAACAGACTTAAGTACAGTGAATGTTCCACAAGTTTTACATCTGCAAGTGTCCACTATTTCTCAAGAAGAAGGAAGAAGACTGTGTTATTTAAGTCTAAGAATCACTAATGAAGACGTCTTAACTTTCTATTTTATCCCAATCGTGAGAAATCTGGTGTTTCTTGACCATGGTTTAAGCCAGATCAATTATCTACAGTGATTTACCTTGATTATTTATTATCTTCTTTTGTCTTCTGTCCTTCCAAATTGCTCTTGACACAAACTAATTTTGAAACTTCTATGGGATATTGGGTATAGTAATTTTAAAGACAATCACTGCTTAGCTTCTGCAATTCATAGTGTGAAGTATTTAACGTTACATGAGAAACACTCATGTGCCATAGTTCTATCTAATAGGGGATCCATTTTCAGCTCTGACTCTGATCAGAAAGTTCCTTTTCCTGTCAACAGTGGTGGCATCCTCTTCTCCAAAGCACTAAAGAGTAGATCATGCAAACACAAGTCAGGCAATGCCTTAACAATGGAAGTAGAGGACAAGAAAACTACAGAAACAAACGGTTACTATCCCACCCTTGAAATAGTAACAACAACCAATAGTTGTGCTGGAGGTGACTGGCTTCCTGAGAAATATAGTGGATAAATACTAAAGGTGAAATACTTTTTGCATCATCTGGAATACAAAAAATTAGTGTTGTCAGCCACATGACACCACAATAGAACCAAGTGAAATCTCTGGATAAAACAATACGGGAAAAAGAACAATATAAAAAATACTTCAGAGAATAACCACACTTTAACGGTAGAACAGATGTCCAAGCAAGAACAAGCCCTTTCTCTGTACGTTCACTCACCACTTTCTGTCTTTCTTTAAGATTTTTATTTATTGATTTCAGAGAGAGGAGAGAGAGAAAGGCAGGGTGGGGGTGAGAAGCAGGAAGCATCAACTCATAGTTAACTTACTCATCATTTTCTTAGTGAGGAAGGATTAGAAGTTTCTACCACAACCCAACATGTACAGAAAACTTATATAGTTTTTATTCCAAAGTATGAGTTTAGTGATTGTGAACTAATATATCTTCACAAATTTCTTTTTTTTTTTTTTTTACAGGGACAGAGAGAGAGTCAGAGAGAGGGATAGATAGGGACAGACAGACAGGAACGGAGAAAGGTGAGAAGCATCAATCATTAGTTTTTCATTGCCGTCACAACACCTTAGTTGTTCATTGATTGCTTTCTCACATGTGCCTTGACCGCGGGCCTTCAGCAGACCGAGCAACCCCTTGCTGGAGCCAGCGACCTTGGGTCCAAGCTGACGAGCTTTTGCTCAAGCCAGATGGGCCCACACTCAAGCTGGCAAGCTTGGGGACTCCTACCTGGGTCTTCCGCATCCCAGTCCGACGCTCTATCCACTGCGCCACCGCCTGGTCAGGCCATAAATTTCTGAATTAAAGACCACCTTCAGATGGCATGGCAAGGAGGTATCTGAATATGTTGGACCCAAATGACTACAGCTGTCAGGATTTTATCACCTAGAGTGAAAGGCCCCAACTACAAGAATGATACCCTAGAATGTCACTCATCTCCTGATATATGACCTTAGCAGGTATTTTGTCTGTCTGGTGTATTCTTTGCATTTATTTATGTACTTAGATGACAACAATGTGATTCTAATTCTTCTTTCTAAGCAAGGCCTAGAAAATGTCTTCTTTTTTAAAAACTTCATCTGCCTATATGAACAAGCAAGGTTTCCAGCAGAGATCGGTTCTTTGTACTGACTTCAGAGGTGACTCAGTTCACAAGCAGGTCTGGCCCCTGATATAAACAACAGCTTGAGGAGTAACTGGACATTCAAAGCTATTCATTGATATAGCTATAGTTATTCCTCCTCCTCCTCCTCACCCTCCCCTCCTCCTGCTCCTCCTCTTCCTCCTCCTCCTTACCCTTCCCTCCTCCTGCTCCTTCTCCTCACCCTACCCTCCTCCTCTTCCTCCTCCTCCTCTTCCTTACCCTCCCCTCCTCCTGCTCCTTTTTCTCCTTGTCCTACCCTCCTCCTCCTCCTCCTCCTCTTCCTCCTCACCCTCCCCTACTCCTGTCCCCCTTCCTCCTCACCCTCCCCCATTCTTCCTCCTCCTTCTCTTCCTCTTTCTTTTCTTCTTGTTTTAGTGCTTTCAAAGCTGCATAGCTTTTGGTATTCAAATACAGCCACAATTTCTAAGCCAAATACTACCTGATATTTTTAATGAACCATGTTACTGCTGCCTCTAGTGCTTTACCCCCTTTTTGCAGATGTTTTTCTCAGCTGTCCAATTCTTGCTCTTTCCTAAAGGTACCAGTCACTGTGCCTTAGGGTCCTAAGTCATCCAACAAGCTTGTGTAAAATAATATTACGTGCTAAGCACTGGATAAAAATAAGAAAAAAAATAAAGCTTCTGCCCTCTAAAACCCCTGGGGAAAATTCAAAATACTCACTACAGTGGTACCTTGAGATACAAACAGACCATTGTACTTTTTAAGATACGAGCTGTGACTTGGTCTGTATTTTTGTTTGAGATCCAAGTGAAATTTCGAGATACGAGTTGTGATCCAGGAAGCTGCCACTAGGCAGCGCGTTGACACACAGGTTCAGTACCAGCAGTTTGATATACAAGTTGACTGACTTACGAGCTCGGTTACAGAACGAATTAAATTCGCATCTCAAGGTTCCACTGTATAGCAATATAAGTACCATGACAGAGACATGAACAAGGGCTATGAGAACACAGAGGTGTTGGTGACCAGAGTGGCTGTGCCAACATGGTTTACCAGTTGTAGATAGTATTTTGGGGTCTGTGAAATATGTCTGTGCTGTTGCTCTGTGTTCCACAGGAATGGGTCTGCTTTCCCTTGGCAGAATTTCACTAACAGCTCAAATCAAGTATAATACTACTATTACTATTCATCAGACTAAAGGATCATTTTTCTAGTATTCATCTTTAGATATCTCCTCTGCTACTTTTATCTCAGTGACGTTTTTGGCTTTGTAGGGATGTGAAGCAATAGAGTTATATGGGATGGTAGATGACTAAAAAGAAAAGTCATTCCATATTGCAGACTTAAGAAAATTAGAATGGAATGAGAAAAAGAAATGAGGAGGGTGGTCAAGAGCTCTTTCAGAAATTTATTATGAATGTGCCCCAAACTACTATCTGCACAATTATATCTCAATTTATGCATTATATGCTATCTCAAAAATTGGAAGGTGAATCAACGCTCAAGTCAAATTCTATTTCAACTGTACCCCAGGGCAATTTAAAGAAATAATTTAGCAAATTTCCTTACAAAGCAGAGACTCTTTTATAATGTGAATAATCATTTCCTCATTTTATGTCTTGTAACTTGGAGTTTTGTCAAGTTGGCTTAATGCAAGGCAAACTGCTCCTTATATCATACATTCAAAATAACTGGTGTGAAGAAAATGACAGCACACGGGCGGAATCAATTCCATGTGCATTCTAGGCCTCAGGTTATGAGAACAGCTCCTCTCATTTTGGATAACTTGCACCAGGTAGACCAGTATTCTAGGAAATAGAATAGGAAGAAAACCTTTTCTCCAAAAAATTTAGAGCAAAATTTCTGGTAAAGCAAGATAATGAGAGAGAGAGAGACAGAAGAAGGAAAGGAGAAAGGAAGAAGAAAGGGAGGAAGGGAGGGAGGGAGGGAGGGAGGGAAGAAGGAAGGATGGAAGGAAGGAAGGAAGGAAGGAAGGAAGGAAGGAAGGAAGGAAGGAAGGAAGGAAGAAGGGGAGGGAGGGAGGGAGGGAAGGGGGGAGGGAGAGAGGGGAAAAGGGAGGGGGATGGAGGGAGGGAGGCCTAAGCCAGCACTTTTCAAACTATAATGCACACAGGAGTCCCCTGGACTTTGTAAAAATGGAGGTTCTGATTCAGGAGGTCTGTGGTGAGGCACCCAGGTCCTGCTTTTCTGACATGTTGCTGGGTGATACCAAGGCTGCTAGTCCGTGGACTATACTCTGAGTACCAAGGATCTAAGCCAAGTTTCTAAAATGGATGGCTTTAGAAGCCTATGTTGTACTATGCAATTTACCAGCAGCTTGAACATCCTGGCAAAATGTGTGTGAGGTCTGCAAGACAAAAAGAAAAACCACTTGAGGCAATATGGTCTGTTCCTTGCATTTTCTTCTCTAGCACGTCCCCGCTGTTTTTTGAAGGGGGGGGGGGCTCTGCTCAGAACAGGGGGCGGCAGTAACACTTGCAGAGTCTTCGCATTTCATTACAGCGGCGAGGAGGCAGGACACAGTGGAAATGGCCAAAGGGTTTTCCCTTTGGTTTCTGGCAGTGTTATTCCACTGAGCCTGCCCGTGTCACTCTTTCAACAAAATCAATGGTGTGCTTTTTCACTCTGGCTCTCTCTCTCTCTCTCTTTCTCCCTCTCTCTCTCTACAGATGCCTCTGGAGCAATAGTGCTGAATATGTAAAGATTTTTCCTTCAAACTAAGGCAAAGGGAGTACATTAGCCCCAGAACACCTTTGGGCTCTAAACACTGTGTCAACTTCCAAACTAACCATGAGTCTATATTTTTAGAAATATATTTACTAAAAAATTATAGATATGCCATTGTAGCAATTTTTTAAAAAGTAATGGCCCCCAAATGAAGGCAAATTAACAGCGTTTCTTTAACTAGACCACAGGATAATTTCTATATCTTGGTTTTCCCAAGAGCCAAAGAGAATTCAGTCCATCATAAGACATTCCTCACATTTACATTAAAAAGCTTCCATTTCTACATGGTTTGGACTTTGGAGAACTCCTTAATACCACCAACCAGCCACAACCTTCACCAGGATTTAACGTCCTGTGCAGTAGAAGTAAATTGACAAGAGGGATACTTAAACCAGAATATGTTGTCCTTCAGAAATTGCAGGCAGTTCTTCTCCAAACTGAAAAAAAAAATCTTGGAAGAGAAACAAATCAATATATCAGAATTGTTGTTTCAAAGATATATTGGGCAAAAGTAGGATATGACCACAAAAAAATCTTACAAAATGTCGTAGATGACATACCAACTAAGCCTACTTTTATTTAATTCTTAAAAATTTCCTGTGTGATGTGTGCTTTAGGCTTCAAAGGAAATTTAGGATAACACAAGTGTTTCTATTGCTACATATCATTTCCAAGCCCATAAAACCACTATAAGTAAATGTAGAAGTAAAACCACTCTAAGAATTACATATTCACTGAGAATAAAGATCAATATTATATATCCTAATGTACACTGTAGATGCCTGTCAGTATTAAAGATATACAGAAAAAGATGCAGGAGTCTAATTTTTATGTTACCTTTAAAGCAAACACACACACACAAAAACCATGGCCTTCTTTATTGTGAAACATAAGCTGAGTGTGTTTCAACAGATATGACATATCTGCCCTCTGGTGGGAAAACAAGATTAGCATTTCAGACCTTGCTGGTCTGGTTCCCACAACAGAAATTTACTTGCAACTAGAGGGGTATCTTTGTTAAACTGGCAGAAGAGTTTAGTGATTACATCCTAACTCGATGTGAAATGAACACATCACACTATCTTTCAGAATAGTCAAGCGGCTCTGCAAAGCCATGGTTACATGAGAAATGGAGAAACCGTGTGTGAGATCTGAGCCTAGGAAGTCCACAGACCCAGACACATGGTCACATGGCAGGGTCCGAGTGTCCAAGGAAAGAAATAATTTTGAGTACTGCAGCTATCCTTCTTGACCCAAGGTGTCCTGCAGGCTGTAAAATGCAGTTTAATCATAGTGTCATTTTTGTTTGTTAAAATAATTTTAATTATTGGAATTCACAATTTTTTTCTTCTTAAGTGAGCAGTGGGGAGGCAGAGATACTGACTCCTGCATGCCCCAGAACTGGGATCTACCAGGCAAGCCCCACATGGGGCGATGCTCTGCCTATCTGAGGCCGTTGCTCCATTGCTTGGCAACCTCACCTGAGGCGAGACCATGGAGCCATCATCAGTGCCCAGGGCCAACTTGCTCTCCTGTGGGAGGGGAAGAGAGAGATAGAAAGAGAGAAGGGAGATGGGGAGAGATGGAGAAGCAGATGGTCACTTCTCCTGTGTGCCCTGACCAGGAATTGAACCCAGAACATCCACACACTGGGCCAATACTTTACTACTTAGCCAACCAGCCAAGGAAGAATTGACAATTTTTTAATATGCAAATAAAGTTTTAAAACCTGAAAAATAATTTTTTAATGTATAAAATATTTTTATTTAACAAGCACATAGAGAACTGACTTAAATTGACTAAAAGTACCAGCACAATTCATCTTATGATAGCTCTTCTTTCAAGAAAAGACAGTAATATTTTTTAAATGCCTATGTTTTATTTGGTGACTAGGGAGGGAATCAGAAGGAAATTTGGTGATTTCCAATTCAAGAGTTTCACCGCTGTGACAGCCTCTAGCTCACAGACTGTCCTGCGGCTCAGGGAGCTCCTACCTCACGTTAGGGCCTTAGGAAGCTGAGAGCTACTTTATAAAAAGTGAATGATCTATTTCCAGTGTTATTTTGGGAGACTTGGAATCAAGAGGGGCTGACACAGAGCTGGGGAAAGCATGCGCCCTCACTCCATCTATGAGCACAGCTGGGTACCATCACATCGAGGGGGTCAGACGTCAGATGTCTCCAAGCAGTATCAGTACTCTTACGCAAGGCAACAGCGCAAGGGCCCTTTGGGGCTGACACCGCAAAACTTCAAAGGCATCAGTGGATGTCGGTTCTAAGACTAGTTTCGCCAGCAGCAGCCCCGGAACCAACAGCATCACCAAAAGCCTTGGGAGAAAATATCCACGTGTGTTGTCAAAATGAAAAGCAGTGCGACCATTTTGCAGTGACCAGAGAGATTCTATTCATGAGCAACATGAGATCATCTCGGAAGACCCAGAAATAACTGGCTGCTGGAGGTCCTGGAATTGGAGGATTGGAAAGGGCCAGAAGGGAAGTATTGACTATTACTCTAAGCACCTTATTAAGCTCAAGCTAATGTGACCTGATAAAGAAAATTACATCAGTCTTGGCCACAATCAGGAAATTTTGAACGATGTCATGGAATTCAGCCTTGTCGTGCTCACCAATATTCAACATAAATATGGTTGCTGATAAAACAGCAACAGTTATGATGAATGGATATAAATCAAGAACAAAGGAAACAGAAGAAGGCTGGGAGAAACTAGACAGTGTGATTATAAAAGGAGCAATCCAATCTGACCGGTGGCTGCATAGTGGGTAGAGCGTCGACCTGGGACACTGAGGTCCCAGGTTTGAAACTGCCGGTTTGGGGGTCACCAGCTTGGCTCCACAGAGAATAAACCCTAGAGGATCTCCCATTGTCTAAACTTCAAATACACAAGGAACCTGTTGGCTTCTCATGGTATTTCATATTCCTACCGCATACATGGTTGATGAGTATATTTCAATAGGGTTTTTCATTCAGATATCTAATCTCTTCATTTTCTAAACTCTATCACATTCACGTGAAATTTGTCCCCTAAGTTTTCACCTGTGAATCTTTCTGTGCCGCATTTCAAAGCCATTTTCTCCACAGCGCCTGTCACAGAGTAAGGGACCAATAAGTTCTAAATAGACACATTTTTATGGGTGAAATATTTTTCTAAAGCATAAAAGGCAGCAAACCATTTTAAAAACTCATATTGAAATCAGGCTTCACCTTCACTCCTGCTTTTATATCTATCTATTTCTTCAGAACTAGTAAGACACTGGGCATGAGACACAGCAAAGTCACAAGATGCTGTCGCTTGGGCTACTGGATGGATGAAGATGTCATCAACAATGTTGGAGAATACAAGAGACCCATATTTGGGAAGGTATAATGATGAGCTTAGTTTTGGACATATTATATTAGAAGCTTTTGTAGGAACTGCAGATGGAAAACTCTAATAGGTTATAGAACTGTCAGTCTTAGCGATTGGGAGAAGATTTGTTCTGGAGATAGAGACCAGGGTGTTTTCAGCATATTAATGCAACAAGAGCTGCAGGAAGGAAGACACCATCCAAGGAAGAATGGGTATCAAATGGAAACAGGTTTATAGAAGAGGCACAGTCAAGGCAGGATGAAAAGGAGCTGGCATCCATTACAGCAACTTTGATTAACTGGCAGTGTCTTCTTGGAGCTCTCAGGGGAGATTCCAGGTGCTAAGGATGGATTCCCAAGGTTGTTAGAGGGGAGAAGGAAGCTAGAGGTGGTGACACCATCCCAGAGACAGAACAATACACAAGAACAGCAAGCAAGCACTTAAGAAAGAAATAGTCAACAGGGGCAAATGCTTCAGGGAAGCCATGGAGGATGAAGATCTGAGAAAGGGGTGCTGGTATTTGGATATTTGTGATTTAACTGCTCTCTGACTCCATGATGTAGCGGGTACAGAACTGAGGAAGACTGAGGGGTAAACAGGAGGAGCTGAAATTATCTCAGTGAGGAGAGACTGTGACTTCAAGAAATCCCCAGGGTCCTTCTTCACCCTCTCCAATGTCTGCCCAGGAACCTCAGGGAGTCTTCATCCCAACCTGCCATGGTAGTGCGAGCCATGCCATTTAATCATTGTCTTCCCCACGTACCCCCACTACCCTCATCCGGCCAACAACTGTTTCCTTTGATAACATAAGGAACGAAATTAGGACTTTGCAAATTGGAAAGACAAAGGCCAAAAGGACCTATGTATACAAACATACACACACACACACACACACACAAGATTCTTTCACTAAATAATAAAAGGGGGTTTAAATGAGGTGAAAGGGTAGCAGACCTCTGCCCACCCTGGGGTGAAGCTTTGAAAGGCCAGGGGGAGAGGTCAGCTGCGAGCGAGATTTACACAGAAAAGCCGAAGAGCCACATATTTGAAAACAGCCGTACCAGTCCTAAATTTCAGATTAGAGCCGCCTTTGATTGCAAATGTTTAAACTTATATTAAAGGAAATGGCCATCGAGGGGATTGATTCCGGAGCCTGGCTCAGCGTGAAGTAATGGGATCTGCTCCTCATTAGAATGAAATAGGGAGAAAGCTGTGATTGAACACAGCCTCCAGCTCTGACGGGGCGCTGGCCCTTTTTGACGCGACACTGACTCCTAGAGGTCTGCCTTTCATTCAGAACGCGCTAAGCATTCGGCCCAGGGGGAAAAGGAACAAATGAAATAAGGAATAAGGTTGCTTTGCTTTCTTAAAACCCAAAGAGGTGTGAAGAGTAGGGAAAAGGAGCGAAGCAGGATCTCACTTCAAGTGCTATCAATTAAAACCGCCTTAATAGCAGCCAATTTCGTCTGTGTATGTCTCTCGCGAGCTCCGGCGGTTCCACTGGCTACACTATTCGTCAGGAAGATTGGAAACAACTGCTTGCCTTTTAAATATGCATCTTTGATGTCCGGCCGCATGTGACAGCTGAGACCCTAAACCAGCTGTGATTTACTGTTGCTCTGAAGGCTGCAGGGAAGGTGGCAGAGAGCTGTTTCTGTCCGTGGCAGCCCCGGGGGCCACCTGGATGGCCCTATCCCTGGCATCCCTCCCTTGCTTCCTTCATTCCTCATCTGGTAGAGAGGACTGAGTCACGTGGAGCTGCAAACACCAGCACTTCCGGGGAGGAGGCAAACGAATCCTGGCCACAGGGTGGAGAAAATATTGTGGCCTGTCAAGCTCTCCCAAAAACCTTAATGACACACTTCTGGTAACAGAACTCTTGATTTCTCATGCCCCGGCCACCCACGGATCTGTCCCCTACAGAGGGGGAAGGAGGGAAAACAAGCACAGGAAACTTCCAGGAAGCTGAGATGACAGTCTGCCAGTCTGACTGTGGGGCCTGGGGAGTTTGGGGGTGTCTCCCAAGGCGGCAGTGAGGAGTTAACCCTGCCAGGGGCAGAGAGTCCAAGTCGGTCTGTCCAAAAGGGGCTGGGATATGTGCTCTAAGATTCAAACGACCCACAGTTTATGGTCGTGGAATCCACACCGGGTCACAAATAGGGATGAAGAAAAAACTATAAGTGCCTTTGGAAGCAGTTGCTCGAAAACAATAGCTCAAGCAGTGTTAGTGGCATTTTTTTCCAGTTTGCCATTTGTCTTTTGACTTTATTATTGTGGGGTGGTTTTTTGGTGTGTGTGTGTGTGTGTGTGTGTGTGTGTGTGTGTGCGCGTGCGCGCGCGCGCGCATGCGCTTTTTTATTTTTGCCATTTAAAAGGTTTTTTTTAATTTTTTTTATTTTTCAATTATAGTTGACAATTCGATATTATATTAGTTTCAGATGTACAACATAGTGCTAAGATATTTACATAACTTTTAAAGTGATCCCCTGACAAGTCTATCTGACACCATACACAGTTATTACAATATTCTTGACTCTATTCCCTATGCAAGTAACCTAGACCTCTCTAAAAGAGGCCCTACCCTTCCAGGATAGCTCTGGTTTAAAGTGGCTTTGTCTGCACCTGGCCATACATTAGGGCTCAAGAACTGAAGGGTGCTCTCCAGAGAGAATGCCAAGGGCACTGGAAATGTCATGGAACCAATGGCAGGAGTTGCGTGGTATCCAGCACGGAATCCCCTGATTATGTTGGTCTGAGTGGGCAAGAGTCGGGAGGAGGTTCCTAATTGACTTTCCTCTGGGCTTTCATGGTCCCATCTATAAGCAGCCACAGTGATAATCATTACATCTCAACAAAACACGTACCTCTCCAGAACACGCACCTGCGAAGACGCTGAACGTATTGAAAAGGGGCGAGCCCAAGAAATAAGATCTCCAGTAAATGTGTTTATCCCTATCAATGGTGGAGAAAGGATTTCTAAGCCTGTATATGCATGGGTGAATTTTTTTTCTTTTTAAAAAAGAAATACCGAGAGCCTGACCAGGTAGGTGGTGGGCGCAGTGGATAGAGCATCGGACTGGGATGCGGAAGACCCAGGTTCGAGACTCCGAGCTCGCCAGCTTGAGCGTGGGCCCATCTGACTTGAGCAAAAGCTCAGCAGCTTGGACCCAAGGTCGCTGGCTCCAGCAAGGGGTTGCTTGGTCTGCTGAAGGCCCGCGGTCAAGGCATGTGTGAGAAAGCAGTCAATGAACAACTATGGTGTCACAATGGCAATGAAAAACTAATGATTAATGCTTCTTATCTCTCTCCGTTCCTGCCTGTCTGTCCCTATCTATCCCTCTCTCTGACTCTCTCTCTCTGTCCCTGTAAAAAAAAAAAAAAAAAAAAAAAAAGAGAGAAAAGAAATACCTAGAAAGGAGTGGGGCAGGATTTCTAAACTAGACACTAGATTTTGACACCGACATAAAAACAAAATGTAATTCAACAGCTCATGTCTCCAACTAAAACCAGTTTTCTGTTTCATGAAAATTACAGTTGTGTCTTCAACACTGTCCCAGACACTATCATTTGGTATTTCAGGCTGTCTTTACTACTGGTAATATAGTAAGTAACTGACTGGGCAGTGACCTGATTTGATGGGTGACTCAGACAAAATAATTGGGTTGACAATATGTACAGATGAGGAGCTTATACATCATTTTTTTTGCCCATTAAGGTCTCATGCATTTCCTTCCTAGATTCACAGAGCATCATCAGTATTCAGAGAGTTTGCCGGTTCTCCACTGCAGTTGTCACTCACAAAGCATGCCACATAGCTAAGCGAAAGAAACACATAAATATGTAAGCACTCATCAAATGTACCCACCTTACTGCTGACACCTTTCAGTCTGCAGAGTCCCCATGTTCATTTACAAGGAACCCTGACGCAGTCAGTCCGAAGGCCTATCTTCGGATACATCCCTTTTCCCACGTGTACTTTGAATTACTAAACAGTAACAGAGCAAGCACCTGCTGCCAAATTTTAAGTCTTCATAGTCACAGCGACAATTTCTGAAAAAACTGGGACAATATAAATCATCCCAAATTACAAAAAAGAAAAAAACAAAACACACACAAAAAACGGTGATTTATACAGCTGATCTCCTGGACAACACACATTTGAACTGCACAGGTCCACTTACAAACGGGTCTTTTTCCAATAAACATGATCGGCCTTTCCTATCAGGGGTTTCAAATCCGCAGATTCCATCATGGATCAAAAACAGTGTTTTCACATTCCCAACCTGCGATTACCAAACTTGGGTGGAAATACATACTGTTTTCCAGCCACAGTTAGTTGAATCTGCAGGCACAAAGAGCCAACTGTAGTGTTGAAGGTTTTTCACAGATTTTTGATTTCCTGATGAGAAGAAAAGGAGGAGGAGAAAGGAGAAGAGGCGAAGAAAGGGAAAGAAGGCAGGACAACGCCCTCAGGTACCAGGTTCCTGCTGGTGGAACTTGAGCAGGAATTACATCCCAGCTCTGGCAAAGAATCCAGACAAAGCTCTACAAGAGTCTGGTGAACAAAACTTCAGAGAGTTATTTCAGCAACTCAGCACTGAGTCTCTGGGGCCGGTTTCTCACGGAACACGTTGTTTTAAGTATGTCACAGACACGGATAAATGAGCTGCTGGCAATGCTCCTCTTAAATTTTCTTGAATAAAAACAACTTAGAAATGAGCTCACATACATTTTTGTATTATTTTTAGAAAGAGTGTACCATTCAAGAAATATGTTAGATGGATGGCTTATTCCCAAGAGAACAGAGAGTTTCCCATTTGCCCTGCCTGAGTCATTATCTCGGTTGGGTCCGCCTGAACCTGAACAACTTCAAGAACTAGTAAAAATGAAGGTAAGGGGGCTGCTGTCCCAGTAGAGCCCACGCTCTACGTTGATCAGGTGTCCCTGATTCTACTACCCCGTGCAGTGGGACACTCCTGCTTATCAGCAGGGCTGGCAGCCTCTTCACTACTCTTGAAGGCGGCTATGAGGATGCTACTGATCAGTGCCGCTGAACACTGACTGCCACCAGAGGAAAAACACAGCCAACACAAAAGTTAGTTGCAAGATCACACAGGCAATTTATTATTCACAGATCTGTTTAGTGTGCCTGAGTACAGCTTAAGGGGGCCCCGTCGAAGTGCTCCTCTCGTCTGTCCTTGGTTAGAGCTCAGAGCGGCATGGAGACCATCCAGTTCACGCTGGAGTCTGGGTGACTACTGCAGAATGGGCCCTCTCAGCTTTAGTACCTTTTCTGACAAAGGCCTTCGAACAGGTGTCAATCTACAGGATTATCACTTCAAACCACCTTTTTGGGCAAGCAGAAAGACGTGGCAGAAAGGCCCAGTCATGGCGGAGATCATCTCCCCTTCCTGATGTGGCACCTTAATATGACCACAGGATGACCCTGGGTTTACGCCCCACATATCTGTATCTCCACACACAGCTTTCTAAGTAGTGGCATCTTCTAACAGCACATCCCTTGTTTAACCCAATAGTTATTTCCTGTGTGGACATGTCTAGCCTGCCACTTTCTGTCACAATAGAAGATGAAGAGAGACTTCAGCAGTTTTTCTTCAGGGCTAACCCAAATCTGTCACCAAAACGATCCAACAAAACAAACCAGTCTGCCAGTAAGGTAGGAAAATAATTAAAACTGAAACTTAAAATGAGGAAGATGCTACTATATAACATAAATTTTACATTGGACTACCATTGACCAAGATCTATCTGGTCAGTCTGCCCCTTCACAGAGCTTCGAGGGTCACATACACCTTTCCAGCCTGAGCAGCAGTAGGAAAGATGTTGAAGCCAGAAAGCCTTCCTATCCACGTTTGTTTGATACTAAAATAGGCGAAGAAATTCTGATCACTCGGTATGAAAGTACCTAAGAAAATAAAAAGATCACTCAAAATACTTGATAGAAAAATGTTAAAATAAATGTCAGAATTAAGTTATGATTTCATAATAATATCTTTAAAGTGTTTTTCTTTTTAGCCCCATGGATCTGTGGTTATCAAGCAAACAGCACACTCATATTATGTTGTTTTAAGACCACAAAGATGATGCCCAACTCATGTGTTGGATTTGGAGTCTTTTTTATTTTCATTATTGTATTCAGCACAACCTTGAGCATATATTAAAGTGAATGAATGCAACTCTCTGAAGCAAAAAAAAAAAAACAAAAAAAACCCAAAAATGATTAAAAACAGAGGAATTGGCCCTGGCTGGATAGCTC
Organism: Rhynchonycteris naso; assembly: GCA_037038555.1. Classification (NCBI taxonomy): domain Eukaryota; kingdom Metazoa; phylum Chordata; class Mammalia; order Chiroptera; family Emballonuridae; genus Rhynchonycteris; species Rhynchonycteris naso. Next base: position 146,319,648 of record CM072999.1, on the reverse strand, counting down.
TGTTGGTTAGAGCATTATTCCAAAGCACAGAGGTTGCTGGTTTGAACCCTAGTTAGGGAACATACAGGAACAAATTTATGTTTCCCTCTCTCTCTTACTTCCTCTCTCTCAAGAGTCAATAAATAAAATTTTAAAAATTAAAAAAAGAAAACCAGAGCAATTGCTTCATATGTGTATTTGACTTATATTGAATTTGAAACTTCACTGTCCATCCAATATAAGGCTACTCTTGCTTGATTCTCTCAACAATAAAGAAGTCTTTTAAGATGTGTTAGGATGATCAAGTTTTGGTAGTAAAACAGAGTGGAATAATGTTCTTCAACAGATAAATGAATAACAATGGGTAAACATCCACAGCAATAAAAGAATAAAGTTTAGATACATGACTTAGTCTCCAATGCATCATGCTAAGTATGTGAAAGAAGCCAGACTTATAATATTAGTCCATTTATATGATATTCTGGGAAAGGTGAAAGAATAGCGGGTGGAAGACAGGTCAGTGACGAGGTTTAGAGTAAGGACAAGGCTGACTACAAAAGGACAGCACAAGGGAACTTGGGAGCGTGGTGGTGATGGAAGTTATCTGTATCGATTATAGTGGTGGATGTAGGTCTATATTCATCTATCGACACTCATAGGCCTACATATCCAAAGACTGAATTTAATATAATTTTCAAAATAAATATTTTTCTAAAACCCCAGAATGGAATCTAACCCTTCAGGTATGCAGGAGCGCTTTAGATTTCTCTACCCACCCTCCTACCCACTCCCATTCACCTCTGATGAGCGACATGTTCTTGAAAAGCAAAATAAATGCTCAAATATCTCCACGTTTTGGCCACATATTTTCATTCATGTGCTGGAACCTCAGGAGCCTACTTCCCAGATATGATGACTTTATTGTACAAATAATATGTGTCAAGGCTTTTTCTCCGTCCTATAGCTCCTGGAGCAGGAGCAGTTTTATTCCTTTTACTGAAGTTATTAGATTAGAATGAAGAAAGTTCTAATGTGATATGGATAAAAGAATGGGTTAATAAAGAGTCTAAACTATTAAGTAAAAGGTAGGGAAGACCCATGACTTTGTAATTGCTGCAATAATTAAGTGTTACTGCCAAAGTTTAATGGGGATCATTGCTTCTTCTTTCCAGGAGGTAAAGCATTTACAAGATTACGCAGTCCATGGCTTTGTTGTTTATTCTTACACCATTTATTTGCACCAGATTAAGAAAAAAGAGAAAGCATTTACATCTTCATTATCTTAAATAAAGATGACTGCAAGTGAAGAGTACTGTAGTAGAAACAGAGTTGAAAGTAAGGTTTTAGTCAAATGGCACTAAATGCTTATTGCTCTTTAAGCATTATTATTCTAGATATTTAAATATTAAATTGATCATCAACAGAACTTTGCTGAAGATATGGCAATTACCAAGTTATTTGACCTCTGACCTTTGGCCTTAATCTTTGACCCCCACACCCAGACATTGAACGTAAAACAAGACTCCGATCCTGACCCCATTCCAAACAATGACCCTAACCCTAAACGTTAACCCGAAACCGACCCCTAAACCAAACCCACTCTGAAATCAGAACTAAAACAACACAAACCGATACGTATCGGGTACTGAAATTGAATACAAACCCAAAACTAAAACCAAACCTCAGACGAAAACTGAAAATAAAAGCTAACTGGAACCTGAAACCAAACCAAAAACCAATCTCAAAACCAAAACCGAACCCAAAATCAAAATTGAACACAAAACCGAAACTGATGCCAGGCCCAAAACCGAAACCAGTGCCGAATCCATAACTGAAACTGATGCTGAAATCAATAGTGAAACAAATCCGAAACCAAAACCAGTACTGAACCCAAAACCAAGACCAATCCTAAAACCTACGTCGGTGTCTGTCAGGGCGAGACCTGGTCACATTAAATTTTAGGGTGAGGTCAATCACACCCAACAGGCTGGGGACAAAGAAGCTAGCGACACAAGAAAGACCAACCATGTGATTTGGGGTGGGTGGTTTGGATCAAGCAGTATCAGTCAATCTGGAGACACTTCACCCACATGGCTAATCAATCAACCAATCCATCCAACCATCAATTGTTATGCTTATGTAGTGAAATCCCACCAAAAACCTGTGAACACGGAAGCTGAGGTGGGCTTTCCTGGTTGGCAATCCCCTGTGCATCTTATCACATTTATTTGCTGGGAGGGTAGTGTGTTCTTACTCAATAGGGAGGACAAGGGAACCCCCACAGTTGGAACCCTCCCAGACCCTGTTCTACATTTCTCTTCCTTTGGCTGATGTTATTCTGTATCCTTTTGCTGCAATAAACCATAATCATGAATATATTAGCTTGTAGGGTGCTCTGCAGGTCCCTCTAGCAAATTATTGAAACTGAGAGTGGTTTAGGAGACCCCTACACTTGCAGGTAGTGTCAGGAGTGGTCTTGTAGAGGACTGTGCTTTCGCACTTCACAGCTAATCTCATCCCCAAATCCAGTCTTTTTAAAAGTCATGCTCACGTCCTAGAGGAACCTATAACCTAGTGAAGATGAGAAATGTTTGAGGAAGAGGCACTATAGAGTCCCATACAACAGGTCAGGAAGAGAGTCATGCTACCAAGAGGGGATAGATTGGAGGGAGGGAGGCATTAGACAGCCTTCAGAAAAGAAATGCAATGCTCTTGGGCTTAAATTTAGAAAATCTAAGACTTGAACTGATTGCAAGGAAAAGAAGCTAATTCTACGAAGAAGCCAGTAAGAGTGAAAGCACAAAGGTGGGGTGGGTGTGACACAAAAGAATAGCTAGCAGTTTGAAGCAAGTGTTGTGCTTGACCCCCAACAGTCCTATCGCTTCCCCGTGATTAATCCCAACCCCCTTCTCAGAGAGTGGTTTAGGAATGGCCATGTGGCCCAATTCTAGCCAAAGACTATGAGGGGAAATGTTTGGGGGCTTTCTAACAACCAGCCATAGAAAGAAACAGTCTATCTTTTCCCTCTGGCCATTGTAATCTCCCAACATGTCATCTGGAACCATCTTGCTACTGAGAAGAGAATGAGGCTAATACAGGGAGGGAAGGCCAGGGCCAGAGGACTACACAGAAGCAAAGTTGGTCCCAAAGCTCTGTACGGAGGGGCGGTGGCGGCGCATCTGTCCCCCACAATGCCTGTTTTTTATATACATTTAACACAAACTTTTTTTTTTATGACAGAGACAGAGAGAGAGAGGGACAGCAGACAGAAAGGGAGATGAGAAGCATCAATTCTTCGTTGTGACACCTTAGTTGTTCATTGATTACTTTCTCATATGTGCCTTGATGGGGGGGCGGGGGGGCAGCAGAGTGAGTGACTCCTTGCTCAAGCCAGCAACATTGGGTTCAAGTTGGTGAGCCTTGCTCAAACCAGATGAGCCTGCGCTCAAGCTGGTGACCTTGGGGTCTTGAACCTGGGTCATCCGCGTCCCAGTCTGATGCTCTATCCACTGTACCACTGCTGGGTCAGGAAAACTTTCTTATTTTTAAAACCATTTGAGACTGATTTTTCTGTTACCTGTAGCCAACGGAGTGTAGCAAACAGAATTAACCCTCAAAAAATCTCCATGCTGTAATTCCTAGAAACTGTAAATATGTTAGTTAGGTCATGAGGCAAAATGGACTTTGCAGATGCAATTAAGATTGTGAACTGTAAAACAGAACACTCATCCTGGATTATCTGTATTAGGTTGTTTAATCTAATCAAATGAACTCTTATAAACAGAAATCTTCTGGCCCACTTTTGTTGGCTTTGAAGATGAAGCGAGCCACAAGCCAGGCAGCCAGCCTCTAGCGGCTGAGAATGACTCCCGCTAACAGTCATCAAGATCGTGTGACCACGTGCTGTGCACTGAAACTAATACAAAATAATATTGAATGTAAACTGTAATAATAATAAAAAAAGAAAATGGGGGCTCAGTTCTACAACCACATGAACCCAAATTGTGCAGACAATCTGAATGCACCTGAAGCAGACCCTGCCCAGAGCCTCCAGAGAGACTCTCTGGCCAGTCAACAACCATGTCACCCTGTGAGACTCTAAGCAGAGAGCCAGCTCAGTCACACTGTGCTAGGATTTCTGACTTACGCAAACTGTGAGATAAAAGATGGACATCGTTTTAAGTTACTCGATTTGTAGTAGTTCGTTGCAGCAGCAATAGAATGCTAATGCATGGTGTCGGAACTGACTGGGTTTAAGTTGGGAGGACCCATCCACAGATAAGGTGTTTAGACCAGTGCCATTTGAGGAATTCAGACCTGGTCCAAAAGGGTAGAAGCCCACTGTAAATGTGACCCAGAACATCAGATAATCCAAAAGGTACATGAGGATTTGAAAGCAGTATGCGAAATGGCTTAGAGCCGGAGAACCTGGAGGCAGGGAGAGCAGATAGGAGGCGCTGTAGTCCTCCAGGCAGGGGTTAACAAGAGCTGCCCATGAGTGGCAGCATATGAAACCATGACAATGAGAAAGAAAACTTGCCAGGACTTCCAGTGACTATTAGTGTTCAAAGCTGGGTCTAAAGTCTGGGTATGTACTCGTTAGCAACAGCTTAAAACAATGAGGCCTGGGGTCTGGAGGCCTTTCCAATCCGCTGTTCTCGCGTGCCGGCTTTTCATCCTCACAGTTTTCTCTTCAGTGTCACATGATGGCTACTGAAAAGCTAGGCGTCATTACCTGTGAATGGCTATTAGGTTAGCCAGCCTTCTGTGCCAGCCACACATCAGATGGTTAAATAAAGAAATGGAAAAGATAAAAGGTTTTCCTTTTTATTTGAGGACATAAGCTAAGTCGAGCGTTGGACACTTCCATGAACAAAAGAGTGCTGTGTGGACATGTTTGTAAGATTACATTCCTTCATTGTCACATTTCCTTTTGCCCCGAATGTCCTCTGAGGTGCCCATCTCCAAATATGCTGGAGTGGTTTTGAATCATCTCCCTTCTTTAAACCTCATGCATATTTCCTCTTGCTTCTCTACGAGTCCTTAAAAATATGGCAAAAGAGCCTATTTAAAAAAAAAAAATCAGAAGAACAAAGATTGTGACTATTCCCTGAATGAATAATTTCAAGTTCCAGGAAAGTTAAATGTGTTTTTGATTCGCTGAGTAATACTGCATTTGACCTTGGGGGAAGCGTTTTCGGTGTTAGGTGACTAACCCAACCTCCTCACAGCAGCCTCGAATAAACCGAAATCTGGTTTGCCCCAGAGAGTCAAGATAGTTTTAAAAGTATTAGTCATAGCCATAGGCTGGGGTTTTCTTACTACATGGCTCTGCATTTGGGGGGAGGGGAGCAGGGGCAGAGACCGAGGAGAGAAAGAGAAATGTTATAAAAGAAGGCTTTCATGGTCATCATAGATAGCACAGTCCACCATGTTGCTGTTTGTAGTCTTCTCTGAAGTTTCCAAATGTTTCTATTTCCACACAACTAGTGATTGTTGGGGTACAGACCCTTTAGTATATATCATGCTGTGGTCAACAAGGCACTCTGACAGCTGTCTATCAGCCTCCCCAACACACACCCACACCCGCCTCCTGCTGCGGTTTTCTGTCCAAGCAGTATCTGTCCAGTTAGCAAAATTCAGGATAACTCCCCCAAAAGCAGACTTCAATCCTGAAAGAAATCACCAGGGTTTTGTTTTGCTTTTGTTGAGGGCAGGAGTTGCTACCATTTATGAAATATATTATCATATACCCTATTCAGAATTTTATGGCCCTGGTTGGGTAAGTCAGCTGGCTGGAGCATTGTCCCAAAGCAGCAAGGTTATGGGTTTGATCCCCAGGAAGCCATGGATACTACCCCAAAAGCAGGGCACTTGGCCACAAAACTTTGTCCAGGATGGCAAGCTGGCAGACTCCTGGACTCCAGGGGTCCATGAACCTCAGATGAGGAGTCTTGTACTGGAGTAGTGGTCTCAAAACTATTTAAGTATTTAACCCTTTCAAAAACAGAAGCATGTGTCCTAAATTTATGGATTATAAATTATATACATGGGGACTACTCTACTAATATATTATGTGCTTAATGAAACACGCAAAAATTAAAATCTGAAAAGGATTAGATGAAAACAAATTTTAAAGGTCAGATATGTTTCCCCAATGAATGCTTTTACACATGCCCTAGATGTACGCACCTCACCTTAAGAGCCCTTGTTCCCAGGGTCGATGGTCCATTGTGTCCTGTTGTCAGACTTCTCCAAGGAGCAAGGTCATGAATAAAGAAAGAGGTGGAGAAAAGGAAAACGGAAAGAAACAGAAAAGCTGTAAGGTACTATGGCAGAAAGAAAACTGCTAACGCCCTAAATAAAAAGTAACTCCCGAATTTTGTGACTAAGAAACTGCACCTGTTCCTACTTATTTATAAAAGATAAATAAGCCTAGTAAAGATTTCTCAGCAGAAGAGGCCCCGGAAAAGCTTTGACTATTCACACATAAAAGAACCAGGTTTCCTATAAAGAATCATTCTGCCCTAGATATGTCACAAACTACACTTTCTAAATCAAACCATGTTCTTCTCTGCCATAGAAAGGTGGCTTTCCCTGACGGGGAAGAGCTTTGGAAGGCTACATGGCATTCTAGAAACAGAAAACCTCTCCATTCAAAGGCCCCTCTCTTCACCTTAGCATGAGGAAGTCATTTAGCCTGTCTGGTTCTTAGATTCCTCAACTCTTAAACAGGGATAATAACATGCGCCTGTTACGTGGCTCATAAGTAAACTAACACTCAAACTTGACCTTGATGGAGGTGGACATGTTCTGTGAATTACAAAATGCTGTACAAATGAGAGGAAATAAAAATTTTTGTTCTCCAGCCATAAAAAACAAAGTCAAATTCATAAAGGAACTGACATGTGCCCTTCCAAAGAAAACTGTACTTAAAACTGTCAAGTCCACCCCAGGCCCTTTGAATGATCCAGACTGACAGCTCGCTGCTCCCATTCTCAATTCTGCAACCATCCCCAGCAGATTCTGTTGTAAGTGGCCGATGTACATGCCCCACCCAACACTTGGTAGAGCCCGTTAGAGGATATGTGGTATAGGGGTCACATATGCATCCCAAAAGTGGGGCCGGCAGGATGAGGGAACTGTAACTGCCGCCAGAGAGGCTCAGAGGCTCTGGCCTCACGACATCTACTGTGGCCAGCAACTAATTCCACAGAGAACCCTTCCAGGCCCTCTTCTTAGAGATGCCACAGAATGTCTGAGCAGTTGTCTCAGTGGTGAATCAAAGCCATGTCACTGGATGAGCTCTGAAAGCTCTGGGGCCCTCAACCCCATCTACATCCCCTTGTGTCTGGGAAACAGGCCGGACAAGCCATTCCCAGATCAAGTCACTGAAGATGACTTACACAAACATTTTAAAAGCTTCAAAATTTATTGCTGTACATTTTCGCATAGCATTTACTATGGAAATACTAATAGTGCAAATATTTATTTTGGACGCTGTAGCATCTGAGAGATCACAAAGCTCTTTGATCTTTTGTAATCATTTATGAATACTTGTATCACTCGACTTGAAGCCACCAGGGGCATTCCTCTCCTTGACAATACAGACTAGCAACACTTTTCCAACTGCAAGATTTTTTGTTCACTCACAAAACCAATCAACAAATATTTATGACAAACTGTTACGTGCCAGGCACTGTGCTAGGCTCTAGGGACATTAGGATTAAAAGATGCAATCTCTGCTTTCACGGTGCTTACAGTCTTAGTAGAAACAAACATGCCAAAAAAAAAATTACAATTCAGTACTGTTAAGTGCTTCCATGGAGGTATTTACAAAGTGGAAGAAGGAAAAAGATCATCTGCCTGAAGAAATCAGGGACAGCTTCACAGAGGAGGCAGCCGCTGAGCTAAAACTGACCAATGACTGGGAATCTGCCAGGTAGATGGGCAGGCAAAGGGAATGACAGTTGCACAGAGAGAGGTCCACGGGGCACTTGGAAGGAGCAGGCTATGCCGTTTTCCTGGAGCCAAAGGTGCAAGGGGGAAATGCAGCGGGAGCTGGACAAGTAGGCGGAGATCAGATCAAGAAGAGCCTTTCGATCATTCTTCCATTTATTCAACAAACATTTACTGAGTACTAGCTGTGTGCCAGGCACGAGGCCAAGCGCCGGGCTTGTAACAGGGACCGAGACAGACACACAAACCCCTGCTCTCTTGGAGCTCACATTCTAGTAGAGATAGACAAAAAGCCAACAAATAAATAAAATACAGATTTAGAAGATTTCATCAAAGGAAATAAACAGAGTGCCGAGGCAGAAAGTAGCTTGGGGGTAGGGGTGAGAGTAGTTAGGGTTATCAGCAAATGCCTCTTGGAAGTGACAAGAGGGACACCTGCAGGGCTCACAGCAAGGTGCTCCAACAGGAGCACTCCCTCTGCACCCGGCACTGTGCCAACCACCTTACAAACAGCATCTCATTGCGTCCTCACAGTGACTCTATGAGGTAGGTATTATTATTCCTAAGTCACCGACGAGGAACAAGCTTAAGGAGATCAGGTAACCTGACAAGTCACACACATGGCAAACCAGGGTTCAAACACAGGTTCTCTTCATTTCAAAGTGCTTGCTCTTAACAGTTATTCTAAACACTATATACAGATAAGTGAGGGATTGTGAACAGGGACATGATACAGTCACGTTTGCTTTGAGGACCATTCTGATGACTCTATGGAGGAGAGAAAGTAGGGATGGAGGGGGAGAGGGGAGAAGGGAGAGGGAAGGGAAAGGGCAGGGAAATGAAATTATTTTTTGAAAGGAACCCACTGAAAGCGCAGGGGCCCTGGAGAGGAGACCCCATGAAGCAGAGTGTGGGACGGAGGGGCACAGACCCAAGAAGGGCGGCTCCTGGTTCTAACGGGACAGACAGGGCATGGTGGCAGAGGATGGCATCCGGGACCACGCCCAGCTTCTGCCCTGGGCAATCGCCTCACACAAGTGGCTTTACACACGTTAGGGAATGCAAGATGGGGACAGGAGTGTGAGTATAAAATGATGAATTTAATGTGGGAGTGTCACCCTGTGGGTATATTGGAAACACCCAGACTTATGAGACAGTCCCCAGTTGGACACCATGTAATAGTTTTCATACCTGTTCTCTACCTGAGAAGACTGTAAGAACAAAATTAAAGTTTTGCATGTGTGTACATGTGTTTCTGCTTTTATAAAAGTTAAAAAAAGCATGTATGTTTCGACTGGACTGCTTTGTAAAAAGAACGTATGATCACAAAAATGAAGTTACCCTAAGCCTGATTACAGATGAAGAACCACGGGCTTAGGAGAGGCAAAGGGAAGCTTCCGGACATCGTTCTAACTGGTCATGCCAGTTCTTAAAAAGAAATCAACATGAACTCCCCAGTGACGCAGCCATGGGGGCAGTCTGTCAGGTCCAGAACAGTTCCCCTCTGCCAATAGCCTTCCCCGAGTCTGCGAGTGTCCCTGCTAATCCACCAGCAGGGCTGCTCCAAGGACCTTGGTAGCCTGAGGCCCAGAGACCAAAGTTGAATGAAAAACAGGAATTCCAAGAAGTGCTTACTTATGTAACTTAGCATAAGGTCCAAAGAGACAGCAGCCCAAAGCCAGCCAGTTACATATTATTCTACTTTCTCTTCTGGCCTGTCCTGGATGCTAAAGGGAGCGGTAATCAAATGTACAAGTGACACTCACATAGACTTGGTCACATTCTTGACCACATCATTTCTGGGTCTAATTTTAAAGGAATTCAAAGTGAAGGAGTATAGAAACCCAACCTATAAAAAGATATTTTTGCTCTATTTCTCCAAATGTGCTTAAATTTGCTCAAAACCACTGCCTCCTTTTTTGGCATCAGACTAACTTAATCGTGTTTTGACTTGTAAAACTCAGTAACACTATGCCAATTTTAGTAATTAGATATCAAGGACTTTAAGTGGTAATGAAGTTACACTTACGAGCTTTAACAGAAAGAAACATTAATCCTCCGGAGGCTGGGTCCTGACTGGGGACACTACAACTGGGCTCATCAAGCAGGGCCGCCTAGAGAGCTGTGTCTCTGTGGCAAAGGGTCTGCCCTGCACTGCCATCTAGGGGGCTGGAGGACAGCAGCAAATACAAAATGATCCGGGAAAAACAACAACACAGGCATCCAGTGACACTGAAGGGTATCAGTGTGCCTCATTTCTGCCAAAAGGAAGAGAATGACTTATTTTTACAGACTGACAGAAGTGCTAGTCACCGGCAAAGGAGGGAAAATGACACACGCTAGATGACAACTTCAAAATTCTGATGCAGCTATTCTCACAACAGCTGGAGGCCTATTGCCAATGTATAAACTACCTCCTACTACCTCCATTTCAAACCTAAGGCCCAGGGCTCACAGCTGAATGGGAATCGAGAATCTAAGGACAAACTGTTAGCTGTAAGTGTCCTTTAACAGAAAAATCCCAATCAGTCTGTGAATAGAGTCATTTATTTGTCTTTACAGCGATGATGGAAGAATGTACAGATGTCCTCTTTGAACAAAGTATAAAATCTGTTTATATACAGCGAAGTCACAATCATCTTTCACTGGGAAATTTATTTGGTACTCCTGATCCATTCATATTAAAACTGGGGAACAAACATTTCTTATAAGTGCTACATTTCCAGTAGATTGCACCTGGCATCCAAAGCTCATTCAAAGCTCAGCTTTACCTGACGGGTCCTGCTCGATATTACAAAAGACTAATTTTAAGTCCTAGGACTCAAAATAAACATCATTTTTTTGAATAATAGATATATACATCAAAAATACATCTAAAAAGGCATTGGTTAGTGCTATTAAAAAGCTCTATGTGCTCGGGTACATTTTTTTTCTCTTACAGGCAAAACCCAGTGGAAACGTTTTGGTTCAATTCTAGGAATTTGCTCTTGGGGAAAGTCGGCTGAAAGTTACCTGTAAGGAAAAGCAAACAAACATAAGTAATTCAGTGATTTCTCAAGTGAGGTCAGCAAACTTGAAAAGTAATTAGAGCTTAAATTTCACTTAGCACCACATTTTTAAAGCCTTGATCAGCATTTAGCTATAGTGCGTTGTACGTAAAAACTGCTCACCACACCGCTCATCTTTCAGGCTAAGAGAAATGCTCCTTCCTCAGGGAGGCTCTGCGGGCCCTTCCCATCACGTGAGTCCCAAGCCAGCAGCTGACAGGGCCTTTCTATTGCTGTTTATAGCCATGTGAGTGTTTATTTACTAGGACTCCACTGTGAGGTTCCGTGTGCACAGGAACTGGTGGTCGTGTCCATCACTGTGTCCCCAGGCCTAGCACTGAATGCCAGGATGACTGGCAGGATGCAGGACACAGGACACAAGGTGCATGTCCCCAGACAGAGGAACAGGAGGACGGGTTCCAAGCCAATGACGGGGTCACAGCTCTGTAACTCACTGTGCTCTTTCCCTCCCTTACTCCTCCCTCCTTCCCTCTCTTTCTACCCCTCCCTCACTCCCTCCCCTTTTTTTTATTCTTCTACCTCTCCTCTCCTCAGTTCTGACTTCAAAGGACACAAAAAATTAGCCATCAGTGACAAAAAGTAGGACAAGTTCTGCCAGATTGAAGCAGGACAAGCAGAAGCAAGATGCCACATAACCACTGGAGATTGGAACGCCATCATTTAAAGAGAACATACACTCAGTGGAACAAAGTCCATGAAACTCGTTATGTGTGATGAGAATAGGAACAAAATATGTATTTGTTTTTAAGGTAACTTATTATCATTTAAAATGTCCTCGAGCTCCCAGCATCATATATGTGCTGGAGAGAATCTAGAAGGGAGGATTTCCCGCCTACTTGACAGTCATCACTTTAAAGGGGGGACAAAAAACCCCAGAAAGCCAGTGTGGGGGAGAGGACAGCCACCTCCACCTCCTGTGGTCACTCCTCCCTCCCTTCTGGGCAGTCCTTTTCTTCTTCCCCTGCTTCTCTCTGAGGACACCTTGGAGGTCTCCCCGTCACTGATGAAGGAGGGTAGGTCCCTGACAAGGGGCTGCAGGGCTGTGAGTGCCTTCACACAGTGAGCACGAGGGGCTGCAGGGCTCATCTGGTCCCTGACCCCCGACAGGGGCCACACAAGAAAGAGCTAACGCAGGGCTGTGCAAAGGTGAAGCGCGTTTCCTCCCTGCGGAGGCAGGCGACAGAAGGCAAAAGCAAGAGGAAAAAAACATCTTAAGCTTCATGTCTCTCTCTGTCTCTGGTGTTAGGCTAGCTCACCTGATCAGATTCTTAAGCTTCATCTCCACTGTCCATTTCAATATCCATCTCCTCTGTATCAGCAGCTCGTGACAAAATGTCAGCCATCAGGGCTTCTTCCAATTTCTTACGCACCTGTTGGACTCGTTCTTCCTGTTTCCTTTTTAACAATAGAATGGAAAGACATGGGTCATTGGGCATGTAATAGAAATATGAAATTGCTACTAAAGTTCATCTTTCTTTCAAAATCATGAGAAAAACATGTATATATTGCATATATATGTTCCGGTCCACGTCTCTTTATCTCATGTCACTACCTCCAAGGCAGTGACATTAACATGTATTGTGTAGACACAAAAACCTTATATTACATCATCTTTATTACATTCTGAAAGTAGCATAGTTAAAAGGTACGGACTTCCACTTTTTAAATGAATTTTCAAAAAGAGGGAGGCTGTCACTGAGTTGGTCTGAGCTCTGTAGCTTCTGTCGTACTAAAAGAAATTGGAGTTCAACAGATTTTCATGTAGTGCAGCAAGGTCAAGAAGAACGCATTGTTTATTTCTTATATAGTTAGTCTTGCCTCTGGCTCACTGACTCAAGGTTTTAGATGAATGACATATAGGTCGCACTGCCAGTCTCTCACTCCTAATAATAGAGCACGAGACTGTGCATACTGCCCTAGAGTAATCGCATTAGGAAGAAAAGGAAAATGGAGTGAATGGTACTTTTGGCTGGAGTAGTACATCTTAGACTTTAATATATGCACTGATTGTCTCTCATCTTGAGAATTATTTTCTACATTTGTGAAAGCTGAAATTAAAGCATTTGTCTGCTGGGAAAGGCAGAATTCTAACACAGTCCCCCAGCTGCCCCTTGTCCTATCCCATAATTCACTTCCCTTAAGAGCAGGCAGACCTTGTAAATATGATGGGATAAAACTCCATGATTAGGTTACTAATCAACTGACCTTGAGACAGTCAAAAGAGATTATCACTGAGGGTCTGACCTCAATGATAATAAGAGCCCTTAAAAGGTGCTGGCCCTTCCTGAAAGCTGGAGAGGGAATATGGCGGGACCCATGGGACAAGGAACTGCCATCAGTCTCTAACTGCTGAGAACACCCCCCATCCCAGAGTCCACAAGACAGCAGGGGCCGCTGTCCTGCAACTACCAGGAAATGAACTCTGGCACAACCACTGGAGCTTGAAAGGAGAGCCCAAGCTCCAGGAGGAAATCAATCCTGCAGACACTGATTTCAGTCTCGAAAGGCCGGGCAGAGAACCCAGTCCTGCCAAGCCCAGACTGCAGACACATGGAACTGGGGGCTAGAAATGGGTGTTGTTTCAAGCTGCTAAGTTTATGAGAATTTGTTACTCAGTATTAGAAAACAAATATACACAAGGATGAGAATCTTATCAAAGATGTTGAAAATATATATACTTAATGTTGAGACCTTTAATTAAAGGTTTAATATAAACAAAATATTGGCTACACCATTGGAGAAAGGGCAGCAATTCCATTTGCAGTAATTTATTTTGAACCTGTACTAATTCAACAAGAAATGTTTGCTTCATAATTTCTGTTTTATGACAATTAGGTCAAATGAGCAATTTGTTAGACAAGGTTCCCCTAAAAGGACATTGTCCCTATCTGGCTTTGAGACAGCTTCCTCTACTATCAGAAGATCTGGCGTTGGAGTCACCGGCATTCCCAGGCTATCACTCAGACAACATTAGTCAACACCCACAATGACCTGGTGAAATCCTGCTGATTACTCATTGTAAGACAGAAAATAACTTGCCTCCAGAGTAACTTCCTTCCTGGAGGGTAAGAATAATCAAAAGAGCAAGCTGATTTCTCTCCCTGATTTTACTTTTTGTTTTTCTTAAAAAAAAAAAAAACCACTGATCATAAATTCTAGATAATCAGCCCTGGCCAGGTTGCCTCAGTGGTAGAGTGGTAGAGCCCAGGATGTGGATGTCCCGGGTTCAATTCCCAGTCAGGGCACACAGGAGAACCATCCATCTGTTTCTCCACCCCTAACCCCTCTTGCTTCTCTCTATCTCTCTCTTTCCCTCCTGCAGTCATGGCTCAATTGTAGTGAATTGGCCCTGGACACTGAGGATGGCTCCATGGCCTCTATCTCAGGTGCTAAGAAGAGCTTGTTTGCTGAGCAACAGAGCAACGCCACAGATGGGTAGAGCATTGCCACTTAGTGGGCTTGCTGGGTGCATCCTGGTCAAGGTACATGCAGGAGTCTGTCTCTCTGCCTCCCCTCCTCTCACTGAACAAAAAATTAATTAAATTAAATTAAATAAATTCTAGGTAATCAAGTCATCTGAATGAATGCAAGTTTGGACCACTCCACATCTTTGTAAACCCAGAAAGGTTTATACCCAATTATAAACCTGGCTGGACACATGCATTTAAAAACATTCTCATGTTAACTTTTATGAATTTAGAAATAAAATACAAATACAAAACACATTTTTAAACTTATGATTCAAAAGTGCCCTCTGCTGGTTTTGTCTAGGAATAATACCCAGACCAGTTTCTGATTTACATTCAGAGGAGAGACACAGCGAAGCATATACACACTGCCCTGTTTCAAACAAAATCCAGTATACCACATTATCATGATAATGATACAAGTTCACAAGTCCCTTATAAGAACATCTCTGAGGTCTTAGTATCTGGAATAGTGTAGCTTCTCCAGAGCAGGGACTTGCTCATGCTTTCTAGGCATGATGAATTTGACTTGTATGCTTTCCTTTCACTATTAGCTGCTAAGAACCTAGTTGGTGGCCCAGCCTCACACAAAGCAGATGTGCAGAACTGCGGCTTGTGTCCTCACCTCCTCCCAGCCATGCCCCTGCCTCCCTCTGCTCCACTTCCCCCTGCAGCTCACTGGGCTTTACCGTGAGGGAGACAGTGTCTGTGTCTGCCTCTCTCTCTATCTCTGGAGCCACCGTAAATCCTTCCTTGAAACAAGGTGAAATAAAGATAAATCCATTTCTAAACTGAGCTAAAGGGAGGTAAACATAATCAAGATAAAGTAAATTGAACTTTGAAACCACAGCTGAGCTGAAAGCTGCATGGATGGCTATTATTTGCTTTACAGACTGATTTTACACACAAACCAATGCAGGGAAAAGTCAGAAAAGGCATAACCTCATGAAAGGAAGAGCGCTTAACTGCAGAAGACACTGGAGACAAACATCTTGTCCTTTGGACATGACCGCGAAGATTCCCTTCCCCACAACACTTGAACTTTAGCACGTGTTGTTTTAAGTGTCCTACACTGCCTTCCACTGCTTTCACAAAAGCTCTGTAAGTACATGTTGGGCAGATAAACTATATTATGCTCACTTTGTTAAAGATGGCGCTGCCCACATGGAAGTCTGATGATATTAATGTGTGTTGGGGGACAGGCTGTGGGCAGGCCAGGTCAGTGTAACCTAAGGCTTAGTTTAAGAGTAAGCTTTTCCCCACACCCTTGACTGACTGGATGATGAAGAGTGGTGCACTTCCATGAGGAATCCTCCCCTTATGCCTCAGATAAGTGACTTTGTATCAGATTTCCTTATTTGTAGATTGGATTAGAGGTTTGGATTTCTACACTATAAAGTAGGGCAGACCGCGAGCTTGCTCTATCTTGGTTCCTGAGGTTAGTATTAGAGAGGAGAGCAGAGAAAGGCCACGTGGAGGAGAGGAAAAGCAGCCAAGATGGTGGAGTGCTGAGGAAGAAGCCAGCTAGTGCAGAGTTTGTGCAGAGGGAAGGAGATGGGGAACAGAGGTGAATAAGTCTGGTGAGCTAGAAACCTTTGATTCTAGGAAACTCAGATAAGTCAGTAGCTTTGTGAGCACTGAATGAGTGGGTTCTGAAGCCCCGTGTGTGTTTTCACTTGCCCGCCGGGTACAAGCTAGGATTAAAGCTGATGGCTCACCAGTTCTTGGCTCCGTTGTTTCATTACCGACTGTCTGAATCTAATGAGAACCTGCATGGGCCAGGCGGCACTGTTGGTTGCCTTGGCCCCTAGTTTTACAGTATACATACATAACTTTCCTACCGATTCCTCACTAATGGGCCCCTGAACCTAAAAGGCAGCAAGACAATTTACCAAATGTAAAAAAGAAGTTTCCAGCCCCATCCGTGTCACCCATCCCAGATGAGTCAGACTGGTCCGAGCCACGGAGAGGGCCCGTGGTTAAGGTTGTGGGCATGCGGGAGCCAGCTGCGAACCGCTCTGCTGACGTGCAGACGCTCCCGGCCGGTGAAATGGAAGGCAGGAGGGAGCAAGATGGCAATGGAGTAGGCAGACGTACCAACTTCCAACTCCCAGAACCAAAGTGGATTACAACTCAATTTTAAGAACCATCACCTGGATAAACCAACTTTGAACAAAACTAAGTGGACTCTTCAACCAAGGAACACAGAAGAAGCCACATTGAGACTGGTAGGAATAGTAAAAACGCGAAGAGGGCTGCCCAGCTCCCCGGAGCAAACGGCAGCCCGGAGAGACCCGCGGGGCGGGAGGAGAGTTTGGCGGAGAGGGAGGAACCTGGGTCGCAGGAACCAAGCCCCAGCCTGCAGTCCCAGACCCTAGAAGAGGCGTTTGGACAGTTTTGAGCTGTGAAACAAGTGAGGGAGCTCCCAGGCCTACAGTGTGGAGTATTAGGTCCCATCCTACTCTGCCGAGGGTTGCTGAAGGACATGGTGGGCGGAAGGACGCTGAAACGCCGTTCTGTCGGCATGGGCGGAGGCCAAGCCGGTGGAAGCTCGGTCAAGCCCAGCAGGGTCGGAGGGGACGCGGGAAAGCGGTCCGGAAGCTGCAGGTCGGCCTTTAATCCCACTTACGGGGACAAAGCGGGAGGGCCAGGAACGGACAGAAATCTGCTCTGCGACTCTGCGCAAGCCGGCCCTGACCGCGGGGACCGGGCTAGGACCAGGGACGGGAGGAGGGCTTGCGGCTGAGCTCACGCTACCAGCCCCGCCCGGCCGGAGAAACCAAGGTTTGCCATTCTGTGTGCGCGAGCGGGCGCAGGGACGTGGTAGACCCCAAGACAAGTGGAAGCTCGCAGCTGAGCCCACGCTAATATCCCCGCCCGGCCGGAGAAACCGCAATTTGCCATCCCACGTGCAGGAGCGGGCTCAGAACGCAGGGGCGGGGTAAGTCCGGGACGAGGGGAAGTCCGCAGCTCAGCGGAAGCCAGCAAACACGCCCACCCCAATAACCCTTGGTTTCCGACCCTGCGCAGAAGGGACCTGGCCTCGAGGGCGGGGCTAAAGGTCCCAACGGGCAAAAGCTTACAGCTGAGAGCACGTCAAAAGCCCCCCCTAACCCGCAAAACTGTAGAGAGCAGGCTCCGACTGCTGGTTCTGGGCGGAGGTCCGGAAATAGGCTGGTCCGCAGCTGAGTAAAGGTGCTCACCTCTATCCTAGGTCCTGAGGCTTGTGGCTTGAGTGACAGCCCCTCCCACGGAGGAGAGGCAGCAAAAGCCACAGTGGGCCGGCTCTGGCAAAGCTCATACCCAACCACCCTAGGCAGCAGCAGAGGGGCTGGGGGCCTGCAGACAGACCACACCTAGAGAACACAAAGGTAACACCTACTGGACTCCAGTGGCCACAACTTGCTTATACACAGACAAAATGGGTAGGCAGAGGAATGCAAACCAAATGAATCAAGAGAAATCCCCAGAAAAGGACCTGAATGAACCAGATATAACCAAATTACCAGATGCAGAATTTAGAATAATGATACTTAGGATGTTCAAAGAAATTAGAGCAACAATGGATAGTCATTATGAACACCTAAATAAAGAGATAACAAGTATAAAAAACGAAATTGAAATAATAAAAAAGAATCAGACAGAAATGACAAATACAGTATCAGAACTGAAGACCACAATGGAAGGAATTAAAAGCAGGATGAATCATGCTGAAGATCGAATAAGCGAGTTAGAGGAAACAATAAACAAAGGCACAAAAGCAGAGAAGAAAAAGGAAAAGAGACTCAAAAAATGTGAGGAAACTCTAAGGGAGCTCTGTGACAACCTGAAGAGAAACAACATTCGCATCATAGGGGTACCTGAAGAAGAGGAGAGAGGACAGGAAATGGAAACTTTGTTCAATCAAATCATAGCAGAAAACTTCCCTAAATTAAGGCTGGGAAACACTCCACACGTTCAAGAAGCACACAGAACTCCATTAAAGAGAAACCCAAAAAGATCTACAGAAAGACACATCATAGTTAAAATACCAAAGCTAATGGATAAAGAAAAAATTTTAAAAGCTGCTAGGGAAAAAAAGGCTATCACCTACAAAGGAGTCTCCATAAGGATGTCATCGGACTTCTCAACAGAAACACTTGAGGCCAGAAGGGAATGGCAAGAAATAATCAAAGTAATGCAGAACAAGAACCTACAACCAAGACTACTTTATCCAGCAAGGCTAACGTTTAAAATTGAAGGAGAAATAAAGAGCTTCCCAGAAAAAGAAACCCTGAAGGAATTCATAAAAACCAAACCAATTCTGCAAGAGATACTAAGGGGACTGTCGTGAACATTTTAAAGGGAGAAAAGAATACAGCAAAAGAAAAATACAACTTTAAAGAATAAAATGGCAATAAACAACTACATATCAATAATAACCTTAAATGTAAATGGATTAAATGATCCAATCAAAAGACATAGGGTAGCTGCATGGATAAAGAAACAGGACCCATACATATGCTGTCTACAAGAGACACACCTTAAAACAAAAGACGCACATAGACTGAAGGTAAAAGGATGGAAAAAAATATTTCAGGCAAAAGGAAATGAAAAAAAAGCTGGGGTAGCAGTACTTATATTTGACAAAATGGACTTTAAAACAAAGGCTGTAGTAAGAGATAAAGAAGGACACTACATAATGATAAAGGGAACAATTCAACAGGAAGATATAACTATTATAAATATCTATGCACCAAATATAGGAGCCCCGACATACATAAAGCAGACTTTGATGGATATAAAGGGCGAGATTAACAGCAATACTATCATAGTAGGGGATTTCAATACCCCTCTAACAACACTGGATAGATCCTCAAGAAAGAAAATTAATAAAGAAACAGCAGACTTAAAGGATATACTAGATCAACTTGATTTAATAGATATCTTCAGAACTTTTCACCCTAAAGCAGTAGAATATACATTCTTCTCAAGCGCTCATGGTACGTTTTGTAGGATAGACCACATGTTAGGACACAAAAATGGTCTCAATAAATTTAAGAAGATTGAAATCATATCAAGCATTTTCTCTGATCACAATGCCATGAAACTAGAAATTAACCACAAAAGAAAAAATGAAAAATACTCAAACACTTGGAAACTAAATAGCATGATATTAAATAATGAATGGATTAACAATGAGATCAAAGAAGAAATAAAAAAGTTTCTAGAGACAAATGATAATGAGCATACATCAACTCAAAATTTATGGGACACAGCAAAAGCAGTTCTTCTGAGAGGGAAGTTTATTGCACTACAGTCATATCATAAGAAGCTAGAAAAAGCTCAAATAAGCAACCTGACCCTGCATCTAAAAGAACTAGAAAAACAACAGCAAATAAAACCCAAGACAAGTAGAAGGAAGGAAATAATAAAGATCAGAGCAGAAAAAAATGACATAGAGGCTAAGGAAACAATACAGAAAATCAATGAAACCAGAAGCTGGTTCTTTGAAAAGGTAAACAAGATTGATGAACCTTTAACTAGACTCACCAAGAAAAAAAGAGAGAGGACTCAAATAAATAAAATTAGAAAGGACAGTGGAGAAATAACAACTGACACAACAGAAATACAAAGCATTGTAAGAAAATACTATGAAGAATTATATGCCAAAAAATTAGACAATCTTGGTGAAATGGACAAATTTCTTGAATCATATAACCTTCCAAAAATCAATCTGGAAGAATCAGAACATCTAAACAGACCAATTACAACAAATGAGATCGAAACAGTTATGAAAAAACTCCCAAAAAAGAAAAGTCCTGGGCCTGATGGCTTCACAAGTGAATTCTATCAAAAATTCAAAGAAGAACTAACTCCTATCCTCCTCAAGTTATTTCAAAAAATTCAAGAGGAAGGAAGACTTCCAAACTCCTTTTATGAGGCGAGCATAATTCTGATCCCAAAACCGGGCAAAGACAACACAAAGAAAGAAAATTATAGACCAATATCCCTGATGAATTTAGATGCTAAAATTCTCAACAAAATATTAGCCAACCGGATCCAGCAATATATGAAAAAAATCATTCACCATGATCAAGTGGGATTTATTCTGGAGAGGCAAGGCTGGTTCAATATTCGCAAATCAATCAATGTGATTCATCACATAAACAAAAGGAAGGACAAAAATCACATGATAATTTCAATAGATGCAGAAAAGGCATTTGATAATATCCAGCACCCATTCATGCTCAACACTCTCAGTAAAGTGGGAATACAGGGATCATTCCTTAACATGATAAAGGCCATCTACGACAAACCCACAGCAAACATCATACTAAATGGACAAAAATTAAAAGTAATCCCCTTAAGATCAGGAACCAGGCAGGGATGCCCCCTTTCACCACTCTTATTCAACATAGTTCTGGAAGTCCTAGCTACAGCAATCAGACAAGAAGCAGAAATAAAAGGCATCCAAACTGGAAAAGAAGAAGTAAAACTGTCACTATTTGCAGAAGATATGATATTGTATATTGAAAACCCTAAAGTCTCAGTCAAAAAACTACTGGACCTTATAAATGAATTCAGCAAGGTGGCAGGATATAAAATTAATACTCAGAAATCAGAGGCATTTCTATATACCAACAATGAACTGTCAGCAAAAGAAATTAAGGAAACAATCCCCTTCACTATTGCAGCCAAAAAAATAAAGTACCTAGGAGTAAATTTAACCAAGGAGGTTAAGGACTTGTACTCGGAAAATTATAAAACATTGGTAAAAGAAATCAAGGAAGATACAAACAAGTGGAAGCATATACCGTGCTCATGGCTAGGAAGAATAAACATCATTAAAATGTCTGTATTACCCAAAGCAATTTATAAATTCAATGCAATACCAATTAAAATACCAATGACATACTTCAAAGATATAGAACGCATATTCTAAAAATTTATATGGAATCAAAAAAGAACACGAATAGCCTCAGCAATCTTAAAAAGAAAAAATAAAGCAGGAGGTATCACTCTTCCAGATATCAAGGTTTACTATAAGGCCATTATACTCAAGACAGCCTGGTACTGGCATAAGAACAGGCACATAGATCAATGGAACAGAACAGAGGACCCAGAAATAAACCCACAGCTTTATGGACAACTGATATTTGATAAAGGAGGAAAGAACATACAATGGAGTAAAGACAGCCTCTTTAACAAATGGTGTTGGGAAAATTGGACATCTATCTGCAAAAAAATGAAACTAGACCATCAACTTACACCATTCACAAAAACAAACTCAAAATGGATAAAAGACTTAAATGTAAGTCATGAAACCATAAGCATCTTAGAAGAAAACATAGGCAGCAAGCTCTCCGACATCTGTAGCAGCAATATATTTGCCGATTTATCTCCACGGGCAAATGAAATAAAAGGCAAGATAAACAAATGGGACTATATCAAACTAAAAAGTATTTGCACAGCTAAAGACAATAAGAACAGAATAAAAAGACAAACCACACAATGGGAGAACATATTCGACAGCACGTCTGATAAGGGGTTAATAACTAAAATTTATAAAGAACTTATAAAACTCAACAGGAAGACAAACAATCCAATCAAAAAGTGGGCAAAAGAAATGAATAGAAATTTCTCCAAAGAAGACATACAGATGGCCAATAGGCATATGAAAAAATGCTCAACATCACTAATTATTAGAGAAATGCAAATTAAAACCACAATGAGGTATCACCTCACACCAGTCAGAATGGCACTCATCAGCAAAACAACACAGAATAAGTGCTGGCGAGGGTGCGGAGAAAAGGGAACCCTTCTGCACTGCTGGTGGGAATGCAGACTGGTGCAGCCACTATGGAAAACAGTTTGGAGATTCCTCAAAAAATTAAAAATCGAACTGCCTTTTGACCCAGCTATCCCACTTATAGGAATATACCCTAAGAACACCTTAGCACTGTTCAAAAAGAAGAAATGCGCCCCCATGTTCATGGCAGCATTGTTCACAATAGCGAAGATCTGGAACCAGCCCAAGTGTCCGTCAGAAGACGAGTGGATTAAAAAGCTATGGTACATATATACTATGGAATACTACTCAGCCATAAGAAATGATGACATCGGATCATTTATAACAAAATGGATGGTCCTTGATAACATTATACGAAGTGAAATATGTAAATCAGAAAAAAAGAAAAACTGAGAACAGCATGATTGCATACATAAGTGGGACATAAAAGTAAGACTATGAGACATGGACAAGAGAGTGGTGGTTTTGGGGTGGGGGGAGGGAGGGAAAGGTGGGATAAGAAGGAGGGGAGGGACACAGGGAAAACCAGATAGAAGGTGACAGAGGACAATTTGACTTTTGGTGACGGGTATGCAACACAATTGAATGTTAAGATAACCTGGAGATGTTTTCATTAAAAAAAAATTAAATTAAATTAAATAAAAAAAAAAAAAAAAGAAGTTTCTAAAGTTATGTCCAACTGCCTTACCTAATGTCTTCATCTGTAACAATGAAAGCTTTGCAGAGGGGTTGAGATGTGTTAAGCCAAACAGCGGGGTTCTTTTCCACAGCAGGGGAGACTTGTCCCGTGATGGGTGCAGAGCTTGTGTGCAAAGCACTGGCGACAGCAGATAAAAGGGTCTCGTCATTGCTACCTGGACCAACTCCTGCAATAAGAAGCAGGTACTTGTCAAAGGACATTTCTAGATGTGCTAAGCAAACCAAAAACAACTGGTACTTTTTATATTCATTTGGAATCATGTAGTATTTAAAACTAATATAAGCCAAAGCAGCAAAGGGCTGTATAATACCTATTTAATAGTTTTTTATACACCAAAAAATAAGCATGAAAAAAAACAGTGACAATAGCTGAGCATTTCAATAAAATGTTTAACTTTTAAAATACATTTTCCAAAATATTTTCTAAACTTTATAAAAGTTGGCTACATGTCCTCAGGCAAGATCAATTACTTTAATGATCCAGGTCCCTTCTAAAGATATACTATGCTTAGGTATTCCTATTAATGTATTCCTAAACTAGGCCTGGAGTAGTTTCTCCTAGTTTTAACATTAATGTCTAGCAATAGCACAACACTTATCCTCTTTGTTTCAAGATTTCAAAAGAGAAGCCAATGCCAGCATGCTGCCCCTGCAGCTCTAACCGTTTTTCCAAATATCTAACAAAATTTCCAAGTGAACAGTTTTATTTAATAATCGAGTATCTTGACTACTTTTAGGAGTCTGGCCCTTATGGCCACATTTAAATACATTGTTTAAAATCATCAACTTGTAAAACCAGTTAAAGCAATTTCCAACAGAGAAGGATGCGTTCTAACCATGAATTGTGAGGAGTTTTAAGCAATCCACAATACATCAAGATTTGGAAGTTCTCATACTGGAAAAGCTTTGCTTCTCTTGAATTTGGAATTAACATGAATGACAGACACATGATAACGGAATTCTCCACCCAGATCCCACTTGCTGCTGCTGTTCCTGGACAGAGGTGCATCTGTTCCCACTGCTTTCTGCTGCAGTTTGTGGAGGGAGAGGCAGAGGGGGAACTGCTAGCCATCTTTCCAGAGAAGAAAGAAAGAACAAGTGCTGGGTGGGGCCAGATGCTGCTTTGTGCAGGAGGCTTGGGAAATTCTTCCACTCAGCTGATTTGGTTCTAAAAGCAGCACGGGGGTTAATTTATAAGAGAAACATAAGCTAAAGCCAACATTTTTACACAGGAATAAAAAAGTTCTTAGGTATTCCTAAGAACTGCCCCGAAGCATCCCTACAACACACAAGCGTTTCCTGTGCATTTCCGCCTGGCTTTACTAGAACACAAGAGGCAGGTCATCCCACAAGGCAGCCCACCACTCCAAGGGAAGGCCGAGTCTCCAATCACTTCTGACCCGGCGGCATCTGACACAGAGCCTGGCACACACTGGGCACTGCTCAACTGAACTCAGATAATACCTTGAAGACCTTTAGGTAGTTCCATGGTTTTTATAATTTGTTCTGTTACATCTGATGCACTAAGTCCTTGTAGCCTCTTCTCCCAGAAAAGCTGTAAGGCAAAACATTACCGTTAATGGATACATTCTCGGAACAAGCAAGTAGCGCATCGATGCTGTTGAATAATGAAGTTGAAATCATTTCAATCATTTCTTAATTGTCCCATAAATTTCCTTACAAAAAGCTAAATGGTACTCCAAATAGGAATTACTTCATCACATCATAACTCTTCCAAATGATATCTCAAAAAATGTTATTTTGTTATTTTATGCAACCTATTCACCTGTTACAGTACTGTAGATTACATATACTATATATAGTTCTTTATAAGGTCTCTTCCAAAGAATAGAGCTTAAATTTGTAAAGATTCATTTGACATGGAAATATAATGCTCTGCTTTATCAGGGGAAAGAAAACAAATTACATTATGTAATGTCTCTTTCTCCCGCATCATTAGGGAAAGAGCTCTTCCAACTACGGGATTTTCCCAACACACTGTAAAGAGTTTAGCCCATTAGCATACTTTATGGGGGGAGGCCATTTTTTATAGAAACTTTTCTAAAGTGTTCTACACACTCCCTTGCTCTTTTTAAACAGATGCCCCATTCATGAGTGACTGCCTCCCTGCCGCACAGGGCCCAGGTCACCTTGGCCACTCAGTGGCTATAGGTCATCACTCTGGGCATCAGTGAGCACACCGGAGGTTCTTCCTACCCCATGGGGCTACTGAGCGAGCATACAGCTGCTTAGCCCAACTCTGAATGACCCAGGCCGTCCTGCTGTCTGAGTTTATATCCTTCTATCCTTCACTCTCCCTCCCTGTCAGCTGCTACTGCTCACTGCTGTCACTACCCATGCAACACTGTTCTCTGGGCTCCTGCCCTGTGTGCTGGGCCTGCCCTGTGCGCAACAATAGGTAACATAGTATCTTTGTCCACAAGCCTGTCTTTTTCTAGTCTGGTTTGTATCTACTGCAGCCCAAAAAGGCAGATAAAGAAATTCTCTAGGACTCTGTGTATCTGTCTTTAATCTGGGAAACCCAAGGCCTGTCACACAGTGGGTACTGAAAAAATGTTCATGTGAATGACTAAGAAAAGGAAGAAACTGGCCTCAGAGTGAGGATCCTGAGGGACACACAAACCCATGTTGACACCCCGGCTCTAGACAAAGGACCTTGGACAAGGGCTCTAACGTCAGAGGCTTCAATGTCCTCTACTGTGCACTGTGGCAGCAACAACTACCACGTAAGATTATTGTGGGATTCAACAAGGGCACACATGCAAAGTACCTGTCACAGCGTAAACATAAGGTTCATTATGCTTACTTTCTGTAAATTTTGACTATTCTTAGGCCTTTTCCAGCTTCTAATTCTGACTTCCGGATTTATAAAAAGTATCAAATCATTGCCCCCCCCAACCCTGACAAACAGTAAAATAATTGCAGTTCTGGCAGAATAGTATTATGTTGCATTTACAATAACCCCAATGCAAGACCCAAGAGCAACCTGTAACAGAATGGTCTACTCGCCTTTGAAGAGCTCTGGTAAATGGTGGAACTTCCTTACAACTCCCTATAAATCCCATCAATAGCTGAATATGTGGTCAATATGTAAGAGGACACAAATATATTAATCATCACAAATGAAAAATAGGTAGGTGGAGGTTGTAACTGATAGATGCTAAATGTCCTAAGAAAATCTGGATGCTTTCTATTTTGTCTTAGGGCAATAATAGCATCTAAGCTTTGGATATCACAATTACAGAATAAGACAAGAAAAACAAAAGCCAGTTAATTTCTAATGAAAACATTCAGAGGAAGCAGTAAGTATGACATTAATAAGTACTTTTAAAATAAATATATATATAATTTAATTTTCAAAAAAATAAATCAACACTAGGAAAAATAAAATATGAAAATTATGTACAGCATGATTAATATTTTACATCTAAAAGTTCCAATTCTAAAATATCCTAAGTTAAATATTTTACATCCTGTAATTTTTAAATTCCTATTAATTCAGAGGAAAACAATGAAAAAAACCAAGGAAGAAAAATTTTGCAAAAGAAACCATGGACTGAGAAAAGGAATGTGAGGCTCTAGACTACAGCCCCAAGTACCACCACTGACCAGAAAGCCCTCCATTAAATCTGAAGTTGAATCTGACATGCATGAATGACCTCTTTATAACAAATGTTTTTACCATGAAAATGCAGATACATGTATTTGCGTTTGTACACGTGCATATGTATACCTTTCTCCAATTGCAACCCCCCAAAGGAGGTGGAGGCGGAGGGAAAGGTCAGAAAAGGCAAAGAGGCAGGTTTGAGAGAGGTGGCCAAGGTCACCACAGTCCTCTCCTCATCCGGGAGCTGAGAAGCTCCCCTAAGGTCTGCAAGCACACAACAATCTCCATGAGACCATGCTCACACCTCACGCTTACACCCTATAGCACGTTCCTAACGCACCTTCTGCACATTCATCTCCTCAGGTTCCTGACCGTTTTACATGTTTTGAGGAGGGGGTTTCTTTGCATTTTAAAATATTTTTTAAATGGACAGAACAGGCATTCTTCTAAGTGAAGGAAGCTCATCTTTTAGATCCTGTGATTCAATTTCTATGACCTTCTAAAGAAGAAGGCAGCGTGGAGGTTAGGGGCGGAAGGAAGGTCTGACTACAGAGGGTCAGCCCAGGGAATTCTTTGGACTCTCATTTCTATAAACACAAACTTTACCAGGCAGATGCAAACACCGTTTTCTTTTTCTTCTCAAGCCAGTGAGGCAAAGAATGATCAACATGCACTGTCTCCATTCCCTCAGGTCCAACCCCCACCCAGGAATGTTCATTGGAATTACTCTACAAGTCAGCAACTCTCACCAAATTCAATGACCTTTCCTCACTATCCCTGGTCACTTTACAGCCTTGTGTGCTCCGGAGGGGTGCAGAGGAGGGGACAGGTCTTCCTTTCCCAAAATTTAAGATTTTCTGATCCGTGAATTCCATGTTTTTTTCAAGGTGATTAATTGTGGTTATATGAAGTTCTTCCTATTGAATTACTTCTCCAACCATTGTAAATCAAAAGACAAAAATACTGAAAAGATGGGTTCCCCTGACTCTGTAAGGAGCCCCCCTCTGTGACTGCCATCTAGTCTCTTCTATCACACTTTTAGAAACACTATTGCTTTCATAAATCCTAAACCATCCCCTGAAAATCTGATCTTACCTGCCAGATCCAATGGTTTCCTCAGCTTAACCCTGCTGCCTGGTGTGAGGCCAAACAACCAATGCAGTATTTTTCAGGGGCAATGCCTTAATATTTGGAAAGACACCCCCACCCACGTCTAATCCCCCACTCATCAGACCCTCCAGGTGCCTCTAGTGTCCTGTTCACTTTGTCCGCCTCCAGTCTGTAAGAAAACTGGAGCACTCTCATATGTGTGTCACTTTATACTGCTAATGGTCTGAGCAATAACCTATCTAGTCAGTTGATAGAGAAGCATAGGTTAGAATTAAAACTCATCCAAAACCACAAAAGTGCCTAAAATAACAATGACCGAGGCAGGAGAGCTTGGGAGAAACCATCTACTAGAAGCTGGAGTTGCTTCTCATGCAGACATAGTTAAGAACCACAATGACATCAGTGGAGGCATAGCTGTACTTGGTCTTAAGAGTCCCAGAGGACAAACATGATGGTATGGAAAGGAAGTCGCTCTTTAGCAAGATAAATCATCAGTTTCTTGACAGTCAAACCAACCCAGAATACAATGGTAGCCTTTTCTTCACTGCTGTAGATTTAACTGGGGCTTTGAGGGATTTGTTCAACTTGCTGACAACGGATATCCAAGAAGAAGATGAGGAAGAAAGATCACAGACTCTCGCAACTGCACACAAACACATCCCATTATGATGTTGCTGGGAACTCAGACTGGTCGTGGTTATTATTAGTTCTGTCCCTGTCATCCTGAGCTTAATCATATGGACCCTGAAGGAATTTTCACTCATTTGAGGAGGTCAGACAGGACAGTTTAGGGAAAACGTAATTAGAGGATCGATCCAAATTCAACAAATACTCTTCTAGTGCCTGTTATGTGCAAAGTATTCTGCTGGTTATGCAGATAATTGGTCATCACTGACCAATCGGAGTTTACTATCCGGTGGAGAATTAGCAAAAACTCTCCAAGGAAGAAATAATGAAGGTAGAAAATTAATTTCAATTTGGGATAATCTGGGATGGCTTTTAGGAAGAGGCAGCTCTTGAAAAATGCATAAACATTCAGTAGAGGGGAAAAAGACTACTCTGAGCAAAAGAAATAGCTGGAGCCAAGGCAGGAGGGAAGGCCGAGTAGACAAGCCAGCATTTCTAACCGTTTTTATGCAGAAGAACAGTCAGAGCGGCTTATTTTAAATCTTATCTTCGCAGGCCTCGGCTCCAGAGATTCCAGTCAGTACATCCAGTGTTCGAAGGCTCATTTTGTTATTTTCATGAGTGTCTATGTGAGTCTGGGCAGGCCCAGGGCCTCAGCTCAGACGACTGGCTGGTTCAAACTGAGAGAATGGCAGTACACACAAGGAGCGGGCGCATGCTGATCACCAAGATCTGAGTTTTATTCCTGCCTATACTGGAAGATAAAAAAATATTACTCCATCCTGTCCTTGCAGAGTAGAGGGAGGTATGTGCCTTGCTATTTTTCACTGCAGGAGGACCGGGGTTAACACTTATTTGAGAGTATACCAAACTATTTAGGGGAAATAGAAAAAGGGGCTTACCCAAAGTTCTCTTTCTGCCCAGTCATATTTTGGGTGGAATAAGAGGAGGGGGAGAGGAACAACTGCCACCTACCTGTCAAGCCCTCCCCAGGGCCTGGCATTTGCACTAAGTGCTTTACGTACAGCAGTTCAGTCCCTCTTTCCTTTGGCATTTGGAAGGAGGTATTATGTCCCATTTATAGTCAATTACCAAAAGCTGCACAATTAATCATTGGTGCGGCTGGAATGAAAACTCAGGTCAGTGTGACCAGTCCTGATTTTAACAACACAAGCTGGAAGAGCATTTGCACTTCCAGCTCAGTGTCACAGGTCTACACTAACAGGCTTAAGACCTTTCTGTCCATAAAACCATAGGCTGCTGAAAGATCAATAAATGCTAAGAAAGTAAGTTCATCCATTTACCCACTAAGTTGGTTACCTTCTGTGTAAGTCACTAACTGCAGGCGACCTGTGCTATAACACATGCCTCCTCATGCAGAATTAGGAGACCGAGGCTCATGAGAGATTTAGGCTAAAGCTGGCACAGTTTTAAGAAAATATCAAACCATTATTTGGCATAGCACACGATAAAAACTAGAGAACTGGTGTAATATATACTACATATTCTCTGCAAATATGCTTTCTTAGCATTAACAGCAAATATCAACCACAATGAACACCAAATTTTTATTTGGCAGATGAATATTAAAGGCTGAGACCCCAACGGCAAGACAACATTTTCAAATAAGTCACATTACAATGGAGTGACAGCAGATATTTCATAAAATAGGAGATTGGGTGTGATCTACTAACTGAAGACATTAAAATTTTTTCTATAAGAATACTGTTTTAGGTCAATTATGCTAATATCTGTTTCCATGAACACACGGAAAAGCACATAGATCAGATATGACAGGATTATTTTCCTCCACCATTATATCTAATTTAGGAAGCATTAATGTGTGGTGTTTTAAAAAGTTCCCCGATGAAAAGAAATTGACCTATGAATGGATAGTCATGACCTCAACCTGCGGGTCAGTTCGGTGAGCAGAAAGAGTTAGCTTCTGAGTAGCAGAGTGAGTGGAGTTGGGCTTCAGAGTCAGACAACCTATGCTCACTTACCAGCTTTCTAACGTTGGACAACTAACTTAACCTGCCACGATATCAGCTTCCTACCCTATGGACTGGGACAGTGATGGGCAATCTTTTGAGCTTGGTGTGTCAAAACCAAGCATAACTCGGGTGGTGTGTCACTCCGAGAAAAACGGCCTAACCGGAAGTCCCAGACTAGACGTTCTGTGCCTGAGTTCTGTTGTTTTGGCCTACAGACGTCCAGCACAGAGTGTCTACACTACAGCAAATGTTTCATCCTCAGCTACTACACCTGGCCAGGCAGGAGCCGAGGATGAAACGTCCTTCTCGGCGTGGGGCCCCATACTTCTCTGGTATGTGGCTGCATGCGGGCCATATGTCATCGAAAATGGCTACACGGTCTCAGTGCTGACGCACGTGTCATAGGTTCACCATCACGGGACTGGGACAATAAAAACAATTTCAAAGGGTGATAGAAACTAAGGGAGGAGGTTTTATAAGCCCTGGACCAAGCCCAGTAAAGAACAAGTATCATGCTACTACTGAGTTTCACCCATGGCTTCTAGCACAAAAGCACCTTGTAAGTAGTTGGTCATCTCATTAAAATTATTAAATATAAACCAAGGAAAAAGTAATCAACTATGTAAGGGGAGTGTTCACAAACGAAGACTGAGAATGTACATATACATCTGCCCAAACCTCCCAGATTTTCAGCTGGGGTTTTCTTGCTGTAACTACAAGACTCTTCAAACTCATCTCCTCCCTCCTCTCATCCATCCAGACTGCCTCTCGCCTAGGACCAGATGTTGGACAAACGGTGGTAGGTAGGATGAGCTACATAATTTGCAGGGCCCAGTTCAAAATGAAAATATGAGGCCTCTGTTCAAAAAATATGAGGCCTCTGTGAATGTCTTAAAATAAGGACAACAGAACATGTTTTTGGCTGTATCTATGCTATGACAGGCACCTTCCCCTCACTCCTTGTTCAATTAACATCTGAATGTCCATCCCTCCCGTCATCACTCATCTGGGGGCCAGTGAGCGGATCAGGGCCCCGGCTCTCCCCAGATGAGCAGTACAGGACAGGAAGGGGGAGCCCAGGACTGAGGAAACCATATGGGGAGGAATGGACTGAAGCCTAGAGAAGGACCAGAATTCTGTTCTATTTATAGACCAGTGGATAACTTCTAATTAAGATTTCCTGAAAGTGTCATTTTCTTGTTATTTTTACCCCATCTATTTCATGCTGTGATAACAGGAAAGCCTTTAGAAAAACCTCAAATGGGCTCTGATCGGTTTTCAAGAATAGAAGGTAGAAGAGAACCAGGAACACAAACTACATTTCCATTTTGCTGTGAGGCCAGGAAAAAGGAGACCCGAACCAGCAGCGACAGCCTAGCGCGGGAGTTCCTCCATCAGCACTACCACCAGATGGGGCTGGAGAATTGCATGTGGAGACCGAGCGTGTCCTGGGCCGACACCCACAAGGCCAGCAGCACCATTCCATCTGGAGCAACCAAAACTGTCTCTCGACCCGGCCCCGTTTCTCCATACATGGCAGAGGGAGAAGAGTGGGGGACAACCGTAGATCTGGTTGAGAACCCCGGGTCCAGAGAAAGCGGGCAGGGGCCTGACCTCACAGCTGAAGCAAAAGGGCAACCCCTCCACTGGCACATGCCATCACCTGTGCCAGGAGGCTCTGTCCCGGCTCCTCATTCCTGGGTCTCATAAGAACCAGCTTAAGTGGCTTGGAGCTGGGTGCCCCTCTGTCGCTGCCAAACAAGAGTAAGATCAAGCAGAAAAGGGAGGAACATTTCTTACCATAGGTATTGAGATTTAATAACTTCCTGATAGGGACATGGCTATAAACAGTAGTTATTTCTAATGATACAAGCGGTCTTTTGTGGGCTGGGCTGGGATGCTAGAACCATTTATACTAACACTTGTATCGGAACATGTATCGCTTCAAACAACTGAAACATGACTTCTTGTATTCTACCCTGCAGGCTAGAAAGCACTCGTATGTACATGTTTACAAGGAGCTTTCTGAGAGCAAAAGCACATGCAAATCTGTGACTGATACCTAGAAAAGGCGAGGGTCCATTCAAAATGACTTCAGGTGTTCCAGTATAGGTAAAGCGACAAAACAGAACTGAACGGTTGATCTTGAACATGTTAATTTCCGTACTTGTTTAGTGCATAGCTATCAGTAGGGCCTGGCCAGTTCTACACTATAAAGCCCAGCGAAAAATTATCTCACCAAACAGAACCACACAAAAAACTTAAAATTATCTTAGCCCTCATTTATTGTCTTAAAATGCATCTTCCGTTGCCTTCTGAATTTTTCTCCATTAGGGGAAAAAATGATTATAAAGAAACACTGAAATTTCAATAATGAAACTAAGTTCATCTCAACCTCCTCTATATCTGAACTCCTCTCTTATTGTTTCTTTTAAATACCATAAGCTGAATATTAGCTCCTAATCCCAGAAGCCTGAGATAATGAGCTCCACAGCAGACTAGAAAGCCAGGAGCTCAGGCCTCAAGTCTTGAGCCTCTTCAAACACCCTGCTTACCAAAGACTTCCTCTGAGCCGTTTACGGTCACTTCCTTCCTTACCTCCTGGCTCCGAGGAGTAAGTATTCCACGACCTTCCTAAAACTACTGCTATCTACACTTGGCCACTGGTCGCCTCCTCCTGGTCTTGTCTCATCAATTTGACTTTTCCACTTCCTCTCCTGGGGCTTCTTTCCCTCAAGTGACAGATATCCTCACAAACACTGATAACCTAAAAGCTGTTCTTATTCACACTACTTCTCCCTCAAAACATCTCTATCTCCCTCCTTCCACTCTACTCCCTCATGTTCCATTCATCTTTTTCCTTCTAACCTGGACTCGATTCCTACTTGTGTCTTAACACTGACCTGCCCAAGGTCACAGTACCCTATTCTGATGATTGCATCCACTTCCTGATTAAAGCCTCTTCTGTTTGCCACAGGTCCCTGCTGCTATTGCAGGCGGTCAGAACACTTAAGAAGTCTGTCTTTTATTTCTCTGTATGTTTCATACTTTCTAACATTAAAAATGAAAACTTCTATCTAACAGTAATTGTCAAAGAAATAAGACTATTAGCATTTTTTCTAATGCATATACTTAAATGACAAACCTTTTAAATGACTTGAAGACAAAAGTGTTAATGCTTTGTAAAACAGAAGAGCCAAAGTTACCCTTAAAACCTCACCATTTTAAGTTTTAATCGGCGCAGTCTTCATCTCTGTCAAGAGCATGATGCCAGCCACAACGAAAGCACCCAGCTGTCTGTGCGGTGAATGTGCGGCCAAGCGGAGGGATCCAGGGTTACAGAAAGAACACTAGTCTGGAAGCTTTAGCCTTGATTCAACCACTAACAGATAGGTAGATTGTCTAGTAAAAAGAAATACTAGTAACTACCTTATCTATCTCAGAAGGTTATCAAAACAGTGACAAAAAATGAGAAAATTCTTTAAAAATACAAATTGTTTTATTGACTGTTCAGGATGCTTTTTAATGTTAAGATTTCGTGAATTCAATGAACATCTTATTCACTTTCCTAAGGCTTTTGCGAAATCTATCTAATCCTTTGTTCACTCTTTGTCATGTATTTGTAGAGTTAAGCAAAACCCAGAAAATGTGCAATTCATATTCACTGACTCATGAAAAGCTAAATATGGAGACACTGTGTTAGGGCTACACAGAGGAGTGACATTCCCTGCCCAGAAGCAATTCGCCATCCAGTTTATAAACTGTTCTTCTTCAAATCAACCCCACACGAAATCTGAGGTGTCTAATTTTGGTTAGCAAAAACCATCTTAACTTAAATACCATGGCCTGTAAACATCAAAAGTCAAACACGAGCTACCCCCTTATTTTGGGAGAACGGTCTAGGAAGGGCTAGACAATGACGAGAAAATTACTACGTAAATCAAGGAAACACTCGACTCATGTGTCTGTGCAAACTACAGGAAGATCTCGTTAAGGCAAAAGATAACTTTTTTTATCTTTTGGGGCTAAAGGGACGAATGAAGCAAAAGCAAAAAGAGTTGGGGGGGGGAGCAGCCACCACCTGCTGTGCTGCCTGTCTCAATTTTGTCACCACACAAAGTGGTAAGACTACCTGTCCAATGCCTCCAATGGCACCAGTTTCCTAGGATGACCAAGCAATAAGAGTACTCATTCATGATGCCTGTAAGTTTCTCATGTGCTACTCCCACAGGAGGTTTTAATAGTGATTTTCTTATTGATACACAGTGAGTCCCTATCGGGACTTAGTACACTCCTTCATTTTACTTCATTGCCACATTCCACACACTTGGAATTATTTGTTCAGTGCGTTTTTTTCCTCATTATATTGAAAGTTTTATGAGGACAGGTGCATGTGTGACGTTTGTGTTTACACAGCACCTGTAACATAACCTACAGTAAGTGCTATTGAATAAATAAGCCCATGAGTTCAAAACCCAGGCAAAGGCAGGAAGTTTGATATGCAAGAGACAGAGAGCTTTCATTATCCTCACTGTTTATCAGAAGGGATGCCCTTCGAAAAGCTTGCATGAAACTAATTTCAATAACATAAGTTAATTTCTCACTTTTTAAATAGTGGTACATCAATAGATGCTATTTCTTTTTAATACTGATAAAACAAGAAGTAGACATATATTTACTATCCAAAATCAGGTTAGAAATTCTAAAAATTATCAGAATGCTGGATTTAAATGGAAAACCCATACCACAGAACAAAAACAGAAATACTAGAAAATGACAATAAAATACTAAAAACAGTATATAAACACAATGGTAAGACTCAAGACCAAACATGTCTATACTATCAAATATAATGGCAGACTCACCTATAAAAGAAAAAAAGAAACTGTCAGATCAGACAGGGGAAAAAATCAACTATATGTTTATGCAAGAAACATTACCTAAAACCAAAGGGACTCAGAAAACTGAAAATGAAAAGATAGAGCAAAGAAATAACAAGCAAATATAGACATTAAGACAAAGAATTACCCATCATAATGAACTTCTTTTATATAAACGTTATCTTAACAAATCTGATGATGAGAGTGGAGTTTGGATTTTCATGGGAAAAGCACCCACGTAGAGGGAGGAGTCCCAACACTCCATCCACCTTCATCTAGACACTACCAAAGTCAGGGCCAACATACAGAGACTACAAATAGGCTATTCCTGGATAATATTATGAACAACTTTATACAGCTAAATTTGAAAATTATAAAGTGCACGTATTTCTAGAAAAACATGTTCTCAAAATTGATATAAGAAGAAATAGAAAATAATAAATATTTATCCATGTACCTATTACATTGAATCTGTAATTTCAAGTTTTCGCATATTAAAAAAACAAAAAACTTAGGCTGAGATGGCTTCATAATTTATTCTACCAAACATTTAAAGAAAAGTACCAATTGACACAAACTCTTTTGGAAGATACTAAAAGAGGGATAACCTCCCAGTTTATTTTACAAGAACAGCAAAACCTTGATACTGAAGCTTGAGAAGAGTATGAGAAAAGTACAAGTTCTCTTTTTAATAGATATAAATGCAAAATATCCAGAACAAAACTACAGCAAATCTAAGCAGTGATAAACAGTAACACATCATGACATTGGGCTGAATCCAAAAATTCAATGCTTGTTTCACAGTGGAAAAAAAAAAAGCAAACAACTAAGTAGTACAATTCACCACATAAGCTAATCACTGTACTTCACTATATTAACAGAAAAAGAATAAAAATGCTTTATTATTTAACTAGGTAGGGAAAGAAATTTTGATATAATTCAATGTCCATTCATGAAAGACATTCTTAGTAAAAAAAAAACCAGGAATAAAAGTGAATTTCTTTACTCTGACAGAGGGTATTTATAAACAAACAAACAAACAGAAAAAACCTACAACACATATTGTATAATGAAGAAACACTAAGAACGTTCCCTGCATCATGAATGAGATGGTCCATCTGTTCCCGCTTCCATTCAAGACTGTACTGAAAGTCCTAAACAGTGAAATAAGTCAAAGGGGAAAACAAAGGTTTAAGGATCAACTAGGAAGAAATAAATTCATTTGCAGATGACATGTTTGCTTATGTATAAAGACGAGACTCAATAATTATTTAATCAGTGAATTTAGGAAGATAACTGAATACAGTCAATATATAAAAATCAACTTATTTGTATATATTAACAACAAACAGAAAAATTTTCAAAGTTTAAGGTAATCACTTAGAGTAGCATCAAAAAGCATCAAATATCTAGAAATCAATTAAAGATATGTAAGAGCTCCAGGCTGAAAAACTACAAAATATTAATGGAGAGATATACAAGATTCATAAATTATAAGACTTTAATATTGTTAATTCTGCCCCAAACTGATCTATAGATATAAATCCTAACAGGAGAAGGCTGGACAAGCTGAGTTTAACATTTATATGGAAATGCAAAGAGCCAAGACTAAGCAAGATAATCTTGAAGAATAACACAGCTGGAAAACTTACACTACCAGATACCGAGATTATGTCAAAAACGATAGTTATGAAGATAGTGCAGTATGGGGAAAGAAAACAGACCAAGTTAAAACAGATTCACATGGATAAACACAGCAAAGGAACAGAATGGAGAGTCCAAAAACCTGACTTTCACAGGACTGTCACACTTTTCCATTTGACATTTCTCATATGACATTCCACATATAATGAAGGTGACAATGTACAGCAATGGAAAAAAAATGGTCTTTTTAGTAAATAGCGCTGGGTCAAGTGGATAGCCACATGGGAAAACAATTACACCACCTCATATCCTAACACAAAAGTCAATTCCTGACGGACAGTAGAGTTAAATGCAAAAGCAAAACAAAGCTTTCAGAAGATAGGAGGATAAACTCAATCATACCCTTGGGAGTAAGCAAAAAAATTTGGTTGTTTTTTTTTTTATGATGATGAACTGGAGTTTATTAGCACAAAGTAATTCAGCAGTTCCAAACAGGGAAACAAAAGACACTATAATCTCATACAATAGCTATCTGCTGTTTATACTTTATAAAGCGTTTAATCTGTACAAGGCCCTGGTACCATAAAGAAAAGTATAAGCGAATTCTTAATGTTTTAAGATAGTCGAATAAAAAGAAGAGGGTGTTGAGCTACTG
The DNA here is from genome assembly GCA_037038555.1 of Rhynchonycteris naso. NCBI lineage: Eukaryota > Metazoa > Chordata > Mammalia > Chiroptera > Emballonuridae > Rhynchonycteris > Rhynchonycteris naso. The sequence continues at coordinate 146,282,146 of CM072999.1, read as the reverse complement.
GTCACAAATGAATCAAACATAACCTGTTCTCAAGTCAACTAAAGATTACAAAGTTAATAATTAAAATTAACAAACAAACACGTCTCCTACTCTCCTATAGTTTCTTCAAGAATTGTGGCTGTATTTAAATATATTTCCTTATCTGGACAGGAAAGTGCCCAGCCATGCCTAAGCTGAGGTCAAAAGGAAATAAATGTGCATGACATAGATGGACGGAAAAATTTTTTTAAACATGTCACAGAACCAGAGGACAGATCCAGACTGAAGAAAGCAGAGATGACTCCAGGAAAAACACAAGGATGAACCCCATGAATTTCACCATAAAGAAAATATTATTGATGGGTATGTAGCAAAAATGTTAAAGCAGTAGGAAATACTAACTAAACTATAAAGAAAACCTAGGATATAATTCTTTTTTTTAAATTTATTGTGTTAACACAGTTTCAAGTATCCCACTCAATACAACACCATCAACTCCCACATCACGTCCCCATGTCCCTCCCCTACCTCTCTCCCCGCTTCCCCTCTGCAACTTGCTGCCCTGTTATCTGTATCTACACATTACCACATTACGTACATATGACTTGGCTAATCCCTTTACCTTTTCATCCTGTCCCCTCATCCCCCTTCCCTCTGACTGCTGTCCTTCTGTTCCCTGTGACCCTGCCTCTGTTTCTATTTTGTTCCTCAGTTTACTGTGTTCATTAGACTCCACATATAAGTGACATGATATGGTATTTGTCATTTAGCGCACAATTCTTAAGATTAACAACAGCAACAAAGAATTATGAAAGTAATTCTGGTGATCGTGATAGGGCATTAATTACTCTAGTCATTAATATTTCAGTCCGAATAATATAAACCTTGACTATTTAACTTATTTAACTAAAACTGCGAAACAACTATGTTGGAAGCATAAGAGCAAGAAAGGGAACTATTTACTCATCTACCATTCTGGGAAGTCAAGAAATAATGTCTAAAATTAACAAGTTCTCTGCCCAGGGCTCTAACCCATCATCTTTTACAACTTGGATATCCCTTAATGCTTAAAGAAAGTATATTTTCTCATACAGGTACTCATATTTATATTTTATTATTTACAAAATATACTGAGCACCTGACCAGGTGGTGGCGCAGTGGATAGTGTGAACAGGGATGCAGAGGGTCCAGGTTTGAAACCCCGAGGTCACTGGCTTGAGCACAGGTTCATTTGGTTTGAGCAAGGCTCACCAGCTTGAGCCCAAGGTCTCTGGCTTGAGCAAGGGGTCACTCAGTCTGCTGTGGCCCACCCCCCGGGTCAACGCACATCAATGAACAACTAAGGTGCTGCAACAAAGAATTGATGCTTCTCATCTCTCTCCCTTCCTGTCTGCCTATCTCTATCTGTCCCTCTCTGTCTCTCACTGTCTGTCACGCACACACAAAAATCTTCTCTTACACACACACACACACACACACACACACACACACACACACACACACACACACTGAGCTACCCCTCAGTACCTCCGTATTTCTCTTAATGACATCATTCTCCCAGATACCTAGTTTTGAAGACTCTCCTCACAGGTACAGATGGTCAGTCAATAAATCTTGTCAACTGTTTTATAACCAACATGAAAAAAAAAATCTTATTTATGCCCTAACTTCCCAGTTTTTTCAATGGTCTCTCAGCCTTAAGTCAGTCCTCATATTACATATAATAGCCAGATTAAAACCTCTGTCTAGAATGTTCTCCCCATACTTTTTTTAGTAAATACAGGTCTTTAAGATTTTATTCATTTTAGAGAGGATAGAGAGAGAGAGAGACAGAAAAGGAGCAGGAAACATCAACTCCATCATGTGCCTTGACCAGGCAAATGCAGGGTTTTGAACCAGCACCCTCAGCGCTCCTGATTGACGCTTTATCCACTGCGCCACCACAGGTCAGGCTCCCCATACTTTTATATCTGTTGCCTCTCTCCCTATCACAGCAGGAGGTAAGTTCCATGAGAGGAGGAACATGTTTTGTTCAATGCAGTATCCCTACTACTTAGAAACATGCCTGGCACAAAGTGAGAGCTCAATTAATAATATTTGAATTTAAAAACATTCATTAATTAATTGATTCAACAAATACTTAGTAAGTACTGACACAATAGAGACACGATAGATAAAGCAATGAGTAACTACAGTTAAATCCAGACTTGATGAATCAGAGGTTTCTGAATAGAGGAAGTGATGTCTAAGATCAGACTTGAGAGATGAATAGGAAAGAGCTAATTATAGGTGGGAAAGAAAAGAGCATGAAATATGGTCAGGAACTACAAGGGCAGGGTGCAGGAGGGAGATGAACAGCATATTAAAAAATTTACAAGAAGTGTGTGATTCTAGTATAGAAGCAGAGAAGGAAGTAAGGCTGGAGAGGTAAGTAGAAACCAAGTCACGAAGGACTCTGTACATAATATGAAGCGAAGGAGCAGTGAGATGCACTGAAGTGAGTACCTGTACCGAGGTGCAGAAAGTGCATTTTTAGGGAGAGTCACTTGCTGGCTTTTTGGATCTCTCGGGGAAAAAATGGAAAGAGTCAGAGCATGCTCAGGTTCCTGGCTGAGGCAGCCAGGTGGACAGCAGTGCTTGCACTGAGAGAAAGCAAAGAGAAGAAAGGGTCTGTTTGACACAATGATGATGGAGCTGAGTACGATAAATGAGAGGAGCTGGTGAAACTTCCAAGTGAACAATGTAGTTAGCAGATAAAGTGATACGAACAACTGACGCTCAGAATAAAGATGTAAATTTGGAAACATAAACACACAGATACTGAAGCCATGAGAATAAATGGAATCACCATGGAGGGTGTATGTACAGAAAAAGCACAGTACGCCCTGGAAAATCCTGCCATTTTAAAAGATAGAGAAAGAAGAATCTAAGGAGATTGAGAAAAAACAAGGAAGGAGATAAACCAAATAAGTACTGTGTCACAGAGTAGAAGGGAATATTTCAGAAGGCAGGGGTAGTCACAGTACCTGTTACTAAAGTAGGTCATGTAATTTAAGTACTGAAATTGGTTCATCCAAATAACAAGAATCATCAGGAATCTTGTGAACAGTTTAAGTGGCATAGTGGATACAAAAGCTATCTTCCAGAGATATAAAATTTAAGAGGTAAAGTAGATACGAAATAAGCACAAATCCAAGAACTTTGATTGTCAAGGGAAAAGAAAGAAAACTCTTGGCCCTGGCGGTGTACATCAGTTGGTTAAAGCATCGTCCCAAGGATGCAGGTTTGATCCCTGGTCAGGGCACAAAAAAGGACCAACCAAAAAGTGAATAAATAAATGAAACGAGAAAAATTGTTTTCTCTCTCTCTGCCCCCCTTCCATTTTCTCCCAAATTCAATTTTAAAAAATTTTTTAAAAAGAAAATTACTAAGGCAATATGGAGATAAGTTCAAGTAAAGTTCAGAGAAGTAATAAAAAAGCTCTCTTGTTCAAAATCCTCTAAACATTTCTTTATTGCAAAATTAACCTGTTCAACTTCACAAGTATTCAAATAAATGCAAATTTAAAATGAAGGAACATTTTCATACCTTGAATTACCAAAAAGAAAAAGTGTTGATAACACTCAATGCCACAGAAGGCAAGCTGAAAGTAGAATGCACATGACTTTTCAATAGACTCTTAATTGGGTACAATCCTTTGGAAATCAACTTCCCCGAATGTTTCAAAAATCATAAATCGTCAATTAATTATATGTCTGGGAATCTAGCCAAGGAAACGTTGTAGAACATAGGAAGGAACTTATATACATAAGGAGACTACCTGGAGTACTACATAAAAGAGTGAAAACTTGGAAATGAATATGAATATGTTAGCACTATGCAGTTGTTGGAACAATGCATGCAAATGACATAAAACATGGATAAAATGTATTTAATTAATCTCAGGTACAAATATTTAATATTTATTGTGATTATGTTTTCAAAAGATGTATTAAAATACTGAATAGAATAATGTTAAATAGCTATGGTAATTATATTATGAAAAAGGAATTATGATTACTTTTTCTTTTGTCTATCCCAAATTTCTTTCTCTTATAAGTAAAGCAAATAACATTTTTGGAACTTGTAAAGGCTTGATATTTAAGAAAACCCTTGCCTGACCAGGCAGTGGTGCAGTGGACAAAGCGTCAAACTGGGACGCACAGGACCCAGGTTCGAAACCCCAAAGCCACTGGCTTGAGTGTGGGCTCATCTGGTTTGAGCAAGGCTCACCAGCTTGAGCCCAAGGTCGCTGGCTCGAGCAAGGGGTGACTCAGTCTGCTGTAGCCCCTGCCCTCCATCAAGGCACATATGAGAAAGCAATCAATGAGCAACTAAGTAAGGTGCTGCAATGAAGAATTGACACTTCTCATCTCTCTCCCTTCCTGTCTGTCTGTCCCTCTCTCTGTCTGTCTCTGTCACACTCACACACACACACACACACACACACACACACACGAAAACCCTGACAGCACTGTCAGCCGTCACCATTTCCCAGGAACCCCTGACCTCTGTGTCGGTCCCCTCACTCCTGACCACTCCCATAGAACAGCTTTCCTACCACTATTTCCCTCACTGGGATGTCCTCTGCCTCCCGTCTGCTTTGCTAAGTATCACTCAGTTTGCACAGCTCAGCATATTCCCGCGTCTTTCCGAAAGATTTCCCCAAACCTCTTAGCCATAGTAACCTCACCCTTCTCGAACAGCCTTACCACTTGTCTGCACCATTCATCTGACCCTGGGCACAGGGCCACTCTCCAGCACCACCCACAATCATGTAAGCAGTACAGGACATGTCATGCTTCTTCTGTACCCGCAGATTCACTGCAGCATTATTAATAAGAGCTAAGAAATGAAAACCACCTACATGTCCATCAACAGATGAACAGATTCAGAAAATGTGAGCTAGCCTGGCCTGTGGTGGCACAGTGGATAAAGCGTCAACCTGGGATGCTGAGGTCACCGGGGTTTGAAATGAAAAGCAACAAGGATGACCTGAAGCTTTCTGCTCCTCTCCCACCCTTTCTCTCTCGCCTCTAAAACCAATACATAAAAAACCTTTTGAAAAGGAAAACGTGAGCTACACACACACACTAGATTATTATCAGCCATAAAAAGAAGGAAATCCTGCCATTTACAACATGGATGAAACTTAAGGGCATTATGCCAAGTGAAATAAATCAAGCAGAAAAAGACAAATACTGTACAACATGGATGAAACTTAAGGGCATTATGCCAAGTGAAATAAATCAAGCAGAAAAAGACAAATACTGTAAGATCTCACTTATATGTGGAATCTGTAAAAGCCAAACTCATAGAAACAGAGTATAGTGGTGACTGTCGGGGAAGAGGGGGTGAGGAGAGTGGGGAGATGCTGGTCAAAGGGTGCCAACTTTCCATTATAGATGAATGAGTTCTGGGCACCGGATGTAGAGCACTGTGACTACAGTGATCAGCACTGTATTGTACACTTGAAAGCTGCTAAGGATCCTAAACATTCTCACCACTACATCCACAACAAAAAATGGTGATTATGTGAGGTGATAAACGTGTTAACTAATGTTATTGTGGTAATAATTTCGTAGTGCATATGTGTATCAAATGATCATGCTGTACACCTAAACTTACAAAATGTTATAGTTAATCATATCTCAATAAAGCTGGGGAAAACATCATCCTAAAAAAAGGTAGACTTCTGGAAGAGAAGGAAAGTTTCATATCCTTTGAAAGAAGAATTAGCAAACAAAAGGAAAAATCTAGGATAATATGAAAGATCTAAATCCATTTCACTCATTAAAATTTAATTTATGGTAAAAAAGTGTTTAATCTGTAAGAAATGTAATTAATATTCAAAGACTATCAAAAACATCTGAAGCCGATCAGCACTCTATAATCTAATAATTAGAAGTAACTGGTCAACGACAAAATTTCTTTGATTTGAGGAATAAAGGAAAATAGCAAGAGACCATAAAGTATCAGCATCAAAGAAATAAGAAACAAATGTGAGTTCTTCAGATATTGAAGGAAAAAAACTAGGGAAGACGACTTTAACTGCAAAATCACAATTCAATTAGAAATAATTTGACATATTTTACATATCTAGACAAATAAGGACATCTCAGTGACCTTACTGTTTGAGATAATATTTTAGAGTTAACAGAGTTCCATCCACCCCACTCCAGATTTCTTTTTAACTAATGAAAAGACAAGCACTCGTTAAATATGATGACAGTATATATAAAAATGTCTGGCTACTTACCCTACCACAACCAGGTTTTACAAATTCCATCTCTACCTTATGTTTTTAATTACTGCTGAATTCAGTTTAACGCACTTTTGCTTACACACCCTAATTTGCACTTTCAGAGCTAAGGCATTTTCAAGGGTTCAATACATTAGGAATTTATAATTTATACAGTTTACAAAATTCAAATTAGACTGTCATATAATGACCTAGGCAAAGGATGGCTGTCATGTAAGAGAGAATTATTAATTTCTATGATTGCTTTATATCTAAATTAAGCACTTCAAGGTAGAACCTTGATTAGGATCCAAAAATCTAATCCTGGAAACTAAACACTTAAAAAACACTAGCTTGAATATCTTATTTAAAAATAAAAGTGATATGGTTAAAAAATAAAAAGATTTATATCTAAACAAATCTCAAAAATAGAAACCTTACTGCCTTATTTACTTACCAAAATAACTTCTCCATATGCAGTATTTGGCAATTACCAATCTAGTTCAATGAAGCTATACAAAACTAGCAAAAATCAAGGAATCATCTTTACCTATGTGTCTTTTACTATCTCCTCAATAATAATAGCTGATTAGCAGTCATCTGCCATATGTATGTTAAACAGAATTAAAATAAATATCTTTACTAAAAACTTGAATCTGAACTGTAATAGACTGACAGGTAATTTTAAAAACATTAATACAAAAGTTGTCCCTTTACTATTTTCCTGTATTTGCCCAATACACAATCCTATATTTTGAAATCCCACCAGTGAGATAGTACTCAAATATTAACTCAATTCTTACACTGAAGATAAAGAAGGGGAATGACAAATAATGTCTTAATATAATCAAAAACATCCAGCAAAAATTGTTGGGCAACATAAGGATAAAGTGAAAAACAGTCCACATTCTTGGAAAAATAATCTCCTAAATAATTTTTGATACTTCCTGTCTATGCAAGCTACTAGTAGATAAAACCATCGAAAGATCTGGGTTAAAATGACATACATTTTTTGAGAGAGGAGGGCTTTTGGGCAGTGAGGTTTGACTTTATCTTTTTTACATGCTTTTCATTTGAGAATAATCTCATGAACCTTAATGAAAGAAGAAAAAAACCTACTCAACATACAAAATACAAAGAACAGCTAATATGGTTACTTCCAACTTAAAAAATCCAGGTTACCAATATCTCTAGAGTCAGGACACTCAGTAAACATTATTACCACATTTTTAAAACCCTGTGACTCAACTTAGGTGCAGAAAACAATTAAATTACTGTTAAAATGACCATAAGTTGCTACTCATTTGGTCTTGAACCAAAATATATTTGGGTTTATAGACTATATTGAGAATGATCTGGCAAAGAAAAGATGAGAATAAATTCTACTAAATACGACCTGTCCTCAATAAGACAATGCAGATTTCCAACATGGAACTAATATTTTAGTTATTCTACTTTCTGTATCTTTTGGACTTTTTGAAGCAAAGTGTCTTAGCCAATTAGATCCTTTCAAATTTTCCAACAAAAATCTTTATAAGAAAATGATTTTAAAATCACCAGAATGCCAAAGGACAAGATGTTCAAGACTTTAGAGAATATATAAGAAAGACTACAATCAGGGAAGGGCTTTACAAAGGTGGGCAAAGTTCAGAATGGCAGGATTCCTTCCCTGTTGTAACGAATACGCTAAACCTACTGGCATGGTCTGGTGACTATCAGTGGGAACAGTAGTAAAACAGAAGGAAAAAGCCTGGTACAAAAAACTGAATGGCTCAAAGAAAACCTAAGTGGTGACAAGAGCCTAAAGGCACATGCAGGTACGCATCTTTTATATTGGATGTGATACACTTACATGGCCCCTGTTGAATCTCTTGGGGACCAACAGTAAAGCAAGTTTAGAACTTCAAATCTTGAGACATCTATAGCAAGATGCTGATCCAATGTGGCTCCAAATATCTTCTGTTTTCCTGGCTCACCTGAAGAGGAAAAAACACTACAGAGGATGTGGGAACTGAATTTCTTTAGGTAGTTTCTTCTAGAGCAACTGTCTGAAAGTTCTGGCCCAATCCTTTCTCAAGTCTGGAGATGAGACACTTGAGGGACCAGTGGAAAACAAAATTCAAATGAAAAGGTGGAGTGAGGCATCTCAAGGGGGAATTCGAGAGCACAAGAGCATCGTCATAGGTAAATCAGTGTTTCTCATAGTCAGTGGGAGGAGGAGAGAAAGGAGAGGAAAAAAATGCACAGAAGTTCTCCCTCCGCTCCCTCACCCCAATTGCTACTAAAAGTTCACGAAGTGCCGAAACTTTTTGACCGCAATTAGGGATTGAATAAGCAAGATGACTTGGAAAACTTAAGCATTTTGTCAAGTCTCCCTCCCCTGGCTATGTAGCGTTATTAAGCAGCAGGGAGGCCTTTCAGGTAGCACTTTTTTCCTACGAAAAGATTCTGGTCGATATACAGCTTGAGGCAATAAAGAGAGAAACATATCCAATTTTACAAAAATGGAAGTCACAGGACAATATACCATATTTACAAAGTTTATTTAATTCTGTTTTTCAAAAGGGGAGGGATAGCTTTCATGTAATAAGAAATCAGAACAAAAAGTTTCCAAATAAGAGAAAATATTTTTAAACTAAACACACAAACTGCATCCGTCATCCCCTTAGGAAATACCAGCTCTAGAAATCTTTAAAATAAACTAGGATTAGCTGAATCAAGATTATCTGATATACACGACCACACAAAAGCATAAAAATGTAGTCTATTAAATTTGATTCATTTTTAATTAACTTAATTTTTTTCTTAAAACATTTTACCTAAACATTGAACTATTAGTTCTTCTCCAGCATTCATGTAATCGCCTAGAACATAAAACAATTTCCTTTCTGAACATAATTCCATTTTAATCCGAGTTTACTTGAACTACATCTGGTAAAATACCAGAATCTTCTGAAAAATAAGATTAGAGAACCAATCAGATCCTTACCTGACGTGGCTGTTCATTCATTCGTTGTGGGTCTGATTTCACTTTATTATTAGGATGATTTGTGACTTTGGTTACTGGTTGTTTGAAAATTGATGCTGTTTGTCTAATTGGCAATGTTGTATTCAAGTCTGGTTTACCCTGTGGATATAAGCATGTTTTCATTGTAAATGTTATACATAAATATAATTAGATGAATCCTTTTTTGTTAATCTAGTATCAGTTACTTTAAATCAGATTATCCCAAACTTCTCAATATCAGTATTCTAAATATTTTAAGGTAAGTACTTTATTATGTAAGACATACAAGTGGGGAAAAGTGGATTTACAGTTGTGAGGACACAAAATGTGAAATTTATCCTTATATTTTTATTAATTGTATTATTTTCCATAGAAACAACTATAAACCTACTTTGGCCCCACCTTGTACATAAAGTTCTTTCCAAAATAAAGTTTTTAAATATATTTTTAAATGTAAGGAATACTCTCTATAAAAATTCACAATTAGTTTGGCAAAATACTAAGGATTTTGAAATGAACAAATATATTTAGAATTGGGCTTCAGGACAACAATCAGAACATTCTGAGAACGAAGAAAATAATGGCTATTAAAATACAACAAGCTGATCAACAGTCAGGAGGCCAGGTTTACATAAAACACCTACATTAATCTCCTTTTACTAAAACATAATTAGAATGAGAAGTTCTAATTCTAGCAAACAATTCAATTTAGAAAAATGTAATCAGAAAATATTACTTATTTTTATATGACATTTAATACTTTTAAAGAAGAGACTTAAAATTGAGCTGTGGAAAGTCAAGCCAATACTTATCTACTTTTAATTCCCAGTAATAAAGTGTAAACTGTATTCCAGCTAAGTCAGAACTGGGCACAGAATTGCCATGAAGTTCATTTGCAAAACTTGAACAACGGGTGGTGGGTGGGGTGCCCAGGGGTGGTGAGTAAGAAAAACAACAAAATGTGATTATGGCAAAAAATATAAAAGGTCATATATATCTAAAAACAATACACCTCTGATATTTTTGATAAATAAGTATACTTGATAAATCAGGCTAGTCGGTGAACTTTTATTTTTACAACTATCTCCAGATAAAAAGTGTAATATCAACTTCCCAACTCCAGAACAGTGGTTCTCAAACTGGAGCATTCACTAGGGTCACCTAGGGGGCTTATTAAAATACTGGGTCTCATATGTCTGAGGTGGGGCCTGGGGAGCTGCATTTCTACTAAGGTCTCAGGCGCTGCGTTGCTGCTACCCAAGGGACCACACTTGGAACACTGTTGCTCAAATGAATGCAAACTGGTGGCAAGCAGACCAAGTCTAGCCCATAGACGTGTTCTCCGTTTTCACGGTCTTTAATACAGTAAATTAATCCAACAGCTATAAATCTGGAAACTCCACATAAAACCCAGAGTTCTAGCTTCTTTTAAAAAACTCAAAGATCTAGAAATACTAGACCTCATCCAGCAACAAAGGGCCGCAATTAACTAGTAATAGGGACCCACTGCAATTAACTAGTGATAGGGGACCCACTTGAGGTGTCAAGGGTTCTCCTTTTGCAAAATTTCTCAACAACTCACATTTGTGTTACCTGTCTAAGCCCTGTAGGTACTGAGTTTGTGACCTTTGCTTAAAGAATATTAGCAATGTCAGCCTTAGCTGGTTGGCTCAGTGGTAGAGTGTAGGTCCGGTATGTGGAAGTCCCGGATTCGATTCCCAGCCAGGGTACACAGGAGAAGAGCTCATCTGCTTCTCCATTCTTCCCCCTCTCCTCTCTCTCTATCTCTCTTCCCTTCCTGTAGCCAAGGCTCCACTGGAGCAAAATAGGCCCAGGTGCTGAAGATGGCTCCATGGCCTCCGCCTCAGGTGCTAGAGTGGCTTGGACCGCAAGGAGCAATGCCCCAGATGGGCAGAGCATCAACCCCTAGTGGGCTTGCCAGGTGGATCCCATCGGGTGCATGTAAGAGTCTGTCTCTCTGCCTCCTCACTTCTCACTTCAGAAAAATACAAAAAAACAAACATTAGCAATGTCTAGAAAAGTAAGCATCACAATAAATTAATCTGACAATTACATTATTATTCTGACCCACTATTAAATGTGTCTTCATTTCCCTCACTTCACCCCCCTCCACCCACTCACCCACACACACACACTCCTCTGTATGCACTGGGCATCTTATCATTCCTTTTTCTCATTCAGTTTTTCCCCAATGTGTGTGTTTACCTTTAAGAGATATATTTATCTTAACTAGCTCTTCACAATATTATTTCTCAGGTATTTAGCTTTCTTATCTTTATGTATTTAAAAAGAACAACTTTAATTCAGAAGTGTACATATTTTGCCAACAGTCTGCAAAATAACCACTTAGTGTGCCATTTCTAAAATGAGAGGCCCAGGAATACACATATTTAAAAGCTTTTCTGGTTTTAATTCTGTGATACCACAGGTTTGGACATCTTTGATTTATGACATCTACAGCATTCTGAGGCCCTAAGTGAAGCCACCCAGCCTGCAAAATAGAATTCAATCCTCGTCTGACCAGATGGTGATGCAGTGAATAGAGTTGTTGGCCGGGGAAGCTGAGGACCCAGGTTCAAAACCCCGAGGTCGCCGGCTTGAGTGCAGGCTCATCATCTTGAGCACAGGGTTGTCGGTTTGAATGGGATCATAGACATGACCCCAAGGTCACTGGCTTAAGCAAGGGATCATTAGCTTGGCTGGAGTCCCCCACCCCCATCAAGGTACATATAAGAAAGCAATCAATGAACAACTAAGGTGCAGCAACTATGAGTTGATGCTACTCATAGCTCTCCCTTCCTGTCTCTGTCTGTCCCTCTCTCTCTCACTAAAAAAAAAAAAAGAAAAATTCAATCCTAAAAAGCTTAACACATAAACACTGAAGGAGAACTTTTCCTGTCACTAATTAGCTATAATTAGTGTGTATCACTACACAGTCTCTTTGATTTTGGTTTGGTTCTTTAATAAAAAACAATAGCCTCTGTTCCTCTTAGAAGGAAGATGGCTTCAGCAAACACAAAAGTATACTACCATTGTTTGTAAGAACAAACACCATCATGCCAGGAAGGGTCTTCTGGTTACAGAAGATGGCTGGAGGCAGCAGACTATTCTAAACTATGAATTCCTAATCCACAAAGACTGCAAGGAAGCATAAAACATAACACTACTGGTGCTACAATGGTAAGATCAAACATTTTCTTTTTTCATTAACTTTGTTTTTGGTTCAGTAAATAAAAATAAGAAAAGCTGGCTGAAACTATTCAAAATACAGATGTACTTTCCATTGTCTGACACTGAGACAGCAAATCATTCCCCAGCGGCATGAAATAAGATTACTCAGGAGTGTGCTTTTACTTTTCTTTTGATCTTCTTTTTTTAATTATTTCTTCTCCTTTTAATTGGCCCTGAAAGCTCTGAAGACAGAAAGAAGTGTTTACTAATTAATTTTGTATTCCAAAACAGTACCATGTAGAGTAATCTGAAAAGCTGGACGAACTGGTTTTCCCAGAAACTGTCACAAAAACAATAAATTTTATTACCACTCTCCTGAGGATTGCCAGACAGTCCATGTTAATTCCCACCCAGTTGTGTGTCTGAATTTTGATAACTACCAATCTACCATAACTTAGAAGCTATAAAACACACACTTTTTTTATGGGACAAGATTAAAGCTATTGATACATGTATTTGAAAACTTCCCCTTCAATATAAGAAAAAGTGAAGAAGTTCCTTATACTACAAAATTAAACTGGCAAACACACACACTTTACTATTAGACCTAAAAGTTTCCAACCTGTAATAAATTTTCTCAGTATACTGGCTAGTTTTCAAATCAAAGTTTAATGTACTTTATAATAATGTGTATATTAGCTGAAGGTATTCAAATCACTCATAATTTTGAGAGTCTATTCGATCCCTCAGGTGCTGAGAATACAAAAATGTTTTAATTTGAACATTTACTTCTTTTGTGAGTGTGTGTGACGAGACAGAGAGACAGATAGGGATACACAGACAGGAAAGGAGAGACATGAGAAGTATCAAGTCTTTGTTGCTCACTGATTGCTTTCTCATACATGCCTTGACGGGGGGGGGGGGGGGGGGGGGGGCTACAGCAGAGCAAGTGACGCCTTGCTCAAGCCAGTGACCTTGGGCACAAGCCAGCAACCTCGGGCTTCAAGCCAGCGACCATGGGGTCATGTCTATGATCCCACACTCAAGCCGGTGACCTTAGGGTTTCGAACCTGGGTCTTCTGCATCCCAGTCCGACTCTATCCATTGTGCTACTGCCTAATCAGGCACTTCATCTTCTTCCACTGTGAAAGGGGAACTGAGGAAAAAAGAACTTGTACCTTTCTTAGGTATATTCTCATATCAATTGAAATATATATATAGATATATAAATATAGATAGATATAGATAGATATACATATTAAATATATACATTTATGAAAGTTAAGGATACAGAAAAATAACTCTTGTAAACACATCCATGTGGTAGATACCATGTGAAGCCTTCACATAGCATAATCTGAAGAGCAAGGACTTAAACTGTATATTCTAAACACATTTCTTGGCCTGGCTTTGAAATAAAGCTGCTTTGTATGACAGTTCAGAATTGTCCATATTCTATGTACATGTTTGTTTTAATCTAAGAATTTTACTCTGCCTACCCAAAATGTTGTAATAAAACTGCCAATTCCAAGTTTCATTCAAATATCATTTTCATTCTCTGGCTTTGCATAAACCCCAGTCCCCCAAGAGATATTCAAGCCCCAGTTTGAGAAATAAAGACGCTATTTTTCTAAGGTCACTTTCCTCATCCGTAAGTGAGGATGAGGATAACAGTAACTATATGTAAGATTCTTATAAAGATCAAATGAGAAAATACTTGTGTAACGCTGTTGCTGCCGATGCATCTTTCATGCAGTCAGTCCCTGAACAAATATTGCCTATTATCTGTCAGGTACTGACTGCGTGCGGGGTGCAGTCATGAACAAAACCCCAAAGCGCCCCTCTCGGAACTTACCTTCTGGGGGTAGAAGGAAGACGACAATGAACAAAGTCGCTTTACAATTTACAGTCATACTGGCACATAAATTCTGAATAAATAGATTATTTATTTGAATAAAGAAATATATATCTGGGATCTATGATTTCTGTATTGAAAATTCACTTAGTGACATCCTAAAAAAACATTTTTTAAGGAAATCCATGGATATTATGTTCAACAACAGAATGGGTAGACTACAATTTGAGCTCATTAAAAGGACTTACACTCGTAGCTAACTGAAGACGTGGAGGACAGACTGCAAGTCAATACCTTGGTCTCTCAGATCATATACGCTAGAGCCTACCCCTCATCCTATAGAATTCCATCGTACACGTTCCAGTGGCTCTCAAACTAGTTTGACCTCAACTAAAACTAGAAATATCGTTTACATCATCACTCAGCACACACAAGTTAGCTAAAATACTCAGCCTTACTCAGTATGATGTGTAATTTTCTAATCCTCTTATATTTCATTTTTTAAAAATTCTAGTCATGAACAATTACAGTGATTTAATTATCTGAAGTTTGAAAACCAATCCCTTTACCTTGCCTACTCCCAACCCCCAATCCTTAACACAGATCAGCAGGCTTTCCTACATGGTTAATACCTTCTCTAAATATCGTCCCTGGCCTTCCTGAAACCTCTCTAGTCCCTGGCTTACTTGGCTGTCCCTCAAAGATAGCATCTCCCCTCAACTTCTCTCAGATGGAGCCTTTCACTCTTTCTCTCTCAGCACCACATCATTAAGGGCCAAGAAGTGGTATAAGTTTCCTCTTTCTCCTTATTTTTCACAAATTATTTCTTCATCTTTGCTTTTCTAAAAACTCTGGCTCCTCTGAAGCTCTTAGATTAGAATCTGGATATACTAGTTTCTAACCCTCCTTTTCACTTCCTTCTTCATTCACTCCATCCCAACTACTGTTCTCATCTTAGAGGCCTCAATACACATGTGAATAACTCACCCAACATCTTGAGACCTTTGACCTATTCCTCTACCCAACCTCGCCCACCTGACATTATAACCACAGGTTTGTAAACCTCATAACTACACCCTCTGCAGTATGTCAATCAGGCATCCAGTGGCTCCAGTTTCTACTTCCTGCCCTTGCAGGTTACTTAGCAATACCCTCTGAATTTTTTTAACCCCATCAAGATCTCCTATCCATTGACTGCCTGATTTTCTCACTGCTCCTTAATTTCTTTCACAGTCCTCCCCACCCAGTATAGATCCACAATCCAACCATCAGTATCACACTGCAAATGTGCTAACCTTTCTTGATCTCCAATTTTTCCACTTGCGTCAAAGACCCCATTCTTCTTAACCTTTCCAAAGTCCTTAACATGGGAGATTAACAAAATCAGCATCCTTCTGATCTATGATTTTGGAATTCTCCTCCCTACCCAAGAAACTTTATTGACTGCCTCTGCCGACCAATTTTATCGCTACTTCACTTTCAACCCAATCCAATCTCATGTCTGTTCCCACTCAAACTATTGTTACCAATGTTGTTCATTCATACATGTGGCCAAACTCAATGGCAATGTCTGTCTTCCTCTGTTCAGCCTGTCGGTGGCAATCAATGTAACTGACCACTCTACTTTTCAAATTCTCCTCTCCCATGTCTTGCCTACACTACTATCCAGTCATTCACAATACACTTTGCTGATGCCTTCTACTCTAACCAAATTCTTATTCCTGGATTTTCTCAGGGCTTGGTTCTGGATTCTTTCATACACCTGGGTAATCTCCACTTCTATTATTTGGAATTCTATCTGTGACATTTTCATTTACATATTTAATAAGCACCTCAAATTATGCACATTCAATGTTGAACTGATTTTGCCAACTCATCTAGTAAATGGCAAACCAATCCATCTGGTCCCTCAATATAAAAACTAAGGGCTCATACTTGATTCTTTTCCATCATCTTCCACATACAATCCATTAGCAAATCCTGTCAATTCTCTATTTAAAACAGGTCTAGATCTATCCACTCTCTCCACGCATGTGTCTTGGCCATCATCATTCCTCACAGCTGCTTGCGCCTCACCTCCACTTTCGTCAATTTCATCTCAAATGAATAGAAACGTGTCCTCAACAGTGGCCCACACTTAAGGCAGAGGCCAGTAGTCCCTCGTAAGAACTTCCAAGGCTTAAAAATGCTTGATTTATCACTTGTATTCCATTCACTCCCACTCTCCATCCCCAACAATATCTAACAGACACAGACTTGAAGACACTGTTCAGCAAGGGTTTAAAACACTGAAGAAAAGAGCACAAGCCTCTCTGGGCAAGATTTTAGTTACTTTCCTGATAAGCCAGGAATGCTGATGGAAAGAATAAAGGCTCTGTTTTCAGCTTGGATAGAAAGATTCTATGTTCTACCAGCAGCTGGTAATCAGAATTTTGTTAATTACATTTCTAATTCTTTGAAACCACTGGCCTCTTTAATTTAAAGTGGTGGTTCGTTGACCATAGGGTCCCTAGGACATAAGTAAGTCAGTGCACTGAAAAATTCCTAATCAGTTAAACAAAGGTCTAAATTAAGCCACAGCAAGTGAGCTGGTCCCTCACATCTTCTCCCAAGGCCTTGCTCCCTCCTCTCCTGCTTCTAAAACAGTAGTTATTAACTCTTAAGCTACATTTCCTTTGAGAATACACAGGCAAAAATATTGTACAAATTCAAAGATTCCCAGAGGGCCTCCTGGACTCTCAGGTCAGACACTTCCCTGACTCTACAGTTTCTTCCAAGCTACCCTTTTTCAGTCTTTGAAGGAAATAATGTTCCTTGATCGGGCAGTCTCTTCTAAGTATTGTCCTCTCTCCTCCACATCTCATTCAAGCTCTGGAAGAGTATTCTAACCATATTTATGGGAGAGGAGTAAATATGCATGTATGTCTACATGTCTAATGCACAGAAGCTTTGGAACGACACACAAAAAAAATGGTTAATAAACTTCCTTTAAGTAAGACGACTGAGCCTGAGAGACTGAAAGGGAAGGGAAACATTGTTCATTAAATGTCCTTTCACCACATATATTCTAATTTTTCATTTCCCAGAAACATTCTGACTTTCTAAATGACTTTTGGTCCTTCCAGACCTCAAAACTGGTATGCAAAGGTCACCAGTCACTTTCTAAATTGAAAATCCAATGGATATCACAAAGTCCTTCTTATGCTTCTTGATTTCTCCATGATATTTAACAAAAATCTTCTTTCCTAGGCTTTTATAACACCACATTCTCTTGATTCTCCTACTGACTTTCTAGAAGTTTCTTCTATATTCCCTGAGACTAATTTATTCATTTATTCTTGGTTACATATGGCAAGATGCTTTTCTTCTGTTTGTCACTTATGTTGGGCTATCTCAACACATTATAGAAAAAACCACTATGACAGAAGTTTTCGAAGTATGACCTTGGAGTGCCTGAAATCCACAAGATCTCAAGAAATAAAACTACTTTAACTTAATCTTCCTCACATCCCTCAACTTGCTCATCTTCCCCTACTCCCTACCCATCCCAACCCCAAATATTTCGGGCATCAACAAGTCCCTCTCTCTACACTCATCAAAGACTTACATGTACCAGTTCTCCTGAGTCACAGCTTCCCGTATCTCCAGCTACAGCATTATTTCCAGCCATCATTACTTTTCTAGACAACTCAGACTGCTCTCTGTCCAGTTTCACCCTTCCCAATCCCCTCTCCATACTACTAATTCCATATCCCAAACTCAACCAGCACATTGGTTTCTCAAACTGCACCTACTGTCCCCATGATATAGTTAAGTCTCTATAAGAACTTATTATTATTTTGTGGAAGACAATTAAAACAAGCACCTGCTAGAATTTTGTTGAACACCTAGTACACAGCCATAGAGAATTCAAGGTTGTGAGAAATGAATAATGACAGACTTATACAATTAATTCCATTCAGGAGATTATGATGCTCTTTATTTCAAAATGTACCAAATTTGCGTGAATAAAGTGGTGAAAGAATTGAGTCTTTCCAAGGTACTGGTAGCACTGACAAGCCAAGCTAAAATAGAACTTGTCTTATACCATATTCACATTGTCAGAAACTTGTAAACTACATCATCTGTCATATTAATGTTACAGAATTTGACTTTTATTAGTTTTGTAGTTTTAATTGATAAACATTTTGGTTATGTTAAGAGCTATAAGCATAGGGAATTGAGTTTAGAGTTTGCACATCTGAAACACTAAAATAAAAGGAATTTTAACAACAAAAACAAGCTTCTTAAGTTCCTTAAACATATTTTACACTGAGAATCATTACACTCTTCTTTAACTAATCCTAGATGTTCTCTAATTACATTTTTAAAGAAACTTATTAACTTCCTTCTTAAAAGGCTGAGAATCCTATCTCTGAAACCTTGAAACATCTCCTCTTTGAAAAGTGAAAGTCTGCATAAATGCCTAAATAGTATGTAGCTTTCAAAGCAAAGGTGTTGTCTTATGTACACACTGAGGGACACAGCTCTAGACCTGGGCTGTCCAATATGGTGGCTAACAGGACTATGTGACTATTTACACTTTTAATTAAATAAAACTAAAAAAATTTCAGTTATGCAGTCACACCTTTCATGTATTCAATAGCCACATGTGGCTGGTAGGTAAAACATTCCCATGAGCACAAAAATTACGATTGGACAATGTTGCTCTGTAATTTTTTCCTTCCAGAAGGTTCTGAGAAAGTTATTCAGAACTTCAAATATCAACTTGATTTTGAAGACTTCCAAATCTTTCTCTAGTCTCTTTCCATTAACCTAATGGAGTACCTTCAGTATTCTACTTGGTATAGCAACTTATGACAGTGGCAAGAAAGTCAGAAAGATTCAGTGTCTACAAGAATGGAAGAGATTTTCAGAGTAAGACTGAGACTGAGACAAGCAACAATAGGTACTGCAAAAACCCCTGGTAAATGTTAATCAAAAGATAATTCCTGCTCCACTGTCTCCACTCACCCTGAATTAATTAAAAGCTATTTTACAAAGTTCTTCAAAGATATCTTTCCAACCACACTTGAATGTATTGTCCAGCCCGCAAACTCATCATCAATACGGAAGATATATTAAAATCAGTTTGCAATCAGTCAATATAAACTACAATTTGGCCTGTTTCAAAGTTTATTTTGTTAATTACATTTCTAATTCTTTAAAGATGTGTTTTTAAAAAAACTCAAAACAACACGATTAATAAAACACTTTAGCAAGGTTTATAACCACACAGCAAAATATTACCTCAGATTCCCATCACCAGTGTGAATCCCCCAGCTTTCTCTATACTGTATTATAATTAAAAAAAGACTTAATAGTTATTAATTATTCATAAAATACATTTTCTGTTTTCTAGAGATATTCATGGTGGTGTTACTCCAAAAGAGAGCTTATTTTTTTTTTTCCCAAAAGAGAGCTTATTTTAAAATAATGCAAAACTCCCATTTTCTGACTATTTAACTAAAAACAATAACAATCAAAACAAAACAAAACCATACCATGCAAAATAAGACCATGCCCCCAAAAATTCAGATATAAATCTTCAGGAAAAAAGGGCCAATGAAAGGCGTTTCCAAAAAAAGCATGGTATATTGATTTATTCAACAAACATTTATCACCACTATAAACTTCTGGAATGAAGCAGGCTTTGGACTAAAATAAAACAACAAAAAAGACATGGTCCCTGCACTCATGGAGCGCACAGTCTATTGAGACACAACAGCCAAGCATGAGAGGCATTAGGAAGAAGCGACTGGTTCTGCCTGGAGAATGCAGGGCAGGTTTCCGAGATGGAGACAATGGAGCTATGCCCTGGATGAGGAGTCCCACAGATGAAGGGGGATGGGGCGCGCATTCCAAGCAGAGGAAACAGCACATGAGCACGCAGAATCTTGAAAGCACATGCCATAGTGCAGGACGATGAGCAGTCCAGCGCGGCTAGAACACAAGGGTGCACACAAACTAAAGACACGAATTAGGTTTTGATTTTAGTGAATCATAACTATCAGGAAGTTTATCTACACAGTACACTCAGTGTAGCTTAAGTGTGGTTCTGGTAACAAAAGAGAAGCGTGAAAACATTCCAATCATTTCACAAATATTTATGCCACTTCAGTAGATACCCAGCACTGTGGTTAAGGGTTTTTAAAAGGCAGTTTTAGAAAAAGAAATCCTAATTTTCCTCTGTATATTTAACGAGCAAAATAAACCTAGAATAAAGGTTTTCTTAAGCTGAAATCACATACTCAAGGTCCCAAATTTTGAGCTCCTGCTATCATCACTATCTCGTATCTTAACAGCTTTGTAACTATCCACCCAAAGGAACATGGTAGGTAAGCATTACAGGGGCAATTTCAGCCTTCCCTCCCCATTCTGCCTCCTTAAACAAGGTACAGGCCAATGTCCCATGGAAACACATGCATGGTGACCAATGCTATAGATGAGAAACAGTGCATTCTAAGTAACTTCCATAACAATTTTTGAAATAAACTACTGTAGACAAAGTAGGACGCTGAATTTAGAATAAAGAGATATGAAGCAGAGACCCAACAGGAAAAGTAAAAAGATGAGGAGGAAAACAGCTTCTGAGGCACGACTGCTCACTGCAGTAGCTTAGGGCTGAGGAAGGTGCAATGAGAAGAGAAAAGGAGCTAACATGGGTCAAATACTTGGCTAGATGTTTTCATGTAACTCTCTATTTCTTCCTCACAATGCTAAGGGAAAGATTTGATTACCTTAATGAGAAGTCTGAGGCCATGAGAGATTAGGGGAGTTGCTCATTAGGCAGGCGCTAGTATGAGGTAGAGCCTGGGCATCAAACCACACCTGCCTGCCTGGGTTCGAAGCCCTCCTGGCTACTGCATTGCCTCGGGGTTCCGAAAATGCACACACACTCCCAAGAAGCATGTGGGGTTACATTGATCACAATGTGCACAATTTACTTGGGCTCCCTGTCTACAAGTATCACCAACTACCATAAAATAAGTAAGATTTACAAGTCAAAATGCTTACTTAGCAAGGGGGTAAAAAACCGGACATTGAGAAAACCAAAATTTCAGAGTTACACATTTAAAAATGTAAGATACTTTTGGAAACCTTCTGAAATAGCACCCGGATGTTGTAGTGAATAAACCCACCTTATTCTGATTGAGAGGATCGTTCCGCAGTCTCTGCTTGTTCTTCTGTAATTTACTAGGCATCATCTTTCCAGTTCTGAAGTCAAAACTGCTGAGGTCGACAGCATTTCCCAGGTACCTTGCCAACTGAGGTTTGCTTCTGAACTTCTTACCACTTGGACTAGAAGAAAGATGACATTTATTGTACCAAAGACAGCAATATTTACCCAGGCTCTACATAAACCTTTCTTTCATGCTCTCCTTCCTGGTCTCAATTATTTTATTACCAAATCACAATTGTACATGTTTGTTTTTTCAAAGAAACATTCAAGTTTTATGTTTGTTTGTTGTTGTTTTTTTGTTTTTGTTTTTTTGTGACAGAGAAAGAGAGAGGGACAGACCAGAAGGGAGAGAGATGAGAAGCATCAATTCTTTGTTGCAGCACCTTAACTCAAAGAAACATTCAAGTTTTAAAGGACCTTTGAGACTTCACTATAAAGAAATAATGTGCTATCTAATGTAACACTCCACTAGGTCCACCACTGGTGCACACGGATGTCACTAGGAATTATCCCACTGTCACTCACTCAGCAATCACTAACAGCATCCCAACACAAACCACATGCACAGCACAATATGCACCCTGCAAAAGTCTTCAATCTTACAAACCTTTTTCCAAACTGACTTTTGAAATGCTCTTTTATCTTTATTATATACACACAATGTCAGCAATAATCAGAAAATACTTCAGAACAAATTCTTCTGAAGTCAACACCTTTGTTAAAAAACACACATATACACACACAAAACTTGGAATCCATGAATCTTTGGGCTACTAATTTGAACTAACAATAGGATAAAATTTTTTTAATTTTGACAATATTTAAGTGCTCTCTAAAGTAACTCTGAAAGGAGAAAACTACCTCACCATATGGTGGCTCAGTGGATAGAGTATTGGACTGGAATGCAGAGGACTCAGGTTTGAAACCCTGAGGTCGCTGGCTTGAGCACAGGCTCACGGGCTTGAGCGTGGGGTCACTGACTTGAAGCCCAAGGTCGCTGGCTGAAGCCCAAGACCACAGGCTTGGCTGGAGCCCCCAGGTCAAGGCATATATGAGAAAGCAGTCAATGAACAACTAAGGAGCTGCAACAAAGAATTAATGATTCTCGGCCCTGGCCAGTTGGCTCAGCGGTAGAGCATCGGCCCGGCATGTAATAGTTCCAGGTTCAATTCCTGACCAGGGCTCAATTCCCGGCCAGGGAACATAGGAGAATTACCCATCTACTTCCCCACCCCTCCCCTCTCCTTTTTCTCTATATCTCTCTTTCCCTCCCGCAGCCAAGGCTCCACTGGAGCAAAGTTGGCCTGGGCACTGAGGATGGCTCCATGTCCTCAGCTTCAGACGCTAGAATGGCTCTGAGTGCAGCGAAGCAACAGCCCAGATGGGCAGAGCATCGCCCCCTGGTGGGCATGCCAGGTGGATCCCAGTCGGGCATATGGGGGAGTCTGACTCCCCCTGACCTTCTCACTTCGGAAAAATACAAAAAAATAAAATATTTTTAAAAAATAGAATTAATGCTTCTCATCTCTCTTCCTTCCTGCCTATCTGTCCCAATCTGTCCCTCTCTTTCTCTCTGTCACCAAAGAAAAAGAGAAAACTGAAACATTTGCAAATGTGTTTATACTACTGACATTAGTTTTCTTAGCCAAAGTTCTTCCTTAGAGAAGCGTATCAAATAATTTATTTCCTGTAAGGACTATTGTCAAAGCTGGAAAATTACAAAAGTACTAGAATTATACAGCAGCTAAATGGGTCTTGCTCTAAAAAAATTTTTCCTGTGAAGCATTGCCCAAAGTCATTTCTAAATTTTCTGAGCCAGATGTGCTAGAACAGTGGTTCTTAACCTGGGTTCTATCGAACCCTAGGGGTTCAATGAGTCGGTCTCAGGGGTTCGGAGAAGCCTCTGCCGTGGAGGTAAAGACACACTTGTGTAAAGTCGTGATGACAAGCCCCACTTGGCCATCGCTTGCTGCAGAGGATCACGTTACATTGCTTGGCCAACCAGTGCTGCGGGAAATTTAGTGCGCGCAGTAGTCAACGGCTGTCGTAGTTGTACATCGTGTGGTTTCTTTCTTAATATTTTAATCCATACTAAATATGTCGAGCAAAAAAAGAAAGTAGTCGGACGAATATGTACAACATGGATTTACATGTATCACGGAACAGGATGGGAGTCAGCGTCCTATCTGCATGATATGTAATGCCAAGTTGAGCAACTCTAGTCTCTCACCAGCAAAACTAAATTTGGAAAAAAAATCATATTTTATTTATCACTAAATAAGGGTTCGGTGAATGCGCATATGAAACTGGTGGGTTCGGTACCTCAAAAAAGGTTAAGAACCACTGTGCTAGAATAAACTATCTGTTAAAATCAGTGGGATATATAAACAGAAAGGAGTGGTGACAATTCCAAAGAAGTCAACATGTTATACTTAGAATTTAACCTTGTACCAACTGACTACTATAAAAAAATAATCAGCAGGAAGACAAAAGAGAAAAGACTAGAAAACTTTTCAATATAATATATTCAGCAATAAAATATTCTCCTGGAACAGCAAAACTTCTTTCTGGGTTAAGTCCAAACCAACACACCCCTCTTTGTCACAAACTCTGGTATTCTGCCACCACTGACTTCAAGACAACAGAAGATCATATCTACATTCTTTTTCCATAATCACATGACGCAAGTATTCCTGAAACACAATTCAAAGTATAGAATTCAGCTTACAGATAAAGATAGCAACCAGATGTAAGAAAGTAGGGCAAAGCAGACAAGACACACCAGAGGGAAAAGGACGTAAGATTATGTAGAAACGAACCTCAACTCCCATTCTAACTCCGATTTCAAAATGTGCTCAGTCTCATAAAATAGCCTGTAACCCTCAATACTGTCAAAATTTACTCATCCCTGTGCACCACACTGCCAGCCTCAATCCCAACCTTCCCGCATGGCCCTCTGCTGCAGTGTCACTGCCCGCCTGGAACCTACTCATCAAACTAGAAGGCACAGCACCAGGCTTCCGCACCCCATTCCTCAGCCTCCCATTCAGTACCAACTGCTAAATGTCAATGCTGGCAAAACAGCTTCATCTCCTTCACAACACATCAAAACCCTTACGTCTACTTAGACTGTGTTCTAGACTCTCTTCCCACTAGCCTTGGGCACCCTGCCTTCCAAACTCAAAGTTACGAAAATACGCCATGTACTTTTGACTTCCAGCCACGTCTTTCCAGCAGAAAGGATGAGCGTTAAGTAACAATGACTTAATCTCACAAATTAACCCTGCAATAAGATAAGCCTCAGGTAACAGGCAAAACACCAGTTAGCCACTGCAGCAGGAAGCATACAAGAACCTCACCGTAACATTCCTGCCTCTACAGAACAAAACTCATCAGAGATCTATCAGTTTGAGATACCCCTCCCCCAAATTAAGGAAATCTAAATCCGTAAGAACTCAGCTGAGTGTCCAGTTGCCCAAAGAAGCCAATTCACCCTCTCCGCGGATATCCTGCTTGACACGGCCGGAGACCTGCCTGTCATCCTGAAGGTTCCTGCACCTGCACGGCTCCTTCCAGTGCAAGGGGTGCAGCTGCTGCTCCCACCGCCCCGCAGTGTGAGAAATGCACCAACACCGTGTGTGCAAAGGTGGGGGGGATGGAGGCAGAGGCTCACAGGGCTGCTGACCATGAGATGAGCACCTGCCCCTCCACGACACGTGTGTAAATCGTGCTGTGTAACCCAGTGCCACTCTCCCTGTGGGGGGCTCCGCTGTGTATCCCCCACCCCTGCTAGTTGCTGGCAAGTGACAAAAAAACCTATAAGTGGCATAAAAAAGAGTTCAAGTAAGAGGCTATACTCATGAAAAGTGATGGCAATTTATGATCTAGATTAGCAATTCAGTATGGTTTAAAATACTTCTAATGCTTAGTGATTTTAAAAATCTCATAGGAAGTATGTATTATAAGAAAGCCCTGACATACTCAACAGATAAACTAAATAAGGAATGAAGGAAAATGGTTGGAAATTAAGTTTTAACTAATTATTAGCATATCAAAAAAAAGCTGGAATATTAACTAGTATTCAATCCAATCTAATTCCTACCAAACCCCAGCTCCTGTCATGAAGATGGACTTCTCGGAAGATTCTACACTGAGTAACTCCGGGTACTGGCCACACGCACTGCTGCCTTCAGAGCAGGAGAGCAAGGTGTCCACTCTCTGTAACTGCTGTAGCTTGTGCTTGGTGCTTTGAGGAAAGTTAGCTTGGCTGCCCCAGTGGATTTTAAGTCTGGGAACCTTCCTCTGCAGAAGATGAAGGCAATCAAAGAAGAGACTAGGCCCCATGGGAATAATTAAGCAGGAATTCTGTCCATCACAAACAAGATCATCTGCACAGTGGCAAAATGACCCTGGAAGTGGCTGAGAAAGGAAATACAAACAAAAAATGTTTGTCATTTAAGTTTTGGTCTTACCCAGCGTGACATAAGTACCATGTGTCTGCACTCTAAGATGGCTGCAGTAGACAAACCAGGCCTTCATTTGACTAAAAAAACCAAAGTGTAACTTTGAGAAACTGCTTTAAAAAAAAAAAAAGAAACCTAGTAGACTAGTGAACGATATTAGTCATTTTCAGTTTTCTCTGTCCGTAGTGATTACTTCTAATCCTGGTAATGAAATACTAGTACTTTCTACCACAAGAAACATTCCCTCCCAAATGCCCCCTAGATATGCCAACCCTGCACCAACTTGTGATCTCACCTTTAACTTCTACCCATTAAGTACCCTGAAAAAAGTAATACGTGAAAATCAAAAACATGAGTTATGTTTTTCCAGTTCATATAAAACATTTCATCACTTGAACTGTCTCTGCTTGCTTTCATTTTTGATTAAATTGTTTAAAGCATCTCTTAAGCCAAACTCTTAAAGGTTTCTAACTATAAGATTAGCAGAAAAAACTTTACTTGGCATAAGGCTTTTAAATTAAAAACAAAACAAAAAAATAACCTAACTGTTGAGATATAAGTAATAGTTAAATTGTGGTCACCTTAATTAGAGGGTACTCACACTGTCACTGTACACACTCACCTGCAAGCATTACTTCCTGAGCTAAACAACTTGTATATCCACTGTGCCAGTCTGTGATATACAAGTTACCTCTTAGGAAGAGCTGCTGTGTGAACGAGACACTGCACACTGGAAACACCCCTCTAACAGACAGAACATATTTTTCATGTCACTTTGGTAGAGATAATCATGGTACGTAGTCAAACCATCACGAGGAGACCAGCAGTCAGAGCACACACAAGTATATCCTCACATGAATTTGTAACAGGATGAACTGGGGGGTGGAGTGGCAGTAACTGGAGTGGAATAAGACGAACTGGCCGACGCGTGGCAAGCGGCACTGTGGACGGCAGGTGGTTAAGTTAACCACAAGTCTGAAGAGCGTGCCCAGAGGCGCACTCTGCCCAACAGCAGCAGGGAGTGTTTTGTGGGGAATAACTGGAAGAGTTTGAGAATAAGGGAACATTAACTTTCTTTTTCTACCTCCTTAAATGTTAAAGCTTACTTGTTATTTACAAGAGAAAGTACTGAAAGGAAAAGACTTCGCTAGCATTAAGTAACGACTGCCTTCAGAAATCAAATTTTTGCTGCGACTAAAAATCTGAAATTAAAATTATCTTTTTTGGACTCAAGTACTGCGATATTGAGATTTTAAGAAATGCGTATTTGGTCATCTCATATACGTGTGGTCTTTATCCTTTCCTGGCTCACAGCTCCCAAACCCCTTGAATTTCTTAAGCGATAAAAGCAACAATGAAATGTCTTGCTTTGTTAATGAGGTGACTTTTGGATCACACTCAAGGTTAGTGCCTGGTTGCCAAAGAGCCTACCTACCATGTGGTTAGAGAATAGGAACGTTCAGTCCTACCCCGATTTTCAGGAGGGGAGAGGGCCTTGAGGCTGAACCAACTGCCAATGGCTTAGTCATTTATGACTACATCATGAGCCTTGATAAAAATCCTCAGCCTTTTAGGGGTGAGTTTCCACTTGGGGGAACCAGAATGCTTCCTTCCATGTGGCCCAAGCTCCAGGAGAGAAGAAGCTCTCGCCTTCAGGACCTTGCTCTATGTATCTTTTCTTCTGGCTGTGGATTTGTGTTCTTTAATATCGTTTGTAATAAATCAGTGATCTAGTGAGTAAATGGGTTAGGAGTTAGCCTGAGTTCCATGAGTCATTTTAGCAAATTAATAGAACTCAAGGAGGGATTTGTGGGGAGTTCTGATTGATAGATGGTCAGAAGTTTGGGTAACCTGGGCTTACACCTCCTGGCACATGACTGCCATCAGAAGTGGAGGGCAGGCTTTGGGACTTAGCCCTTAGCCTATGGAATCCATCTCCAAGTACACAGTGTCAGAGGTGAGTGGAATTCTGGGACATCCTGCTGGGGTTGCAATTTGCTGTGAGTGGGGATGCCGTCACATTCACGTAAGAATTAGGTCTGGGAACTCTTTTCAGGTACAAAGCATATAGTCAGAAAACTGCCTAGCCAATTAATTCAAAAAATACATGGCATGTATCAAAACTACATGATATACATGTAGAAAATTCTATTTAAAAGTCAGCTCTCCACTCCCCAGTCTTTAGATCCTTTCCTCCCAACCTTTAAATGCAGACCTTTCCTTAAATGAACGACCCTGAGCCCTCCTTTATAATTGGTTCCTAGTAGATTTTATCTACTCTTCCCTTACTTACACCTTCCATCTCTAATCAGTTACTAAATCCAGTGCCTTCATAATCACGCTTGTATGTATCCTTCCTTTCCACTGCCACTGTCTAAATCACCAGGATAGGCTCAACTCTCCAGACTGCTATCTTAAAACACCACTGTGACTACAGACCAGACCAAAACCCACGATGGACTTGAACTCACTAGAAACGGGAGTCAAACTCCTTAGCCCTGCACTTGAGATCATTTTCCATCTAGCCTCCTCTTAACTTTTCAACCCTATTTTCCATTCCTCTTACCCATGACCTCTGCTCCAACCACACAGGTTTATTAACTTAGCTTTTTTTTTCCATTGACTTAAGAGGGGTTAAAGGCAGAAACTATGAGGCATCAACTTGTAACTTGTACTTCCACTGAGTTGTTCCACTGAGTTGTGCACCCACTGATTGCTTTTCATTGGTGCCCTGACCAGTGATGGAGCCCACGCCCTCAGCGCACCAGGACGATGCTCTATCCACTCAGCGATCTGCGCAGGGTATGTTCACTCTGTTCTGAACAGGCTGAATGGTTTCCCTGTGCAGCCCTTTGTAAACCATGTATTTCACCCCATCAATAATGCGTGACTTCACCCCTAAACCCAGAGACCAAGAATAGCAATCCTCCTTGTACCTCTTCCACAATCCTTAACAAAACCATACACAATACTGCTTGTATCAAGCAAATAATCATAAACTGTCTGTCGGCATCTCTTATATCCTAGTTTTGAAGTACTGAGTTCTGTGTGGTTGGTTACCTTCGCAAATAGCGCCCTGAATTCGTTATTTATGACTGAAATAATGTGATGTCAACTTTTTCAAAATAATGAAGGCTGCCTGAGCAGGCAGTGGCGCAGTGGATAGAGCGTCGGACTGGGATGCGAAAGACCCAGGGTCGAGACCCTGAGCTCACCAGCTTGAGTGCGGGCCCATCTGGCTTGAGCAAAAGCTCGTCAGCTTGAACCCAAGGTCGCTGGCTACAGCAGAGGTGGCTCGGTCTGCTGAAGGCCTGCGGTCAAGGCATATGTGAGAAAGCAATCAATGAACAACTATGGTGTCGCAACGGCAAGGAAAAACTAATGACTGATGCTTCTCACCTCTCTCCGTTCCTGTCTGTCTGTCCTTATCTATCCCTCTCTCTGTCCCTGGGGGGGAAAAAAAATAATGAAGGCTAAGTCCGGAGTAGTGAATTGGAATATGGATAAAATTAGATAGACAAATGCTGAACTGGGTATTTCATAGTTTTCCTATGATTAATGCTTCTTCTGCATATTATGTTTAAAATTTTTATGTTTAAAACATAAACATTAAAGTATACAAGGTGAATTGTTTTCCCTAAAAATTAGGAAGTTCTTTTAAAAAATATGAAGAGTTTGGAGACGTAAATTTGAGCATTAAAGAATTTCTTTATCAGTTAGAGTGGGGACAGGGGGATGGTGAATTTATTTTAAATATGTTTTACATTTTTTTATTGTGTGAATTATTTTTAAAGAATCTATAAGGGCCTCACCAGCTGGTGGCGCAGTGGAGAGAGCATTGGCTGGAGATGCTGAGGATCCAGGTTCAAAACCCCAAGGTCGCTGACTTGAGTGCATGCTAATCTGGCTTGAGCGTGGGATCATAAACATGATCTCATGGTCACTGGCTTGAGGCCAGAGGTCACTGGCTTAAGCCCAAAGGTCACTGGCTTGAAGCCCAAGGTTCATGGCTTAAACAAGGGATTGCTGGCTTGGCTGAACCTCCCCCGTACCCCCTATCAAGGTACATAATATGAGAAAGCAATCAATGAACAACTAAGGTGCCACAATTAAGAGCTGATGCTTCTCATCTCTCGCCCTTCCTGTCTGTCCTTCTCCCTCATCACACACACACAAAAAAATTGATAAGAAAAACAATTTATAATTTGGCTACTAATAAAATGTGACAAAAACAGTATAAAAGACCTTAAATCTAATTCAAATTGAACCAATCATTCTCATTCCATAAACTAGCATTTATGTAACAAAACTACATACAAACAGTATATTACTGGTGGCAGGTTCTGTTATCTCTGTATCACCGTTTTTAAAAAACCAGGATGATCTACTAAAAAATAGAAAAATGAATGAATGTAGAATTCTATCTATCTTGACCACTGCCTTAACCCTTTGAGTGGTGAGGTTTTTTTCATGCTCGCTGACCCCCGGAAGTGAGTTTTTTTCCAAAAAATGAAACTAATTCCAGTTACAGTTTTATTAACTTCAAATTATGTTTATTTGATAACAAATTTATAGAAACAAAAAGAACATACATTTGTATTTTTTTTAAGGTTGTCTTACACATTTTAAAAATAAATCGATCGTACTCTGGATGGTCAGGAGACACAAGGACATACATGAAGGTTTGTACTACTCAAGGGGTTAAGGCTCTTGCTTTCTAAACAGGGAAAAAAGGGAAAACATGAAATGAGAGTTGATGATTTATCTCTAATTCATCATAAAAGTCTGAGAAGATCTCAAACATGGGACAAAAGGTTATGAATTTTCTATTAGTCCCACTATAAAATCTAAAAAAGAAAAAGCATCACTTCCTTTGCAATTCACCTGTTTCTGTTCCAATAATTAAAACCAATTTATGTCCTGATCTGTGGTGGCGCAGAGGATAAAGCATCAACCTGGAATGCTGAGGTCTCCCATTCAAAACCCCAGGCTTGCCCAGTCAAGGCACATACAAGAAGCAACCACTACAGTTGATGCTTCCTGTCTCTCTACAAAATCTTTAAAACCAAATGTAGTCTTATGTCTCACAAATGCAATTTTTAAAGCAATCTAAAGAGATCATCTATCAATTTCTGTTGGAGATTATTTTTAGAATATATGTGTATCGGTTCCTTTTTAGCTCTGCATTTCCTCTATAGCAGGTACTGTGGGTGTTTTGGCAGGTAAAAATTTTGCATGGCAGATTCTAAAAATCAAATGCAGGACAGATGGCAATGTTGCACCATACTAAAAATCCCTCCAGCATATCACAAAAAGATGTAAGGTACTGTTGAGAGAAAATTAACAGAGCACCATTTCTACCATACTTATCTGTATACTGCTCACAAAAATTAGGGAATATTTTACTGCTTCATATTCATTTTGAAATATCCCCTAATTTTTGTGAGCAGCATATTTTATTTCTCAATCCAGGTTTCAAACAGGCATATAAAGAAAAAAAAAGGCTAAAAGCAGGTCAAACTTTCAATTATGCAATAAATGCTTAATAAATACTGCATTTCTTTCCTTTCTTCAACTAAAGAGTTTTTTAAACTGGGTCTGTAAGGTACATTTCAACCATATGTCAACTGAAAGAAGCATATGAGCTTGGTGCAGGAACTGTATAAACCTATCTCCATAAGTTACGTTTAACCTGCAAGCCTCAATTGATTTCTTCTCATTTCAGTGAATTAAAATGAAGACCTATAGCTTGCTCTTTAGGGAATGTGTTGCCTATCTGAGTATCTAAGAAATAACAGGGTCAACCCAGGTAAAACATATTTGAAAATCGGGGAGAGGGAGATATTTCTAGACAAAATGATCTATTACCCAGAATAAAACTGCTTTCATTAATAGTAATTTACCACAATTTTTCCATTTTTTCCCTCCAGTATTACAGAGCCAGAAGAATTGCCAAATAGGAACTAAAATTTACCCTGAAGTTGTCAACTTCCACATGCAAGTACAAAAGTAAAAAATTACATTATGTGAGTAGCACACCCAGCCCTCTGAAGCAGATTAGTTGTGAGATGTTGCAATACTTGAGAATCCAAGTAGGGATCCCTATTCGAGGCTGCAGAACAGCAGGGCAGTTCCAGGATTAAACCATCTGCATCAAGACTTCAACTCTGCACTAACTAGCAGTACAGCCTCGAGCATATTACTGTACTTAACTTCCCTATCCTAACTCCCCAAGTGTAAAATGGAGATAGCTGCACCCACGCTTGAGGCTTGTAAGAACCTGGTAAGATAATACACGAAGATCATTTAGCAAAATACTAATAGCTGCCAAAATTATGAGAGCTGTGACACTAAATACACATAAAATTTAAGGTATATAGGACCCTATTCTATATCCTCTACTATATACATAGTCAGTATAATTTGAATGTTGATTTCTTATTGTGTTTGTGACTACCGTTTTCATTGTATCTCTGATGAGCATCTTATTTGCTATAGAGATTAAATCTCTAATATTAAAAAAATGCGGTATCTCTAACATTAAAAAAGAAAAAAGCTTTCTGTCTTTCTATAATACCCTCAATAAGGATAATAATTAGAAACCTAACTTAGTAAAATATCTCAATCTATTCCATTCTAGCATAACACCACAGGTAATATAAAGTAATGGCCAAAAAGGCACTGAAGATTACTTTTACAGAATTTTAACTTTTACACCAATTGGTAGGCACTTATTGAGCATCTGTGGGTTCAGCATTGTGCCTAGGGGGAAGACGACAGGTTGGTGAGAAAGTCACAGATTCTAAGCAAATGAATATGAGAGTAATACAAGGGACACTGGGTTTAACTACATAGAAATGACCAAGAAAACTATTATGAGAAGGACAGTTCATTGCAAGTCAGAGATTTTTGCCTGGCCGTTGGTGGTACAGCAGACACAGCGTCAACCTGGGACACTGAGGTCCTAGGTTAAAACCCCAAGTTGTCGCCGGCTTGAGAGCAGAGTCCCCAGCCTGAGTGTGGGATAATCGACATGATTCCATGGTCACTGGCTTAAGCCCAAAGGTCACTGGCTTGAAGCCCAAAGTCACTGCCTTGAGCAAGGAGGGGTCACTGGCTCAGCCTGAGCCCCTTGGTCAAGGCACATATGAAAGGATCAATGAACTAAAGTGATGCAACTAGAAATTGAATCTTCTGATCTCTCTCTCAAAAATAACAAACAAAAAAAAAGGTCAAGATTTTATTTTTTGAGAACTTTGACAATGGAGCTCTCCCCTGGTTTACAAAACTAGTTTTTATTTTTCCCAACAAAGACTACATGAGTCTATTTTTAAGACAAAATAGGTGGGGAGGTGGTTGAACGTCCACATTCTCAATGATTTGGAATTCATGCCCTTGAACCATATTAGCCTTTAGTAACAAATGATACTATTATTACAACTTTTATTAAAATTTTTCCCTTCCCACTAGGGTTATTCTTTACTATTTTTCTTTTTTTAAATTGACTTTATTGGAGTGACATTGGTTAATAAAATTACACAGGTTTCAGGTGTAACGCATCACCTGTACACACAGCACCACATGTTTACCACCACAAGTCAATCCTCCTTCCATTATCATTTATCCATTTATCCCTCCTTCACCCTCTCCAGTACCCTCACCCCTTCCCTCCCACAGTCATCACACTGTCGTCTGTTTCTACGAGCTTTTTCTTTTTTGCTTAATACCTTTACCTTTTTCACCCAGCCCCAACTCGCATCCCCTCTGATACCTGTCAGTCTGTTCTCTATCTATGAGTCTGTTTCTATTATGTGTTACTTTGTCCATTAGATCCCACATACAGGTGAAATATGGTACATGTCTTACTCTGACTAGTTTACTTCACTTAGCACAATGATCTCCAGGTCTATTCATGCTATAATATTTTATTTTTATTTTTTTAAAGACCTTATTTATTCATTTTAGAGACGAGAGAGAGAGAGAGAGAGGAGAGAGGAGAGAGGAGGGAAAGACGAGAGAGAGAAGAAAGGGAGGAGCAGGAAGCATCAACTCCCATATGTGCCTCAACCAGGCAAGCCCAGGGTTTTGAACCAGCGACCTCAGCATTCCAGGTCGACGCTTTATCCACTGCGTCACCACAGGTCAGGCCATGCTATAATTTTTTAAAAAACCTATTTATACATGCGCAGTGCATAAAACTTGAGTAACAGAACTGGGTTATATTTTTCCTTTTTTTTTTTTTCTTTTGGCAAGAGAGAGACAGACAGGAAGGAAGGGAGAGAGATGAGAAGCATCAACTCATGGTTGTGACACTTTAGTTGTTCATTGATTGCTTCTCATCCATGCCTTGACTGCAGAGGCGGGGGGCTCTAGCCGAGACAGTGACCCCTTGCTCAAGCCAGCAAGCAACCTTTGGGTTCAAGCCAATGACCATGGGATCAGGTCAATGATCCCATGCTTAAGCCAGTAACCCCACGCTCAAGCTGGTGATCCCACACTCAAGTCGGATGAGCCTGCGCTCAAGCCAGTGATCTCAGATTTCAAACCTGGGTCGTCATGCCCTAGGTGGACACTCTATCCACTGCACCACCACCTGGTCAGGCTGAGTTTTTTTTCTTAATTGATCCTTAAATATATCTAAAGCTTCAATAGCTCAATGTATTTACTGATATTAATATTCTGGAATTAAATTCCTATAAACTGAGGTACAGATACAATCATTCCCAGCTGACAAAGGAAGAAACAAACTACAGCACTGGGAAGTATAAGTGACATGCTCAGAGTTAGGATACCAACTCCAGACCTGTTAACCTTGTGCTCTACTGCCTGTCCTAGAGATGCCTACTCTCATTATATATCTCATAACTGTAGAGACCTCAAAGATACTGCATCCACGTCCTCTTCTTTCAAATCAAGATGAAATCTTTTTAGTCTCACGTCATGCACCTTGCTCCCTATGCTTATTTTAATTGTTCTCTGGTTCCACTGCCTTTTCTTTTGAGAAAAGGACCAGATATGAATGGATCATAATTTTGATACAAGGGTCAAAAATGTTTACAATTATGTTTCCAATATCCAAACAGATGATATATAAGTCTAGAACCCAACAAGTTTAGACTTGATAACAAAGGCTTGAGATAGCTACTAAAGGTTCCTATATAGATGAAAATATTTCAGAAGCATCAATCTGCAAGTGCAGGAAACAAAAACTAGCAATGACAGGAGTCAAGTGACCAGTTAGAAAAAGGCTGTTCAGCTTGACCTGTGGAGGTGTAATAGATAGAGCCTCTACCTGGAACGCCGAGGTAGCAGGTTCGAAACCTCAGGCTTGCCTGGTTAAGACACATACCAGAAGCAATCAAATACCAGTTGATGCTTCTTGCTGTCCTCCACCCCTAAAATCAATAAATAAAATCTTAAAGAAAAAAGAAAATAATTGTTTAAATAATGAGTTCATATGATGGCAATGAACTTTTTCAGAAATTATACCATTGGATCCAACACCTTATTAAACCACACCCTTTTCAAAAACAAACTTTCCATGATAATATATGAACTGCCATTCATTGTACTATCAGTAGTACAGACAGAAGCCATAATTATAATGCTTAACTGGCCACCAGAAGCAGGCCTTCCTATTAGAACTTGGCAGTCTCAAGAAACCAAAACACCATTTTACTAAAATGTGAGGCTTACTTGATGAGTTTAAGTCCAATTAATAAGTGTTTAGACAACCCCAACATTAACAGATACCAAGGTCTTTAAATTAATCTCCCCAGGGACAGGCTAATTCAGGAGTTAACATTATTAGAATCAGTATGAACAATTTGGGTGCAGGTGTTCACGTTACCAATGGAGTGTTAGTTCTTAACCCACTATTAACAGATATGGTGGGTTTTGAGCTACTGGTTTTTAACGGGTTGGGTGTATATGGGGATGCTAATATGCAAAGTGGTTACACTACAGTTGAAAAATAGTGTGTTCACCTTTATTATGAGTAGGTGACCTCCATCATTCATCACTGAAAGCGGAAATTAGTATCACAAGTATCGTATCCTACATGTCTCCTCCAGCCTCAGAAGGTAACCTCATAGAAGGGACTTAAGACTAGCTATTACAAACCTGCCTAGTAACTAACATTTTGTAGGTAGTCAACAAAAAAACAACACTCCTTCCAGCCTTGAACTAAGCACATGTGAAACAAAACTGTTCAATGTGTCCTTTGTGCATGAACAAGTAAAAAGCATTCTATGTTAAAATGTCTCATAAAGACTTCAATATCAGAGAATAATTATCATTATACTAGTTTGTGATTCATCTTAGATGTTTGAAACATTTGTTTTAAATTGAGTATATGTTTTTCTACCATAAAGTATCAATTGAGTTTGTATTTAGTGAATAGCAAAAATTTACACACATTAAAAAAAATTAAGTGATCACAAATCAGAATACAGCAATCTGCCTTTTTGAAATCATTTTTCCAGTGACTGCAAGAAAAAAAAAGAAAAGAAAAGAAAAAGCTTTGCAATAACCAAAAGTTAGTTTGAACAAATATCCCAAAACCAAACAAATCATGTCCCAGGAGAAATATCATCGAGAGTGAAATTCAAAGTTTAAGATGCTCTTCTGAGAATAAACTGGTTTCCTATTTCTCAAGGAGTTCAATCCCAGACACAGGATATTCCTGTCAAATATATTTGGCTGTAAGACAGCAAAACAGTACACTTAAAGAAGGTTTTGCATACTACCTGCTTTGAAAAACAGAAGGAGCTATTAATGAAAGGATCCACAAAAAGAATAATTGTGAAGAGCGCTACATGAAACAGTGAATTTGACAGGAGTAACAATTTGTTGAACAGTACCTTTCTTAGTATTATTCAAGTAAATTTAGCATTTAATGATGGGAAAATACAAAACAAGATAACCATCTTTGGATGTTTAAAATAAGCTTTCCATTTTATCATTCAAAATTTCAAGATAAGTGGTCGTACATAAAGTGACAAAGTTCTAACAAAACACCACTTTCATTTAATTTTTTTTACTTGAGGTGAAATAAATTTGCTGAAACCACTCATCCATATATATCTAAGCAACTATCAGAAACATACTCATTTACATCAGTAGTGATCACATTCTTGTGTCCATACATGTATGTATATACACATGTGTGTATTTAACCTTTTGAATTTATTTTTGATTATTTGCAATTCATATACACATACACACAAATATTTTCCCAAGGTTAACGTATTAACCAATTCCAGGTCAGAAGAACAGAAAGCCTTCATAACATTACTCCAATGGCCAAATGGCTGACAACTGGTTGCAATGCCTAAATATATTTACTGAAAAATGTTTCAATCAACACACAAACACAGACTGCAACCACTGACTATAGCATGTTTATATTTTTTCTGTAAATGTAATTCCACTGATATCGATAGGCACAGGCACTTTCCTGATCTTACTGGGTCATCCAAACTAATGACATGGACAGTATGACTACAGGATTGCAAGATCACATCAGGCTGAAAACCTTGAATCACTTAGACCAAGGTTTCTCAACCTTGGCACTGATGACATTTTGGGACAGATAATTCTTTGTTGTGAGGGCAGTCCTGTGTATTCTAAAATACTTCGCAGCATCCCTGGCCTCTACCCACTAAATGCCATTAGATGCTCCTTCCAAGGTGTGACTATCTAAAATGTCCCCATACATTACCAAATATCCCCTGAAAGACTATTTTGGTCTAGGAGTCTAACAACTTACTACACTGTTCAGTTTTCAAAAGGGTGTAAGTTCCACAACACCAACCGTTCTAAGAAACCTCTGGCATTCCAAATGGCTACATTATATGAAACTTTCCTGGATCCCACAAAGTAACCGAAACCTTGTTACCGTAGGTGGCTAATTCTTGTACATGTGCATGATTAAACACTCGAGTGATGATGAGTCTCGGACAGGCTGGGAAGGGAGCCAAGAGTGACTGGGTTATACAGTTTCGATGAATTACACCTCCTTTTAACCCTTCAGCGGACTCATCATCCTTACCAGAGTAACCCTTTCTTCACAAACTACTGTCTCCAGCACCTTCGACCCAAGATGCTGGGCTCTGGGCTCTCACCATTCAGACATTGTGCCTGTCACTGCACTGGGGTCACCTCTCTCTCACCCTAGGTCTAAGGAACCCACTACCAGGCCAGCCTGTCTTTGCCACTGCCCTCGGACACCCAGCCTCATCCGGACTCCGTCCGCCCAGGTCAGCGCTGGACCCTTGACACCGGCCTGACTTCCCTGACGCCTTCCCCCCCCCCCCCAGGGCGGTACCTGAAGTAGTAGACATCGCTCTTGCCGGCACTGAGCCCAGATTTTCGGATCACTTCCTCCTTCTTCCATCCGGGGGGGAGGGCCGGGCAGTCCATCCTCTTCCCGCTCTCCGTGGCCCGGGGTCCCCTGGGCCCCGGTCCCGCGCTCCCCGACGGGAAAGGGACCGGCTCCCGCCGGGGGGCGCCGCCGCCACCGCTGCCGCCGCAGCAGCCGCCGTCGCCGCCAAGGCCGCTGCCGCCGCTCGGGGGACGGCCGCGGCCCCGTCCCCGGCCCCGGCCCCGTCCCCGGCCACGGCCACGGCCCCGGCCACGGCCACAGACGCCGCCGCCCCGGCCCGCCTGCTTCCACCGCCCCCGGCCACGGCCGCCGCCCCGAGCGCCTTCCCTGCGCACGCCGCTCACCGGGGACGGGGCGAGCGCGCTGCCCTGACCCCCCTGCTCTATGGCGGAGTCGCCGCCAGCGCCGCTGCCGCCAGCCGCGCTCTCCCCCTCCTCCTGCTCCGGGCAGCAGCGGCCTCCCCCCGGGTGCGCGCGCATCCAGCCCCCTCCCCAGCCGGCGCTGCGCTTCTTCCGTAACCGAGCCCTTGGAATCCCGGAGACCCGCCCCGCCCGCAGCGCGGCGCGCGGGGGACGCGCGCAAGCATCATAGAGCGGACGCGCACAGAGCGGCCCTCCCGCCGGGGCGTGGCCCCGGCCACCGCCTCTTAGGTCCTCCAAGCGCTCTGGCGGCCATCTTGTCTCCGCCTCCTCAAGGGCACGCCCCCGACCGCACCCGCTCCGCCCCCAGCCGCGCCCTTCCGGCCCCCGGCCTCACCCAGCATGCGGAGTCAGGAAGGCGAGTGTCCTGGCCTCTCTTCTGGGTTGCTTTGGTCGCATGCTTCGATACCCCTCTGTGTGGTTTTTTACCCGCGTTTGCTTCCCAATTAGTAAACAACAAACAAAATATATCTCATAGTTTATATGTACTAACTAGATTAATCACTTAACGGAATGAAAGGTACCCCCTTTCTCGTCAGTGTACTCCAAAGCTTGCCACGCAGCCTGATGGAAGTAGTGAGTCAAAGTATCCCTTTAGATTCGCATCCCTGTCTTCCAAAGTCTGGCTGCCCAACACTTTCCAACTTAACAGTTTCTCTACCATCTGCCCTAATCCCTTGTGAACCTGCCTGGCCTCAGCCACCCGCATTACAGTTGTAGGAAGGGAAATGATAACTTAGAAACTTCACTTTATTTATATGGGGGTTACCTCTACATTCCCCTTTAAAAGACTAAAATCCCTGCCTGACCAGGCGGTGGCGCAGTGGATAGATCGTAGGACTGAGATGCGGAAGACCCAGGTTCGAGACCTGGAGCTTGCCAGCTTGGGCACGGGCCCATCTGGCTTGAGCAAAAGCTCGTCAGCTTGGACCCAAGGTCGCTGGCTCCAGAAAGGGGTTGCTCGGTCTGCTGAAGGCCCGCGGTCAAGGCACATGTGAGAAAGCAATCAATGAACAACTAAGGTGTCACAACGAAAAACTAATAATTGATGCTTCTCACCTCTCTCTGTCCCTGTCTATCCCACTCTCTCTCTCTCTCTGTCCCTGTAAACAAACAAACAAACAAACAAACAAAAATAGAATCCCTGAATCCATCTAGAATTTACATTTCAGGACCTTTTCTTAATTTGGACATTTTTGACTAATGGCATTTGGCAGGTATCAGTGGCCTTTGACTTGGTAAACACTCCCTTATGTTGAAAGACCAACTCAACACACACAAGCTTTTAGGAATTTGTATGGAATTCATTTGGATTGGCTCACTCATCAAAGAATAATGCCAAGTTGGTTAAGAAAACTGCTTTAAACTCTAGAGAAGCACATTTTCTATTTATTGTTTAGCATTTATAGAAATGTGCTATAGAAATATCCAAGGTGATATGGTATGAAGTGTTAGGAAGACTGAAACATGTAAAGTACATTTTATCAGATCAGTGATAAGTTATCTTTGTTTTTGTACACATAGGACCTAAAAGTTGAGGGTCAAGTTTGACAAATAGAAAAAAAATTTGATTAATATAAAATAATAAAAAGTCAGATTTTATTTAATTTGCCTTTGCAATCTATACAAACACAAACTTACTCACACAAACTTCTCTGTCTGTGAGTCTGACAATACCCTTCTTTAGTGTTCTTAATTTGAAATACACTTCAGGAAATCTATCTAGAAATGGGTCCAGCAAACAGTTGAAAAGTCAAGTTAATTTTTCAAGACATATGTCAATTGTGGAGAGGTGCATTTAGAATTCAGCTTGTGAAAGTGACAATTGAAGGAGGAAAAAAGAGAGACGGAGAAGAAAAGGAAAAGGAAGCAATAACTGAATCTTAAGTAACAACCTACAACTAAGGCTCAGCCGAAGTAATAAAAGTCAAGAGAAATATGAGATCCGACTTTGGATGACAAACACTATAAGAGAAAGGGCTTTGATTTTCACACCTAATTAAAACTAAATGGTAAATGTGAACAAAAACTTAGTAGAAATGGTAGCTGGGACAACAGATGGGAAAAGATATACTTTTGGAAATTTTTACTTTTCCATGCTATGTCTACCAAGGATATACATCAAATGATATAGTGATATTAAAAGCAAGTTTAAAGGAATAGATCACTATTGGTTTAAGGTAATTACTTGGATTCTTACTACGAGACTTCTTTTACTAAATACCAGTATAACTAGTTCAGTTCACTCTGTTAAGAAAAATCTCATGTAGACATTTCAAAAGTTTTTTTGAGTTTCACTGAAATTTTTCTGCTGTGATACCATAAAGCAAAGTGCCAAAAGAAAAAAAAATCACTGATTTGTTTTCCCACTAAAATAAGAAAACATATCAAATTCTCAGAGGAACTAGATGAGACCCTAAAGCATGGGTTCCCAAGCATTTTACATAGGGGGCCAGTTCACTGTCCCTTAGACAGTTGGAGGGCCGGACTATAAAAGAAACTATGAACAAATACAATATTTAAAATAAAAAACAAGTAAATTTAAATCAACAAACTGACCAGTATTTCAATGGGAACTATGGGTGCGGATGCATCCTGTGCTCCTCTCACTGACCACCAATGAAAGAGCTGTCCCTTCTGGAAGTGCATCTGGGTGTGGATAAATGGCCTCAGGGGGCCGTGCAGTAGTTTGGGAACCCCTGCCCTAAAGGTTTCTAATGATAACAGTTGCTAAATACATCCCTCTGTTTCCCTTAAAATACTGCACAAATAATAAACTTCTGTAATTTTGGAAAACTGCGTTTTCTATCATTCCAGGAAGGAGGATAGCAACACTTTTTCTCAGGGAGTAAAATGTGATGAAACATTCTATTTAATCTCTCTTAGAAAAGTTCTTGTTGGCATCACCTTGTGGAAAGAGTAAAAGACGACAACAGGAGAGAATTATATTTGAACTCTGGTCCATTAAACAAACAATAGAGATTTAACCTGATCTCTACCTCCCAGGTGTAAAAGCAGGTGCTGAAACACCAGCTGTCACCACTGCAAAACTTGTTTTTAAAAATGTTTTCTATTTTTATTGTCTACCAACTAAAGTTGAGGTTAAGCCATTAAAGAAAAAAGTAGTTTTCAAAAAAACTGGGTGAGAGTTTGGCTTTTTATTGAGAAAAATAGAACTAATTCAAGAACCATTGGGAGATAATGACTGGTTTGGAGATCTATATATTTTATTGACAAATACATAACTTGCGTTTAAATTTTTTTTTAATTTTTTTTTAATTTTTTAATTTAATTTAATTTTATTCATTTTAGAGAAGAGACAGAGAGTAAGAGAGAGAGAGAGAGAGAGAGAGAGAGAGAGAGAGAGAGAGAAAGAGGGGAAGAGCTGAAAGCATCAACTCCCATATGTGCCTTGACTAGACCAGTGCAGGGTTTTGAACTGGCGACCTCAGTGTTCCCAGGTCGACGCTTTATCCACTGCGCCACCACAGGTCAGGCGCGTTTAAATTTTTTGAGTGTGATAGAATACTAAGTAAAAGAAGGATTTCTATTTAAAAAACTTACTTTTTGTAAACAGTACGGTCAGAATGTATCAAGACACTATATAGGTACGAGGGCATAACCAAAAAAACATTTCCAGCTCCAATTAGCAGGTTTTATGATTCATTAAGTTGGCCCAACTACTGTTCACCTAATTCCCAACTAAAATGAAATGTTGCAGGTGTGGCATGTCAAGAGGCCGAATGACACTTTCAAGTACACACAGTATAAATAAAGTTTTTTTATAATTACCTTTCACTTGGAATGACTACAGAGACTCTCACACTGCATAGCTCAAACTAAGAAGAGTTAATTACTTGAATGACAAAAGAAAACTAGCAGAGATAAATTTTGAACCAAAGCAAATTATTTCAGAAGTGGTGTCTGAGTCTGATATTTTTTTAATTTTCTGCTGGTTGTTACATTAGCCATAGGTAAATGGCTAGTACAAAAAGTGTTTTAGGATTAAGGAATAGAGAAATGCTTATTTGATTTAACTTCCTAAAATAAGAAATACAGTACTACGCCGAGAAAGAAAATGATCTCTAGGTTTCAAATCCCTAAGATACCATTGAACAGGCTGAACAGTGGGTTTTAACCTTGATTCTGTCTGCAAAACACCAGAATTCTAGGACACATGATCCCTGAGAAATAAGAGCTGAGTATGGCTGCTGTTCACAAGAGAGAGAGGAGCAATAACTGAGTAAATCGGAAAACAATCTTTCCAGAACACTTTGTGCTATAAGTGGCTGTTCCAATGTCTCACGTACATCTCAGTTTAGAGCCTGTCTGCTTAACTGCTTTCAAACTGCCCTACTGTCTCTGATTTCTTTACCCTTGAACTTGCTGCTTCCTCAGAGTCGGAAAAGTGCCTTTGTTCCCACCTCCACTCCCAGTAGAAGGTTTCCATACTAGGTTGATTTTGCCAGTGCTAAAATAAAATCACATTCATTGGCTACTTTGGAAGTCTTGAGGGCCCCAAAGCCTGGGACCCCTCTATCATTCTTGAGTTGTGAATCCCATTGAAATATAGGAAAAGGAATAAGGAAGATAAAGTCCAAAAGAATTCCTTTATCAAAGAGAAAGTCTAGGCCAGAGAATATAACATAGTGTGAGAGCTTAACGGGCTTGTTACTGAACACCAGAAGTTAATCGTCGAACCTGTCTGATTAGGACTAGACTACATAAACTTTCTCCCTCAGCCTTACTAACCTCCCTGCCCCCGTGGGCCTGGTTTTTACTCTTAGTCTTTATAACATGGCCAAAAATAATCAAAAATATATCAAGAATAAATAGACTAGCTTGGCAGCAAAATGCCAAAGAGGAAGAAAAGAAAACAAGTGGCTAAAACAAATAAACCAAACCCTGCTTTGTTTAAAAACAAGAGTAGAAAAGACATATTATATTCTAACAGTAGTATCATGTGAGTGCTGAAAATTGTCCCTTTAAATATTATGTTTCAAAATCATGTCACTGTTTTATTTTTTTTCTTAAAAGTTTGAAAGATATTCAAATAAATTCATCCTAAACTTAGAATAATAACTACATTATACGATCTGAATGATCTAATAGGATAGAAGAATAAGATAGTGATATAATTTTTCTGTAAAGTGAAGCAAGTTTAGATATTTCACTGGGGTGTATATAGCAGGGGTGGAGGGGATACAAGGAAAGGTAGTAATGTGATTTGAAAGAAATATAATTTTATTCAGTTCTCATTTTGCCTAGCCTTACTTTATCATGGAACAGATGAGATGAGGGAATAATCACTGAATAATACTTCGAAATATGAAGTTTTTGTTACCATCGTGAGAATGTGAATTTTTTTTGCCAGAGAAATAGCAGTTTAGGGTATGTGCCATTTAACCATTCAAAATTCACGTGAAGGGGGTGGAAGGGCATAGTTGCAAGCCTCTGCTGAAATAATTGTTTTGTAAGAATAAGAGAGATCATCACACTGTCAAATTTTAATAGTCCTTTTACTCATTGGTACATCAGTGTTGATCTTCTCCTTCAAGCCCTATGTCATTTTCACCCCACAGAAGCAGCACCGTACCCAGACTATTGACTTCTTGAACTCACATGATAATGTCATCACTCGATTCTTCAGC
Source organism: Rhynchonycteris naso (assembly GCA_037038555.1). Taxonomy (NCBI): domain Eukaryota; kingdom Metazoa; phylum Chordata; class Mammalia; order Chiroptera; family Emballonuridae; genus Rhynchonycteris; species Rhynchonycteris naso. The sequence goes on along the minus strand of CM072999.1, from coordinate 146,237,693 downwards.
ACCAGTCTGTCCTTTCATCACTTCCAGATTCCATCATTTTGATCAGACAACCCCATTTTTAGGTCATTATGGTACCTTCTCACTGTATCTTAGTCACATAAAACCTCACTATTGAAAGTAAATTGCTAACATGATGTCTTATAACCCCAAATACTTGCATGTGCAATTGTTACAAACTAGGACATTCTCCTCCATAGCAAGTACAACCAACCATCAAAATCAAGAAATTGACATCAATTCAGAACCACAATGCTCAGACCCCCATTCAAGTTCGTCCACTTCTCCCAACAATATTCTTTATCACTAAAGGAGCTAGTTCAGAATCATATGGTGCATTTAGCTATGGTGTCTTTTTAGTCTGTTTCAACTGTGGAACAGTTCTACAGTATTTTGTTGACTTTCATGACCTTGAAGCTTTTGGTGATTACAGGTCGGTTATTATATAGAACATTCCTCAATTTGGGTTTGCCTGATGTCGCCTCATAATTGAATTCAGGTAATGTGCAGCTTTGGCAGGGACATTGCAGAAGTGATGCTGTGTTCTTCTCATTACATCCTATTTCCTGACACTGGATTTCAAGTTGTCCCGTTACTGGCGATGTTAACTTTGGTCACTTGATTAAGATGATGTCTGGCAAGCTCTTCCACTGTAAAGTTATATTTCTTGGCTTTGTGATTTATACATATTTAAGTATATAGGCTAAAGTGTTAAGGATAATAAAGTCAAACATGTTATAAATTAATTCTTAACTCATTGGAGGCTGTTTCAAGTGGGTGGGTTGCTTCATATTTACTTGGAGTTTAGGATGATATTTACTTCCTTCCTCAGGTTCTTACTATATAGTTTTGAATGACTCCTCATATTGTTTTTCTTTAGCTGGCCTGAGTTTTCTGACCTGAGATCGCTTGCAGCTATATACCTCTGAGCTTAAAGATTTTTTAGCTCTGAATGATAGCCCTGATGTGTTTGTTCACAGTGTTTATTTGCCTGGGAATAAAGCATCTGCATTCGTTTTCTGTTGCTGGATAACACATTATCACCTATTTAGCATCTAAAAACAACACATTTATTATCACTCAGTGACTACAGGACAAGGCTTAGATGAGTCCTCTGCTCTTGGAGAATTCAAGGTGTTGACTGAGGCCACTGTCTCAGTCTGAAGCTCAGGTCTTCTTCCAAGCTCAGGTGGTTGTTAGCAGTATTCAGTCCTTGGAGCTGTATAACTTATAGGGGCTTATTTATTTAAGAGCCACAGAGGAGTCTCTGGTTTCTGCTTCTGATCTCTAGACCTATTTTCAAAGAGTTTACCTAGTTAAGTCAGGCCCACCAAAGATAATCCCCCTTTTGATTGGCTCAAAGTCAACTAGTCAGGGACATTAGCTACATTTGCAGAACTCCTTCGCCTTTGCCGTCTGGATTAGATACTTGAACTTCCTTTATTGCTTCACTGGCTATTGAGTTTGTTACTTTGTTCTGACTCAGCTTTTTCTCTTTCCAGTTTTAATTTAGAGTTTCACTTGCCTGAACACATAAAATTGTACAAGTAAAAACACTGTTACAACATGTGTGCACCATTGTGAAATATCAGAAGAGGCTCGGGTATGTCTGCTTTGTCTCTTCTTACCATGGAGCAGAGTTGTGCAATAACAAGTAAGTGTACAGCAGACTAAGTTGTGATATGTTCATATTAAATCATTTAAACACTTACTGTAAATTTCTGGTGCTTCTTGCCTGCCCGTTTTTGGTAAGAAATTAAATCAGCCTGACCAGGCGGTGGCGCAGTGGATAGAGCATCGGACTGGGATTCAGAAGACACAGGTTCGAGAGCCCAAGCTCGCCAGCTTGAGCGCGGGCCCATCTGGCTTGAGCAAAAGCTTGTCAGCTTGGACCTAAGGTCGCTGACTCCAGCAAGGGGTTGCTCGGTCTGCTGAAGGCCTGCGGTCAAGGCACATGTGAGAAAGCAATCAATGAACAACTAAGGTGTTGCGACTGCAATGAAAAACTAATGATTGATGCTTCTCACCTCTCTCCGTTCCTGTCTGTCTGACCCTATCTATCCCTCTCTCTGACTCTCTCTCTGTCCCTGTAAAAAAAATAAAATGAATAAAATAAAAAAATAAAGTCTATTTTAGAAATGAAATCAGAAATCAGTGATTTGGTATTGTTAGTGATTCCTCTTACAAGGAAACATTTATTAATGTTCTCTCAAGCTTCTGGGTCAGCTTAATTGAACAATATACTCAACTTACAATGGGTACTGATTTTAAAAATATACCCATTGAAATTGCTTATCTACATGAATCTGGTATTTCTGAAAACTCTGCAAACCAAACAAGATTCAGAAATGGATTTTAAGGTTGATATATCAGCAACCATCATTCACAAAACCTACATGGCAAGTCTGGGGTTACTATTCTCTAATTACATTGCATTTATCAATAAGAATGAAAAGTATAACCTTTAAAATATGTGGTTGTACATTTCATTTCTTAACTACAGAAGGGGCAGTGATGGGGATGGTGTTGTAGTGAGATTTTGCTTGATTAAAGAGTCTATGACTTTAAGAAAGTTTGAAAGCCACAAAAGAGTTTGCACAAGATAGTATTGGGAAAACTGAACTTAGAGCTAGTGAATGAATCTAGAAAATTCAGAAGCCTAATTAAGTAATAATTTAATTCACTTCTCTCTTTAACAGGACTTGTGAAGCCAATATATAATTTACCCATTTGTATATCCAGTCTGACATCACCTCCTCCAGCCAAGGGTTTGTTGCCCCAGATAAAAACCCCATTCGTGCTCTCCTTCAGAGATACAGAATAGCCCATCTTGTGTCTCGGAGTAGGACTTATATCTGAATAAATAAGTCTCCTACCACCAAGATTTGAAGATATGTGTTTTAACACACAAGGTCATTCTTCCAACTGCCAACTATAGTTTTTGTTAACTATAGGCTCCAGAAAATTCATGATGCAATCTCCCAAATGCAGTCAATTCCTTGGTATATGCCTCCTAAGTTGCAAAGATTTCCTTTCCTGGAATGAGGCCAGGAAAGAGCCTAAAACTGAATGTCCATGTCCTAAAGTGTTGGGTTTCTCAAGGTGTCTTCCCCTCAATCTCGGAATAAGGCCAGGAAAGAGCTTAAATCTGAATGTGCTAGAGTATTAGGTTTCTCAAGGTGTTTCCCCATCCCCTGCCATTCTTATTGAAGTATAATTAAAGTGTACCAAACCACATATACCTAGCAAGTATAATTTGATCCCTCTAAACATGCGCACACACCAGTCAAAATAATGAACGTGTCCATCAGCCTCAAAAGTTTTCCTTGCCTCTTTGTAATCCCTCTCTCCTCAAACCCCTTCCCCAGAGGACCATTGATCTATTTTCTGTCATTATAGGTTAATTAACATTTTTCTGGAATTTTATATAAATGTTCCCAAAATGGGGCTTTTTATTTGGTGGGGGAGTCTAGCTTCTTTCACTCAGCTATTCATTTTAAGATTTATCCATGTTGGAATAACCAGCAACCATCCATTTATTTTTATTGCTGAGTAGTATTCCATTATGTGGATGTACCACAATTTATTTGTCCAGTTATTATTAACGGACATGTGGGTTGTTTCCGACTTTTGACTATTACAAATAAAACTGATGGAAGCTTTCACATACAAGTCCTTATACAGGCGTGTTTTCATTTCTCCAGAATAAATATCTAGGAATGGAATTACAAATGGGTGTTATGTTTAATTGTTTAAGAACTGCCACACTGCTGTCCAAATCATTGCACCATTTTACATTTCCATGAACAATGTATGAGAGTTCCAGTTCATCTACTCTTGGTATAGTCAATTTTTAGAAGCTTAGTATTTCTAGTGGGTATGTAGTGGTTCTAAGTTACATATCTTCAATGACTAATAATGTTAAGCATCTTTGTGTGTGTGTGTGTGTGTGTGTGTGTGTGTGTGTGTGTGTGTGTGTGAAGTATCTATTCAAATCTTTTGCTTATTTTCTCCCAGGTTTTCAATATGTTTTTAATCAATGTATCTGGGAAAGACGTGGTATTCAAACAACCCATTTCATCATGTTGAAAGTTTGGGCTCAGGAAATAAGTCAGTTATTTTGATCCCCACCAAATTCAATGGACTGCTACCTTCCTCTCTGTATAGTAAGTACCTCCTCTGGGCTGTTCTAGTAGCCTAGGATGTTAGATGTCCTGTAACTGTGCTTATGTCTTTCTAGCCGGGGCAAGCAATGCCTGTTGGGGTGCTCAGCTACATTTGGTGCCCTCTTTATTTTACATATGCTGTGGTAGATATTATTATTGGAAACGTGAGCACTAGAATTGATTGCAGGGGCTACAGTAAGCCTCCCTGCGATCAACGTAGAATGGGAGCAAGGTTTTTTTGTGTTTTGTTTTATGGTTATCCTTCTAGGGAGAGCATGCCGACATAAATAGAAAACTTTTCTCTAACTGTATCAATAAATAATAAGATATTGCCTGGAGAAATCTAAGGGGTGCCTTAAATTTACCCCTAGACTAAGCATTATCTCTTTAAAATAAGAGGTTAGCAGAAAAACAATTAAGCTCTCTTTGCTCATTGCCATCCTCAGGTTAAATATCTTGGACTTTAATAGTGAGTGGTATTTCTTTAAACTTCACTAGCTGTCTTCCAGCTGAATTCTGTGCATAACTAGACTTTGAAATAAATACTGCCTGATAAAACAAAATAACAAAAAATATGGAGTCCTATTCAAAACAGTAGTGGGTATCTATTTTTTCCAACCATTGCAGATTAGGGAGTTTGGGGATGTTAAACTTAATGCTGTAAGGGAAAAACAAGAACTAGGAAAAATTCCATATGACCTTTAGGGCTTGTGAGACAGGCACCCTGCTGTACACAGACAGGAACTAGATAAACTGCATCCTGCTGCAAACAGATAAGGACATTGCTCAAACCCACCTTACGAGACACCGAGACACCGCTTGATCAAAGCAAATACCTAAATCCCCTGCCCCCCGCCCTTCCCTAAAAAGTAAAGTATAAAAATGCTGAGAAAACGCTGTATGGCGCGCCTGGCAGCATACTTGCCTAGTGCCCGCTCGCGAGTGTACTAAACTCTTTTTCTTTTGTCTGTAATAAACTTTTCCTTCTACTTGTACTCCTGGTCCTAGAGTCTTAGTGGTGCGTCTTCGGTTAACAATGCCCAATAGTGAAAAGGACTTTTGCTCTACTCTCCCAGAAGCAATGTATTTACTTTCTTTGTCTTTCTCTTTTTCTTTCTTCATCCTCTCTTTGCTTTTCCCCAAAGCAAGAATGGCTATTATTTAATTAGGGAGAAGAGCCTGACAATCACAAGGCCAGATTGGGTTAATAGTGCAAGAGGTTCAGCCCTTAAAATCCTCCCTGGACCACCTCCTCAAAGCATTGTGGGTTCGTTGTGCTTCCAGGTTCCGATCCGGTAAAACTAGCAGGTGTGTTAGGGCTCCTGCAGGCCCCGACAGGCCTATTGGGTGGAAGAATCAGGCTGGCTGTATACATCGGGTTGTTTATCTTCCATCGACGGAGGGGAGAACAAAGGAGGAGGGAGGTGAGAGGCTTCAGGAGAAAACATTTTTCTTCAACCTAGTTTAACTGTTGATAATGTTGAGGATCAAAACATTTTTTGTCTCCTGGGTCTATGTCCGAGTTAATAGAATCTGGAGGAAATTTGACCTATGGGCATTGAATTTAAAATAAAAAATAGAAAGCTTTGTGACTTATGTAAATGTGTGTCGCCATTCTGTTCCCTTCCTGGCAGCACTGCCCAGTTCAGAGGACATGCAAATGTGGTTCACAGTGAGCTCTGTGTGTGCCCACAAGACCTGACTCCCTCCTCTCTCCCCTAACACTTAACTATTGAGATAGCGAAAAAACTGGTTGTTACACAAGCATTGGCTGAGACTTGAAAAAAATAAAAGGAAGGCCTAAGTAAAAGCAACAGTCAATTTCAAGGTAGAAAAGGCTGATTCAAAAGCATTGATAGTTACATTTTTTCTTAATTCCTTAAAAATTTTTTTATTTAGAAATTAAATTTAATGGGGTAACACTGATCAGTAAGAGTATGTAGGTGTCAGGTGGACATCTCCATAGCATTTGAACTGTTGATTGCGTTGGGTGGCCACTACCCAGTCAAATCATTTTTATCACCGATAGTTACACTTATAGTTTGATGTTAATATGAGAAACAATCTCAGAAATTTTGCCTGAATAATAGATAAAGGTGACTCAGGAAGAGGTGACCTACTGGACCAGGAATTTAAAATCAGCAAATCTAGTTTGTTTCTAAAAGTATATGCCTTCTACTTTTGCTTATTGAGTTAAAAACACAACATTTTTATGGCAGGCATTTTTTTCCCCACACTGTTTATTCTTTGTGATCAGGATTGCAGCAATAGTGGTTTTACTCACCACAGTAATTTTTAAGAATTCGACCTCCATGACTGACAAAGGGTCCCCACATTGCTTTTATTTTGGGAGGAAATGTTTATTAAACTTAAGAGAGAAAAGTTAAATGAACTGGTTGAAAATCATGGGCATTCAAATTCTATTATTCCTTAAAATTTGTTGTCATAGATTTAATAAAATAAAAATTAAGAGCCTGACCTGTGGTGGCGCAGTGGATAAAGCGTCGACCTGGGAACACTGAGGTCGCCAGTTCAAAACCCTGCACTGGTCTGGTCAAGGCACATATGGGAGTTGATGCTTCTAGCTCCTCCCCGCTTTCTCTCTCTCTCTCTCTCTCTCTCTCTCTCTCTCTCTCTCTGTGTGTGTGTGTCTCCTCTCTAAAATAAATAAATAAAAAGAAATTTAAAAAAAATAAAAATAAAAATTAAGAAAAGAAAAAGGACAATACCAACCTAAAACTGACTTTCTTCTACTCAAGTTTAAACTTCTGTAGTTAGTGAGCTGGAGGCACAAACTCAGATGAAGCTATCTGAGAACTCAATAATTTTCAACTTTATTATAAATTTGTTACTGGAAACTTGGGCTTAAAATCTTGGATCTGGCTAGTCAAGCCTTCACTGAGAACAGGGGAATATCTCTGGTGTATGAATGACAGCTCTAGTATCCTAGGACAATTGCCCTGAACTTTGTAATTACAGTGTTTTTCCCTGATTGAAACTTAGTAATACGTCCTCTTATAATTCACTTGAATAAACAGTTTGGATTAAGTAGTGCACAGTGAAGACTTTTGTTATCAGAAGAGTAAAACAATCTTATTTTCTTAAATTCTACCAGTGCAATTTTATTTGACCGGACAGAGTCAATTCAATCCATGTCCAGGAGGATATTCTCCCAAACATCAATACTACAAATGAATTTGTTGCCTATTTCATCTAGAAATGATCCTTCAATAATTACAAGCCTAAATTCTTAGATCAATATTGAATTGAGCTTTAGGCAAGGCTGTTCCACTATTGACCTGTTATACCGTGTTAGTGTCTTTATAACGAGATCAATGAAAAGATGATGACTGTTGACAATCTATATTGGCCATTTATTGACCTTGAACTTAGGACTCATCTGTTCAAATTTAACATAGATATTAGTTGTTGACACTTTTACAAAACTTGCACCTCAGTGAGCAAGAATGATTTTCTGACAGATATTTCAAATAAGATCAAAGGAAATTCTAAGTCACCTATAATCCTTGTGTGTTTTAAGTTGTCTCACACATTCTAAATGTGTCTATTTACTTATACTCTACACAATTGGTACTTTAAAAATATTTTTATTCTTGGAATTGTGTTTTCACAACATCAACGCATGCTGTGGGGAAAATGAACAGGGCAGCTTAAGAGGTAGACTGTCTAGGAAGAGATTTAAAAAGCACTGGTTTAGAAACCAGGAAAGAAACCTGGTTCCGCCAAACAGCTCAGTAACTACAAACAACTTATTTAATCTCTCTGGTTTCTAGTTTCCTCATCTGTAAAGTGATCCCATTGAACTGGATAACCTCTATGGTTCATTCCAACTCTGGTTACTTGAATATATACTGTTTTAAAATACTCTGACATTTCTTATAAAACCTTTTCACATACATTTTATCATTTTAGCCTCACAAGAACTCCTAAAGTATACAGAACAACTCTTTAGAGTAGATGTCTTCAAACTTTGTATAAAAACGGCCCACTTTTGCAGTGCTGGTCTACCTGGTCCATACCGCCCATTAGTGGGCGTTCCAGCTTTCATGGTGGGCCAATTACGGTGCTATTTGGTTGCTCCATTACCTCCCAACATGAAAGCTGGAACACCTACTAGTGGGAGATACGGACCAGGTTAACCAGCACTGCAAAAGTGGGCCATTTTTATAAAAAGTTTGAAGACGTCTGCTTTAGAGGATAGTGAAGTTAGGTATCATTTTAGGTGTGGTTGTGGGAAATTAGGTGATTGGCAAAGATAACCTGTCTGATAAATAGCAGGGTTGGAACATGAACTCAGCTCTTCTGACCTCAGCAAATTCCTGTGTAAACCACAAAAAAAGACATGAGAGAAAGCAAAACTGTTTGGAATCACTACTCATATACATCAATGACTTCTACTAGTGATATTTTCTTTAGCTACTCAAACCACTCTAAACTCAAACTAAAAATAAATAACAGAAATAAAAGGAACAAAAGGACCAGTGCTCTATTGTGATAGGAATATAGGGCTAAGTACAAGGAATTGGAAGATAACAACTGAGCTCTGGGAAGGTAAGTTGGGGGCCGTAGTGTCCAGCAAAGTTTTGATTCACTTATGGCCACTCCTTACCAGAATGTAGAGATAAGTAAGGTACAGGGGACAGTAGGCGGTAAAGGCCATGAGGAAGAGAAAGAACTGGGGAACTGTCACTACTTAGCTAGGTAAAATGAGAAACTCAGATGAAAAAAATTTTTAAATCAATAGCATATAAAAATAATAAATATAGACTATGTTGGAAGAAATTAAGACTAGGGAAGGGTATAAACTTGGTGGTTAGATTGCTATAAAAAATGTTTGTGACTGAAAAATTATATGCCCAGAGGAATGTTAGGGTTCAGGAAATACACACTGAGATGTTAAAAGGTAAAGGGCAGGATGCATGGAACCTCCCAAAGAGTTCAGGGGGAAAAAATGATGCGTGTGTATGTATGTATATGGCAAAATGTTAAAAATTAATGACTGGCTAAAGGATATGTGAGAGTTCTTTTTACTGCTATTCTTCCAACATTTCTGTAGTTGTAAAACTTATTTCAGAATTAAAAGTTCATAAAAAGGGGGTAATAGGAGCATAGACACTTAGCAGGTCAACAGTGTAGTAGGATTCTAAACACAGACGAGAAAGACTTTATATTATATTTCGTAAACAGATAATGGACCTGAATAATTGTCTCCATTTATCCTCTATGTGGGTATGACATCTTGGACTATTCTTTTTAAAAACTGTGGTTTTAGACTAAAGCAGTGATTTTAAGACTGTTGTGTGGATTCTGGAACAGTATTTCAGGTCCAAAGGAACAAAGTAAGAGTTGCTCTCAGCCTGCCTTTCGTCCTGTCTGTATTCAACCAGAGCACCTACCCTTTTTTGGGTGTTCTTTGTAGCTGTATTTGAAGAAAGGTTCCCACTCCCTCAGAACCATTTCCCCACACAGTAATCAAACTAGATAAACTTCAAGAAGAATTTCAATTATGAATTCAATAAACTTCAGTTGTTTAGTGGGAAACTATGTTACATCAGAGGTTGGCAAAACAGGACACTTTTAGAATGATTTTTACATTTTTGAATGGTTAAGGGGGAAAAGAATATTTTTTGACTCATAAATAAATGTGAGATTTAAATTTCAGTGTCTATAAATAAATTTTAATTGGGACACAGCCACAGGCATATGTTTATGTATTGTCTGGACTGCTTTCACTTACAACAGCAAATCTGAATAATTGTGACAGACACCAAGATAATTTATGTTCAGAAAGCCTCGATATTTATTACCTGGCCCTTATAGAAAAAGTTTGCCAACTCCTGTGTTATATAAAAGCCTGCACAAATTATAATTCAGAAAATCCAGTGACTTCTGTGTAGATATTCAGTTCAAAAGGAAAGTGGCCTTTTGAGAAAGCTCAGATTAACTGAAGTAACCCCTGAGTCCATCATGAACTGCATTTACTCATTCATTCTTCTTTTTTTGGTGGGGGGAGGGAGAGACAGGAAGGGAGAGAGATGAGAAGCATCAACTCATATTTGCAACAGTTTAGTTGTTCATTGATTTCTTTTTTATATGTGCCTTGAGCAGGGTACTCCGGCTGAGCCAGTGACCCCTTGCTCAAGTCAGTGACCTTTGGGCTCAAACCAGTGACCTTGGGATCATATCTATGATCCCATACTCAAGCTGGAGAACCTGCACTCAAGCTGGCGAGTCTGAGCTCAAGCTGAATGAGCCCGCACTCAAGCTGGTGACATTGCGGTTTCAAATCTGGGACCTCAGTGTCCCAATTCTATGTTCTAACCCAATGGTTCTTAACCTTTTTTGAGGTACCAATCCCACCAGTTTCATATGCGCATTTACCAAACCCTTCTTTAGTGATAAATAAAATATGATTTTTTTTGCCAAATTTAGTTTTGCCAATGTGAGACTAGAGTTGCTCATCTTGGCATTGCATATCATGCAGATAGGATGCTGACTCCCATCCCATTCTGTGATACATGTAAATCCATGTTGTACATATTTGTCCGACCACTTTCTTTTTTTGCTCGACATATTTAGTATGGATTAAAATATTAAGAAAGAAACCACACGACGTACAACTAAGACAGCCTTTGACTACTGCGCGCACTAAATTTCCCGCAGCACTGGTTGGCCAAGCAATGTAACGTGATCCTCTGTAGCAAGTGATGGCCAAGCGGGGCGTGTCATCATGACTTTACACAAGTATGTCTTTACTTCCACTGCAGAGGCTTCTCCAAACCCCTGAGACCGACTCATCGAACCCCTAGGGTTCAATAGAACCCAGGTTAAGAACCACTGTTCTAACCACTATGCCACCACAGGTCAGGCAAGTTTTGTTTTTGAAGTTGGTGGTGATTAGATAGTTCATCTGTGCCTCTTCTCACAAGATCTTTGCCCCTTCCCATAGAATGTCAAAAGAAACTTCTATTGTCAACTCTGTAATTCCCCCCAGAGATATTTGCACCATAGAAGCGCTCTAAAAGGATCCTTTTTCAGGGGTGGGAATTTCAAGTATCTGGGCAGGACTGTGGAGATTGAGAAGGGCATGACACCCCTGATGTGCCCCTCAGATCTCACCTTTTCCATGAAAGGTTGGCTTTAATTCCACCTCTTCCTTGAGTCACCAGAGAGCCAATTTCTGCACAAACCAGAATAGATACCTTCTGCTTTCTGTTGCTATCTGACACAATTATTCCTGATTGGGGTTATGGAAGATCAGCAGAGGTTAGAGCAATGTTTCTGTCCTGGTACTTGGCCCCATTCTGAAGGATGATATGCTAAGGTCTTGTCCGGCTCAAGGTTTCTGTGAAGATCAACAGAGCTAATGAATGAGACAGTATTTTATAATGACAATTATGAAATATAAGTGGAAGTATTTCTGAGCTGTGGCAATATAACTATAATGTATATACAGTTATTATTATTAAGCTAAAAGCAAGCCAAGGTTAAAATGGAAAAAAATCATTAAATCAATTACACACACACACACGATAGACACGCAAAAGACAGTTTAGCTGCCCTAATCCTGATAGATACAACGTCCACTGCTGTCTTCTCTTCCCAATGACTCATGAAGGGGATTTGTTTGCTAGAACTGTCATTAACAGTGTATCACAAACTGTGTGGCTTAAACAGAAATTTATTGTCTCATAGTTTTTGAGGCTAGAAGCTCAAAATCAATGCCAGCGGGGTTTAGTTCCTTCTGTGAGGGAAGGATCTGTTCCAGGCGCCTTTCCTTGACTTGTAGATGGCTGTCTCCTCCCTGTGTCTCTTTGCATCGTCTTCCCTCTGTGTCTGTGTTGAAATTCCTTCTTCTGATAAGGACACTAGTCACACTGGGTTAAGATGTGTGTACTTTAGTGAACTGTTTTTAACTTGATTACTTCTTTAAGGATTGTATCTCCAAATAAGGTTACATTCTGATGTACTGGGGCTAGAACTTCAACATGTGAATTTAAGGACCACACATTTAAAACTATTACATGAAGGGTAGTTGATATTGTGTGAGTTTAGGTGCAAAGGCTTTTTAATCTTGAAGACCTAATTCTTCAATGATCCATTGATTTTAGTGAAAGAAGTATCTTCCCTCTTTCCTTTCTCAGTTTCAAGGAAGGCATGTCTCATTTTCTTTGCTGAATCTATCTCACCAAAACAGAGAAGAAGCAACAGCTCTCCCTCCACAATATTGCAAAGAATGGTCAGTAAATTCAAAGACTGATCATGTGGAATACCAGGCATACCCACAGGTGTTCTACTCTCTCAAGACGCAGATCTTTCCCCAAGAAGTTAGAACAACAGGAGAGGACAAGTCTTACCACTTTCTCTGAGAGCGTAGAATATGGGAGAGGCATGGTTATGGTTGAAGTCAGGCCACTGGCTTAGCTACAGAAGGCTGGGTAATCAGAAGTCTCTGAGAATGCATGCTCACCAGTTTAAAGAGAAAATCAAAAAGAGTATTTGTATAAGGAACATATCAGTTGTAGAACACTTACAAATATGAGATACTAAGTTTTGCGGGGGAACACACTTTTTCAGAAACATAAGAAGTCTTTCTCTTTGTAGTTGGACTATCTGTAAATGTCAGAATTCAATGATAAAGTGTAAAGATGATAAAATCTGAGAATCAGATGAAAGTTATAAAGTTTAAATTCAATTTCTAAGAATAACTATATACTTTTAAATGTTAAACTAAATTTATTCACTGTTTTCACAAAATCATGCCTGCTAAAATATCATTGCAGGAGCCAGTCTCCTCCATGCACCCCCAAATGCAAAATACAGTCTTTCATTTGCCATGTACTAACATGTGTTGTACATTTCAATGCAGGTAATTACTGAAAAAGTCTTTGATGCAGTAAGACAGGTTCTACCTAATTCTCCTCTTCTGACTCTGCAGGGTTCAGTAATGAACTCTGGAAGTGAAAACAAAACCAAACATAAAAGAACCCTTCAAAACCTTTTTATGAAACCTTCCGCAAATTTTTGCTCAAGCAGTGACCAGTGTAGTTATTAGTTGTAGGCTTTGCCTGCTACCAACAATTGTTAACTGGTAGGTATGAAAGCTGTGTAGAAAACTCTCAGTGAGGCACATACCTGCTCAGAAACAATCGTTGGAGATGATTGAAAAATGTGGATTGTCATCTTCACGCCTGTGGCATTGAAGAGGAGCAAAGGCCTGAACGTGAAATCCTCAGTTACCTTTTGTAGTATTAGCTTGATTTCCTGCCCTTGCATTTGTTTATTTGTGGTTGCCTTTCATCTGCTCAAAGGCTAAAAGTGTAGCTGATGGGTTTAAACCAACAGCAAAAAATGGTGGTGACAGTAACCGAGTCCCAGCTGAATTAAAATGATTAGTACAGTGAATATTAATGAAAAGGAAAGAATCTAGTATTTCCTGAACACTTACTCATTGACCAGGTCAGCATTATGCCAACTTTAATGTGTCTAAGAGTCATCCAGGCCCTGGCCAGCTAGCTCAGCGGTAGAGCGTCAGCCCCATGTGTAAAAGTCTTGAGTTAGATTCCTGACCAGGGCACAAAGGAGAAGCACCCATCTGCTTCTTCACCCTTTACCCTCTCCTTTCTCTCTATCTCTCTCTTTCCTTCCCACAGCCAAGGCTCCATTGGAGAAAAGTTGGCCCCAGGAGCTGAGGACAGCTCCATGGCCTCCACCTCAGGCACTAGAGTGGCTCCAGCTGCATCGGGACAATGCCCTAGATGGACAGAGCATCGCCCCCTGGTGGGCATGCCGGATGGATCCAGTCAGGTGCATGTGGGAGTCTGTCTCTCTGCCTCCCCACTTCACACTTCAGAAAAAATAAATCATCCAGGATGTCTTCTTTTTGGGGAGGGGACTTAATTGTCTTTTTTATCCTTTATTGAGGTATAATTAATATATAACATTACATTAATTTCAGGTATACAACATAATGAATCCATATTTGTATATACAGTGTGTCCATAAAGTCATGGTGCACTTTTGACTTTACAGACACACTGTATTGTGAAATGGTCACTACAATAAGTCTAGTTTACATTTATCTCAGTTACACTCTTTTTGTCTTCTTAACAAGCTTATTCAGTTTCAGTAGGTTTGGCCTATGATTGTGCATTTTTAGCAAGTTCTTGGTGACTGCTAGCTGCTGGTCTCTATACCACTCTTTGTGTAGCAAGAGCCTAGCTCCTTCATATTTAATATTTGCAATAAATTTGAGAGTTAAATATTTTTATGACCTTTAAAATAGACATGGAGGGAAGGTTAAAAATTTTGTAAATGAAGAAGCCTGAACTTTGTTTGATAGCAAAGTTTTTACTCTTTCTGGTACTCATTAGTAACAACTCATAGCAGTAACAGATGCTTTATTTTTATTTTTTTTTTAATTTGTGAATCAAATATGCCTGTTCACCTGTGACATTTGTTTAAAATTCAGGTCCTCAGGGTTCACCCCAATCTATTAAATTAGAATTTATAGGTGACATGACTAGGAAGAGGTATTTTAAACTGGTACCTGGATGATTCTGTGATCAAGAAATTTTAGGAAACAATGATCATTAAGGTCACACTGTATTTTCCTTCTTCTTTTTTTTTTGTATTTTTCTGAAGCGAGAAGCAGGGAGGTAGAGAGACAGACTCCCACATGCGCCTGACAGGGATTCACCCTGCATGCCTACCAGGGGGTGATGCTTGGCCCATCTGGGGCGTTGTTCTGCTGCAACTGGAGCCATTCTAGCACCTGAGGTGGAGGCCATGGAGCTGTCCTCAGTGCCGGGGCCACCTTTGCTCCAATGGAGCCTTGGTTGCGGTAGGAGAAGAGAGAGATAGAGAGAAAGGAGACGGGGAAGGGTGAAGCAAATGGGCGCTGCTCCTGTGTGTCCTGGCCAGGAATCGAACCTGGGACTTCCACACGCAGTGCCTACATTCTACCACTGAGCAAACGGCCGTTTTTGAAGACATAAATAAAGAATGTTGTTGATGTGCTATATTTATTAGTGAGCTAGAGAAGACATTGTCTGCCTAGGCCAAGAAGACCTCAGAACCCCTTCAATCCATTTCAGCTCCACATAAAGGGCTGCTGAAGCACACGGAAGGAAACTTGTTGGTTGTGTAGTGTAAGGGATAGGTTTAAACCTGCATCTTATAACAGGGTGCTAAAGTACAGTATCTAATTATATCACTTTTAATTGTAAGGTGAAAGCAACAACAACCACAAAGTTTTCTTCTCTTTATCAAGTGAATGCTCTTTGTCTACCAGTCCAATGATAGGGCATTCTGTATTTTAGAATAAAAGCTCATCTGAATATTTTCCATACTCAAAGTCCATAATTAATTTTTTTAGTAGGACCTCTCAATGTACCAAGGAGATTATCATAAATATTTTACTATAGTTCTGAGTGGTAAATAAAGGGCCAAAGAAGTGGAATTTTTGATGTAAACATTGAGAACTTCTTTAGAGTATTGACATTTTTTTTCTGGCCTTTATGAAACGCATTTAGTGTACTGCAGTACTATACATTATTAAAAGGTACTCTAAGATCTTGCTATAGTTAATATACTTATTAAATATATATACTGCTCACAAAATTAGGGGATATTTCAAAATGAACAGGAAGCAATAAAAAAAGAAGCACTTGATTTTCTTTTATTAAACAAGAACATCAGAAAAGCAAACTACAAGTCAAAGAAAGCTGTTCGATTATGATAATGAGACGCAAAATCAACTTTTATTTTATTGGCGAAAATGCACTATACAAAAGGCTGAAAGTACTGGAGTATCTGCATGTTCCCTGATATAGTTTTTTTTATCTTATCTTTCATGACCTTCCCCCTTAATAAACACTAGTTAACTGGTTTTGTCCAACACCTCTCAATTTGTTGGGCTTGTCTGTGGTTTTCTCATGATTACATTGAGATTATGAATTCTTGGCAAGAATATGGAAGTAATGCTGTGTCTTTCTGCCTGCATCCTATCAGTGGGACATCATAGCCACATGATAATTTGGTTAGGACAGTCGCTACCAGGTTTCTCCACTGTAAACTTACTATTTCTCTCTTTCCACACTCTATTTTTTAAAAGCAAGTCAAGAGTGGGGAAACTAAAATCCACTTCCTTGAGGGGTTCTTATCTACATACATGTTTGGGCAAACATATATTTACAGTTGTGAGTACGTAAAACACAGAGTTTGTTATTGTGTTATTATTTATTCATTATTATTTCCCATACAAATAGCTGAAAACCTCCTTTGCCCCACCTGGTATATTGTTAAATTCTTCAACAGGAAGATTTGTCTATACAGGACTTTAACTAACCTTATTAAGTTATCCAATTGGTGTTGAAAAAATGCTATTTATTTATTGCACATATGTTTTTGGTAGTTACCAATAAAGTACAAGGGCTACTAGGTCCCTGCCCTAATACAATGTATATTTTAGTAAGGGAGAGATATTAAAAGCAAGCAAACAGAAAATATAAAATTACAAATTGAAATATGTGTCGTGAGAGAATGTGATAATTCCAGAGGCCACCTGGGAGAGTGCAGTTTGGATAGGTCAGCTAGAGGTGTTGACACTTGAGAGGTTCCGTGAAAAAGCTTTCAAACGACAAAGTGGTCTGAAGTCAGGAAATTGTCCGGTGGTGGTTAATTTCATGAGTCAATTTGACTGGGCCACAGCGTGTGTTAAACATTATTTAACACAGATATTGGATTAAACATTATTCTGGTTATGTCTATGAGGACCTTTCTGGATGAGATTAACAGTTGAATAGATTGAGGAAGGCAGATTGCTCTTCCCAATGTGATTGGCCCTCTGCCTATCTGTTCATGGCCTGAATAGAACCAAAAGACTGATTAAGGGAGAATTCACTCCCTCTGCTTCTTTTAGAGCTGAGACATTGGTCTTAAGCTTTTCGTCTTGGACTTGAACTAGAATTTACACCATCAGCTCTTCCGGTTCACAGGTCTTAAGCTCAGATTGGAGCTATATCATAATTTCTGCTGGGTCTACAGCTTGCTGCCTGCAAACACAATATATTTAAACCAGTGGTTCTTAACCTGGGTTTTATAGAACCCTAGGAGTTCAATGAGTCGGTCTCAGGGGTTCGGAGAAGCCTCTGCCGCGGAGGCCAGAATAAAGTAATACCGTAATTTGTTGTGAGTTCATGCACTTTGTTGGTTTTGTTCTTTGAGCAAGGTGATGTTCATGCACGGCTCATTTTATGCACCAGTAAAAAAACATATACCTACGTCTTGAATTTGGAAAAAAAACCCATATTTTATTTATCACTAAAGAAGGGTTCGGTGAATGCGCATATAAAACTGGTGGGTTCGGTACCTCAAAAAAAGTTAAGAACCACTGATTTACACATAATGGAAGGGGGCTGGTGTCTGGTGTGGCCCAGTGCAAGGAAAGAGGATAAACTTCTCTGAGAAGAAGTAGAGAAGAAAAGTGAAGCCTGCCCAGGGAAGCCTTGAATACCATAGTGAGAGAGGGGTTTGGATTTTACTCTAAAGGTTATTTATTGGAAGCTTTTGAAAGATTCTTCACAGGAAAATTATATTATGTCATACACTATTAAAGGATCACTCTGGGGCCCACAGATGTAGGGGGCTGACTACAGTCCCCTCTATAGGCTGAGCCAGAGATGACTGTCCATGTGGCCTGACTGAGGAATGCACCAGCACAGATGCTACAAGTGGAGGGTTTGAGAGGATGACTGGAAAAAGAACTGAGAAGACTCATGTATCATGATGTGCCTTCATATGGCTTTTATTAATTTAAAAATATACAGGTCATATTCCTACAGAATTTTAGGAGATTGGCTTTGTCTTAGGGAAGGGTGCGTGAGATCAAACTCCTGAAGAGGGGCACAAAGGTATATACAACGTGTACAAGGATGTTCACTGCACCAAAGGTCAGGAACGCGTTTCTATCAATGTAAACTTGGTGAAAGAGTGTAACCATTAAAAAGGATGCAGTAGGCCTGACCAGGCGGTGGTGCAGTGGATAGATCATCAGCCTGGGACGCTGAGGACCCAAGTTGGAAGCCGTGAGGTTGCCGCTTGAGCATGGGATCATAGACATAATCCCATAGTCACTGGCTTGAGCCCAAAGGTCACTGGTTTGAAGCCCAAGGTCACCGGCTTGAGCAAGGGGTCACTGGCTCAGCTGGAGTCCCCCAGTCAAGGCATATGTAAGAAAGCAATCAATGAACACTAAGATGCTGCAAAGAAGAATTGATACTTCTCATCTCTCTTCCTTCCTGTCTGTCTATCCCTGTGTGTCCTTTCTCGTGCACACTCGCTCTCTCTTCTCTCTCTCTATCACTAAAATAAAAATAAAAGTAAAAATAAAAATAAATTTTAAAAAAGATGCAATAGGTTTTCTTGTAGGGGAAATGCTATTCAAGATAAAAGAAATTTTAAAACCTGATGAAGAATAGTCTGTAAAAAACTCTGCATTGTATAATTTCATTCATATGAATTAGAAATGATTCTCACTATGTCTATCCTGTATGAAGTATTGTTTAAAAAGTCTGATGAAGTATATCAAATATCTTGTTCCCAGTGGTTATCTCAAGGGATAGAGGGATTATGACTGATTTTCACTTATACTTGATACCTTTTTCTCTCACAGCAATGTCTTAAACAATGGATGAAAAACTATATATATATTTTTTGTTTTATCAGAGGCACAAGCAATACTTTGAGGATTAGTAAGTATTTTAAGGGAGACTTTGAATCAACTTTCAGAAATAAATCCTATAAATATAAATATTATTTTTCTTAATAGAGAGCTTGTGTTCATTTAAACCAAGAAAATGGAGATTAATGATTAAACTGAAAGTATTAACATTTCCAAGATGATGTTGAGACCATATTAATTCATTTTTTTCAAATTGACATCAAAAACAAGTATATAGAGTTTTGTCTATGTCATGTATTCAGGCAATACATCTTGCAATAGTTTTGTGGTTTGGTAATATAATAGATACAGAAATTTATTTGTGCCTGACCAGGCAGTGGCACAGTGGATAGAGCGTTGGACTGGGATGTAGAGGACTCAGGTTCGAGACCCTGAGGTAGCTAGCTTGAGCGTGGGCTCATCTGGTTTGAGCAAAGCTCACCAGCTTGGATCCAAGGTTGCTGGCTTGAGCAAGGGGTTACTCGGTCTGTTGTAGCCCCATGGTCAAGGCACATATAAGAAAGCAATCAATAAACAACCAAAGTGCCACAATGAGAAGCTTGCTTCTCATCTCTCTTCGTTCCTGTCTGTCCCTATCTGTCCCTCTCTCTGACTCTCTCTCTGTCTCTGAAAAAAAAGAAAAAGAAATTTATTTGTGAAATAAAAGAAAAAAATTTTAAGCTGTGCTTTACAAAAAGACAAAGTGTGGTTATCTCTGAGCACCAAGGTTTTGGGTTATTATGATTATTTCCATTACTTCTTATCTGATGTCTTTATTTTCCAAATTCTTCATAATAGAAACAAATTATTTTTGCAATCAGAAAATGTTCTTCTAATTGTTACATTAAAGTTAGGTGTCTATCCATTTAACACTGTATACCTGACCTATGTTAATCTGCTTGCACTTTCTGTATGACCTCAAGTAGTTCTCTTTTTCTCAATGACTGAAGTTTGCAGACTTTATTTACAAACTCAGACCAAATGATTTGTGATCGCATTGGTTCCTGCCTTTCTCTAACCAAAATGAAGAAGCAAAGTCCATCGAATACACCCTGACAAGCAACATTTTAAATGTCATTACTAAAGTGACTATGCATGCTTGTCATCAGAACTACAGAACCACAAAAAGAGGTCAAAGCAAAGAGAAGCTCACTGTTAGAAAACTCCAGCTTCTTACACCTTCTCTTAGCCACAATCACGTGAGATGCAACAAATATTTTTAGGCTACACTGAGAAAACTTGAAACTGCAGCTTTGGTGTGCAAGAGCGAGGGGGGAGGGAGCGAGGAAGGAAAAAAGTGAGAGAGAGGGAGAGAGAGAGAGAACGGTTTCTTCATGACAATTGAAGTTTTTATGCAAAGGGTTTCAGGCCTTGGATGAAAGTTATTAAAATTGCATGACAAGCACATTGTACAACAATGCATTATAATTATAGTTCGCTTTCAATCATCAGAAGCTTTTCTGTGTTTTCTGGTTTCTGTGTCTAAGCCTTGTAAATTATTTCTGACTCATTAGCCTTATAGTTGCCTAGGGGAAACTCATAAGCTCCACAAACGGGTGCATAGTTCTTTAAATCTCTTTTCTTGCAAATGCATTTATTTATTTTTTTAGTCTCAGAATGTAGATTTCCACAGTGAAAAGCAATTAAATAACATTGTCACCCTCCCTTATATCTTCTTTTTTCTAAAATGTGTCATTTATAATTAAAAGCACATATCTGAAGACCAATTCTTCTTAAGCTGAGGAGGGAGTTAAGGAGTGGGGACAGATGGCATAAACACCACTAGGCCAGAGTGCCCCAACTTTGGCCCACTGACATTTTGGGCTGGGTAATTCTTTACTGTGAAGGGCTGTCCGGTGCACTGTAAGATGTTCAACAATATCTCTGGCCTCCACCCATGAGATGCTAGTAGTGCAGAGCTACAGCTCCCTAATACGACCACCAAGAATGTGTTCAAGATACTGCCTAATATCTCCTAGGAAACAAAAATTGACCCTGATTAAGAACTACTGCACTGGGCCAAAGACCTTACAAAACCAAGCCCTTTGTGCCTTTGCCAATTCAAATGTTCCTTTGACCCCATGGTCAACCTTACGTACCTGCCACCCACTGACATGAAATACAGACACATAAACACCCTCACATTCTTTATATCTAGGCCCTTGAACATCGTCTAGGGTTCTTTATCTGAACAACATTTGGCCAATTCAGCTAGGAGGAGAGAAGCAGGTACTGGTAACTTCTACTTTTCACTGACGTGTTTGTAACTTTTAATGTCTTTAAGTTAAGTGTCTGGACTTCTGCAGTTCTAAAACACCCTCCGTTTCTTTGGCCACTAGCTATACTCTGCAACCTCATACTCTCCCGAGAATATTGTTTCCAGCATAATCAAGATAGATTTTACAGAGAGAGGAGAGAGAGATGGGAAGTGAGAAGTATCAACTCATACTTGCTTCACTGTTTTTGTTAATTGACTGATTTATTGTTGTTAGTGCCTTGCCTGGGCAAGCCGAGGGTTTTGAACAGGGAACTGCAGTGTTGCATTCACTGTACCACCACAGGCCAGGCTCAACCATAATTTTATTTAATTAAATATGTTTATTCTGCCTTACAATTGATTTTGTACCTAAATATACAATTTTAAAATACAGGCTTAAAATATTTGTGTCCTGACATTCTCTTAGATTAGAGTTTATTAATTAAAACTGGGAGGTTATAGAATTTAAGAAATAAGCCAAAAAACACCCCCTACTTTTACTAATTCATCTCACAACAAAACAACACATAGTAGCTGCTATGAGTTTTCTTTTTATGCCTCCTAATATATCCAAGGGATGTTTATTCTCCCTACTCCAAGTTCTCTGGTGTTTGAAGCACCAAGGAGAATGGGCAGTGGAAATTATTTCCTTCATGGAAGAAATATTATTAATGAATTCTCTTATATGGAAAACTGAAAAGTGGATCTACCATTACTAGATTCATAGCCTTGAGTTAAGCAGCTTAGCAGCGCTATTTTATCTTTGGTAAAATGAGAATTAATGATACCTACCCTCAGTAGCATATTGAATAATCTGTTTTAAGCTCTTAGCCCCGTATTTTCTAAGTGTCATTTTCTATGCCACTTCTCTCCTGTTTTCAGCACTGGCCAAATAATTTGTGAGGTCTGGTGCAAAATGGGAATGCGGGATCCCTTATTCAAAGATTAAGAATTTCAGGATGACAACAGCAGAACATTAAACCAAGTGCAGGACCCTTCTAAGAATGGGGCTCTGTGTGTTGGCATAAGTTGCACCTTCATAGGCTGAAGCCTTGCTCCCTCCCCTACGGTTTTCAAGATTCTACTGTCTATTCATCTACTAAGTTAATGGCTGTTCTTCAGTTTGACAATTGACAGGGAAATAAATGAAACTAAAGAGGGCTTTACTTTGTGTGTTGTTTTTCCATGGTGGCTAATTTTTTTCTGAAGCTGTGTGTGTAGTAAGCCTACAGCTCTTAAAAAGAAGCAGTTTTAATCAGTCGTGCTATTTCCATGATTTGGATAATTCTCAACATAGAAGAATTAAAAAAAAACAAACCCTTACTTTTCTACAATTGGACCCTTGAAAATTGTCTAAGAAGCATTTAGTGGCCAAGGAAGCACTTAATTCAAAAGCTCTTTATCTAGATTTATCCAACAGCATCCAGAAAAAAGCAGAATGGCCCAATTAGGGAGACTTTTAGGGAATCGATCCAGATGTGTACGAGGAACCACTCAGTCCCGGATCTGCCTGCTACTCCTTTTTTATGGATACATCAACACGTCCTTCAAAGGCGTTCTCAAGGTTCTCACATCCCATTTGTAAGAGTAGAATGTGAAAAGAACATCATATGTGTTTGAATGTATGTATATATGTATGCACAAAGAAATTTCATCATTTCCTGTTGGAAGAAACACACCACGCGTGCACACACATAGGCACACAAGACATCTTAAGAGAAGGCAGGTGTGCTGTATACATTGGAATAGTTAGTTTCCATTGTCATTCACTTATTCTCAGAACATTTTTTTTTTTTACAGTGGAGAAACTGAGGCTCAGAGTAGTTACAAAACATGCCCAAAGTCACCATAGTAAGTTGATGGGTTTGGATTAGAGATTTTATCTGACTCCAAACCTCATGTATTAAAATTTTCTTCAGTTCGGTGATGAAAAATAAAGGAGTCCAATTTGGCAGAGTCTCTTTGCATCCAACAGCAAACAAAATGCAGTACACTTTAACATACTTGCAACCCATTGAGCTTATATGGCCGCTGAGTTCTGAACCATGATTTCCACCCTTTCCCCACCCATATCGCCGTAAATCATTCAGTGCCCAACAGTTAGTAACTCTGCTAACAACTGATTTGGAAAACAGGCTGACCTCCGGGTATAGACAGAGAGCACTAACACCGAAGACTTCAAGAATAAAAACAAGCTGTTTGCGATGGCAACCCCCGACTTCCGGCCTCGACTAGGCAGGAAGAAACATCCGCACGTGGACCCAGACATTTCCCAGCCCGCGCTTCCATCCGGGTAACAGGCTAGTTGGCCCGGATTGCGCAGGCGCGAGCAGCGGTGGGTGGTCAGCCCGCGTTTCCCTGGAGACGGGGCGGAAGCGGCCGGAAGCTGCGCTGCGGTTGGCCACCGCGGGACGGAGGGGATGGGGGTGGAGCCCGAAGAGGAAGACGGCCGCGACCAGGAAAAGCAGGCGGCGCGGGCCATGGAACTCGCCGAGGCGGGGGTGTCTGGCGGCTCGCGGGGTGTGCCGCGGCCCGAGGAGCCTGGCAGCCTCCCTAGTTGTAAATAAGGGCGGGGCGGGCGGACGCCCGGGGCGGTGGCGGCGACCGTTGGGGTGCGACCGTCCCTGCCCCGCTTGTTTCCTTTCGCCGTCCTGGCTCTGCCAAGAGGGCTGCCCTTCGCTGCATGTTTTGAGGCTGAGAGCCCCGAGCGGGATGGCTTCACCTAGTAGCAGTAGTAGGGTGGGCGCGACAAGTTGTTAGTGGAGGCTGCAGAGTGGAGAACCTTGTCGCCCGGGGGTCGGAGGGGGTGGGCCCGGCCTCAGTCCCGGGGAACCGGGAAGAGGCACGTGCTGTGATCGCCTCTCCGGTGACCCAGATGCAGTTCGGCTGTACCTTTTATTGCCCAAACCGCGGAGTCCTGGGCTATCCTTCCACGACCCCCACCCTTTTTAAATTAAACTTTTAAATTTAGGAATAATTTTTAGATTTACATAAGTTGCAGAGTCTTTCATCACCGTGGTCAAAACTAAGAAATTAACATGGGCATAATGCTGTTAACTAGAGTACAAGCTTAAGTCACATTTTATTAGTTTTTTTATACTGTAATTTTTTCCTGGTCCAGGATCCAAACCAGAAGATCACGTTGCATTTAACTTTCCTTGTTTTAAATTGATGTTAACAACTGGAATCGCATCTTCTTGTCTCTTCCCTCCCCCCCACCAATTCTCCATGACATGAGCTACTTTTTAAAATCCAAGAAGCCTTTACTCATTCTTTCCATTTAGGGAGCAATTATTGGTACTCCATTATACGCCAGGCACTGTTGTTACAGGTTATTCGAGATCCAGCACCGAACTGGATAATCCTGATCTCATGGGAGCTAAATATGGCCCACTGGAACCAATAGGTTCTGTCTTCTCCAATTTTGTATTTCTGATTTTTTAAAATTTAGGGACATGTCACTTATAATAGTTTTTAAGTTGGTTAAAATTAACGTTTAAACTCTTCTGCCTCTATTGATTACCCTAAATTTGACTAAACTTTCAAATGAGAGAACTACTTCTGTAATCTTCCATTATTGATCAAGAATTTTTTCCCCTCTAATTATTTGAGAAAAATACAGTGCACAAAATATTCCAAACAGAACTGAAGACCCAACTGTAGATGGAGTTGCTCTCATGTCTTTGTAATTTTTAGATGTTTTGACGGATATAAATCCAGAAAATAACTTCTTAAATCACTTTACATTCTTTTTTTCTGTTACCATGTTTTAAGGAACTGCCAAATGCTCAGAAATGATAAGCAGCCTGAATATATTTTTGTATTTCTTTGCATATTGTGTGCGTCAGTTCTTGAGCAAATGATGTCAGGAGGAAGTTCTTCATCCAGAGTCATAGCACACTTGGATCTGGATTGCTTTTATGCACAAGTAGAAATGATCTCAAATCCAGAACTAAAGGGCAAACCTTTAGGTAATTATGGACATTGATAATACTTTCATTGTATAATAGGGTTAGCACTCATGTTTATTGTATTCTGATGTATCAAGCATAATTGGAAAGATTTTGGAAGCAGTTCTGAAAGTGCTTCATAGAACAGAACCTTGGCTTCACTACAATAGATGAACAGAAGGACCATAATAAACTTTGTCTTTTTCTCAATGTTTGAAATCTTACAATCCTCATATCTATTACATTTTTATAGAAATTTTCATCTATCATCCCCCCTTTCTGAAATTAACTCTTGATTTGTGTAAGATCTGAAAAAACAGGATTTTGATCAGAACCCTAAATATTAAGGCATATAAAAAGCAAGCATTACATAAAAAACAAATATTTTTTTAAAAGACAAAGAGAAATTTTACTTTGAGGGTTTACTTTTAATATATTGGCTTGTTTTAGTATTTTTATTATTGAAAATTGAAAAGTGAGTTTACAAAACTTTCTTTGATAATATGGTAAGGAGTTATCTTTTAGTATAAGAATAAAGAGCAGTTATGTTTCACTTGCTGCTACCCTCTTGCGCCTAGCTTGGTTTTGATAAATTCTAATTCAATCTAGCCTAGTTGATTTAATAAAGAACAAAATTTTTGGTATGTAAAAGTCAGTGGAGGATCTTTCAACTTTCCTAAGGGTGTAAAGAAATTGGGGTTAGGGGACCTAGGTTTTCTCCTGAAGGCATTTCGGTTAGTAGCGTAACAAGGTGTTCTGTAGGTAATGCTTAATAAAAAGACATTGTCTAGTTAAGACTCAGGAATAAATGATTGTGGGAGATGAGAGATGTGATGCTGAAACTTTCTAGAAGAATGCAAAATACTTGTTCATTTATACTCAACAAATATATGACTACATAACTTGGGCTGGTGACATATAGTGGTGAGTCCATATAATTTAATTCTGCATTTAAAAACTACTTTTGTTTTGGTTATCTAAATTTCTATGTAGTTCACTAATGAATATTTTTGAACAGTGATTATATTGGCATAATTTAATATGTCAGAAATCTATATATGAAGTCTTCCTTTGTCTTGTTTATATTAAATTTTTAGAAACAAATGTCTTACATTAGGGGATTGGACATCACTTTTTTTATTCTACATTTTGTGTCTTACATATTTTAGATGAGCATTACTTTTATAGTGGTAAACAATTAGACTTGTATAAAGAGAAGAGCAAATTTTAGCAAACTTAAGTCACCAGTAAACTAGAACTTTTATATCGTCTGTAGATCATAATTTAATCATTTTGAGAAGGACGGGGCTGAGAATTCTGCCTCACTATCTAATCTGTTCTTCAGATGACTAGGAAAAATAGTTCAATAATGAGAACATTTATCAGGAGATCCCTGAAATTTGCTGTAGGTTGACACATTGGATGGTTACTCAGAAGATAAGCTGAGTTTTTCTACCAGCAACCAGTATTTAATTGTATGCAATTATTTTTATCTACTTTTATTTTGGTAAAACATGACCTAGAGTTATACATAGAGTTGTAAGAGTTAACTCGGTATACATTAATCTGGTTTTGTATTGTCTGAACATAATTCCAGAATGATTTTGTTTGTGTTGTTTTGCTGAAGACTCCATAGAATCTATTGATCTGTGATAATTTCTGTTAAATTTTACTTTATACAACTTTGGTGAATGGAAGCTATACTTTTTAACTGAGATAGAGAGCTTTTTATTTTTATCTGTACAGATTGCACCTTACAGTTATAATATGGGTAGTAAATTATATTTGAAGATGGTTTTTTTCATTCTGCTCAGTTTTCTCATAAAACATTTATTTTTTGTAGGGGTTCAGCAGAAATATTTGGTGGTTACCTGCAACTATGAAGCTAGGAAACTTGGAGTAAAGAAACTTATGAGTGTTAGAGATGCAAAAGAAAAATGTCCACAGCTGGTGTTAGTTAATGGAGAAGACTTGACTCGTTATAGAGAGATGTCATATAAGGTTACAGGTACAGATTATAGGCAATACTATTTTAGCATTAACTTTTATATAGGATGCTTACTCATTACATGAGTCTTTTAATAAATGTAAAATGCCATAAGTCAGTTCCTTTTTGCTAATAACTTTATTTTGGATCTTGCCTAAAATTTATATGAGGGTGACTTTATATAAGCAGTGTTGACAAAGAGGTAAAATTGGAAGAAGTTTGAAATCTGTCATGGCTGGTGTCATGTAACTATGAGGAAAAAATGTAAACAAAATTTAAGAGTGAGAAAATGGCAAGGTAAACTAAAGAAAGCTAAATACTTATCATTTTAAATTTAAATGAATTATGAAGAAATATGCTATATTCTAATGCATTAATGTTAGTTGGGAGAGGCTTCTGTAATGTTTGACATAATTAAAAATCAATTTATTAAAAACTAGCTTTATATTTATCTCTTTTTGCTTCTGTTCTCATTATTTTAGTAGTTTTCAGATGAAAGGGTTAAATGTAATACTCAAAAGTGCTAAGAAATTAAGAAAAAAAACCAAAAATGGACAAAGAATATGAACAGGCTATTGACAAAAAAGAACAAACACAATGTCTAACAAATTCCTGGAAAAAAGAATGCTCAAAATCATTGTCTAAGGAAATTAGAATTAGTAAGATATTACTTTATATCTATCATAGTTGTAAAAAAACAATGTGAGAAAAAGTAGAAACAAAATATTACAACCTTTTTGAAAAAGCAATAGAAACATTTTTGGGAGTTAAAGATACATTCCTTAATCCCCTTAACTCTGGGAATTTAAATAAAATTATAAGGACATATGTACATAGTGTGTATTGTAGCATGGTTCATAATTGGTAAACATGGACTGAAAGCAAATGCTCATCAGGATGAGAATGGCTAAAAAAACAAAGACTTCCCTGCAGTGGAATATTAAATAGCCATTAAAAAGAGTGCATTGGTACTGTATGTTTGACTCATAAATATATACCTTGTTGTTGAGTGAGCAAACGTTAAGATAAAAAAAAGTATATGTATCACATTTTTCCGTATGTATAAAACAATAGCACAAACCCTTCCTCCACATATATGTATATGTGTAGCTATGAACAGGAAAAGAAACGAGGATATGTGCCGAGTTTTTAATATTAGTTACCTTTTGGAGGGGAAAAGATGGTGTTGAAATGGGAGGAAGGGGGAAGAAAGGACAGCCGTGCAGAGAAGACAAGACTATACTCCCAAAATAGCACTGGTACATCTATGCAAAATTGTGTCTGAATATTAGGAAGTTAAGTTTTCTGGCACACAGAAGAGGCTATATGATACATACAGCTGCACATCTTGTTTTTGTTCTTGGTGGCCTTTCATGTCATCCATAGAGCTCCTCACTCTTCAGTGCCTGCAGCATTCCATTGCATTTTGTTCTGTACTTATTTAACCAGTCATCTAGTGATTAGATAGTTTGTCCCACTTTATGCCTAATGTCTCTGCATAATTGTTGATAGCAGCTCCTTTTATTCAAAGATATGTCTTGTTTTGAATGATAAACTTTATGGTTTCCCTGATAGTGATGGATTATTAGGCTGTTACCAACTTTTTGCTCTTACTAGTATATGCTTCAGTAGACATTTGCATTTGGGAATTTTGGCATACTTTTATGGGGATGTCCGTAGGTAAGTTCCTAGAGGTTAATTGCTAGATCAAGGGTAATTTGCATTTAAAATTTTGAATACGTATTGCTGTATGTTGCACTTGTGTTTGTTCCAACATATATCACTATTATGTATGAGAGTGTTAAATATTCTCAAATTGGAAAGATTTTGCCTCATAGGTGAAAAAAACAGTAAATATTTTCTGTCATCCAGTTGGTATCAATAGGTGATTCAGGGAGAAATGAAAAGTTTTCTCAATGATTTCAAAGTTACTATTAGTCTTAATCCTAAAATGAAAATTGAGCCTGACCAGGCGGTGGACTGGGATGCAGAGGACCCAGGCTCAAAACCTGAGGTCGCCAGCTTGAGAGTGGGCTCATCTGGTTTGAGCACACCTCACCAGCTTGAACCCAAGGTCGCTGGCTTGAGCAAGGGGTCACTTGGTCTACTGTAGCCCCCTGGTCAAGGCACATATGAGAAAGCAATCAATGAACAACTAAGGTGCCACAATGAAGAATTGATGCTTCTCATTTCTCTCCCTTCCTGTCTGTCTGTCTGTCTGTCTCTCTGTCACACACACACACACACACACACACACACACACACACACAGAAAGAATATTGATAGTGCTTTGGATACTTTGTAGAGTGAGCAAAAGTTAAGATAAAAAAAAGTATATCACATTTTTCCATATGTATAAAACAATAGCACACACCCTTCTCCCACACATGTATATGTGTAGCTATGAACAGGAAGAAATTCAGTTTGGTAAACGTTTGACTTAAGGACTAGATACTGTGCTAGAGACCGACGTTCAAATACATGTAAATCATGGTTCATTTCTGCCCTGAAGGAATAAGCTGGGAATGACTAATTAAAACATTGAATTTTGGTGCATTTTAAAAACAAAGTGAGTTCTGGTTTTGCCTCACTACTCACTGGAAATGATAGATTTTGTTTATTTTGCCTTTCAAAACTCCTGTGGAAAATATAGCTAGAATATATTATTGTTTTTCCTTTTCTAGGCAGATAATTTATTCTTTAACCCACTACTTTAAGATCATGATTAACTATATGTGTTAATATTTTATGTATTAGAGATATAGAAATTATAAGTATAGCAGATTATGCTGAATATATTACTATGACTATATGCCCATGGAATATCACTTTTGGACTTATTTTGTTGGAAAAATATTGCTTTTACTCAAAATGTACTT
The DNA here is from genome assembly GCA_037038555.1 of Rhynchonycteris naso. NCBI lineage: Eukaryota > Metazoa > Chordata > Mammalia > Chiroptera > Emballonuridae > Rhynchonycteris > Rhynchonycteris naso. The sequence continues at coordinate 146,207,714 of CM072999.1, read as the reverse complement.
CAGAAAAAATGTGGAACTGTGAATATATGTAAAACCTTTAACAACATATTTGATGTAAACATAAAATAGTTAAATTTATTCTAGTGATAACTTCAGTTACATCTGTGTTCCAATATAATTTAAATTTAGAGTTGTTGGAGGAATTTAGTCCGGTTGTCGAGAGACTTGGATTTGATGAAAATTTTGTGGATCTAACAGAAATGGTTGAGAAGAGACTGCAGCAGGTGCAAAGTGATGAGCTTTCAGCCCTGACTGTGTCAGGTCATGTATACAATAATCAGTGTGAGTGACTTCTTCTTTGTTCCATTTAGTCATTTTAAAGTACATACATTTCCTAATGTTCTGAGTGAACTGACTTTCTGAAAACTTTGTAGCTTTTGTTGGCCGTGCAGCCATATTTTTGTGATCTAAGAGGACTGAAATTGGGTGTCGCTCCATGCTCTCTGCAGTTTTCATTTCTCTGACATAGTCTGTGTGTACTATTTTTAAATGTCATACCCCTTTAGGTCATCCTTAAGTTACAGGAGTTAGCTTGGTCATATGATTTTCAGAATAGCGTGTGATTCCTCTAAAACTATCTTTAAGGAAAATGTTGCCTTTGTTGCCTCTTGCTTCTATTCCCCCGAACCTTGTGTTGGCCCCTGACTTCCCTAGTGAACCCTGGTGGAAGCTTGCTCTGACCCACCTGCCATCTGGTGCAAGTTTCTATTTAATTAGTTCAGATAGTCTTTGCCAACTCTTTTTTTTTTTTTTTTTTTTTTTTGTGGCAGAGACAGAGAAAGTCAGAGACAGGGACAGACAAACAGGAATGGAGAGATGAGAAACATCAGTTTTTTATTGCGGCTCCTTAGTTGTTCATTGATTGTTTTCTCATATATGCCTTGACCGGGAGGGCTACAGCAGACCGAGTGACCCTTTGCTTGAGCCAGCGACCTTGGACTCAAGCTGGTAAGCCTTACTCAAACCAGATGAGCCCACGCTCAAGCTGGCGACCTCAGGGTCTCAAACCTGGGTCCTCCACATCCCATTCCGACACTATCCACAGCACCACCACCTAGTCAGGCAGTCATTGCCAACTCAGCATGAAAGGAGAATGGTGTGGGGGCATCATGAAGTGTTGCTTGTTATATTGAGTTGCACACTTGAAACCTGTATGGTTTGGCGAACCTGATCAACCCAGTAAAACAATAAAAAAATAAATTAATAAATATACCGTTAGAAAAAAAAATACCCAGAATGGTTCATCTCCTTCTCGTATTAAAGAATAAATGACTGATGGTATTTCCAGGGATATTTGCATTGGAAAATAAGCTGCCCTAAACTTCAGTGACTAAGTTAGACTTGGAAGCATCTTGTGATTCTGCTGGTGACTCCCACATAAGACCGCAGAGAAATCTGCTCTGCTCTGTGTCAGACTTGCTTGACCATCTAACTCTGAGGTCTCAGAGTGTGCTTCCACTTGTCCCCCGTTTCTGAGAGCTGGCGATCCATCTCCCATCTGGTTCTCCACCTCCCTGACATTAAAGAAAGTGGAGAGTTGCAGTTCTCTTCCAGAACACATGAAGCCTTTTCTGTCTTTTATACCTGTGGTCTCTTGTCACTTACAAAGACTGAGTAGCAAGAAAGTTCCAAATATGTTTCTATGTAATTCTTAAAGCAAACTCAGACTTTATTGGTTAGAACATAGGTCAGAGCTAGATTGTTATATCCTAAAAGGTAAATGTCTAATTCTTCATGAATTCCTTCTCCCCACAAGATTTTATTAGAAATTTTTTTTAGACCTACAGAAAATTTGACAGAATAATACAATGACACTCATTATACTTTCCTTGTAGATAGACACATTGTTACTGTTTTTCCACATTTGCTTTATGTTGCTCTTTATTTTTATTATTAATTGGTTGCCTGATTGATGAGCCATTTGAAAGTAAATTGCAGGTGTGACACTTCATTTGTAAATACTCCCGAGGGTAAGGATTGTCTCATGTAACTAATACCATTTTCACACCCAAGAAAATTTGTTTCTAGAAAACTTCCCTACACTGTTCATAAAAGATCTCTTAAATATGTTCAGAATTAAAATCATTTTCACACAAATAGTGCATAAGGTTTAGATTTAGATTTTTAAAGCTGTAATGTTGGCTTTATTATTAATGTAATACTTTTATGCTTATTTACAGGTAAACATGAATAAAAGTTTTATTAATATCAGTAGGAATTTGTATGAGATAAATTTTCATAGTCTGTTCATTATTAAGCACTCCTGTGTGTTCTCTATCACAGGCCCTTGAAATTCACTTCCTGTAGTTATTTATAGAATTCCTGTAAAGGGCAAAATAGGTTGAGTGGGTGGCAGTATAGTATTGTTGGGGGTATTAACTATAGGTTAATTAAACCCTGTACCCTTTTAAAACTCATTTGTCAAAAAAAGGAAACCAAAATATTTTGTGGACTTTTAACAACTTCGCTGTTTTTGTAGCTGTAAACTTGCGCGACTTCGGGCACATCAGACTACTCGTGGGATCTCAGATAGCAGCAGAGATGCGGGAAGCCCTGTACAACCAGCTGGGTCTCACTGGCTGTGCTGGAGTGGCTTCCAATAAATTACTGGCAAAATTAGTTTCTGGCGTCTTTAAACCAAACCAACAAACAGTCTTATTACCTGAACGTTCTCAGGATCTCATTCACAGTTTGAACCATGTAAAGGAAATGCCTGGTAAGACAAATATATTTGAAAAGTATATATTTTATTTCTTTAGTTAAAAATACATAGATACATGTAATTCATTTTTAGAGCCTATGTATTTGGCTCTTGGAGAAAACCAAAAACCTAATGTTTTCTGGAGGTAATCTGTTTAGGAAATATATAAAAGTATTTTTCTAGTTTCACCTACTTTTGTATAGTTTGAATATGATAAAGTAATTATAACCTGGAAGCATATAGTCTTTAATTTCCAATTCTTGGTTCATACTTGTATACCGTACATTGCATTTAAAGAGGGGAGGTGGTCTTTTACTAATTCTATTTTGAGATTATATATAAAATGTTAAGACTACAAGAGCCCTTTCAAAGCATTTAGATGAAGTTTTTAAAGTTGTGGAAACTGATTTTCTTGAAGGATTCAGTAATCTAGTCAGGTCATGGGGCAAGTTTGTATCGCTGAAGATGAAATACTAACATTTTTATAGACCATCAATAATGGACATGTTAAACGCCACTTTTGTGGCATTGCTGGGGATGAAGATATTCTAGTAGAATTCTGTGGAAGACAAGTGGAAGTTAACCTGTAGATGGCATAACTTCACATTTCTAACCCGTGTTTATGTGATTCCAGACTGTGCCATACACTGCGTTGCCTTCCTTAGGTAGTCCAGCCATAGTGTTCTGCATGAACCTGGGAAGAGAAGCACATGGGTGCTTCTCCTGTGTGCCCTGACCGGGAATAGAACCTGGGACTTCCACATGCCAGGCCAATGCTCTACCACTGAGCAAAAATTTCATTTTATTAAGACAGAACTTTTTGGTTGTCTCTAAATTTATTATATTAGGTATATTAGCGCTGTTAGGTTTTCATAGTGGTTCGTATAACTCACAGGCCTTGAGCAAAAGAGCAACTTAATTTTCAGTAAAGTTTGATCCTAGCAAAAAAAATTATTAAGGAATTTAAAGATATGATTGAAATAGTATTGGTAATATTTTAATTAGCTTTACTTTAAGGAGAAAAGCTATTGTAACACCCATACGCGTCTTTTCGTTTAGGTATTGGCTACAAAACTGCCAAACGCCTTGAAGTACTGGGTATCAGTAGTGTGCGTGATCTTCAGACCTTTCCATCCAAAACGTTAGAAAAGGAATTGGGACTTTCAGTTGCTCAGCGCATCCAGAAGCTCAGTTTCGGAGAGGATCACTCGCCTGTTACGCCCTCAGGACCGCCTCAGGTACTCGAGAATGGTGTTTTAGTTGCCTACTGGTGTCACATTACTTGAGATAAAGATTTCTGGTTTGCTGCTGTGTTTTCACTATTCTAGTTTGATTATTAGGTTAGTACATGACTCCTTTCCTAGGAGGAGGCTAATTTATTATAATAGGTTAACAAATATTCTTAAATTGAATCTAAGAATTAGTATTTAAACCTCAAGTTAGCCACTTTGATTAAATAGTTTGTTACATATATGAGGCAAAATATTTTAATTTTTTAAAAAGTCTTGCTTTTAGAGTAATGATTTAGGAAATGGAGAAAGTTATAATCAGCCAGTTCAGACTGATTGATTTTTTTCTACGTGACAGGCACTTTACCAAGTACTTTATTACATTTTCCCATTTAATTTTCACAAACCTTCAAGGTAGGAAGTTCTATTGTTAGTACCTTTTCCCTCTCCTCCTCTCCTTCCCATTCCTTTTATAAGATGGGGATACTGTACCTTAGAAAGGTATAACTTGCCCAGGGTTAAATTTCAGTCTTAGGAGAGTAAAAGCCTTGCTGTAATCATATAGGAAAGCTTGGGGTTGCTACTAGAACTTTATAATTTCTTGACTTCCAGTGCATTTTCTAGTGGAGTACAATAACTTGCAGATAAAAAGATTTAATACAAAACTAAACTAAATGGTTCAGACTAAGCACAAGAGATAAGTTAGTAAAGAATGTATTGATATATTTGATGTATACACTGGTAATTGGATGTGCTTATTTGGGTTTACAATAATCCTTATTTGTGCTTCTTTGGCAGTCCTTTAGTGAAGAAGATTCACTTAAAAAATGTTCATCAGAAGTCGAAGTTAAAAGTAAGATCGAAGAATTACTTGCTAGTCTGTTGAACAGGTGATTTTCCATTTTGCCATATCCTATATATTCTGTATATTGTATATGGAAAGAATATTTGATGTTCTGTCTTGGAATTTACAAATTAACTGGAGATTAAACAGTGTAAAGAAAGATTATTTATAACTGACTTTCTCTACATTATAAAGGTAGTAATAGATGCTCTTAACTAAATTTATTCCATCTAGTTTTTTGGTTTTTAGTAACACTGTGGTTATAGTGTGGATCTTAAGCTGCTGATAGATAACCTAAGGGGTTTTACAGTTCTCTAGAATCCTTACACCTACAAATGTGGTTGAAAATAGGTGGTTATTCAGAGCAACAACGATGGAGAAAGCAGGAGAATCCTTATGTCTCCTTTGTCCTAGACTACATGAAAGAAAATGGAGTCAGACAAAACAAGAGCTAAAAGGGGCTGTGTGTGAACAGTCAGAGTGATTGTTGCCCTGTGCAGAGTTATTGTTCTGAAAGTACATGAAGATATGAACTGGGATTATGAGTACACAAGTGTAGGAGACAACTCTGCACCCATATAAACGGCAGTTAACTGCAGAGCAGGGGTTACTTGGAGACAAATCTTGGAGTATATTAGCCATAAGGAGACATTGGCCTGGGTTACTTGAATGCAAGTACGCAGGATTCTTGGAGGAATACCTCCAAGAACAAGATGTCCTTTATGATTGATAAGCTCTGGGACTCTGACTCTTCTTGTGTCTTTGTTCATGAAAGAAACAATAGATGTGCAGGGTTGGGGATGAAACGGATGGGAAAAAAAGGTTTGTGTAACTTTCTAGTTTTATCTGCTAAGCTATGGCTTTTGGAACTCAATAATTATGCAGTGGCACAGTTTCTCAAGGCTGATTCCACCTAAGAATTTCAGCCCTCTGCCCATTTACTTGCATCTGGTGTGTCTTTCGCCTTGCAAGTCCGAACTGTGAAGAAATTTGTAACACACAGGTAGCATAGCATAAGCTTAACAAGACATGTACCTTTCTGATGCTTCTTTGCCATCATATATCTATTCCTAATACTCTACAGAAGAGTATTCTCTCTTTTCCTCTCATTTCTGTGATTTCTCAAAATGGGGTATCAGGGGTCTAACAGTTTTGGGTAGGTGTGCTTCTGTAATGATGCCTGGATAGCTAACTGCCTAGAGCAAAGGGGTTTTGGATGACTCTGCATATCAGAAAATGGATGAAGTGAAATTTCCTTTGCTGTCACGTGCAGTGTGGCTCTCATATCTTGAGAAAAGCCATGTGCTCAACATTTGCTTCATGCAAGTGGGGCAGACTCTATGACCCAGTTCTAGTGGTATGACTCAGGATTGGCCCATGAATATGCTTATGAAATTGGGTCATGTGCTTTGCTTTAACAAAATATAAGACTACTACAAGAAGCCTGGCCATTGGAAATAGTTCTACACATAGAAATACCACAAGAATTATAAATGTTATAGGTACTCTTCTTTTTTTTTTTTTTACAGAGACGGGGGTGGGGGTGGGGGATAGATAGGGACAGACAAACAGGAACGGAGAGATACGAAAAGTATCAATCATCAGTTTTTTTGTTGCCATTGCGACATCTTAGTTGTTCATTGATTGCTTTCTTATATGTGCTTTGATTATGGGCCTTCAGCAGACCGAGTGACCCCTTGCTCAAGCCAGCGACCTTGGGTCCAAGCTGGCGAGCTTTTGCTCAAGCCAGATGGGCCCACACTCAAGCTGGCGACCTCGGGGTCCTGAACCTGGGTCCTCCGCATCCCAGTCTGATGCTCTATTCACTGCGCCACCGCCCGGTCAGGTCAGGCTGTTATCAGTACTCTTATTTGAAGAAACAACCCCAAGATGAGACTAGGTGCTCTAAACCTTTGAAATGCCAACTACTGACCATTTATCCTTCTCTCTGCTTGCCATTCCCTCTTCTGTACTGTGCCTCTTTATTTCAGTGATTGAGGTATAATATTTAAGTGACTGGCAAAAGAATAATTGTGTGTGAATATATTTTTCTTTTAGAGTATATGATTATACTGTATGTATATGAGAGGTATAAAGTCATCTAATTTTTAATCCAATTTCTAGATGATAGTTTAAGATTGCTTAGAATATGACCTTTTTCTTGTATGTCTTAATTAGTTTTAGAAACCAAATCATTATCTTTGAATTGCATAATGACTTACTAGAACAAATTCAATTGGAAGATATTTAAACTAATAAAATGTTTACAGGAATTATTTAAAATATTATTTTAGTAAAGCAGCAATCAAGAAATTTTGTGATAATACAATAAGAGGAAAAATTATTTACTACAAATATCTAAATTTCCTAATTTAAAATCTTCAGTTTGAGTATGTTTAACAGTGTACAGTATCTGTATTGTATATTGTGATTTTAATGCATGTGTGTATTTTCTCTAATTAAATTTCATACTCTTTAAGTGGATTTTCTATATCATTAAAACTTTTATTTTCCATCCCCAAAACAAGACCATTTGGTTGTAACAGTTTTTAAGATGTTTGTATATGTACTTACCTTCCTAAATGTGCTGTTTAATATGTAGATCTTTCAAGTTACTGCTCTGCTACGCCACACAGTGGTGATATTATTACATGTTGCCTTGGATCTATTTGGGGAGTGCTCTTTGACAAAAGTAATCTCATTTTTTTTCTTTTTGTAGTCTTATATTTTTAAAAACTATTTAAAAGTGTTACTTTTCATATGTTAGTGAATAGATCAGTTTCTTTCATTTCCTGCTGATTTTAATATTTTGCTTTTAGTTATGTTTGAGACTTGGATTATAAAATGATTTATTATAATTATGTCTTATTTCTGTTCCTTTTCTGGTAGCACTCAATTCTGAGCAAGGCCTGAGAGCCTGACACTTAAAATTTCAGAGCTTTCGTGCATATAATTTGCAAAATTTATTTGGGCTATTCAGTGACCTTATTGCTTACTGTCTAATCATCAAATATATTTATAATTGTTATACTTACTAAATCTGGCACCTTTAGATAAATTAAGCATATTAGACAATTTTAAAAAAATCTTTAGGTGATTTTTTTAATTGCTTACTTACCCTTTCTCTTTCTTTCTAGAGTAAGCCAAGATGGGAGGAGGCCACATACAATGAGATTAATAATCCGTCGGTATTCATCTGGGAAGCATGGGAGCCGTGAGAGTCGTCAGTGCCCTATTCCATCCCACATAATTCAGAGGTTAGGGACAGGTAGGGGCTAATTTCCTAACAATTTAATTGGCAGGTTGGATTCTTAAAAAAGCAAACTTTGAATTAGAAATATGATCCATAGATGTAGGGTCTTCACAGAGAATTAGTGAGCTATTAAATTCCTTTATTATATCAGAAATTTTCTCTAGAAAACTTTTTTAATTTTTATATAATTTTATTGATAAACAGGAATACACTAAAATTTCAGTGAAACCTTAATATTCTAAAAAGTACAAAATTCAAATGTCTACATTTTTTTTTCTTTTTTTACAGGGACAGAGAGAGTCAGAGAGAGGGATAGATAGGGACAGACAGACAGGAACGGAGAGAGATGAGAAGCATCAATCATTAGTTTTTCATTGCAACACCTTAGTTGTTCATTGATTGCTTTCTCACATGTGCCTTGACCGCGGGCCTTCAGCAGACGGAATAACCCCTTGCTGGAGCCAGCAACCTTGGGTCCAAGCTGGCGAGCTTTTGCTCAAGCCAGATCAGCCCACGCTCAAGCTGGCGACCTTGGGGTCTCGAACCTGGGTCCTCCGCATCCCAGTTCGACGCACTATCCACTGCGCCACTGATTGGTCAGGCCAAATGTCTAAATTTTAAAAGTATTTCTCCCCATGACAATGAAAAAGAAAAAGTCCCCAAATAGACATATTTTACAAAATACTTCATTTATCATGGAAAATAGTGAGCTTACAACAAGTAGATGAATTATAGTTGAATTTCATATCCTAATGGATCAAGTCCCTGGCATAGGAGCATAAGAGAGGATTCTCTTAACTTCTGTAGCAATTTCCTTACTTCTTCCTTAGAAAATACCAGATATAGTTTGTGGCGCTTAGAGTATACCATATCTGCTAACTGCAGGCATTCCTGATACTGACCAGTACTATGCAATGTGGTGTGAAGGAGAAAACACAGCATTGGCAGACAGCTGTCTCAGTAAAACCATTTTATGTGTTCTTTCATGATCTTCTTCAACATCCTCTCTGACATACACCATCCAGCCTCCATCAACAAACAAGACATTATACATTTTTTCCTTCACATCAGCAGTGAGGGCATCCAAATGTCCTTTCCAAATACATAATCCGTTTCATTTTTCTTTTTTTTGTGTTCATGAGCCATTTTCTCAGTAAAAGTTGGTTGAAGTATCAAACTAGGTTTTTGTGGAGCTGAATTCATATGCTTAAAGCACTCATTAAAAGTTTCATGGGCTCCAAATAAGCTCTAATGCACAGATGTTTTCTGATAGCATTGTCATCTTCCAAAGGAAGTGGACTTTCCATTCCTTGTTCTTCCCACCGGTTATAGATTTCTGCTATGGAATTCTGAGGAATTTTCACAAATACTTCTTTTGCAGCTTCATGCTTGTTTGGTGCCAAGAAGTGTCTCATTATCGCATTGCCTTACTTTAAAGCTTCTGCCCTCTGTGCTGGGTCAAATACCAACCGGTCTGTTACATCAGATTTTAAATGGTCATCCTCAGTAGTGCCAGTATCTAGAGCTGGGGCCAGGTCATGATGATTGAATTCACCATTATTTTTCCTTCAAATATTTTCAACTACAGTTTTTGTTATAATAGCAATATCCAGATCTGCTTCTTTAGCCAGCTCCAGGCCATGGTAGCACTGCTCAAACTCTGTAACACCTTCCAAAAAGAATGTGTACTGGGCAACAACAGCTAGGTCTTAAGGCAAATGACAGGTATAAAATGCTACAAGATTAGTATGTTTCTCATTTATTAAGAGCTGTATGTATGTCTTTATATATTTATTTTTATGCAAGAGAGTGAGTGACACAGACAGGAGGGGAGAGAGATGAGAAGCATCAAGCATCAATTCTTTGTTGCAGCAACTTAGATGTTGACTGATTGCTTTCTTATGTGCTTTGACTGGGGGGTTCCAGCAGAGTGAGTGACCCCTTGCTCAAGCCAGTGACCTTGGGCTTCAAGCCAGTGACCTTTGTGCTCAAGCCAGTGACCATGGGGTTTTGAACCTGCGTCCTCAGCATCCCAGGCCGATGCTCTATCCACTGTGCCACTGCCTGGTCAGGCCAGAGACAACTTCTTTGTTAGCATTTAGATTGTTTCCATTTTTTTTGGCTATTATGAAAAATGATGCTGGCAGTCATCGGATGGATATACGCTTTTGTTACATGGTTTATGAGGAGTGGAACTGTTGGAGTGTATTGTAAGACACTGCCAGGTTTTTTCCAAAGTGGGTATAATAATTTATATTCTCACCAACAATGTAGAAGCATTTCAACTTTTTCATATTCTCACTGACATTAGTATTGTTAGTTCCTTTTAAGATAATCATTCTTATGGCTATTTAATGGTATTTCATTGTGATTGTATTTTCTTTTATGGATAGTGCTTTTGGTGTTAAATCTAAAAATTCTTTGCCTAATTCAGAGGTCACAGATATTTCCTCCTATGTTTTCTTCTAGCAATTTTAAAGTTTTAAACTTAGATCCACTTTGAGTAATGCAATATAAGGTAAGGGTCTTAGTTCATTTTTTTTTCCTCAAAGATGTTATTTATTGATTTTAGAGACAAGAGGTGGGGAGGGGCAGGAAGCATCAACTCGTAGTTGTTGCTTCTCATAGGTGCCTTGACCGGGCAAGCCTGGGGTCTCAAACTGGCAACCTCAGCATTCCAGGTTGACTCTCTATCTATGGCACCACCACAGGTCAGGCGTTAGTTCATTCTTTTGTGTGTGGGTGTCCATTTGTTCCAGCAGAATTTGTTGAAAAGACTATAATATGTTGTAGCAATATGAAATGTTTATTCATAGGGGTTTTTTTCTTTCTTTCCTTCCTTTCTTTCCTTTCCTTCCTTCCCTCCCTCCCACCCTCCCTCCCCTCCTCCCTCCCTTCTTCTTTCTTTTTTTCCTTGTACTTTGTCCAGACTTAAATTGTGGAATATACCTTTCTTATGCTGTATTGCCCATATTTCTCTGCTTGGCATTTTTAATTTAAATTGAAAATTTTAATTTTATCTTCATAGGACGTTAGCCCATGTCTGCATAGCTTAGTGGTTAGCTGCTGATTAGTCAAGGATTTTGCTTATATGCTAGAGCCTGGAAGGCTTCCACCTTCTGTCAGCAGACTCGTGCATGGGTTGGAAAGCATTTAAAACATTTAGGCCCTTTCATGTCTGCCTTGGCTTTTATTTTTTTGCTTGGCCCTTTTGTATCTCCATTCTAGTCAGGGCTGTATGTGGAGAGCTTGGGTCCCCTCTGTCCCCCCTTCCACGTGCATGCAGCCCCCCCCCCCCCCCCAGTCAGCTGGGGTGGTGAGGACAGTTTATCTACTCCTTCTGTGGTGTTTTCCATTCCCGGGTCTCCTGGTTACATATTTATGGCTGTCCACTGAGCTTTCCCTCACCCCACCTCAGCTGTGGTGTCAGGCGGGAGAGCTGGGGGACTTCTCCATTGATTTCCTACCCTGTTTGCTTATTTTACTGGCAGCGCTGCTGGGTGTGACACTTTGCCCTCTGCTTCCATCAGACCTGTTCTTTCTTCAAAGCTGCGGGTTTTCATAAGCAGCCTCGCCCTGGGAGAAGTGTACTGGCCAAGCCGTGTGAAGGGAGGCACGAACAACCACATGCAGTAGGCTGTCTTCTCCTTTCTTACGCTTGTGCTAGTAGCTTTTCATAAATCAGTACTTCTCACTTGATTTGCCTTTGGTTCACTTCCAAATCCTCACATTGGTTGCTTTTGACAATTTTGTTGAGTTATATTTTAGTTTAATGGGGATATTTTTCTGATGTCATCACTGTATCATAACCAGATATCCCATATTTCAAATCTTCTAAAAACTTTTACTCATTTGGCACTTAGTCATAATGTTGAGATGTCCCACTTTCATATATACTGTCAAGATGTCCCAATGATATTTATTTAGGAATTAAATTAGATTAAGCTCTTAATATTAATTATTGTATAATATGTTTAAATACTGTCTTCTTAAACATTTTATTTAGGAAGTTATAATGCCATGACCCCAATGGTTGATATACTTATGAAACTTTTTCGAAACATGGTGAATGTGAAGATGCCATTTCATCTCACCCTTTTAAGTGTGTGCTTCTGCAACCTTAAAGCATCGAGTACCGCTAAGAAAGGGACCATTGACTATTATCTAACACCATCATCATCAACAACCTCATGCTCTGGCAAGCGCAGTTCTGTAAGTACATTGTTATTGGATCTGTATAGTTAAACTATACATCTCAGTTTGCATTTAACTGATATAATTTAGAGTTTTGGGGGGTTATATTTCTTGAATGACTGACATGTATGTAATATCTATCATATTACAGATATTAGCCTTACTTATACTGTATTATTGTACTGTGATCAAAAACATAAGCATCACTGGATAAAAGAGAAAACCATTATAGATATGTTTTGGAAGTGTTGAAATATTTTATAACTGAATACAGGAATATGATGATTACTTCATAAATAGAATATTTTCAGATACTGGATATCACATCTTCTTGTTTGTTAATTTATACAACCAGCACCTCCCTCAGTATATTGTTAAAGTATTTAAATTTTCTTGGTTTTGAAATTAAATTGAATTCTGATAGCAATATTGATGGAATATAACTACTTATTTATAATTGTAGAAATAAGAGAGTGGCAATAGAGAGGCTAAGGTCAGTCTTATTTTCAGGCAAATTAAACAAAACTCTGTATGTAGGCATTTGGCCAACCTCGATTTACTAAATGTGAAATGTTTTAAAAAAGAATTATCTTTTACTAAATCATTCATTCCTACAATTAACTTTTTTTTTTTTTTTAACAGTGACAGAGAAAGGGACAGATAGGGATAGAGAGGAAGGGAGAGAGATGAGAGGCATCAATTCTTTGCTGTGGCACCTTAGTTGTTCATTGATTGCTTTTTCACATATGCCTTGAGTGGGGGGCTCCAGCAGACCGAGTGAACCCTTGCTTGAGCCAGCGACCTTGGGCTCAAGCTGGTGTGCCTTGCTCAAACCAGATGAGTCCACGCTAAAGCTTGCAACTTCGGGGTCTCAAACCTGGGTCCTCTGCATCACCGCCTGGTCAGGCTCCTACAATTAACTCTTAAAGTGTTTTTATTATTTTTTTTTATTTTTTGTTTAATTGGTCAATATACATTTCGTAATATTTACATTTAAGTTTAAAATGAGAATATTATAGTGTTGTATTATAGAAATAAATTAGTGCCCTCTTCAAATTACTTTTTTTCTCTAAACCAATTTTATTCTGTTTCTTAACTGAAGTTTCAAAAGATGTTGATTTTTATTTTTTAAATGTGTAGAATGAGAATGAAAGGTCTTTCATTTACAATGGGGTTGGGGGTTATGTATAAGTGAAAGTTGCTGGTATGTGTCTGGCTCACTGTAAGTGCTCAATAAATACAGTGCCCAGCTCTCTTCTTTTAATTCTTTGAAGTCATTGTGTTTACATTTCCAGAGTTATATTTGTATATACATTTTTATGGTGCTTAAAATTAGTTGGAAATTTAAGTGAAAATTTTTACATAGACATGCAAATAAAAATTGAAGGTGTTTTTCCAATTTTGCAAGAGGTACTAAGGGGCCTGTTGTGAACAGTTCAAAGGGGGAAAAGAATAAAGCAAAAGAAGAACACAGCTTTAAAGAATAAAATGGCAATAAACAACTACATATCAATAATAACCTTAAATGTAAATGGATTAAATAATCCAATCAAAAGACATAGGGTAGCTGTGTGGATAAAGAAACAGGACCCATATATATGCTGTCTACAAGAGACACACCTTAAAACAAAAGACGCACATAGACCGAAGGTAAAAGGATGGAAAAAAATATTTCATGCAAATGGAAATGAAAAAAAAGCAGGGGTAGCAGTACTTATATCTGACAAAATGGACTTTAAAACAAAGGCTGTAGTAAGAGATAAAGAAGGACACTACATAATGATAAAGGGAACAATTCAACAGGAAGATATAACTATTATAAATATCTACGCACCAAATATAGGAGCCGTGACATACATAAAGCAGACTTTGATGGATATAAAGGGTGAGATTAACAGCAATACTATCATAGTAGGGGATTTCAATACCCCACTAACAACACAGGATAGATCCTCAAGAAAGAAAATTAATAAAGAAACAGCAGACTTAAAGGATACACTAGATCAACTCGATTTAATAGATGTCTTCAAAACTTTTCACCCTAAAGCAGTAGAATATACATTCTTCTCAAGTGCTCATGGTACGATTTCTAGGATAGACCACATGTTAGGACACAAAAATGGTCTCAATAAATTTAAGAAGATTGAAATCATATCAATCATTTTCTCTGATCACAATGCCATGAAACTAGAAATTAACCACAAAAGAAAAACTGAAAAATACTCAAACACTTGGAAACTAAATAGCATGATATTAAATAATGAATGGATTAACAATGAGATCAAAGAAGAAATAAAAAGGTTTCTAGAAACAAATGATAATGAGCATACATCAACTCAAAATTTATGGGACACAGCAAAAGCAGTACTGACAGGGAAGTTCATTGCACTACAGGTATATCATAAGAAGCTAGAAAAAGCTCAAATAAGCAACCTGACCCGGCATCTAAAAGAACTAGAAAAACAACAGCAAATAAAGCCCAGGACCAGTAGAAGGAAGGAAATAATAAAGATCAGAGCAGAAATAAATGACATAGAGGCTAAGGAAACAATACAGAGGATCAATGAAACCAGAAGCTGGTTCTTTGAAAAAGTAAACAAGATTGATGAACCTTTAACTAGACTCACCAAGAAAAAAAGAGAGAGGACTCAAATAAATACATTAGAAAGGACAGTGGAGAAATAACAACTGACACAACAGAAATACAAAGCATTGTAAGAAAATACTATAAAGAACTATATGCCAAAAAATTAGACAACCTAGGTGAAATGGAAAAATTTCTTGAATCATATTATCTTCCAAAAATCAATCTGGAAGAATCAGAACACCTAAACAGACCAATTACAACAAATGAGATCAAAACAGTTATCAAAAAACTCCCAAAAAAGAAAAGTCCTGGGCCTGATGGCTTCACAAGTAAATTCTACCAAAAATTCAAAGAAGAACTAACTACTATCCTCCTCAAGCTATTTCAAAAATTCAACAGGAAGGAAGACTTCCAAATTCTTTTTATGATGCGAGCATAATTCTGATTCCAAAACCAGGCAAAGACAACACAAAGAAAGAAAATTATAGGCCTATATATCCCTGATGAATTTAGATGCTAAAATTCTCAACAAAATATTAACCAACCGGATCCAGAAATATATGAAAAAAAATCATACACCATGATCCATTGGGATTTATTCTGGAGAGGCAAGGCTGGTTCAATATTCACAAATCAATCAATGTGATTCATCACATAAACAAAAGGAAGGACAAAAATCACATGATAATTTCAATAGATGCAGAAAGGCATTTGATAATATCCAGCACCCATTCATGCTCAAAACTCTCAGTAAAGTGGGAATACAAGGAACATTCCTTAACATGATAAAGGCCATCTACTACAAACCCACAGCAAACATCATACTAAATGGACAAAAATTAAAAGCAATCCCCTTAAGATCAGGAACCAGGCAGGGGTGTCCCCTTTCACCACTTTTATTCAACAGAGTTCTGGAAGTCCTAGCTACAGCAATCAGACAAGAAGAAGAAATAAAAGGCATCCAAATTGGAAAAGAAGAAGTAAAACTGTCATTATTTGCAGATGATATGATATTGTATATTGAAAACTCTAAAGTCTCATTAAAAAAACTACTGGACCTTATAAATGAATTCAGCAAGGTGGCAGGATATAAAATTAATACTCCGAAATCAGAGGCATTTCTATATACCAACAATGAACTGTCAGCAAAAGAAATTAAGGAAACAATCCCCTTCACTACTGCAGCCAAAAAAATAAAGTACCTAGGAGTAAATTTAACTGAGGAGGTTAAGGACTTGTACTCGGAAAATTATAAAACATTGATAAAAGAAATCAAGGAAGATACAAACAAGTGGAAGCATATATCGTGCTCATGGCTAGGAAGACTAAACATCATTAAAATGTCTATATTACCCAAAGCAATTTATAAATTCAATGCAATACCAATGACATACTTCAAAGATATAGAACACATATTCCAAAAATTTATATGGAACCAAAAAAGACACGAATAGCCTCAGCAATCTTAAAAAGAAAAAATAAAGCAGGAGGTATCACTCTTCTTGATATCAAGGTTTACTACAAGGCCATTATACTCAAGACAGCCTGGTACTGGCATAAGAACAGGCACATAGATCAATGGAACAGAACAGAGGACCCAGAAATAAACCCACAGCTTTATGGACAACTGATATTTGACAGAGGAGGAAAGAACATACACTGGAGTAAAGACAGCCTCTTTAACAAATGGTGTTGGGAAAATTGGACATCTACCTGCAAAAAAATGAAACTAGACCATCAACTTACACCATTCACAAAAACAAACTCAAAATGGATAAAAGACTTAAATGTAAGCCGTGAAACCATAAGCATCTTAGAAGA
This sequence comes from Rhynchonycteris naso, assembly GCA_037038555.1. Taxonomy (NCBI): domain Eukaryota; kingdom Metazoa; phylum Chordata; class Mammalia; order Chiroptera; family Emballonuridae; genus Rhynchonycteris; species Rhynchonycteris naso. The sequence continues at coordinate 146,191,085 of CM072999.1, read as the reverse complement.
AAACATAGGCAGCAAGCTCTCCGACATCTGTAGCAGCAATATATTTGCCGATTTATCTCCACAGGCAAATGAAATAAAAGATAAGATATACAAATGGGACTATATCAAACTATAAAGTTTTTGCACAGGTAAAGACAATAAGACCAGAATGAAAAGACAAACCACACAATGGGAGAACATATTCGACAGCACGTCTGATAAGGGGTTAAAAATCAAAATTTATAAAGAACTTATAAAACTCAACACCAGAAGACAAACAATCCAATCAAAAAATGGGCAAAAGAAATGAATAGAAATTTCTCCAAGGAGGACATACAGGTGGCCAATAGGCATATGAAAAAATGCTCAACATCACTAATCATTAGAGAAATGCAAATTAAAACCACAATGAGATATCACCTCACACCAGTCAGAATGGCACTCATCAGCAAAACAACACAGAATAAGTGCTGGCGAGGATGTGGAGAAAAGGGAACCCTTCTGCACTGCTGGTGGGAATGCAGAATGGTGCAGCCACGGTGGAAAACAGTTTGGAGATTCCTCAAAAAATTAAAAGTCGAACTGCCTTTTGACCCAGCTATCCCACTTATAGAAATGTACCCTAAGAACACCATAGCACTGTTCGAAAAGAAGAAATGTGCCCCCATGTTCGTGGCAGCATTATTCACAATAGCGAAGATCTGTAAACAGCCCAGGTGTCCGTCAGAGGACGAGTGGATTAAAAAGCTTTGGTACATATATACCATGGAATACTACTCAGCCATAAGAAATGATGACATTGGATCATTTACAACAAAATGGATGTACCTTGATAACATTATACGGAGTGAAATAAGTAAATCAGAAAATAAAACTGAGAACAGCATGATTTCATACAAAGGTGGGACAAAAAGTGAGACTATGAGACATGGACAAGAGTGTGGTGGTTATGGCAGGGGAGGGTGGGATAGGGAGGAGGGGAGGAGCACAGGGAAAACCAGATAGGTGACCGAGGACAATTTGACTTTTGGTGACGGTTATGCAACACAATTGAATGATGGGATAACCTGGAGATGTTTTCATTGTACATATGTACCCTGATTTATTGGTGTCACCCCATTAAAATTAATAATAATAATAATAATAAATCAAAAAAAAATTGAAGGTGTTTTTAAATTGTTATTCTACGTGTATATAAAAGGGGTGATAACTAGTAAAGGGAGTTAAATACACTGCTCAGGAAAATTCAGGGATCAGGGAACATGCAGATACTCCAGTACTTTCAGCCTTTTGTATAGTGCATTTTCACCAATGAAATTGTAAAGCCAGTAGTCAAGGCCACCATCACAGCAGCCTGACCTGTGCAGGTTCACATTAGATTCGAACAGTCGGTAACGAAACACAGGAGCCAAAAACTGGTGAGCCATCAGCTTTAATTCTAGCTTGCACCCAGCGGGCAAGCAAAAACACCACTGGGCTCCAAAACCCACACATTCAGTGCTCACAAAGCTACTGACTTATCCGAGTTTCCTAGAATCAAAGGTTTCTAGCTCACCAGGCTTATTCACCTCTGTTCCCCATCTCCTCCTGCACAAACTCTTAACAAACTGGCTTCTTCATCAGCACTCTGCCATCTTGGCTTCCTCCTCTCCTCCACGAGGCCTTACTCTGCTCTCTTCTCTAACACTAACTCCAGGAACCAAGAGAGAGAGAGAGCTCAAGCTCCCAGACTGCCCCAGTTTATAGCCTAGAAAATCCAAACCTTTAATCCAATTAACATACAAGAAAGTCTCTGATACAAAGCCACCCATCTGAGGCATAATGGAATTCCTCAGGAGAGTGCACCACCCTACATCATCCAATCAGTCAAGGGTGTGGAGAAGACCTTACTCTTAAACTAAGCCTTAGGCTATAACTACCCGCCTGCTGTCATTACAGCCTTTCCCCCACACCCATCCCAAGCATAAAGGCAAATGATATCACCTGGGTGATGGGCTTCCATGTGGGCAGCACCATCTTTAACAAAGTGAGCATATTATATTTTATCTGCCGAACAGAAATAAACGTTGGTTTTGCATAATTGAACAACTTTCTTTGACTTGTCATTTGCTTTTCTGATGTTCTTGTTTAATTTTTAAAAAATCAAATGCTTCTTATCACTTCATATTCATTTAGAAATATCCCCTAATTTTTGTGAGCATATAGATGGTGATAGAAGATTTGACTTTAGGTGGTGAGCATCATAGAAATGTATACTTGAAATCTATATGATTTTATTAACCAATGTTACCCCAATGAATTTAATTTTATAAAAATTTGTTATATCTTAATAATTATATTGGATTTTTACCAGAGATGTATTGATGTATTTCTTTTTCCTTTCTGTTAAATGATACAGTTTAGAATAGGGATTTTTAGAAAACTAGTTTTTGGTGCTTGTAAAGCCAGTAGCCAGGGCCACCTTCATAGCCGCCTGTTTGGCAGATAAAATATAATATGCTCACTTTGTTAAAGATGGTGCTGCCTAATGGAAACCCGTCACCCAGGTGATATTATTTGCCCTTATGCTTGTTATGGCTGTGGGGGAAAAGTTGTAAGCAGGCCGGGTCGTTATAGCTTAAGGCTTTGTTTTAAGAGTAAGCTCTTCTCCACACCCTTGACTGATTGGATGATGTAGGGTGGTAATGTAGGGAGGAATCCCATTATGCCTCAGATGGGTGACTTTGTATCAGAGACTTCCTTGTTTGTATAATTGGATTAAAGATTTTGAGTCTATGCTATAAAGTGAGAGAGAGCAGTAGCCTGATCTCTCTCTCTTGGTTCCTGGGTTCCGGAGATTAGTATTAGAGAGGAGAGCAGACTAAGGCCACGTGAAGGCCAGGAGAAGCAGCCGAGAAGGCAGAGTGCTGAGGAAGAAGCGAGTTTGTTAAAAGTTTGTGCAGGAGGAGATGGGAAACAGAGGTGAATAAGTCTGGTGAGCTAGAAACCTTTGATTCTAGGAAACTCGGATAAGTCAGTAGCTTTGTGAGCACTGAATGTGTGGGTTTTGGAGCCCAGTGTGTGTTTTTGCTTGCCCGCCGGGTGCAAGCTAGAATTAAATCTGATGGCTCACCAGTTCTCGGCTCCTGTGTTTCATTGCCATCTGTCCGAATCTAATGTGAACCTGCACGGGTTAGGCGGCTGTGATGGCGGCCTCGACTACTGGCTTTACACCGCCCAACCCACGCAGGTTCACATTGGATTCGAACAGTCGGTAATGAAACACAGGAGCCACAAACTGGTGAGCCATCAGCTTTAATTCTAGCTTGCACCCAGTGGGCAAGCAAAAACACACACTGGGCTCCAAAACCCACACATTCAGTGCTCACAAAGCTACTGACTTATCTGAGTTTCCTAGCATCAAAGTTTTCCAGCTCACCAGACTTATTCACCTCTGTTTCCCATCTCCTCCTGCACAAACTCTTAACAAACTGGCTTCTCCCTCAGCACTGTGCCATCTCGGCTGCTTCTCCTGGCCTTCACGTGGCCTTACTCTGCTCTCCTCTATAATACTAATCTCAGGAACCCAGGAACAGAGAGAGAGATCTAGCTCCCAGACTGCCCCATTTTATAGCCTAGAAAATCCAAACCTTTAATCCAATTATACACACAAGAAAGTCTCTGATACAAAGCCACCCATCTGAGGCATAATGGGATACCTCCCTACATCACCACCCTACATCATCCAATCAGTCAAGGGTGTGGAGAAGAGTTTACTCTTTTTTTTTTTTTTTTTTATTTATTCACTTTAGAGAGGAGACAAGAGAGAGAGAGAGAGAGAGAGAGAGAGAGAAGAAGGGGGGAGGAGCTAGAAGCATCAACTCCCATATGTGCCTTGACCAGACCAGTGCAGGGTTTTGAACTGGCGACCTCAGTGTTCCCAGGTCGACGCTTTATCCACTGCGCCACCACAGGTCAGGCAAGAGTTTACTCTTAAACTAAGCCTTAGGCTATAATGACCTGGCCTGCCTACAGCCTGTTCCAGAACTCACATAATATCAACAAACTTCCATGTGGGCAGCGCCATCTTTAACAAAGTGAGCATAATATATTTTATCTGCCCAACAGTGCTCTATGCATACGTCTGAATAAATCTATTTATACATGTATATTTAAATATGTAGATATCCCTGGGTGAATAATTTACTTCTCTAGGCCGTCATTCCTTTATTTACAGAACTGGAAGTTTCAATACATTGTTTGTTAAGATCCTTTCCAGGTCTCTAAATGCCAACCTACCTTCTGCCGCAGTGTTACCTCGGAAGGAAACCTCTTCCTGGAATAGTGAATCAAGATCCACACAATAGGGTGATTAATTGTGGTGGATTAATCATCTCTAGGTATTCCGCCAAAAGGACTGAAGTTACTGAGTAGGATAGAAGCATGTTGGTCAGGTAATAGGTATAGTCACACTTCAGCAGCATAAATATTAAAGATATTAGATATCTAAATTATTATTTTTTCTTGTGTTCTAGAAAATGAAAGATACTCATATGGAGGATTTTTCCAAAGACAAGGAAACAAATTGGGATTTTCTACCAACTGGAAAGATTGAAAGTATAAGAACTGGGGAGTCTCCATTAGACACCGTGGATTTTTCTGAAGAAAAAGACAGTGATAAAGTCCCACTCTGCTCACTTCCTGAGGGTATTGACCAACAAGTCTTTAGGCAGCTTCCAGTGGATATTCAAGAAGAAATCCTTGCTGAAAAATCTAGAGAAAAAGTTCAAGGGAAAGGAAGTTTGAGTTATCCATTACATGCCTCTAGAGGAATATTATCTTTCTTTTCTCCAAAACAAATGCAAGATACTCCCTTAAATCCCAGAGCTCATTTATCTAAGAGAAAACAGATACCTTCTTTATCTCCCCTTGAACCTGGAACCTCAGGGATAAATAGCAGTAGTTCCTCTTATCTCTCTGGCCCAAAGAATACTTCACATTGTTCAGACAATAGATTGAAAGATGAACAAATAATTCCAGGGCCTAAAGAATCTCAAGGATTCCACTCTTCAAATACAAACCCAGCTGTATCTGTTTTCCATTCATTTCCAAATTTACAGAGTGAGCAGCTTTTCTCTAAAACTCGCACTACAGACAGCCATAAGCAGTCTACAGCAGCTGTGTCTCACCATGAAGGACTTGCAGAAATTAGAGAGCAAGATTCTACTGCTAAGATCACTTTTCCTTCTGATGTTGATCCTGAGGTTTTCTGTGCACTGCCAGAAGAGGTACAAAAAGAACTTTTGGCTGACTGGAAGAGAACAGGGTCAGATTTCCACACTACATAAGTAAGCATGCTCACAGAAAAGGTTGAGAAAAGCAAGGACCACTGTGCTCATATTAGCAGTTCATTAAGCTCATCTATATTAAACACTGATAGATATTCAATAATGTAGCAGTCCAGTTGTTCGGCAGATAAAATATATTATGCTCACTTTGTTAAAGATGGCGCTGCCCACGTGGAAGCCCATCACCTAGGTGATTGCTTGGGATGGGCGTGATTATATTAAAATGTGAGGGGAACAGGCTGTAAGCAGGCAGAGTCTTTATAGCCCAAGGCTTAATTTTAAGACTAAGCCTTTCCCACCCTTTTTGATGTGGGGTGGTGCACTCTTATGAGGAATCCCATTTATGCCTTGGATAAGTGGCTTTGTATCAAAGACTTTCTTGTTTGTAGATTGGATTAAAGGTTTGGATTTTTACACTATAAAGTGGGGCATACTGGGAGCTTGCTCGCTCTTGGTTTCTGAGATTAGCATTAAAGAGTAGAGCAGAGTAAGGCAACGTGGAGGAGGCCAGGAGAAGCAGCCAAGATGGTGGAGTGTTGAGGGAGAAGTCAGTTTGTGCAGAGAGAAGGAGATGGGTGTAAGTCCATTATTACAGCCGCCTGGCCCATGCAGGTTCACATTAGATTCGGACAGTCGGTAATGAAACAGTGGAGCCAAGAACTGGTGAGCCATTAGCTTTAATTCTAGCTTGCACCCGGTGGGCAAGTAAAAGCAGACACTGGGCTCCAGAACCCACTCATTCAGTGCTCACAAAGCTACTGACTTACCTGAGTTTCCTAGAATCAAAGATTTCTAGCTCACCATTCTTACTCACCTGTGTTCCCATCTCCTTCTCTCTGCACAAACTGGCTTCTCCCTCAGCACTCTGCCATCTTGGCTGCTTCTCCTGGCCTCCTCCACATGGCCTTTCTCTGCTCTCCTCTCTAATGCTAGTCTCAGGAACTGAGAGAGCAAGCTCCCGGTCTGCCCCACTTTATAGTGTAGAAATCCAAACCTTTAATCCGATGTACAAGCAAGGAAGTCTCTGATACAAAGTCACTTATCTGAGGCATAATGGGAGGATTCCTCATGAGAGTGCACCACCCCACATCATCCAATCAGTCAAGGGTGTGGGGAAGAGCTTACTCTTAAAACTAAGCATTAGGCTATAACAACCTGGCCTGCCCACAGCCTGTGCCCCAACACACATTAATATCAATGGACTTGCACGTGGGCAGTGCCATCTTTAACAAAGTGAGCATAATATATTTTATCTGCCCAACAGGAACAGAGGTGAATAAGACTGGTGAGCTAGAAGGCTTTGATTCTAGGAAACTCGGATAAGTCAGTAGCTTTGTGAGCACTGAATGAGTGGGTTTTGGAGCTCAGTGTTTGTTTTTACTTGCCCATCAGGTGCAAGCTAGGATTAAAGCTAATGGCCCACCAGTTCTTGGCTCCATTGTTTCATTACTGTTGGGCAGATAAAATATATTATGCTCACTTTGTTAAAGATGGCGCTGCCCACTTGGAAGTTCGTTGATATTAATGTGTGTTCTGGGACAGGCTGTGGGCTGGCCGGGTCATTATAGCCTAAGGCTTAGTTTTAAGAGTAAGCTCTTCCCCACACCCTTGACTAATTGGATGATGTAGGGTGGTGCACTCTCCTGAGGAATCCCATTATACAGAGACCTCCTTGTTTGTATAATTGGATTAAAGGTTTTGAGTCTATGGTATAAATTGGGAGAGACCAGTAGCTTGATCTCTCTCTTGGTTCCAGAGGTTAGTATGAGAAAGGAGAGCAGATTAAGGCCACGTGAAGGCCAGGAGAGTAGCCAAGATGGCAGAGTGCTGAGGAAGAAGCCAGTTTGTTAAGAGTTTGTGCAGGAGGAGATGGGAAACAGAGGTGAATAAGTCTGGTGAGCTAGAAACTTTTTATTCTAGGAAACGGATAAGTCAGTAGCTTTGTGAGCACTGAATGTGTGGGTTTTGGATCCCAGTGTGTGTTCTTGCTTGCCCGCTGGGTGCAAGCTAGAATTAAAGCTGATGGCTCACCAGTTCTTGGCTCTGCTGTTTCATTACTGACTGTTCGAATCCAATGCGAACTTGCACAGGTCAGGCTGCTGTGATGGCGGCCTCGACTACTGGCTTTACATTTGGTGTAGTCTGTGGCAGGATTTGATACAGATCGGTATGGAGCCGGCACCCTTGAGGTGCATGGTAGAGGACTGGCTGCTGTTATTGTTGTCTATGGCTGTCCTTTTGGGGACTATAAGCTGGCTGACGTTTACAGCCATGCGTGAGGAAACCATGAGCTCTATGGAGGAGGCTGCCCGGGACCTGCAAACTGAGCAGCGGAAGGAGCTGGAGGAAACGTGGGAGAAAGAGATGCCGACCCTAGAGTTGGAGGAAGCACTGGAGGAGGCTGACCAGGTTCGTGAGATTCGCCTGGAAATGGAGCAGATGCTGGAGAAGGAATCACAGGTTCGTAAGTTGGAGATTGCTCTGGATGTTGTGGAGAGCCACCAGTGGCATGAGGCTGGGCCTGAGACCGGGGCCGGGGTTGAGGCCGGGGCTGGAGCTGCAAGACCTGCTGAGCAGAAGGTGATGGCAGCCCGGGACTTGAGCCCAGCAGCAGGAGCTGATGTTTTCAGTTCCTCTTTGGAGGATGAGGAAAATTGGTTTGGAGTTGAAATCCGCAGCCTCCAGAAGGTGAGAGCCCAGCAGCAAGGAGTAGCTACGATCCTTGTAGGTCTGCAAGTTGGGGACATAGGGGTGGATGCCATTATGCTCCCCAGAGCAGAGATGGAAATGCTGACTGCCATTGCCACATGCTTTTCTTTAGGACAGTGTGAGACTTGCCATGATGGCAGGAATGAGGGGGGAGGCTAAAGCCCTATGTGTGTGGACTGATTTCCTGGACTATGACCGGATGGGCACAAGCTCCTTTGTTGAATGGATTTATGGATTTTGGACAATGTGAAATACCCTGATGGGGGTGGGGATGGCTTTGCTGGAGGCCCTCCTGCCCCGGGAAGCTTTTCCCATGGCTAGAAAGAAGGCTGAGGACATTTTGCGCTTTTGGCAAAGTGCTCAGAGACTGGTGAAATGTACCTTTGTAATTGTTGAAATTGTATGGTTTGTCATGTTGTTGTAATTTGTGTAATATGCCTAATTTCCTTGTATAAGAATGCCGGTGGTGTAGATTGTGGGTAGTAAAGTGAGCATAAGGGTGGATTGTTGGGCAGATAAAACATATTATGCTCACTTTGTTAAAGATGGCGCTGCCCACATGGAAGTTTGTTGATATTAATGTGTGTTCTGGGACAGGCTGTGGGCAGGCCGGGTCATTATAGCCTAAGGCTTAATTTTAAGAGTAAGCTCTTCCCCACACCCTTGACTGATTGGATGATGTAGGGTGGTGCATTCTCCTGAGGAATCCCATTATACAGAGACTTCCTTGTTTTTATAATTGGATTAAAGGTTTTGAGTCTATGGTATAAATTGGGAGAGACCAGTAGCTTGATCTCTCTCTTGGTTCCGGAGGTTAGTATGAGAAAGGAGAGCAGATTAAGGCCACTTGAAGGCCAGGAGAAGTAGCCAAGATGGCAGAGTGCTGAGGAAGAAGCCAGTTTGTTAAGAGTTTGTGCAGGAGGAGATGGGAAACAGAGGTGAATAAGTCTGGTGAGCTAGAAACCTTTGATTCTAGGAAACTCGGATAAGTCAGTAGCTTTGTGAGCACTGAATGTGTGGGTTTTGGATCCCAGTGTGTGTTCTTGCTTGCCCGCTGGGTGCAAGCTAGAATTAAAGCTGATGGCTCACCAGTTCTTGGCTCTGCTGTTTCATTACCGACTGTTCGAATCCAATATGAATCTGCACGGGTCAGGCTGCTGTGATGGCGGCCTCGACTACTGGCTTTACAATTACTGACTGTCCAAATCTAATGCAAACCTGCATGGGCCAGGCGGCTGTGATGGTGGCCATGGCTACTGACTTTACACCAATATAAAATGTTCTACGTAGAGCAAGAATAGTTGTGGGAAGTAAATTCTGGCACAAAGTATAAAAGATTTATAACAAATAATGTAAAACACTATATTCCTCATATTTTTAAAACTATTTTATATTGCTTTTTAATAAAAAAAAAATCTTATCTTGGCCCTGACTGGTTGGCTCAGTGGAGCATTGGTCCGGCATATGCACGTTCTGGGTTCAATCCCTGGTCACGATACACATGAGAAGGGACCATCTGTTTCTCACCTTTTCCTTCTTCCCCTTCTCTCCCTTGTCTCTTCCCACAGCCAGTGAATCATAGGTTGGAGTGTCAGCCTCAGGCACTGAGGATAGCTCAGTTGATTCCAGCATCAGAGTATCAGCCCCATGGGGGTTGCCCTGTGGATCCTGGTCCTGGCGCATGCATGAGTCTGCTCACTATCTCCCTTCCTCTCACTTAAAAAAGACAAAAAACTATCAGTATTCATTGATAACGCATTCAAAGAAATTGCTTAAAGCAATTCAGTACTGATCAGTTGAATAAGTGATTACAACTATTTGTTGATTTTAACTTCCATACTTCTTTATCACTCCTAAAAGTGAGCTAAAAATGGTCCGCCCTCAAAAATGAGATAGAAAATAACATATAACTCATAGTGTTATGCTGTAGGTAATGAGTACATTTTTGGTCTGCCCTCATTTAAAAGATGAGGTAACTCAATGCCAGCTATATGGAGGTGGTGAGCACCAGTCCTGCGTGGTGCACTGCAGCAGAGCTGAGGGCGTGCTGGGACCTCGAGCCACAGCTGGAACTTGGAAACTGCTACAGACGTGTCAGAAACCGTTTTGGAAAGTAATAATTAACAACTCTTAACTGTCCCTTTCCCCAAGTCGTGTGCAGTAGGGAAAGCTATCCAGATCGAATTGGTCAGATTAAATTAAATTATGAAGGAAACACCTCCAGGCCACTGCCCTGCCAAAGTCCCGTCACCATGATTTATCTTGAGTTGTCTGGCTTCAAACGTCTTCACGGGCTAAATGAATATGTTTAAAGTGAATAATGCAAGTTAGAAAATGGGATTTTACAGTGACATACTTTGGGGAACTAAGGATATATCAACACCCGACCTTCTACAATAAATGTAAGTGCAATTATGGAAAGACCCATCTAGTGAAAATCAGGAGTTTTATCAGTTACTGAATATGCCCATTCTACGCAATTCAAATATAGAATAATGTATCTAAAAATTAATTTTATTTCTAAGTAGTTTTAAAGTGTATGCTGTGAAGTTTCAGCCTACAGCTACCTGCCTGTATTTAGTGCTGCAGGTCACGTGCCGCAGAAAACCCGGGAGATCCCGTAATCATTGGCTATGATGTAAATGGCACCCCCATGGGGTGAGTAAAAACATCAGGCTTGCCTGTGTTTTACTTGTATTTATTAGTTTCACCAATATATACAAAATAAAGAATATTTAAAAATATACTTCTTTCAAAATGTAATTCTAAAATGAGGGCAAAATGTTTCAGCTCACAGCTGATAACATTCATATATTCTTCACAGCCCTTGAAGTAGGATAGGTCCATAAAGTCTCGGGTTTATGTGGAGCCCAAGGCAAAACTTTGTGCAATGGTATGACATAAAGCATAAAGATGGCAACAGTTACTTAATATCTTTCTTTTCATTGCTCTCCAAAGAAGTTTACTGCATAAGAATGAACGCTGTTTGGAAAAAGCAGGGCTTTGCAGTTTTAAGAACTTAGCACCAAATCAGTTTGCATTTTCTGTTGTTCAACATTAGATTTTATTATAAGTGCGAGGCAGCAAAAGCAAAAACAAACGAGTGGGCTGCATCAAATTAAAAAGCTTCTGCACAGCCAAGGAAATGATCAACAAAATGAAAAGGCAACCTACAAAATGGGAGAAAATACTTGCAGAAGATTCAGAAAGTAATCTTCATATCATCTACTCTTTGAAATTTTAAATGAAAAATTGAAGCCTAACATTAGGTCACAGGCACAACCTGGAGGTAAATACAGAACTAGCCACAACCTGGAGGTAAATACAGTACTTGATTTCCAGTACAAGTACTGTTTCTGCTATTCCACACTGGCTAGTAATACACTGAAAAGTATATCGATCTAGCCCCTATGGTGTAAGGCCTAGAATGAAATGACCAATATTACGTGCTGGCAGGACATCTGGTGAGAATAGCGAGCATCTCAAATGGCCTAAGTGCAAGTTCCTCTCTTGACTGGCCCCCCAGGTACAGACGCTTAGCCAACAGCTCTCCTCATTGGCTGGATCAGGCACAGGGCCTGCTTATCCCTGAGGAGTGGGTTTTGGTTCCTTGCTGGTCTGGAGTATTCCAAGATTTGTTGTCCCAGTAGAGCCCAAGCTCTACGTCGATGAGGAGTCCCTGACTCAACTTCCCCGTGCAGTGGGACCCTCCTTATCAGCAGGACTGGCAGCCTCTTCAATACTACTCTTGAGGCAGCTATGAGGATACTACTGTTACGTGCCACAGGAGGAAATACACGACTGTAAGGCCAGTAGTCGTGGCCATTATCACAGCTGCCTGGCCAGTGCAGGTTCACATTTGATTCGAACAGTTGGTAATGAAACAACGGAGCCAAGAACTGGTGAGCCATCAGCTTTAATTCTAGCTTGCACCCAGCGGGCAAGTAAAAATACACACTGGGCTCCAAAACCCACTCACTCAGTGCTCACAAAGCTACTGACTTATCCAAGTTTCCTAGCATCAAATGTTTCTAGCTCACCAGACTTATTCACCTCTGTTTCCCATCTCCTTCTCTCTGCACAAAATGGCTTCTTCCTCAGCACTCCGCCATCTTGGCTGCTTCACCTCTCCTCCACATGGCCTTAATCTGCCCTCCTCTTTAATGCTAACCTCAGGAACTGAGAGAGCAAGCTCCTAGCCTGCCCCACTTTATAGTGTAGAAATCCAAACCTTTAATCCAATTGATAAACAAGGAAGTCTCTGATACAAAGTCATTTATCTGAGGCATAATGGGAGAATTCCTCATGAGAGTGCACCACACCACATCATCCAATCAGTCAAGGGTGTGAGGAAAAGCTTACTCTTAAAACTTGCACGTGGGCAGCGCCATTTTTAACAACGTGAGCATAATATATTTTATCTGCCCAACAATCCACCCTTATGCTCACTTTACTACCCACAATCTTCACCACCAGCATCCCTGTACAGGGAAATTAGGTACATTACACAAATTACAAATACATGACAAATCATACAATATCAACAATTACAAAGGTACATTTCACCAGTCTCTGAGCACTTTGCCAAAAGCTCAAAATGTCCTCAGCCTTCTCTCTTTCCATTTGAAAGGCTTCCTGGGGCAGGTGGAGTGTCTCCATCAAAGCCATCTCCCATCCCCATCAGGGTATTTCACATTGTCCAAAATCCATAAGTCCATTCAACAAAGGAGCCAGTGCTCACTCTGGTTGTAGTCCAGGAAATCAGTCCATGCACATAGGGCTTTAGCCTCCCCCCTCATTCCTACCATCATGGCAGGTCTCACACTGTCCTAAAGAGAAGCACGTGGCAATGGCAGTCAGCATTTCCATCTCTGCTCTGGGGAGCATGATGACATCCACCCCCATGTCCCAAAATCACAGACCTACCAGCAGCTTAGCAGGCACTCTCTGCTGTTCCAGTTGGGCTCTCCTCTTCTGGAGACTGCAGATCGCAACTCCCACCCTATTCTCCTCATCCTCCAAGGAGGAACTGAAAATACCAGCTCTCACAGTTCTCGCTGCCTCGGGCCGCCGCTGCCTTCTGCTCAGCAGACCTTGCAGCCCCAGCCCGGCCTCAGCCCTGGCCTCCTGCTGCTGCTAGCTCTCCACAATGTCCAGGGCAATCTGCAACTCATGAACCTGTGATTCCTTCTCCAGCGTCTGCTCCATTTCCAGGCAAATCTCGCAAACCTGGTCGGCCTCCTCCTCCAGTGCTTTCTCCAGCTCCAGGGTCGGCATCTCATTCTCCCATGTTTCCTCCAGCTCCTTCCACTGCTCGATTTGCAGGTTCTGGGCAGCCTCTTCCTTAGAGCTCTCAGTTTCTTCACGCATGGCTATAAAAGTCAGTCAGCTTACAGTTCCCAATAGGACAGACATGGGGAACCACAACAGCAACCAGTCCTCTACCATGCACCTCAATGGTGCCGGCTCGATACCGATCTGTATTGAATCCTGTCACAGACTACGCCAAATGTAATGCCAGTAGTCGCGGCCATTATCAGAGCCGCCTGGCCCATGCAGGTTCGCATTAGATTCGGACAATCGGTAGTAAAACAATGGAGCCAAGAACTGGTGAGCCATCAGCTTTAATTCTAGCTTGCACCCAGTGGGCAAGTAAAAACACACACTGGGCTCCAAAACCCACTCATTCAGTGCTCACAAAGCTACTGACTTACCCGAGTTTCCTAGAATCAAAAGTTTCTAGCTCACCAGACTTATTCACCTCTGTTCCCCATCTCCTCCTGCACAAACTCTGCACAAACTCACTTCTCTCTCAGCACTCTACCATCTTGGCTGCTTCTCCTGGCCTCTTCCACATGGCCTTAATCTGCTCTCCTCTCTGCTACCAACCTCAGGAACCGCGAGAGCAAGCTCCCGGCCTGCCCCACTTTATAGTGTAAAATCAAAATCTCCAATCCAATTACACAAACAAGGAAGTCTCCAATACAAAGCCACCCATCCGAGACACAATGGGATTCCTCAGGAGAGCGCACCACCCCACATCATCCAATCAGTCAAGGGTGTGGGGAAAAGCTTACTCTTAAAACTTGCACGTGGGCAGCACCATCTTTAACAAGGTTAGCAAAATATATTTTATCTTCCCAACAACGACCGACACACAAATTAGTTTCAGTAATCACACAGGCAACTTACTACTCACAAATCCTTTTGGTGTGCCTGGGTACAGCTTAAGGGGCCCCATCGGCATGCTCCTCTTGGCTGGCTTTGGTCAGAGCTCAGAGCAGTGTGGAGAAAGTCCACATCAATGTTGGAGTCTGGGGGACTACTGCAGCAGGGGGCCCCTCAGCTTTAGTACCTTTTCTGGCCAATGCCTTCTAACAGGTGTCAATCTACAGGATTATTACCTCAAACCACCTTTTTGGGAGAATCTACTCTACCTCAATCTACTGAAATGCTTACATCAAACCACTTTTTAAGATGGTCTTATTTATGTCAGTTTACAAAGTTCACATAATTAACACTAAGCTACTTCTTATCTAGGTATAACTTCACACACATACTAACTGAGCACATACTAACTAAGTCAGTCTCTTTATCACATTACAGAGTTATGGCACTAAGCCACTATACTAATTCTTATCCAAATGGCATAACTTTAATAATTATTTTTAATATCCTTTTAATTACTTTTATATATCTTCCATATTTTTATATTTCTATATATTTAATTACTATAATCTTATATATTACTACAACATTTAATCACATTCTCTTGCAGGAATGGGAGGGCTACCTCAACCTCTTGATACTACAAAGCCCTCCTCCCTGGTTATGCACTCTGTTCCTGGGTTCAACTCCCATGTCACACTGCATGGCCTGAAGTGTCACTGTGAGTTTTGCTAGTGCACGGTTTTGCCTCCATTTTCTTTGGCCAAGCAGCCTGCTGGGACCTTGAATTGACACTAGCCCCTTCATGTGCTTGATAACAGCCCCTACGCACAAGCAAATGTTAGGTTCCTGATAGGACTTTCCCAATAACCCCATGTTCAACAGTCTCCTCAGCCTCCCAGGGCCTTCCCTTGTGAGCCACTTAGATAAAAGTCCCTGTAGAGCAGGGGTGCTCAATACGTCAATCGCGAAGGAAGTGTGGGTAGATCGCATGACATTAAAAAGACATTTGTCTTTTGATTGGCATACAGGGTAGCCAGTCTGACGTCTGAACTTTTGACACCCTACGCATGCGTGTTAAACCGCGCTAACTTGTTCAGTTACATTTCTGCGTAATTAACCTTCAATTTATTTAAACTAAATACAACAAAGGGTATAAACATGAGTGCCATAGCTGGTCCGAGTAAGAAGCCTTAAACCTACCACTTTCATACAGAATGGGAGGGGACTTTTTTCACTATGTCATACTCTAAGTGTGTTTGCCTCATCTGTCTGTGTGCCATTGCTATTATAAAGAAGGGAAATGTGGAGCGGCTTTTTCGGACTGCTCATAAAAACTATGACATTGACTTTCCTCTGAAAAGAGAGCTGAGAAGGAGAAAGGTGAAAGAAGAATACACAATATTAAATAGTAATAATAGTAAATTAAATAATGATAATATAGAAGAAATAAATTTATGTTTTGCATTTTTATTGTAGGTAGATCATTTTGACTTGGTCATCTTATAAATAGCTCGCAAGCTGAAAAAGTGTGGGTACCCCTGCTGTAGAGCTTACCAACACCCTGCTCTTTTTGGTTTGAATGGACCAATCAGACCTTAGCCTGGGAACCCAAATAATGCATTCCACTCACAGACCTGAATAAAAACACATGCCTCTGGTTCTGACACTCTGCCTATACCTTCCTTGCCCTCCCTGGGTGGCCCCTTGAGGCTTGCTGTGCACTTCCTTCAGGACTTTTGAGTAACAGACTTCTCTATTTCAATTTCTCTTGTGGTCTTTGTTGAAACATGGCTCACCATCCAGCACGCTATGCTCCGCTTTATAAATGTTAATTGAACAAACTGGTAATTGTTCTCCCCTGGGCTGTGATTAATTATTAATAAACTACTGTTGATCTCATTTGTCTAGTGGCAGGTGTCAAGTGTTTTGCCAACCCTATAACCTGAAAGCAGGAATCCCTTCCTCATCAGTGGGATGAACGACTCCATTAAAATACACCTCTGAAGGTGAACACTATAAATATTCATAGGAAGACAAAATAATTTTTTTTAAGAGAAACTAAGAAGCATCAACTCATAGTTGTTTCATTTAAGTTGTGTATTGATTCTTGCATATGCCTGGACCAGGAATGGGACCTCTGGCTCAAACTGAGTCAGCAACCCCTGGCCAAAGCCAATGACCTTGGGCTTTAAGCCAGCGACCTTTGGGCTTGGGCTGATGACTCTGGGATCCTGTTGATGATACTGGGCTCAAGTTGGCGAGCCTACCCGCATGCCAATGAGCTCTTAAGTCAGTGACCTTGGGGTTTCCATCTATGACCTCAGCGTTCTGGGTTGCTGTTCTATCTGCTGTACCACCACCTGTCAAGCCAAAATAATTCGTCATATGGGGTAATGTTATTCAGAGATACTGTGGTATATGGGAAAGGGCCTGGAATTTGGAATTAGGACTCAGGTATAAATCCTGGTTCTACCATGTATTGGCTGTGCTGACCTTGAGCAAGCCACATAACTAACTGTTCCACTCATCCTCTCCTTCTGTACATAAGCATGGTCAACTTGGGAACAGTGGATTGTTTGAGAAAACAAGCATGCAAACTTGAGTTTCATGTATATTATATCTACCTTGATTTTGAAGCTGTGTTTGATAGTCATTGGACTATAGCTCAACTATAAACGACAAAAGAGAGTTTGCCCAGATGAGTGTGTGACAGGCAGCATTTAGCGGTGATCCCACTTCCTGGATTCACACAGTTGTGCAATCCCTTTCCGCAGTCAGGTCTGGGTCTGGTGTGAGTCACTTCTAAAGAACTGAATATTGCAAAAGCAGTGGGAAATTCCACGTGAAAGTAGCCTCTTCAAAGAGAGAACTAGAGAAGTTTATTATAAAAGAATCTGTAGAAAATGAATTGTAAAATAGTTCATGTTATTGTAATATATGTATATTAAACTAAACCTTGGTACTTTTAATTTTAGTGTTTGGAGTTGCTGATATTACCTTTAAGTTTTCCTCACTATTGACTGCTAGTCCACGTTATGATTATAATAACATATTTTCAACTTAGATTAAACTTGTTAAATTTAATGTGTAGACACTTCACATTTTATACTACAGATTCACATTGAGTTGAAATCTTTATAAAAGCCTTAAAACTTCCCTCTTTATTACTTGAACGTTTAATTCCAATTAGCTTCATTTGTGTTTTGAATGTACACATTCTGAATCTGGTTAGCTCTCTTGAAGATGTGTGCCTTTAGTTATCAGGAGACAAACTCATGGATTTTCCAGCAGTAGGTGGAAAAAGAGATCAAGCACGCCCTGTTAAAGGGAAGTCAGTAGATTTTCTATTAGTCAAAATATATTAGATAACAGGAACAATGCAGACACATACAGCAGGGACTTGACAAACAGCATCTAACTTTTTAAAGAGGAGACAGTATGAAATAACATATACATGGTTTGGTTTCAGAAACACTTAAATATATTATCTCAAATAGGGATGAAGAAAGAATAAAAACAAAGAAAAAAGAAAATATAGGTCATTGCTGTAGTAAGTGATTCAGAGAGGCAAGCAGGGCTTAGAATGGAGAAGAAATGATCAGTATGAGTGAGGGTAGAGTGAAAACTCCGGAGGAGAAAAAATGAATTAAATGAGGATAATAATGAGACATAAAGAGAGTTAGAAACATGAAGACAAGTGATTCTGAACTTTGGTGCAGAACACCATAGGTTTCTTCTTAAGACTTCTATGCTTACAGTACAAAAATTATAGCTCAGTAAGCTGTTTTTAAAGTTTGAGTAATACATTTTTGGCTAATAATAACTTTGTTAGAAAGAGGTGGTAAATGTGAGTGTTGGAGTCGAACAGACTTTTATGATTTTCACAAACAATTGCACTTGTAAAATTCCACATCGCTGGGTCTTTGGGTCTCCAAACCACTTTCACTCATCAAAACAAAACAAATGTCTCACAACTGAATCTGTTATCATCTTTTCATTTATTTAGAATTCTATAGATGAACTTTACTTGTTTTTATTAAACTGATTTTAAAGTCTGGGAGTGGGGAGAAAAGCCCAGGAAGGTAAGTCAGGTAACAAAAAATATACAATATGTCTACAACCCTCCTGAGATTTGGACATTCAGTTTGAGAAACATGGTCCATCACAAATGTAAATCCAAACATGGGGATGTTTTATTCATGATTATATGAGACTAATTATAGCGTTCCATTAGCACGTCAGGTCTTTTCTGCTGTTTCTGCAGCTCTGATGTTGGAAAGAATACTAGACTTGGCATCAAAACACTTGAAAACAGAGTCACTTCCAACATCGGGTTGCAGAAAGATTTGGTTCTGTCTTGTTTGTTCTTTCTTTTTCTTACAATCTCCTAGAGCACCCACTCTGAAGAAACAAACTGCCCTGCTTTGAATAGCCCCATGGAGAGGCCCCGTATGTCACGGAACTGAGGAAGGCTTCCAGCCCAGACCCGCGAGGAACTGAGGCTCTCAGTCCAACAATCCATGGGGAACTGAATCCTGTCCACCACCACATAAGTGAGCTTGGAAGCAGAACTGCCTTCAGATGGGACCTGAATTCCAGCAAACACATGGCATGCGGCCTTGTGAGAATAGTTGAGGCAGAGGTACTAAGCTAAACTACACCTTGATTCCAGAGCCACAGAAACCATGAGATAATAAATGGCTATTGAGATGCTATGCATAAAAAAATAACTAGTATAGCCTGACCAGGTGGTGGTGCAGTGGATAGAGCGTCGGACTGGGATGCAGAAGACACAAGTTCGAGACCCCGAGCTCGCCAGCTTGAGCGCAGGCCCATCTGGCTTGAGCAAAAGCTCACCAGCTTGGACCCAAGGTCGCTGGCTCCAGCAAGGGGTTGCTGGGTCTGCTGAAGGCCCGCAGTCAAGGCACATGTGAGAAAGCAATCAATGAACAACTATGGTGTCGCAATGGCAACGAAAAACTGATGATTAATGCTTCTCACCTCTCTCCATTCCTGTCTGTCTGTCCCTATCTATCCCTCTCTCTGACTCTCTCTCTCTGTCCCTGTAAAAAAAAAAAAAACCCCAAAACTAGTATAGTGTATATAAATTTCATTTAAAATGTGAATGCCGAAAGTTCCTTTATTTTTGTCTGTTTTTACATGCAAGAGTAAAATATCTCTGATTAAAAAAAATTCAGCCCCACCTGGCGGTGGCACAGTGGATAGTGTCAGATTGGGACATGGAGGACCCAGGTTTGAAACCCCAAGGTCGCTGCCTTAAGCACAGGATCACAGACATGACCCCATGGTTGCTGGTTTGAGCCCAAGGGTCCCTGGCTTGAAGCCAAGATTGCTGGCTTGAGGCCAGGGTCACTGGCTTGAGCAGGGGGTCACTGACTCTGCTGTAGCTCCTGGGTCCAGGGCATATCGGAAAGCAATCAATGAACAACTAAGGTGCTGCAACGAAGAATTGATGTTTCTCTCCATTCCCATCTGTCCCCATCCTTCTCTCTCTCTCTTTCTCTCTGGCACACACACACAAAAACTTTAAAACAGCTTACCTGAGGCTATTCTTTGAATGACTTTCCGCACCACCTTCCATATAAACACCCAGAAAGTATTTGCATAATAAATAAATACTTCTGGGTTTCTTTGATACGCAGGTTGCTGTCTATACTGGTCTGTAAGACACCAAAACACTATAATATCCAAAAGTTTATTCCTCCTGTGTTTTACCTTATCCACTTCCACTCAGTCTATTTTTGAAAGTGCCACTATTAGAATCATTAATTGTATTTAGATAACAACGGTAGGGATGATCTTCCCAAACATTATTAAAATGAATAGGAGAAAGCATACCAACTTTGCCCTATAGTAAAAAATGGGACTGAAACAGAGTCCAACGAAAAAGGGCAAGAAACACTGAGGAGGGAGGGACGTAAGTGGTCTGGGGAGCTGCCCCTGGCCAAGATGGTGACTCATCTTGGGAAGGGGCGCTCAAAGTGGGGGCAGCTCACTTGGTGGACGGGTTAGGTGGAGGCGGCTCTCAGAGACGGAAAAGTCAGCCGCAAGCGCCCCAACTCTTCCCCACGGAGTCCCCTCACTCCGCCCCGGGAGCCATGGAAGGAGGCTCAGCCTGTCATCTGCGCAGATTGGCGGTGACGGACGCCTGGAGGGCAGCGCGGCAGCGACGTGGACGCGCGGAGTCCAGAACTACCACTTCCGAGAGATGAAGGCGAGGAAACTACACTTCCCATCGGGCAGTGCAGCCGAACACCCGCGGCGCCCCTTACCCCTCCGGCACCCCGCCCCTCACTGTGCTCGCCCCCCGACACCCCTGGGGCGCCGAGCGCTACGCATGCGCACCGCCAGCCAGAGCCATGTTAGGTCGGTTTGAAAGCCAGCGCGGGTGCCGCGCTCCGCTGTGACGGCGGAGGATGCTGCGAGCCAGTGGCCCCCGGGACGCGGTGGTGTCCGTGTCCGGAACGCTTTGTCGCGTCTCCCCTCCGGTTACGGGCTGGAGCTTTGGGCGGGGAGCTGAGGAAGAGTGCGTTTTTGTTTCTTTTTTGTTGGCGTGATCGCCCGAAAAGGGGGCGTGTTTCGAGGTGCGCTCCATCCTTTGACAGCCCGACGTAAAGGCTGTGGGAGGGGTGCGGGGAGGGCAGGCGGAGGGACGTCTCCCGCGGGAGGGAGCTGGGTGGAGCCCTGGACGGAAAGGGGACAACTTTAGGGGGCGGGTCGCGGAACTGGACGGAGGGGACCTCCCTGGGGCCTCTGGGGACTTGAGACATCGATCGAAGCGGGGGTGGACGTTAGGGACTTGGACTTTGGGGGCGGTCACCTCCGGGAAGGTGCCTCCTGGGTGCTGTCGCAGCCCGAAGGTTTCTGTGCAGCGAGGTCTGATTGCTGGGACCCCGACGGGAGGGCGTTTCCTGGGTGCGGGCGGCAGGTTTGAACCCGAGGTCCGGAAGAGCAGGGGATGCTATGGCGCAAGGGCGCCTGCGGGCTCGGCTTGACCGCTTTATTCTCTTGAACTGAACTGATGTTCGCTTTCTCACATAAATCACAGAGCTGTTGTTTTTAAGACTTGTTAATTTCCTGTGAGCTATTATTCCCATTGGTTATTTAACACGGAACCGTATGTTTTTGAATCAAAGGTAGTTGAAGTTTCCTTGCCATTCGTTGAACATTCTGTTTGGAATGATGGATTTCCTGATGCAGAAACGAACGGAGGTTTATGGAAGACACGGTAAAATATTTGGGAGAAGTGGGTTGTTAAAAAGTTTGGGTATGGGCCTGACCTGTGGTGGTGCAGTGGTAAAGCGTCGACCTGGGAACACTGAGGTTGTCAGTTCAAAACCCTGCACTGGTCTGGTTGAGGCACACATGGGAGTTGATGCTTCCAGCTCCTCCCCCCTTTCTCTCTCTCTCTCTCTCTCTCTCTCTCTCTCTCTCTCTCTCTCTGTGTGTCTCCTGTCTAAAATGAATAAAATAATAAAAATAAAAAAAAAAAGTTTGGGTATGTCAGTAATTGTTTGAAGCGGAGTGATGGCTGACCAGGGGTTTATTAAACTTTTTTCTATTTTTGTATACTTTTGGAAACGTTCCACGGTGGAAGTTCAACTGTGGATTTTTTTTTCCTCCTGTGAATTCAAATAAATGTTATTACCCACTTAGAACTATAATCCATCAACTTTTCATTTTAGGGTTTTGTTTTTGTCTGAGGTTTTGTTAAAATGGGTAACCTGTACTGTGTTATCCCCATGATTCTTTCTTTTTTTTTTCTTTCTTTTTCTTAAGGTAGGCCCTTTCCCAGTTCTTGCAATACTGGTTTGAATATTTCATGTGAATTCCTTCTGGTCTGAAGTGTTTTTGTTGAGAAATCAGCTGATAGCCTTATGGAAGCTTCCTCATAGGTAACTTAACTGTCTCTCTTTGCTGCTTTTAAGACTTTTAAGATTCTCTCTTTGTCTTTAACCTTTGCCATTTTAATTATGATGTATCTTGGTGTGAGCCTCTTTTAGTTCATCTTGTTTAGGATTCTCTGAGCTACTGAACTTGTGTGACTTTTTCCTTCACTGGGTTACAGAAGTTTTCAGCCATTATTTCTTTAAACAAGTTCTTGATCTCTTCTTCTGGTACCCCTATGATGCAGATGTTGGGTGAGTGCCCAAGAGCAATCTCCTGTGCAATGGCCCTTTGGGAGAGCACCTGGGATTCTAGTACATTCCCTCCTCTTCCCTGCGAATAGAGTCACCACTGATTTTGCTGCTAGATCCTATGCAGGCTCCTCTTCCTGGCCTTGGTGCTCTGGTTTGGGGGTCCCAGTGTGGGGCTGAGACTCTCTGCTCCTTGGGGGACTTTTGCAGCAGAGATTTGCCTCTCATTTTGCAGCCAGCACCTGGCTGCAGGGGCCAGCCCTTCTGACCAGTCTCTGTAGCTTCCTCTATAGATCATTGGACATAATACTCCTGTTCAGCTGTCCTTCAGTTGGTCATTCAGGTTGATTGCACTCTAATTTAGCTGTAAATCCAGTGTGACACCAGCAAGAGCTGTGTGTGTAGCTTCCACCTACCTACTCTGCAGCCATCTTGTATCTGCAGATGTACAATTACGTGATATATTATCTGTATATTGCACTGTGTACTCTCCACCTAAAGTCTTGTCTCCTTCCATCATCGTGTATTTGACCCCATTTACCCTTTACTATCCTCTTAGCCCTTTTCCCCTGATAACTGTTATACTGTTGTTTGTTTGTTGCTTTCTGTTTTATAGTCCGCATATGAGTGAGATAATTTTGGTTCTTTTCCTTTTCTGTCTGACTTATTTCACTTAGCATGATACTCTGGAGATCCATTCATGTTGTCACAAATGGCAGTATTTCATCTTTTCTTATGGATGACTAGTATTCCACTGTAATTATGTATCACATCTTTATCCAGTCACCTACCAGAGGACAGTTAAGTTTCCATGTCTCGGCTCCTGTCACTAATAGGCTAGCCATTCTTCAGTGATATACCAACATCACAGCATTCAGGAAAATCAGAGGCTAAACATTATCTTGTGTTCTGTTGCTGCTGCCACTGCTATCAGCTCTCTTGCAAAGGCAGGTGAATACCCTAAGGTAGATAGGCAGGACGATGCCTTTTCTTTCTTAAGTAAAAAGTTTTCTGTATTTTAAAGTCAAATTTGATAGTTAAAATACATTAAAAGTTGTTAATAACTTAAAATACTCCTAAAACGCCTCCAAAAGTTAAACATATTAACTTCATAACATCATAGCATGTGTTAAGTCCTAGGCATTAATCTTTTATTTCTAATACAGAAAATCCATTGAATTAATTTTAAAAGAATGTCTTACCATGTACTGAAGTAGTGCCTGTTCATTCTGTTATTTCTTAGGTATAGATCTATTATTGCAATACTAAGGTAGATAGGAATTCTCTCCATTTTAATAATGGAAAAACAGTAAGATGAATATATCAAGTCACTTTTCTAACTATTTAAGCTTCCTTTAAAAGAGGTAGGCTGAATCTGTTTAATATACGAAGTAAAAATAAGATAATATCAAAAATGAAAGATAGGAAATGATTATTAACACTGATGGTGGCCCTGGCTGGTGGCTTAGTAGATAGAGTGCTGGCCTGATGTATGGATGTCCCAGGTTCAATTCCTAGTCAGAGCACACAAGAGCAGTGACCATCTGCTTCTTTTCCCCTCTCTCTCCCCTTTCTTCTTCTCTTCCCCTCTCATAGCCAGTGGCTGGATTGGTTCCAGTGTGGCCCCCAGTGCTGAGGATAGCTCAGTTAGTTCAAGGGTCAGCCTCAGGGACTAAAAATAGCTCAGTACTTGAGCATTGACCCCAGAGGGTGGGGTGGGGGGTTGCTGGGTGGATCCCAGTCAGGGTGCATGTAGGAGTCTGCTTCACTATCTCCCCTCCTCTCACCTAAAAAGGAAAATAATAATAAAATAAAATAAAAATTAAAAAAACCATGGGGTTTTAGGAAAAGAGCATTTTGTGCATTCATTTTATGGTATGACTTGTTTATTTCTTTACATTTTGTTCTCTTAAGTTTTTTGGGGGGTGAGGGATAGGCTAAAGTTACATATTGGCATTTATAACATTCTTCTCCACTATTTCTTTCTGTTTCTGATAACTTCATTTTATGCCTTTAAAATTTTTTGAGTACCTACTATCTGCAGTGCATGATGGTAGGCTTCTGAATAAAAAAAACATTATGTCTACGGGAATGTTAGGAATTATGATGTCATAGAATACATCACCATAAGAAAAGACTATGCACATCAGCAGTTTTTAGGACTCTAAAAGAGTACTCTTTCCTTGGTGCTCTCCGTGCAGGTTCTCAGGTAATCTTTGTGTACATAAGTCCAGGCCTGTAGTAAGTAGGTGCTCAATAAATGTTTTCTAAATAAATGATGAAGGAATTCACAATAATTAAAATAATAGATTATCTATAATCTGCAGTGCCTAAAAGGATTTCTAGATAATAGATTTTATTCTTTAAGGAAAATTATAAAAAGTTTACATATTTAGTAATTTTTCTGTATATGGCTATAATTTCTTTTACTTGGAACCTTAACCTTTTGTTTTTGTATTACAGTTGTTTCTAAGAGAAGTGAACAGAAATAACCCATTTTGAGGAGGGCATGGCAAAATCGAATACCAAACACAGAGTGTGTTCTCAGCAATCTTCAGTATCTTCTCTTTTAGCAAGCTGTAGCCTGAGTGGTAGAAACTCCTCTAACCCTGACGGCTCTTTTCAGTATAAGGATAAACTGTACAGTTCTGCCTCAAAGGCTCTACAGGCCTACATTGATGATTTTGAGCTAAGCCAGATGTATCCTGGTGTGACCACTGGAAAGATTAACATTGACAAATGTCCTGCTAACATGCCAGAATTCTCCAAGTATATTCATAAACCAAATAACGGTATGCTTTTCTTCTGTTTTCTTTTTGTCCACTGATTTAAAGCATTTGAACAATGTGTTGTAGTCTTTGAGAACTAGATGCTGCTTTTTTGTTTTTTTGAGGTAAAAATGACTTTGATAATGTTGAGATCTGGATATTTTTATTAAAAGATTGTCTAATCATCTGGTTTTCAGGAATGTTCAGCTGAGATCCTCTTGTGACCTTGGAGGGGAAGCTGATAAATTATAGCAGGTGGCTGACCCTAAATCCTTAAGTCATTGTATTATATAGCATAATGGAGAGAGCACTGACTTGGTTCTAGCTTTCATTAGCTAGCTTGATGACTTGAAGCGAATTTAAGCCTTTCTTAGCTTATATTTGATCAATTCCAATTGATGGCAAAGGAATATATTAGTCCTCCTGATCTGTATTCTTTGGGACAGTAATGTTCATAGTATGTTAAGAGTTTTTCCTTAGTAAAGCTTTTATGAAGACAAGTTTGGAAAATGCATCTTTTGATAACATAATTACTGCTCACTTATGGAATGGCCCTATTATGGAAAAAGTTTGCATTCAAGTCTTAGAAGGATATGGGCCTTATTCCAGAAGAGAATGAGAATTGCTATTCGCTGTGTGTTAATGCTATTGCAGAGTTAGTAGGCAAGAAAGCAAATTATCTTCCACCTAATTTAATTGCATATTTTTTCCCTGTGTTTCAGCCAGTATTGAGTGACCAATATTAATGTGACTGTTAGTGTGTTGGGTATATCTAGATGAAAAAAGTTGAATAGTAAATTAAAGAACATAGGAAAATGTAGATGGTTGGAAAAAAAAGTATAGAAATAAATTAAAACAAATTGAGATGTGAGGAAAAAAGTGCATCCTATTTCATCAATCTATACCCCGTTTTTTTTAGCGAGCGAGTGAGAGACAGACAGACAAACAGACAGGAAGGGAGAGAGATCAACTTGTGGCACCTTAGTTGTTCATTGATCACTTCCTCATGTGCCTTGACCAAGGGGTTCCAGCTCAACCAGTGACCCTTTGCTCGAGCCAGTGACCTTGGGCTCAAGCCAACTACCTTGGGCTTCAAGCCAGCTACCTTGGGCTTCAAGCCAGTGACCTTTGGGCTCAAGCCAGTGATCATGGGTTTATGTCTATGATCCTATGCTCAAGCCAGATGAGCCCACACTGAAGCTGGCAACCTTAGGTTTCAAACCTGGGTCCTTGTGTCCCAGGCCAAAGCTCTATCCACTGCGCCACACCTGGTCAGGCTAACCTATACCTTTTGTACTTCTGATCAAAGCTTCAGTGACGATAAAGGGAAAGCGGCAAAAATGGTTCTTAAATTCTTAATTCTCACTTACTGTTGAATATTTTGAAGTATATATGTGATATAGGAAGACAAACAACTATGTTTTGTTTTTCAGCTTTTGAAAATTGTGATCACAAAAGAAACTCCTTACTCTTATCTTCTAGAAGACGGACTGTTAACGACATGGACTCCATTAGCTTAACAACTGATGATCTGTTAAGACTTCCAGCAGATGGATCATTTTCTTTTACTTGTGTTGGACCAGGTCACCGAATTAGCAAAAAAAGCAAGAAATGCATTGGAAGACTGAGTTCATCAGACACTGAAAAGAATCAGAATTTTCAGGAGTCCTCCGCTGCCATGAGCAGTGATAACTTAGTTACTCCTGTTGCATGCACAAGTATAAATGGAAAGCAGTCTCAGAAGCTAAAAAACCTAAAACTTGCGAATAAGACTAATAAATGCATTTCTGAACTGTCTTTATCTTCTCCCAAGAAATCACATTTCAAGGACAGTTCAGAGCACAGTCTTGAAAAGAATTATCCAAGATGGCTCACTGGCCAGAAATCTGACCTTGATGTTTCAGGGATAACTAGTATACCCGATTTCAAATATCCAGCCTGGCTGCACAGTCAAGACTTGCTACCTGACACAAATGGTCAAAGGCTTTATAAAACATTTAAAGAAGAGCAGCATTGCCCAAGACATAGTTACCAGGCACAAAGATCTTCTCGATTTATGAATAAATTAGATTGTTTTGAATATTCCTGTGAACCCTCAAACATCTCAGATTTCTTGAGTGGTGATGAACGATTAGTTAATGAATATAAATGTGATTCTGAACCTAGCCATTGCCAATGTGAGAATCTACTTTTCCCAGGACAAAACAAAAAGCCATTCAGTGGTAATTGTTTTTTGTTTGTTTTATGAACTGAATAAAATGCTGTAAATTTGACCTAATATCTAGTAGCTTTTATGTTACATTCTTAATGTAATGATCAGGTGATAGATCTGTTTTGTATTCTTATGTTTCTCATTTATGTAGCTTTTTGTAACTATAAATGTCCTTTCTCTCTTTTATGTGTTTGCAATGTCACATATTGACATAATTTGCTTTTATAGATATGTATATATTCGAAGTTATCTGAATTTTTGTTGCTTTTATGGGATTTTGCTGTGCTTTTTATTAATCTTTTTCTTAAAGAATTAATATAGTCTCTTAAAATAGGTGACAAAATTGAATTGCTTATCCTGAAGGCCAAGAGAAATCTAGAGCATCATACAGAAGAATTACCAAAACCTATGAAACAGGATGACAGTCCTTGTTCACTAGATAAACTGGAAGCAGAAAGATCATGGGAAAATATTCCTGTTACATTGTAAGTACATTGTTATGGAAAAGTCCTATAAGTTCATTAGTTTTCCAAATGAAAAATATGTGAACATATTATTTTTAAAATAACTTAATGATAAATTAGCAATGGTAATAACATGGTATTCTGTCAAACATAGTAGTCAGTGTTGCTTTATGTTGCATTTCTGATTTGTTACCACAAGATGGTGTAGTAACTTCTGTCTTTGTTACATGTTACTTTTGTTGCACTACAAAATACATGTATTGATATATATTTAATATGAGGAATTGGAGCCAAAAACTATTTTGCAGGAGGAAGGCTATCTAATTCTTCTTACTTTTTTTTAAAGTTTGAGTGTTTTTTCTTCCTCTATATCTTCTCTACATATTAGAGTTATTCATTTTTTTCATTTATCCTTTACTTTCTCTTTCAGTCATTTTTTCCCCTTAAATGATGGTCCAATGTTTCTATTGTCTATTATATAAATTTTTTAATTTCTAAGATTGTTTTCATTTGTGTATTTAACATTACAATGACATAGACTCTTAGAATAATTTAAAGAGTGTTCACCTAGATAACTGTGAATGTAAGCTTGGAGTAAGGATTGGGAATTTACATAGGAAAACTTTCTTAGTGATCTACTATATCTAGACTTGTCAGAAATGCGATCTTGGTAACCCTATATGCTGCCTTAGGTTCTGATGCTTATTTATTTATTTATTATATTCAGCTTATTTTGTCATAGATGAGTTTATTAGTTCTTGGATCCTTATTTTTTATTACTTCTCAGTTGAATGTCTCTTTTTTTATTTTAATGTGGACACTGACTGTGATACTGGTTTGGAATCTCAACTCTGTCATTTCATTGCTGAGACTTTATACAAGTTATGTCTACTTTATACAGCTCTACTTTGTACAAAGTCTTATACAAGTTCTACTTAGGCATTTTTGTGAGGAGTCAGTTGATTAGAAAATATATGTAAGGTACAAATTCAGGACATTATGATCTCGTAAGTTGAAATTGTAGTGACTAGTCAGAATATATTTTTTCTTTATTTAGCTTTATTTATTAATTACTGGTTCAATAACATCATTTTTTTTAAGATTTTATTTATTGATTTTAGAGGGGGGGTGGAGAGCTGGACTCATCAACTCATAGTAGTTGCTTCTATGTGCCTTGACCAGGCAAGCCCAGGGTTTTTGTTTTCATTTTTTTTTTTTTTTTTTTACAGGGACAAAGAGTCAGAGAGAGGGACAGATAGGGACAAACAGGAACAGAGAGAGATGAGAAGCATCAATCATTAGTTTTTCATTGCCGTTGCGCCATTATAGTTGTTGATTGATTGCTTTCTCACACATGCCTTGACCCCGGGCCTTCAGCTGACCGAGCCAGTGACCTTGGGTCCAAGCTGGCGAGCTTTTGCTCAAGCCAGATGGGCCCGCGCTCGAGCTGGCAACCTCGGGGTCTCGAACCTGGGTCTTCCGCATCCCAGTCCGACGCTCTATCCACTGCGCCACCGCCTGGTTAGGCCAATAACATCATTTTTAAAATGGATTAATAAGTAACTCATTTAATTCTTAAATTTGTCTTTCCTTTTTTTTTTTTTTTGTATTTTTCTGAAGTGAGAAGTGGGGAGGCAGAGAGACAGACTCCTGCATGTGCCGGACTGGGATCCACCCGGCATGCCCACCATGGGGTGATGCTCTGCCCATCTGGGCTGTAGCTCTGTTGCAACCAGAGCCATTCTAGCGCCTGAGGCAGAGGCCATGGAGCCATCCTCAGTGCCTGTGCCAACTTTGCTCCAGTGGAGCCTTGGCTGCAGGAGGGGAAGAGAGAGACAGAGAGAAAGGAGAAGGGGAAGTGTGGAGAAGCAGATGGGCTCTTCTCCTGTGTGCCCTGGCCGGGAATCGAACCCGGGACTTCCACATGGTGAGCGGACGCTATACCACTGAGTCAACCAGCCAGAGCTCTTAATTTCTTATTATCCGTTGTTCTTTGTATTTGTAAAATACCATAGCTGCAATACTTTACTTTTAGATGGAACCAAAATTGGTGAACACATGATATTAGAGATGTTTAAGAGTAAAAATTTTTACTGTATTTTGTAATTAGATAATATAACTTCTGATGAGTATAATTATCATCATTAGTGGTTTGTCCCAGTATCCTCTGTACAGTAGTTGATGTTTAGAAGATTGACTTTATCTAGTGGTGGGTATGTTTGTATATAAAGTTAATGATGGATTGTGAAGAAAAGTAATAGACCTGCCTGGCCTCAATATGATATTGAAATGATTATCAACCTGTTATAAAAAAACCAAAGTTGATCATGACGTACACAAGGTACTACACTGAAAGATTGACCAACTCTACAGCCAGATAATTGCTTTTTTTGTTTAAATTTTTATAATGAGAAATTTCAAACTAGTACAAAAGTTGAAGAATTCTTATGTACCCAGCACCCATCTTCAATAAACAGGTGAATGCTTCTGATAATGGTGGGTGGATAGGAAACTCTTTTGATAACAAATAGGAGACAAGACTACTTGAGAGCAGTAAAAAGCTCAGTGAATTACAAATCAAATGAGTCATAATGAAATGCTGCTAATTAAGAAAAATTAGCATTGTAACATTTGCATGTTATAAAGGCAGAAGATGAGAGAATTACCAAGCAACATCAATATGAATCGTAACTATAATGGTTATTTCTTGGTGACTATTTGTATGTAAATGATAGCCATTTAATTTTTATAAATTGGGAATTTAATTGCCATCTTGTATCTTAAATTTTATTTAGCAAATCTCCTGTCCCTGTTAACTGTGGTGATAGCCCTCAACAAGGTTCAAGGGCAAACTGTGCTAACGGGTTTCTTGAAGATTTTTCAAATAATGATAAGCAGGTGGGTGAAGTTAAATCTTGTTTATCTACTAAAAGATTACTAATATGTAGATATTAATTTCTAAGCCATTTAGCTATTATAAAATAAAAAATGACCTATATACCTTCTTCCTTAACACATATCCATGAAACCATCATTCCTAGAATTATTATTTTTTAAATGATTTTTTAAGACTTTATTAATTTTAGAGAGAGGAGAGAGAGAGGAATGGGGGGGGGGGAGGAGCAGGAAGGAACAACTCCCACATGTGCCTTGACCAGGCGAGCTTGGGCTTTCGAACCAGCGACCGTAGTGTTTTAGGCTGACACCTTATCCACTGCGCCACTGCAGTCCAAGTCCTAGAATTGTTGATCATTTTATTTTAATATTCTAAGTTAAAGGGACCTGGGATTGAACTCTGACAGAGAGCCTAAATTGTCATTATAACTTTTTTTGTTTATTTTTTAGTTTTTTTCTGGAATACATATGAAATAAGATTATAGAATAAATTAAATTTCCCTATAGGGCAGCTGATTATTGAGAATTATGTTTCTAAGATACAATTATAAATCTCTATACTTTAGAATAGAAAAATTATTATCCCGTTTTATTAACTCAGCATATGTGCATCTTGCAGGTAACCCCCAATTAAAGTATAAATGTGTATATGTGCACATAAAAAATGATAGTTTGATTTAGAAATACACCTATCAGCCATGGTGTTAAATATTGAAGTAATACTTTTGGGTTTTAACATCTGGAACATTTAAGAGGGTGAGCACTCAGAATAAAAATTAGCTAAAACATTTATTGAAATGTGTTCTTTTCCTCCAGTGAAATTTACTACAGAAAGTAGAGGTTGTCATAATGTGTCTGACTTAGATACTACAGTGTGTCCGGTAAAGTCATGGTGCACTTTTGTCCTGTGATGGGTCAAAAGTGCACCATGACTTTACGGACACACTGTATATAAGATAGTATAGCAGGTGCTGGGTAAGTGAAGCTCATATTTACTTGACAAATATTTGTGCGCCAAGCCCTTTTTTAGGAGCTGTATTCCAAGTAGTGAATAGAAGAGGAAGTCCCTAGCTCTTGGATTTTTAATTCTAGTTAGACAAACTAAACAAAAATCTATAATATATAAGGGATTCCTGTAAGGGTTATGAATAAAAGTTGATTGGGAAAGATAAACGAGTTAAAATTTAAATAGGGTAGTCAGGAATAACCTCTCTAATGATGTGATATTTGAGTGAAAATCTGTAATGAGTGAATAAGCCACATACCCATGGGGAAATGACTTTTTTACGTGTAAAGAGGTAATTGTCATACTGAAATCCCAAGACAGAAATGTGTTTGGCATGCTCAAGGAATATTGGATTCCAGTAGTATAGCTGAGTCAGCAAACGAGGGGAAGCAAAGATGGAGAGGGAAGGAGGGTCCAGATCATGTAGGTCTTTGATGGGATAAAGATTTTACTTTTAAAAAAAAAAGTCAAGTGAGAAGTCAAGACTGAGTGATGAATGAAATGGTCAGATATACATTTTAAGATATAAAATGGCACATGTATGAGCATAGACTTAAGAGGATCTGGAGAGGGAGCAGAAAAACTTGGAGGTTTTGCAGTCATTCAGGATGGGGATTGTAGAGGCTTGAAGAGGCTGGGCACCTGGGAAGTGGCTAGAAATGTTAGAGTTGGGATGCGTTTTGAAGGCAGAACTGGTAGGATGGAGATAGAGAGGGCTCAAAGAATGAACCCACATTTGACTCAAGCAACTGAAGGAATGGATTGGATTCACTTAGATAAGGAGCACTGGTCCAGGAACAAATTTGGAGAAGTATTTTTAAGTTTGAGATGGATGAGTGTTCAGTACTAATTGATTTGTATGTGGATGGTCCTTTTCCCTTGTGCATATGCACACCTCACTACCTGGGTAGTTTTTTTCATTTTATTTATTTATATGTGCAGAAAGTTGCAGAAATAATACCTGTAGTTCCTGTCATCCTTCTCCAGCTTCCCTAGCGGTAACATCTCACTGTAGTATTCGATCACAAACGGAATTAACATAGGTTCACTACTGTTCCCTCAATGACAGAACTGATTCTGAGTTCACCAGTTTTGCTACCAGTGCCTTGTTTCAGGACCCATCCAGGGTTCCGTGTTGCACGTAGTTGTTTTGTCTCCTTAAACCAGTTCAGTCTGTTATGGTTCCCCAGTGTTTTCGTGTCTTACATGACCTTGCCATTTGAACAGTAAGGGTCAGTGGGCTATTTTACAGATAATTCCTGGTTAGGGTTAGTATCACTGTCCTTACATGGCCTTTCCTCCAGCTCTCAGCTGTCTTGTCTTATAAGGACACTAATCTTATGGTATCAAAGCCCCCCACCCTATGACCTCAATTACCTCCTTATATCCCTCTCTCTAAATACAGCTGAATGTAAGGTTAGGGTTTTAACATGAGTTCTAGGACACAATTCAATCCATGGCATCATACAGTGTGTCCGTAAAGTCATGGTGCACTTTTGACTGGTCGCAGGTCAAAAGTGCACCATGATTTTACGGACACACTGTGTAAAAGGGATCATATATTGGTCCCCTGTGCCTGGTTTATTTCACGTGTTGTATCATGTATCAGAATTCCTTCCTTTCTTACACTGAATAACACTCCATTGGATGAATATGCCATATTTTGTTAATCCAACCATCTGGTTATGAACAGATGGGCTGCTTCCTCCTTTTTTCTCTGTGAATAGTGCTTCTGTGACATGGCGCACCATATCTGCTTGAGTCTCTGCATTAGTCTGCGCTTTCACTGGTTTGGCTCCATAAACAGAAGGAGGACTGCAGGATTGTATGGTCATTCTGTGCCCTGACCAGGGACTGAACCAGCAACCTTTGAGTATCAGGACAATGTTCCAACTGAGCCATCGGGCCAGGCAAACCTGCTCTTTTCAGGTGTATAAACGGAGCTGGCTATCAGCCGAGCAAGGATTGGAATTTTAAGTACAATATTCTTTTCACACTTTTAATTAAGTTTTCACACAAAGAACAGTGGTTTTCTACCTCTTGGTGAGCCACACATTCCTTGCTAATTAAAAAACACTCATAACTCAATTATTGTTTATCTTACCTGCATCAAATAAATGCAACGGGACTTAGTAGCCACCGAAGGTGGTCAGGATTCTCTTAAGAGAATCTGTATGGGATTATTTCTGTCTCTCTAAAATCAATAAATACATTTTAAGAAGAGAAAAGAAAAAGAGCAGGTTGGTTTACCTGCTCTATGGGGAACTTTCAGTTCTAAAAATCTATGGTTTTAAATGTACAAAAAAATGTAAACAGGAACTATTAATTAAAAAGAAGCAAAGACTGGATAGTATATGCCAAACTGTTAATAATGATTGTCACTGAGTAACTTTATCTGGGAACTGGCTAAGGGGAGGTAGTAAGTTATGTGTAATTTTTAAAAACGCCTTATTGACATGTATTGTTTGAATTTTGCATTAATTTTGTGTTGGGGGGAATAATACAAAATAGAACTTTTTATCCCCAAATTTGGATGGTTAGTCGTTCATCTTTTTTAACCTTAGAGCTCTAAATCTACCCTTTCTGGAGGGAAACATCACGGTCCTGTGGAAGCCCTGAAGCAAATGCTATTTAACCTCCAAGCAGTACAAGAAACTTTTAATCAGAATAAACCTGCAGAGCCAGAAGGAGAAATTAAGCAAGTAAGTACAAACTTGATTGATTTATGAATTGGGATCTGTGAAGGGAGATTTCTTTCTAGATCTTTTTTAGTTTGACATCTAGCTTTATGTTATCAAGCATGCCACATCACATGTTGTAGAGTTGTATTCTCTTTTTTCCCAGAAAATAACTTACTCAAATTGAATACTGTTAGATTTCTGCAGTCATATATCCCTGAAAGGATTGTTTTATTTAATGATTATACACACAGCATCTTATTTAGACATGATGATATAATGATTATACACACAGCATCTTATTTAGACATGATGATATCACCACCGTAGCATGAAAGGATTGTAAGAGTTGTATTCTGAATGCCCTACAGAGTTCTGTACAATCTTGTATTTAAAAATTGGAAATATGGGAAAGCTTTCCACATTAGACTTCTCCACATATCTCTGTCATCTAAAATTTAATTTGGGTATCATGTACTCAGTGACTTCTGAATATAGTTAAGTTTTCTTTTAAAACCATTGAAGTTTTATGTATTTCCTAGGAATTCTGCTTTGTGCTACTGTTCTGTAGGGGTTGGGTTTTCTTCACAGTAGGATAGTGTTTATGAGTATATTCTTATTTATAACTTGGGAGAATGTTTATATAATCCCAAGTCTGATTTTAAATTCTAATTCTGCCACTTACTAGTCAGGGCAATATTTGTACCTCTTTAGTTTCTGTTTTCTCTTCTATAGAATGAGGTTGAAAATTAGAAACTTAATAAAAACCTTAATAAAATACCTTAATGAAAACTTTAAAAAACTTAAATAATAGTATTTAATTGTTTAAAGATAATACCTTAAAATACTTAATAAATATTTTTATTGTCATTGTTTTGCTATTGTTATTCAATAAAGCTTTCTGAAATTCAGTTTTCATTACAAATGAGTAGATTAGCTCTTGGGAATGATCATAGCATGCTTTTTTGAGTTGTAGTTCTTAATTTTTCTCTTTCTGTTCATAACATTAACATACAGTGTGTATTTCATTTTCCTTTTCCCTCCTCTTTAAACATTTTTTCTTTTTTTTGCTCCCCTTTAAACATTTTTGAAACATAACCCAGTTCATTAAAGTCATAATTTCAAGCCAAGATTTTATTTCTATTGGACATACATTTAGAAGCATACTTGAGGACAGTTGAAAGATGAATCTAAGTAGCAGTTATAGTGTTTTTATTTTTTATTTTTATTATTATTATTTTTTAAGTAGCAGTTATAGTGTTTTTATTTTTTATTTTTATTATTATTATTTTTACAGGGACAGAGAGAGAGAGTCAGAGAGAGGGATAGATAGGGACAGACAGACATGAATGGAGAGAGATGAGAAGCATCAATCATCAGTTTTTCGTTACCATTGCGACACCTTAGTTGTTCATTGATTGCTTTCTCATATGTGCCTTGACCGTGGGCCTTCAGCAGACCGAGCCACCCTTTCCTGGAGCCAGTGACCTTGGGTCCAAGCTGGCGAGCTTTTGCTCAAGCCAGATGGGCTCGCGCTCAAGCTGGCAACCTCGGGGTCTCGAACCTGGGTCTTCCGCATCCCAGTCCGACTCTCTATCCACTGCGCCACCACCTGGTCAGGCAGTTATAGTATTTTTAGAATAGAGAAAATAAAGATGTTTAATGCTTTACTGAAAATTACTTACTAGAATTATGTCTTTGGAAATAAAGGCATTATTATTTACTGTTCTTTTAATCACATATTAAATAGTATTTAAGTTTATGATGATATATTGTCAGTATTTTGTTGCATGTGGTTTTTTCATTAATAGATTTCAGAAGATGATGTCTCTAAATTACAATGGAAGGAAAGTATGGTTCCTATTACTAAGTCACTTCAAAAGTAAGTATTCTCTACTAATTTCTGAGTATGTATGGGTACAAATCCATTGTAACCATCTCTTGGATTGAAATCAGAAGGTTACAGAATAGAGTTAAGTAGTTCTAAGGATATGGTAGGGGTAGTTTACCTTCTTGCAACATATTATTTAGACCTGAAGTTTGCTCTTAAACCCGTGCTATTTCCTATTTAAAATGTTCTTAGGACCTAATAAAATAAAATGTAATAAATGTTGTGAATGGCTGAAACTGATGCTCTTTTACTGCTGAACAATAGCAACAACTTGAGAGTATTGTGGGTATCCTGTAAGAACCACTTATTCATGACATGTATTTTCACATATTTCCTCTACAGTACTCATAAATGTGTCATTATTTGACCAATAGCCACAGAAATCTAAAGTAGATATAATATCCTGGATATAAAGATAGGTCGAAGACCCTAAGGGTATTAATCTACCTATTTTTTTTCTTTTTTTTAAATTCAGTAAGAGGAGGGGAGTCAGAGACAGACTTCCACATGTGCCCTGACCAGGATCCTCTCAGCAAGCCCACTAGGCTGCGATTGTCTGCCTATCGGGGGTGTTATTTTTTTGCTCAGCAATAGAGCTCTTAGTGTCTGAGGCAGAGGCAGTAGACCAACTCACTCCAGTGGAGCCATGGGTGCGGGTGAGGGAAAGAGGGAGAGAGAGAAAGACAGAGAGACAGAGAGAGGTGAGGGGTGGAGGGTAGAGAAGCAAATGGGTGCTTCTTCTGTGTGCCCTGACCAGGAATTGAACCTGGGACATCCACACACTGAGCGGATGCTCTATCACTGAACCAACCTGCCAGAGCCTCTGTCTATTTTCTTATTTCATTATCTTAAAGAATGGGGAAGAGTCTGACCAGGCTGTGGCACAGTGGATAGAGCATTGGACTGGGACACAGAGGACCCAGGTTCCAATCCCCTAGGTCACTGGCTTAAGTGCAGGCTCATCTGACTTCAGTGCAGACTCTCCAATTTGAGCGCAGGGTCGCAGGAGATAGTAGACATTACTCCATGATTGCTTACTTGAGCCCAATGTCGCTGGCTTGAGCAAGGGGTCACTCAGTCTTCTGTAGCCTCCCGGTCAAGGCACATATAAGAAATCAATCAGTGAACAACCAAGGAGCTGCAAAACAGAATTGATGCTTCTCATCACTCTCCCTTACTGCCTGTCTGTCCCTATCTGTCCCTCTGTCTCTCTCTCTGTCCCTGTTTCTTTCACTAAAATAAATAAATAAACATAAATTTAAAAAATGGGGAAGAGTACAAGTCTTTCCTTATTGACAGAGGAAGGGTATTTTTTTATGGGTTTGGCTGTATGAATATGAAGTGCCTTCAGAAGACAGTGTACTGAGCGTAGGAAGTGCTAAATTGAAAGTTTATACTTTCCTAACACCGTTTTACTTGGCTATACTCAGTGTTGTATCAGAACCCCTAAACTGATATTTTCCCCGTTAGCCTGTTTTTTCATTTTCTTAGAAAAAAAAAGTTAATAACCTTTTTCTTCCCGGGCCAGATAATTTGTTTAGTTGGAACATCATCCCGAAGTGCAGAGATTGCTGATTTGATCCCCAGTCAGGGCACGTACAGGAGCAGATCTATGTTCTTCTCTCTCTCTCTCTCTCTCTCTCTCTCTCTCTCTCCCCGCCCCCTTCCTTCCTCTTTCTCTAAAGTCAGTAAATTAAAAAAAAAAATTTTAAAAGAGAATAATTTCCTTCTACAATTTTATCCTCCATTTCTTTCTATGTATCACATATCTTTGAAATAGCAATCTCCTGGTAGCCTCTTCTCTAAGTAGATTGTTTTATTCTCATATAGAGGTTAAACCAGCTGGTTGTGTAGCTGAGGAACACAGACGGAAGATTTCTTTTCTACTCAGCTTTCTAATTTCTTTCCATGAGACCTCACCTTCCCCTTTACTTCCCTTTACTTTGCTGACATTGGTTTTTAAAGGTGTAAACTACATAGTATTAGAAAGGAAACTAGTTATATTGACTATATCTAGGACATATCTACTATATAGTTACAAAAATTTTTAAATAAATTCTTAATTAGCGATATGTGATTATTAATGCATTTAAAATAAAAATACATTTAAAATATATATAAGCTAAAATTCATTTTGTAAAAACACTCATTATATGAAGGCCTTTGCATAGCTTGGATAAAAGCATTAAATCATGGCATGGTCCTTTACTTTCGCATGATCAGTGGAGAACTAGAGAAAGGGAATATTGGAAAGCACTGATTTCTGGATCACCAGTGAGACCTCAGTACTCATTGTATAAACAACTTGACTGAAAGTTTTTTACTGGTTGGCCAGCTACTATCATATGAACTTTTGGACTGTAGAAGGAAAGACTTAGCATATGTTCTAGCAGTGGGTCTAATACCTATTGTAATTTTGTAACTGTCATCTAACTAGTATAATTTTGAGGTAGTGATGAGTTGAAAAGATTTTGAAATTCTTGTAATGACTGTAATGTGATATGAAAATATCTCCAGTTTGTGTGGCAGATGAGATAGCAGATTTTGTTCTGTTGCTTACATGCACAATGGATTGAAATGCCAGCTTACAGATAGTATTTAGTGAAAATAAAGACTAGGGTTTATCTCCCCCTATCCAGTTTCATAGACCCTTTAAATCTAAGGGATCTGTAGCCATTGTGGTTGTAAACACTAAGATAAGAGACTCCGGTCACTTGCCTCTTTCTTTCTCTTGAATGATAGGTAGTTAAATAACATGTCTGAAAAGAAAAAGGAAGATAAGTCTTGAGTATATTTAAAAATTACCTTTTTTTTCTCATAGCTATATGTCTCTAGGAAGAAAATAATTCTTAAGCAGAGAGGTATTACTATAGGATGTAGAAATAAGGTCTAGTTAATTTTACCTCTAACTGCTTAGTCACTGTGGGTGAGTTATTGTCATTTTGTTTAAGATAAGAATCTCAAACATTAAAGTTGCCAAAAGGTAGCAGAATCCAGATTCTTATAATTATATTTGATTATAAGCATCTAAGAAAGAGAATGGGAAATAGATATAATGCAGTCATTAACACTGTTAGTTTCCTCCACATCTTTACCCTGGGTGATGTAGAAGATGTATTTTATTTCTTATGTATACACTTATTGAATCTGTGTTAGAGACTAGAATAGGCTGTTGTTACCACCTTTAGCTCAGCTCAGAAACAAACTATTAGCGATTACTGCACACGTTGCTGCTATATTACTTCTGTTTTTCTTGGTCTCGTTTATCAGTCTGAAATAGTTTTGATTAATATGTTTGACATTTTCTGAGTCGCTCTCAGATCTGAAGGATAGTATTTTTAAAAAAAGATTGGAAAGTTAAAGGGCCTCTGTCTTCCTGGTTTGTTTGAGGAATGATTGAGTTTTCTCCACTGATATCTGACCTATAATATAGCTTTATTTTAGTGAAAACGAGGTTGTTGGTATAATACTACATTATTCAGCATAGTTGTCATTTGTTTTCTTCACGCTCAATAAAAATGAGTTTTTCTCAGAACTGGAACTGATCCTTTACTGTTATTTTTTTTTAATTTTAGCTATCTTTTTTTTTTTTTTTTTTTTTTTACAGGGACAGAGAGAGAGTCAGAGAGAGGGATAGATAGGGAGAGACAGGAACGGAGGGAGATGAGAAGCATCTATCATTAGTTTTTCGCTGCCGTTGCGACACCATAGTTGTTCATTGATTGCTTTCTCACACATGCCTTGACCGCGGGCCTTCGGCAGACCAAGCCACCCCTTGCTGGAGCCAGTGACCTTGGTCCAAGCTGGCGAGCTTTTGCTCAAGCCAGATGGGCCCTCGCTCAAGCTGGCGAGCTTGGGGTCTCGAATCTGGGTCTTCCGCATCCCAGTCTCACGCTCTATCCACTGCGCCACTGCCTGGTCAGGCTATTTCAGCTATCTTGAATGTACATGTTAAAAATGAATTATATACATTTTTTTCTGAAATGATATACACAGTATATACCAAAAGAAAAGATATTATTTTACAGATGTTGTGAAAATTATATGAAAGTGTTTTGTTAAGTATGGATCGAAAATGATACCTATTGTTTCTTACTAAGCTTATTTGGCAAACTTAAAAGAAAAACTTAGAATGTCAAAAAATATTTTTTATAGAATTTTGTGTGATTTTAACCCTCAATTATTTAGATATCAACATTTTATAAGGAATAATTCTCAAAGTTTGATTCTTAAGTTATTCTATAAATTCATTCCTCATACTAATTTTGAAGTTAATAAACAATGTAATTACCATTTCTTGCTGTCTGTGTTGCCTATTTAGTCTTTAATATTGGTTTATAATGTGTTTTATACTTTTTAATGAAGGGCTTTGCACCATTTATCTCGCCTGAGAGACCTGGTTGATGATACTGGTGGGAAACAGTCACCGAAAATGTGAAGAGGAAAATAAAAGTCTAACCAATGAATAGTCACCACAAAATGAACATGTATTTTTTCCTACTGCTTAAACTGGCAAAGTAATTATAAGCCATCCACTATTCTGATTGGTTCAATCGTTATATATTTAGGAAACAAACTTGAAAACGTCTGTAGGATTTGTGACCTATACTCATTTTGTGCCAGAATACCAGCATGTGAACTGGAATGACCTGCACTGTGTCCCATAGTCTGACTTTGGTCTTCAGGCCAGCAAATGTTTAACATTCAAAGATGGATGAGTTTCGCTCTTGAAGTGCAATGCACATGGACCTCACCTTCTTCACCATCCTCATCATCTTATCATCTGGTTCTGGATTATTGAGAAACTCTTCCTGGTTTCTATTAAAATCTCTTAAATGGAATAGAATTGGTGATGCAGTTAGCATCTATTTTAAGGAGTTTAAGGACTATCAGAATTGTTGTAGTGTATCTTATCCATATGGAAGTATTACTTTTAAGTTTCATAAATCAAATACTTAAGATATGTTATATTTGCAAATAACATTAATTTAATAATGGGGTGGTTC
Organism: Rhynchonycteris naso; assembly: GCA_037038555.1. NCBI lineage: Eukaryota > Metazoa > Chordata > Mammalia > Chiroptera > Emballonuridae > Rhynchonycteris > Rhynchonycteris naso. Next base: position 146,149,820 of record CM072999.1, on the reverse strand, counting down.
AGTACTAAAAGGAATGTTTTTTATGTTATGAAATCTGAGAGAACTTCATTTAATTAATGCTTTGGTTTTGGTTTTCTCTAAGATAATCTTGTTAATACTTGACAGTTTATAAAACATTTGGGGGATATATTTGAGAATATTTTGATATTAGGTTATTTCCTAGATTTTAGTTTTGGGGTTAGCTCAAATTAGTAAAAACTATGAGATCAGTGACCAATTGCTTTATGAAATTGTATAAATAAACCAAAGAAATGAATATGGGGAACCAGAAAACAATACTCTATTTTAGAGCTATTTTGTAAGAACTGAACTTTTTCTAAAATAATCTGTAGTCTTTAAAGTTTGTCTCTACCTAGAAGTGAGCAGAGCTGTATTCTTCACCAACAAAACTAAGAATTAAGTTATAAAGTGTGACTAATGAAGCATATTTAAAAGCCTGATGAAATTAAAGATTATCGATGTATACAAATGCTAAAAATGAACACTTTATCCAAATAGCATCTTTGTTAAGTAGCTTTTTTGTCAAATAGGAATTTCCAAGTACAGTAAATCAGAGAATTTACTTTATCTTTTCTCCAAATTTAAAGCACTATCTAAAACCTTTGTTAGAGAACTTCTGTGTCAGCAATGTAGGGTGCACCACTGAGTCAGAATTATCATACTGTTGCTTTTCCAGGGGTGAGAGTCCCTCGCCTCAATATGTTTGTTTACTCCATGGAGGGTCAGCCAGTAACTAACTGTTTTCTGATTAAGGTCTTCTTCACAGCTAGTAGTTTATTACATGTTAAATAGTTCAGTATTTTTTTATTTTGAGATTGCCTGGAGAAAAGGGGGACTATAGTATTAAGTTTGCTGAGTTGGGAATATAAATCAGATAATGAGAATAATTAGATTTTAAAAATTGCATTGTGAATATAAAATTTTATCAATCTTTTTCTCTTAGGTATATTGAAAAATGTTATGTAGAAAACAAAATTGTCACAAGACATTAAAATTTTTTAGTATAAAAAACAATTTAACCTAATTTTAAAAGTTCTATGAGCTCAAGGGATAAAAGTGTGATAAATTTGTGTAGACAAGCTCTGTTGTCAGTAAGAATTCTGCTTATAGTTTTTTCTGTGACAATTCATTTCAGCTGATGGAGATTTCTGACCAAACTGAGGAACTCTGTCTTGAGTTTGTTTGACTTAATATGACTTCTTTTTTATGTTCTTTCTGTTAAAATGTATATAGGTGGATATTTGGTGTTTTGTATTTAATGTTTATGATAATGTCCTGTTAAATTACATATACTTATGCCAAAATGTTGCCTGGAGATGAATCATGACAAGAGTCCCATTCCCCCGCCTGTGTTTTGAACACCTGCAGTCAGTCACTCATAGATCTGGATTTTTGTTTCAGTTTTCCTGTCACACTTTTTGCTGTGTCTCAAAACCTATTTGGTGGAAGTGCTATCACAAAGAAGTGAATTTGCCAAAAGGCAAGTAGTATGAAAGGTGATGAAAAAGGAGTAGGCCAATAAAATTGATGATTTCTAAACAACTGAAGTTTCCTCAAATGTGAAGGACTGTGTACCATTCTGTTTCATCTGTCAGTTTCATACATGGTGAGATGTTGGTTTGAGTTGTAGTGCCCATTAGAATGACTGACAGTCTAGCCTGGACCGGAACAAATTGCACAGCAGTAATTGTTAGATATTTCTCCTGTGATATTTGAAGTTATTCCTTTCTTACCTCTCTGCTTCCTTTCTTTCCTTCTGTACAGTCATCTGTGATTAAGAGCGTTTTCTTTTCTTTCTTTTTTTTTTTTACAGGGACAGAGAGAGAGTAAGAGAGAGGGATAGATAGGGACAGACAGAAACAGAGAGAGATGAGAAGCATCAATCATTAGTTTTTCGTGGCAGTTGCGACACCATAGTTGTTCATTGATTGCTTTCTCACATGTGCCTTGACTGCGGGCCTTCAGCAGACCGAGCAACCCCTTGCTGGAGCCAGCGACCTTGGGTCCAAGCTGGTGAGCTTTTTGCTCCAGCCAGATGGGCCTGCACTCAAGCTGGCGAGCTCGGGGTCTCGAACCTGGGTCTTCCACATCCCAGTCCCACGCTCTATCCACTGCGCCACTGCCTGGTCAGGAGCGTTTTCTTTTTATGAACAAAAGAATCTTAGCTTTTACCCTCCCAGTTTATTCTACATAGTCTTTACCCTGGACTGGACTTGTCTGTGTAACAACCTTTCTCACAATGTAAGAACATTTATTCATCCTTCAGCACCTCCCAGACTTCCTGTCAGCTCCTATTCCCTCTTTCAACCTCAAACATTCCTCCCCTCAGCTCTTACACTAAAGACAGACTGACTGGTCTCTGTAAGACACTGCTGTACACACAATTGTAACCTCGTTTATTTCAGCAAATTTGCTCCAATTTCATTGCTTTACTCAGATTCTCCCAAACTTTCTATGGAAGTTTTCTCACCTTTGTGTATATTATTTCCCATACTTGAAACACACAGTTTTCTCCCATTTAGGTTATCTAAACTTTACTGTATTTCTTTAAATCTCTGCCCAAGTCTTGTATTAACTGTTCCAAACATTCTAACCTTCTCCCAAACTTGGTAGGTTGGCTTTTCTTTTTCCTTCCCCCCTCACTTAGGTATTATATTTCTTGTTTTAATTTGGAAGAACTATTTTTTGCTGCTGCTGTTTATCAAATAAGATCAACATTTGTGTAAGTATTTTGGATGACTTAGCTGTAAAGTCTCTAACCCCTTGAGCCCTCAAAACTGGAAGATTTTTGAAATTGCATATATTTTGCATTTCTTCATTAAACAACTAGATCTAGACCTAAGTCTAGGAAAACTTTGGCTGGTTTCATTGTGTTTCATTAAGCCTGGCTTGATTGGGAAACAGTCTGGGTCCAATATGAAACAAACCACACAATAATTTTAAGCAAGGGAAATTTAATATTAAGAAATTTTAAACTGACAAAGATGAGATGTAAGAGAACTTGATATGGTACCTCAGAGCTCTGGGCAAAAAGGTGAGATAGGAAAATATAAGGTCATTTAAAAAACAGGCACGGTGAGAAAACTTGAGTCATTATTTTCACAATCTAAGGAATTTGATTACTTTGTAAAAACGTTTTGAGCTAGGAATCTGGGACTATTATAAATGTTGTGGAATTATATGCATGATAATCTTGGTATTAGAAAGAGAATGCAGTTGCTCCCAATAACTTTCACCAAGGTGGCCGTTTGCTTTTATAGGACTGTTCCCTACAGTTGGAATGCTTTACTTGTATGCTGATCCTTGCTGCAATGAAGCCACAGTTTGCTTTTCTGAGTCTTCCACATACTGCTTTTAGTTTTGTCTTTCAAGACAATCTCATGCACATTTTCATCTCTGTAATATTAAACCTAACAAAAGTGATGTGCCTTCTATCTTTGGAATATATAGCATTCAGTGTTTTATTTAAATGTCTACATTTTATAAATGATCCAGAGCCCTACTTAACAGCAGAACTGGAATATGCACTTAAATTTTTGTTTTTAAAAATTGAGCTGAGAGATGGCAAGATGGCGATGAAGTAGGCGGATGTACCAACTTCCAACTCCCAGAACCAAAGTGAATTATAACTCAGTTTTAAGAACCATTATCTGGATAAACCAACTTTGAACTAAACTAAGTGGACTCTTCAACCAAGGAACACTGAAGAAGCCACATTGAGACTGGTAGGAAAAGTGAAAACGCGAAGAGGGCTGCCCAGCTCCCCGGAGTGAACGGCAGCCCAGAGAGACCCGCGTGGCGGGAAGAGAGTTTGGGACGGGAGGAGAGGGAGGGACCTGGGTCCCAGGAACAAAGCTCCAGCCTGCAGCCCCAGAGCCTAGAAGAGGCGTTTGGACAGTAGTGAGCTGTGAAACAAGTGAGGATACTGCTTGTGAGAAAGAGACAGTTTTCTCAGACCCAAGATTCTTCTTAAAGGGAAAGCACAGAAAACCTCTCTCACAACCACTCACCCCAGGCTCCGGGGAACAGGGACAGAGAAGAGGACCAGAGCAGCGGGAAGAGAGTGTGGACTGAAGGCACAGGGACAAACACTCTGAAGGACAGCCACCCTAGCACCTGGGCTAAGTCATTTCCCTAATAAAAAACGAATATTTCCCCTCGAACTAGCAATACCAGCAAAGGGAACCAGGACATCAGCCAAACAAGCTCTCCCGCGGCACTTAGAGCAGAGCTGCTTAGAAGGAGGGAGCTTCCAGGACTACAGTATGGAGTGTTAGGGTCTGAGCTGCTGAGCACCTACCCACACTGCTGAGGGCTTGCTGGAGGGACAGTGGCGGCAGGACGCTGAAACGCGGTTCTGTTGGCGGGCCGGAGGCCCAACTGGTGTGAACTTGGGCTAGCCCAGCAGGGGCAGGGGGGATGTGCGAAAGAGGTCCGGCAACTGGGGGGCCCGCCTGTAGCCCCACCTGTGGGGGGAAAAGTGGGAGGCCAGGAACGGGCAGAGAGCTGCTCTGTGACACTGGTCCCTGCGCAAGCCGGCCCTGACTGCAGGGGCGGGGCTAGGACCAGGGACAAGAGGAAGCTAGTGGCTGAGCGCAGGCCAGCAGCTCCGCCTGGCCTGAGAAACAGCGGTTTGCTGTCCTGCGTGCGTGAGTTGGCTATGAAAGCAAGGGCGGGGCTAGAGCCCTGGATGAGCGGAAGCTGGCAGCTGAGCGCGCGCCAGCAGCCCCGCCCGGCCTGATAAACCGTGGTGTGTGATCTTGCGCAGGCAGGCCCTGGCCTCGAGGGCGGGGCTAAAGCTCCAGACAGGCGGAGGCTCACAGCTGAGTGCATGTCAGCAGCCCTGTCCAACCCGAGAAACTGGCAAACAGGCTCTGACCGCAGGGGCTGGGCAGAAGCCCGGGAATGGGCTGGGTCTGTAGCTGAGTAAAGGTGCTCACCTCTACCCTTGGTGCTGAGGCTTGTGGCTTGAGTGCAGTGCGCAACTCAACCTGTGAGGGTGAGGCAAAGGCCCAGGCAGACTGAGGCTTATAGAGCCAGGCACCAGAACACAGCCCCTCCTGTGGAGGAGAGGCGGAAATCACAGCAACCGCTGCAGTGGGCCGGCGCTGGCAATGCCCATACCCAACCGCCCTAGGCAGCGGCAGAGGGCATGGCGGGCATGCAGAGAGACCACACCTAGGGAACACAAAGGCAACACACATTGGACTCCTGTGGCCACAACCTTCTTATACACAGACAAAATGGTCAGGCAGAGAAATGCAACCCAAATGAATCAAGAGAAATCCTCAGAGAAGGACCTGAGTGAACCAGATATAACCAAATTACCAGATGCAGAATTTAAAATAATGATAGGATGTTCAAAGAGATTAGAGTAACAATGGATAGTCATTACAAACACCTAAATAAAGAAATAACAAGTATAAAAAAGGAAATTGAGATGATAAAAAAGAATCAGACAGAAATGGCAAATACAGTATCAGAACTGAAGACCACATGGAAGGAATTAAAATCAGGATGGATGAGGCTGAGGGTCGAATCAGCAAGTTAGAGGACACAATAAACAAGGCACAGAAGAAGAGCAGAAAAAAGAGACTCAAAAAATGTGAGGAAACTCTAAGGGAGCTCTGTGACAACATGAAGAAAAGTAACATCCGTACCATAGGGGTTCCTGAAGAAGAGGAGAGAAAACAAGAAATAGAAATTTTGTTCAATCAAATCATAGCAGAAAACTTTTCTAAATTAAGGCTAGAAAACATTTCACACGTTCAAGAAGCACACAGAACTCCATTAAAGAGAAACCCAAAGAAATCTACACCAAGACACATCATAGTTAAAATACCAAAGCTAAGGGATAAAGAGAAAATTTAAAAAGCTGCTAGAGAAAAAAAGGCTATCACCTACAAAGGAGCCCCTATAGGGATGACATCCGACTTTTGAACAGAAGCACTTGAGACCAGAAGGGAATGGCAAGATATATTCAAAGTAATGCAGAACAAGAACCTACAACCAAGACTACTTTATCCAGCAAGGCTAACATTTAAAATTGAAGGAGAAATAAAGAGCTTTCCAGACAAAGAAAGCCTCAAGGAATTCATTAAAACCAAACCAATTCTGCAAGAGATACTAAGGGCCCTGTTGTGAACAGTTCTAAGGGAGGAAAGAAATGTCAATAAACAATTACATATCAATAATAACCTTAAATGTAAATGGATTAAATGATCCAATCAAAAGATATAGGGTAGCTGCATGGATAAAAAAACAGGACCCATACAAGAGACACACCTTAAAACAAAAGATGCACATAGACTGAAGGTCAAAGGATGGAAAAAAATATTTCATGCACATGGAAATGAAAAAAAAGCCGGAGTAGCAAAACTTATATCTGACAAAATGGACTTTAAAACAAAGGTTGTAGTAAGAGATAAAGAAGGACACTACATAATGATAAAGGGAACAATTCAACAGGAAGATATAACTATTATAAATATCTACACACAAAATATAGGAGCCCTGACATACATAAAGCAGACTTTGATGGATATAAAGGACGAGATTAACAGCAATACTATAATAGTAAGGGATTTCAATACCCCAGTAATATCACTGGATAGATCCTCAAGAAAGAAAATTAAGAAACAGCAGACTTAAAGGATACACTAGATCAACTCGATTTAATAGATATCTTCAGAACTTTTCACCCTAAAGCAGTAGAATATACATTCTTCTAAAGCGCTCATGGTATGTTTTCTAGGATAGACCACATGTTAGGACACAAAAATGGTCTCAACAAATTTAAGAAGATTGAAATCATATGAAGCATATTCTCTGATCACAATGCCATGAAACTAGAAATTAACCACAAAAGAAAAACTGAAAAATACTCAAACACTTGGAAACTAAATAGCATGTTATTAAATAATGAATGGATTAACAATGAGATCAAAGAAGAAATAAAAAAAGTTTCTTAAAACAAATGGTAATGAGCATACATCAACTCAAAATTTATGGGACACAGCAAAAGCAGTACTGAGAGGGAAGTTCATTGCACTACAGGCATATCATAAGAAGCTAGAAAAAGCTCAAATAAGCAACCTGACCCTGCATGTAAAAGAACTAGAAAAACAACAGCAAATAAAGCCCAGGACCAGTAGAAGGAAGGAAATAATAAAGATCAGAGCAGAAATAAATGACATAGAGGCTAAGGAAACAATACAGAAGATCAACGAAACAAGGAGCTGGTTCTTTGAAATAGTAAACAAGATTGATGAACCTTTAACTAGACTCACCAAGAAAAAAAGAGAGAGGACTCAAATAAATAAAATTAGAAATGAGTGGAGAAATAACAACTGACACAACAGAAATGCAAAGTATCATAAGAAAATACTATGAGGAACTCTATACCAAAAAATTAGACAACCTAGGTGAAATGGACAAATTTCTTGAATCATATAATCTTCCAAAAATCCATCTGGAAGAATCAGAACATCTAAACAGACCAGTTACAACAAATGAGATCGAAACAGTTATCAAAAAACTCCCAACCATGAAAAGTCCTGGGTCTGATGGCTTCACAAGTGAATTCTACCAAAAATTCAAAGAAGAACTAACTCCTATCCTCCTCAAGCTATTTCAAAAAATTCAAGAGGAGGGAAGACTTCCAAACTCCTTTTATAAGGCGAGCATAATAATGATCCCCAAACTGGGAAGAGACAACACAAAGAAAGAAAATTGTAGGCCAATATCCCTGATGAAATTAGATGCTAAAATTCTCAACAAAATATTAGCCAACCGGATCCAGCAATATATGAAAAAAATCATACACCATGAATGATCAAGTGGGATTTATTCTGGAGAGGCAAGGATGGTTCAATATTTGCAAATCAGTCAATGTGATTTATCACATAAACAAAAGGAAGGACAAAAATCACATGATAATTTCAATAGATGCAGAAAAGGCATTTGATAATATCCACCACCCATTCATGCTCAAAACTCTCAGTAAAGTGGGAATACAGGGAACATTCCTTAACATGATAAAGGCAATCTACCACAAACCCACAGCAAAGATCATATTAAATGGGCAAAATTAAAAGCAATCCCCCTAAGATCAGGAACCAAGCAGGGGTGCCCCCTTTCACTACTCTTATTCAACATAGTTCTGGAAGTCCTAGCTACAGCAATCAGACAAGAAGAAGAAATAAAAGGCATCCAAATTGGAAAAGAAGAAGTAAAACTGTCATTATTTGCAGATGATATGATATTGTATATAGAAAACCCTAAAGTCTCAGTCAAAAAACTACTGGACCTGATAAATGAATTCAGCAAGGTGGCAGGATATAAAATTAATACTCAGAAATCAGAGTCATTTCTATATACCAACAATGAACTGTCAGCAAAAGAAATTAAGGAAACAATCCCCTTCACTATTGCAGCCAAAAAAATAAAGTACCTACGAGTAAATTTAACCAAGGAGGTTAAGGACTTGTACTCGGAAAATTATAAAACATTGATAAAAGAAATCAAGGAAGATACAAACAAGTGGAAGCATATACCGTGCTCATGGTTGGAAAGAATAAACATCATTAAAATGTCTATATTAACCAAATCAATTTATAAATTCAATGCAATACCAATTAAAATACCAATGACATACTTCAAAGATATAGAAGAGATATTCCAAAAATTTGTATGGAACAAAAAAAGAACGAATAGCCTCAGCAATCTTAAAAAGAAAAAATAAAGCAGGAGGTATCACGCTTCCGGTTATCAATGTTTACTACAAGGCCATTGTACTCAAGACAGTCTGGTCCTGGCATAAGAACAGGCACATAGATCAATGGAACAGAACAGAGAACTCAGAAATAAACCTACACCTTTATGGACAACTGATATTTGAGAAAGGAAGAAAGAACATACAATGGAGTAAAGATAGCCTCTTTAACAAATGGTGTTGGGAAAATTGGACATCTACCTGCAAAAAAATGAAACTAGACCATCAACTTACACCATTCCCAAAAACAAACTCAAAATGGATAAAAGACTTAAATGTAAGCCGTGAAACCATAAACATCTTAGAAAACATAGGCAGCAAGCTCTCTGACATCTGTAGCAGCAATATATTTACCGATTTATCTCCACAGGCAAATGAAATAAAAGATAAGATATACAAATGGGACTATATCAAACTAAAAAGTTTTTGCACAGCTAAAGACAATAAGAACAGAATAAAAAGATAAACCACACAATGGGAGAACATATTCGACAACACGTCTGATAAAGGGTTAATAACCAAAATTTATATAGAACTTATAAACCTCAACATAAGGAAGACAAACAATCCAATCAAAAATGGGCAAACGAAATGAATAGAAATTTCTTCAGAGAGGACATACACTTGGCCAATAGGCATATGAAAAAATGCTCAAAGTCACTAATCATTAGAGAAATGCAAATTAAAACCACAATGAGATATCACCTCACACCAGTCAGAATGGCACTCATCAGCTAAATGACACAGAACAAGTGCTGGCGAGGATGTGGAGAAAAGGGAACCTTTCTGCACTGCTGGTGGGAATGCAGACTAGTGCAGCCACTGTGGAATACAGTATGGAGATTCCTCAAAAAATTAAAAGTCGAACTACCTTTTGACCCAGCTATCCCACTTTTAGGAATATACCCTAAGAATACCATAGCACTGTTCGAAAAGAAGAAATGCATCCCCATGTTCATGGCAGCATTATTCACAATAGTGAAGATCTGGAAACAGCCCAAGTGTCCGTCAGAGGACGAGTGGATTAAAAAGCTTTGGGACATATATACTATGGAATACTACTCAGCCAGAAGAAATGATGACATCGGATCATTTACAACAAGGATAGACCTTGATAACATTATACAGAGTGAAATAAGTAAAACAGAAAAAAACTGAGAACAGTATGATTTCATACATAGATGGGACATAAAAATGAGCCTATGAAACATGAACAAGAGTGTGGGGGTTATAGGGTGAGGGGAGGGAGGAGAGTTTGAGAGAGGGGGGAGGGGAGGGGCACAAAGAAAACCAGATAGAAGGTGACAGAGGACAATTTAACTTTGGATGATGGGTATGCAACATAATTGAATGATAAGATAACCTGGAGATGTTTTCTTTGAACATATGTACCCTGATTTATTAATGTCACCCCATTAAAATTAATAAAAGAAAAAAAAGAAAAATAATTGAGCTATAATTAGCATATTTACGGTGTATAACAATGGTTCAATATTTATGTATATTGTGACATGATCATCAAATAAGGCTAGTTAATATCCACCCAGTTTAGTTTTTCATTTTGCCACCTGTAGCTAATTTTTTCAGCTTTTTTGAGGTATAATGGACAAAACTTTAAGGTATTTAAAGTATACATCATAATGATTTGATATGAGTACATTGTGAAAAGATCCCCCCCATTAATAATATGCCCATCCTCTCATATTTTTCATTTTTTGTGAGTGTTTTTCATTTTTTTAAGAATGTGACACCAGATGTCCAAGATGCATAGATTAGAGTGCGACTCTACACTTGATTCTTTACTCATTTATTACTCTACTCAGTTAGCAGTTATTTGGCTCCTGGCACTGTACTGGGTGTGTGGAGGGGTGGGGAGGTGATGAGGAATAAAAGGCAGGCCTAGCCTCACCTGTGGTGGCGCAGTGGATAAAGCCTCGACCTGGGAACACTGAGGTTGTCAGTTCAAAACCCTACACTGGTCTGGTCAAGGCACATATGGGAGTTGATGCTTCCAGCTCCTCCCCCCTTTCTCTCTCTCTCTCTCTCTCTCTCTCTCTCTCTCTCTCTCTTTCTCTCTCTCACTCTGTGTCTCCTCTCTAAAAATGAATAAAATAAAAAGAAATTAAAAAACAATTTAAAAAAAAAGGCAGGCCTAGTATGGACTCACTCGGAGGAAATACACAGATGGACACAGTTGCACTACACCCGGGTAAGTGGTTTCAGAGAAATGGAGATGGAGCGGCTGCTGAAAGGCACCGAGAAAGAAGCAGCTATTGGCCTGGGAGAAATTGGGAAGGATTTCATTCAGGACAGAATACTTGAGCTGCCCTAAAAAAATAAAGTTTTCCATCAATGAAATTGGCTGTTCATTCCAGGCAGAGGGTACTTGACTATTACGTGCAAAAACTCACGTGGTTAAAAGGTCTGAGAGACTGTTGACTGGAATGCGTATGTGGTGTGTTTTGGAAGAGACCTGCTCTAGAGTATCTGGCAGGTTTTACGATTTCACTGCTTAGTAGCTCTTAAATATGAACAAGTTCCGTGATCTTGCCTGAGTATTTTTGTTTTCTTCCCACTTGAAATAGCTGCTTTTTTGTTTTGTTGCGAGAATTGAGTGATATGTTAAGCGTGGCATGTTTAAGACCAGAGTAAATACTAGCTTAGCTATTAATACAGTAATAAATCTAGTCGGAGGACGAGCCAGGAATAAGATAGAGATTGCTTCTAGCTGTGTGTCTCTCCACATCTACCCACTAAGATGAGCCTTTAACTACATGTCCTGTGATGTTCCATCTCTTCAAAAATCCAGTGGCTTCCCATCAAGAGTAAATTAACTTCCTACCGTAGCCTAAAAGGCCCTGTGTGGCATGCCAGTGTATCTCTCCCTACCCCACAAAACCAGAACATGAATCTTACTGGTCTCAAATAAATACAAACATGCTCCTGCCTCCAGGCCTTGGCAGTTTCCTTCTTCTGGAAAGTTCCCTCAAATACCCCTGGATTCGCTCCTTCATTTGATCAAAGAAGCCTCCCCTGACTGCCACCAGTCCTCATGCTTTTATTCTTTTCCTCTTCACTCCAACTTTATTTTTCTCCATGTTAAGGGCAGGGAGTTTGTTTTATTCACTGTTTTCTAACCCCCGGCCCCAAACTAGAATAGTGCCTACGAGGAATTTAAAGTGCTACATAAATATTTGTGCTCTGAGTGAGGCTGAGAAAGGGGTTGGGGGCCACTTAATATGCTCAGCTACGAATTTTGGATTTTATCCTGCAGGCAAAAGGGGATCAATGTTTTTAATGCAGAATAAATGAACATCAACTCTTTGTTATTTATTAGTCCCTACGTTATTGGTGGTTGCAGTCAAGTTGAACTTTTTACCAAATGCTACCACCAATCATTTTCCTCTTTCGACTAGTTTGTTCTTATGAACTGATCCCGTGGCATAAATGCATTATTTAGTCATTTCTTTGGGGAGTAAAGAAAGCTAGAGGGCAGGTCTTATTTTTTGTCCAGAGCTGTAGTGCTGCTTTTACTGAGGTTCCTATTATGTTTAAGTTGTAAAATAAGTTTCCTGGATATCGGTTTTATTTTATATAATGCTCAGAGGGCTATTGATTTGCCATAGGTTGCAGTGGTAAAAACTATCTGATTTACTGAATGCTCCACTTGGGTTTTTGGAAAAGAATATTAGAAGACAAACGAGCACAAAGAAGTTTCTTGGAGGGGGGCGGTATTCAGGAACTCTGATGAGAGAGAGGAGAATATCCTGCTTACTGGGCTCAACCAGGGCGGAAGAAAATATGATCACGCCCTGAACAAACCAGTGATTCAGCACCGCCTCAAATCACTGAAGTCCTCATTTTTTTTAGATGTAGGGGAAATGTGAAAATTTTATTCAGAAACATGTATTTCATTATTGAAAGTTAAAGCACAATCAATATTCTGAAAACGAGCCATGTGTAGCCAATGTTTTCCAAATTTCTGTTGTTGGTTGTGTGTGTGTGTGTGTGTGTGTGTGTGTGTGTGTGTGTGTGTGTGTAGTTTTGAATCAGGTTTCTTAGGAGGGTTTAAAATTTAAATGTAATGTTTACTCCTGTGTTAACTAGGCTGCCTTGAGCAAGTTGCAGCTTTAAGTACCTGCCCCACACTGTTGTATGGATACAATAAATAATGCTCCTTAAGTGCTTGCTTAGCGCAATGCCTCACACATAGTAAGTGCCCAGAGTATGACTGGTAAATTCAACTGTGTTTGTTTTCCCAATTTCAGTTGATTATAATTGTTTGTTGCCATTCATCTGCCTGTGTATGGATATTTTATAGAAATAGGTATCGGTCAGTGTAAGGACTGTTTAAAAATTTCCCACTAGAGGGCACTGTCTAATTTGGAAGTAAGATCAGATACTGCCTGGTTGACTCACTAAAGACTTAATCTGGCTTTGAGCTCAGCACCTGGCATTAATTCTCCAGTTACACCTCTTGAAGGCTGAGCTGGAATATATTAAGAAATACTCTTACCTTCCCCACCTTTCCCACACCAAACTATAACTGTTTTGTTTTGAGGAGGGAGAAGCTTCTCTCTGCATTCTGTAAAACAGGTATATTTTTTAGACTTGGTGGCATTATGATTTGGACTCCAGTTCTATCCTCTAGTATGCTTCAACCCGAGTTTCTCTTAGACCACTCACTGACTTGCACTGTGCCAGCTCTATTCCTCCTTATCCTCCCCATTCTCACATAATAAAAGGGTGTTTGAGCCTTGGCACATGCTTCTGCTGTTGTAAAGGGATGGCCCTTGGAAGAATAATAATTAGCTTTGGGTCTTCAGCAGAACATTGTGAATTGGGTGTGTTACTTCTCCTTGAGGTCTCCTTCTATTCATATGATCAAAGCATGTTTAGTAAATGAAACCAGTGGCTGTAGTTTCCTCAAAATCTCTTATTTGAAGTCAGGGAGAAAAGGTGTGAAGTGGGGAAAGAGAAATAGCAACAAAAGGTAAAAATAAAAACTGATAACATCACTATTTGGAACTAATAAATCCCGCTTAGGTTAATCTTTTCATGGGTGAGTTGAAGCTTCAAATTCCTACCTGGTGACCATGCCTTCAAAGTAACTGCAGATGTTATAACATACAAATCCTTACTGCTTTCTGCTTTGTTTTAGTCTGTATACAGAATGTCAATGTGAGGGGCCTAGTTACTGTCAGGTCTCCACTTAGCCATAGCCATCAAGGGGAGTCCCCAAACGTGACAGGGTGAGTGGGATATAGATAAGGGTGAGGGGTAGAGTGGAGAATCTGCTAAGGGATTCTGCAATGCCCACTGGGGACAGTAGGGGGCTCCCCTTTGAGCCATTTTTGTAGAGTCCTGAATTGAAAATCTAGGGTCTGGATCCCTAGTAGCCTGATTTTGGATTCTAGAAATGTCTATATTTGATAGTATCAATTTTTCATAGTGTTCTCTCTACCCAGAGTCTCAGATTAAAATCAAGGTCAAACTCTTAGCATTAACTGTGTATCAGGGGTCACTCTGGCTATTGGAAGGCGTCACTTGCCAAGAATGACCCAACACAATTGGGCAGTATCTTGCCAATGACCACATCTTGACTTCCAATAAAAGGGGGGAAGGGTATAAATGCTGTTAATAATAAAGGGCTTTCCCCAAAGCTACTGGTTTAATTAAAAGTGAGCAACCATGGGTTCTACGGGAACTAGATTATAAACAATCATAGAAGTAATCACACTTTTTTATAAAACAGTACCCACCCTACCTGGAACAGAAGGCAATAAATGGTGATGAACTGGTTCTTATCACACATCTTTCCTGGTGATCCTAGGAACAAAATCTGAGTGTGGACACCAATGTATTCTAGCATGAGGGCAGGCAAATGATGACCCACAGATCGAATCTAACCTGCTGCTTGGTTTTGTACAGTTTGCATGCTAAAAATGTTTATTATTTTTTACATTTCTAAATGGTTGAATAATTTTTTTTAGAGGTTTTTTATTTTATTTATTTATTCATTCATTTTAGAGAGGAGACACAGAGTGAGAAAGAGTTTGAAAGGGGGGAGGAGCTGGAAGCATCAACTCCCATATGTGCCTTGACCAGACCAGTGCAGGGTTTTGAACTGGCGACCTCAGTGTTCCCAGGTTGACGCTTTACCCACTGCGCCACCACAGGTCAGGCCCAATGGTTGAATAATTTTAAAAGAATATTTTATGACACCAAAATAAAACACATTCTATATCACCATTACTAGAGACTAAGCACTCATCACAATATTTACAACTCACATCAAAGTGACAGTTAATTAGAAAAAAAAATTTTAAATCATCACAGTAGAATTTCTTGACAAGAATAAGTGAAAAAGAGGCTGAAGCCACGGTAAGTTTAGAGTGGCTTGTTAGCTAAATAAGGAAAACTACTGATAGTGGGCTAATGAAATACTGACTGATTGCAACAACTGAAGAAATGGGTCCAAAGAAAATAAACTTGTTTAAGATTATAAGCCTTTTGAGGAGCATAGTTGACCAAAGAGTTGACAACATGGGAAACAACATTAATATTCAATTAAAAATCAAGGCGAATGATTTAAATAGTTTTTCTTGACTCCTGATGAATACAAAAAGATGTTACTGGTCTACTAAGTGTTAGGTTGCTAAAAACGGGATGCACATGGCCTGATGTGTTTTTAAGGAATTTATTTATGCATCTGAGCACAGACGGGCTGAGACCCTAGTGGTGGCAGCAGCAATAGGATGAAAAGATTCAGCCTATATAGAACTGAATTTGGCTGTGTTTCTCACTGCAGGGGGTTAAACAATAAAAATCATTAAACAATAGATGGGGGTAGTGGTAAAGCAACAGAATGTCCAGTAAGTGAAGGGGGTAACTAGCTGGCAGAATGTCCAAGGGTCCGGCGGAGGTAAGACATCAACCAGGACTGCCCAGATGGAGAGCTACAGGAACTGCCTTGGCGCTGGGTCACCTCAAGTTCATCCTGGCTAGTTGAGGCCTTTGGTAAGGGGCCGTGGACCTGTACCTAACAATGAGATTTTTTTTTTTTAATTTCAAAAGTCAGTGCTGACATTGAAGTGAAAGAAGAATTATCCTCTATGAATAATCTGTATATTATAATTAAAGGAGAAATATTTCAAAGAAGTTGAGAAAAATTCATCAGTAAACATGAAGTGGAATCTGCTAAGATGTATTACACCTTCCAGTTATAAAAATATGTGTGATGCAGAAAAACAGCTTAGTTCACAAATTTGCAAATCTTGTGAAAATGTAAGATGTTTAAAGCTTATTCACGGTATTATTCATTAGCAGGAGCTTTGCAGAATATGTGAGTCGACCATGTGTTACTGAAACAGCAGCATCAATGGTGAACTTTGTTTGCTCTTGTGGACTTCACCTTCATCAGTTTTGTGAATTTTTGTCAGCCATCTATGTCTTGCCCTACCACACATCAGTTTGATGTCTCAGTAGTAGCAAAATTTTGTAGTGATTTTGAAAAAATGGAACACTGAATAGCTTTGGAAATTAGCTTTTCAGGCAGACCTAACATTTCCTAAAGAATTCAACCTATAATTGTGAGGCAAACATCTATTATATACAAATATTAAACTGTAGTAATCAATATGATGACAACCAATGTTGCTTGAATCTTAAGTAATGTCAAACACTTGCCATGCTTTCAAATGTTAAAGCAAGAATCCAGATCTTCACTCCTACACAGACTTGTGGCGGATATAATTTTCAAGCTCAAACTAATTCCAGGGCATTTTTTTGGATCTCCATGGAAGAACAAAGGAAATTTCCAAATTAAAAAATCCAAATGATGGTGGAATTTAAGAGCATTTTCTTCAATTGTAGGTGACTAATGTAATGATGTGTTTAAAAAGGCAAATATCGAGAAAAGAGTCTAATAGAATTCTATAAATGCTTCCCAAATGATGAATGTTCTCAATAAAAATAATATGCTTGTGGAATTTGTCAGTAACTATCTGTGTGAAAAGACTTTGCTTTCAAAGTTAAAATGTATAAAATCCCAGATAGATGAGCATTAACAGTTGAACATTTGTGATTGGTTTTGATAAGGAGGACCATCAACTTTGAATCCTAATTAAGCAAAATGTTACCTGCCCCAAAAGAATTCAAATTATTTTCTATTTAGACTTGTATTACAAAAAAAGTACTCATTATTGTTTTGAATTTTGTGAAAACACTCATGGAAATTTATTATTTCTCTTGTTTGAGAAATAACTATATAATATCTTTGATTTTTTTTTTTAACAGGGACAGAGAGAGAGTCAGAAAGAGGGATAGATAGGGACAGACAGACAGAAACGGAGAAAGGTGAGATGCATCAGTCATTAGTTTTTGTTGAGATACCTTAGTTGTTCATGGATTGCTTTCTCATATGTGCCTTGACCGCAGGCCTTCAGCAGACCCAGTAACCCCTTGCTCGAGCCAGCGACCCTGGGTCCAAGCTGACGAGCTTTTTTTTGCTCAAACCAGATGAGTCCACGCTCAAGCTGCCTCAAACCTGGGTCCTCTGCATCCCAGTCCGACGCTCTATCCACTGCGCCACCGCCTGGTCAGGCAGTAATATTTTTGATTTTGCTTCTTGGACCACAAAGACAAAAATATTTACTATCTGATCCTTTATAGGAAGATTTGATTGACCTCCCTGCTCAAGAGGAATGTTCTTGGAACATTGAATTGGGGCATAATTCTTTAAGTACATGGCAGAAATATACATTGACTTCGTGGTGACTCAATTACAGCCTGAGTCCTGAAGTTTCCTATGTAGTTTAAATTCTTATTGCTAGATTATTTTCCCCAGAGACTTCTGCACAAGGACCAGAACCCCAACAACAACAAATGATTAAACTGTAAACATACAAAATTTAAAACCTAACTTTTCCAAGTATTTAAATGATGGCAAACAGACTAATTAAATTCCTTGAAGTAATATAAACTTCAATTTCAAACTAGTTTATATGATTCTTTTGATCCCTTCAAATAGATAAAAAGTATGTCAATACAATAATTTTAAAATTATTTTTAGAGTTGGTTAAACCATAACACATCAACACTATTATTTAATTCATTATTTCTGTAGTAGGTCCTATACTTTCTAAGGGTTATTGTAAGGCTTTTTTAATGGTTTCCTAGGGTTTTGACATTTTGATTCTTACTCAGGTTTTATCAATTTTATGTGATGTTGCAGGAACTGAATGTCAACAGTTCATTATTGGTTGAGATCTTGGACCTGCTTATAGGAACATAAACGGAATACCTTTTTTCCTTTTTCCACAATTACGTCATGAGTTTTACATTTTATATCATGAGACCTTAAGTACTTATCTTTCATATGGATTTCAACTTTCAAAACTTGGCAATTTTCTCCAGAAATAATTTAACCTTTAAATTTACCATGGCCAGTAGTGCTGGAGCCATTGTTCTGTTATTATTGACTTGGTATGTTGTCATTTTTAAAACACATGCTCTTAAAGAATTTTATCAGAATTAATAAAACCATTTACAAGTTTTTTTCTTCTAGGTGATGAGGATTGCCTGTATACTTATCCTTTCTGTTTAGGAATTCAGCTCATCTGTCCTTTTGGAACACAAAGCTGAACCCTCTTTAGCTGGTAATTGTGTGTAATCACAGGTGCTGATTAACTGTTGAGCTCATCTTCCTTCCAGTTATTATGTGTGAACTTTGGTGCTCCCCAGTGCTTCCTGGTATGGGCAGAGTATCTGCCTTCTCAGGATTACTCAACTCACTCACCGTTCCAGTTCCTTGTGTTTACTGTGGTGTCTACATAACAATCACTATATAATTAAGAAATGCATATATCATTCATAGAAGAAATAAGGCCCCTATATATTAGTATATTACTACTCTTCTACTTATTAAAATATAGGCTATGTTGTATTATATTTCTCCTTTTATATTACAACTACCTTTATCAACACTTTATATTACCTTTTATCCTTTGTGTATCATTGAATTTAGAGCCTCTTACAGGTTCAATATGTTCCAATTAACCACAGTAAAACCATTATTTGAAGCTCAAATGCTCATATTCTAGCTTGTTGAGGGCCTTTGAAAGCCTCATTGGTGTTGACATTCTAGAAAACATCATCGCTTCCTGGAAACAACAGGATGTTCCAAACCTTGATTTTTTTCCTGCCATAAAGCATAGTTATAACCTCCTCTCAAAGAAGCAGGAGATCTTGTTCCTCATAGCAGAGGGTTCCGGTAGAGACCAAAGTCTGGACACTAGAGAAGCACATAAGAGTATATGGAGGGCAAATGTAAAACTACTACAGGTATTGTTTTTAGTAGTGGCAGAGCTAGAAATGTCTACACAAATTCACCTTGATTTTTCTTAATCAGCACATCCTATTACTATACCATAACTTATAAAAACATTTCTGTATATGATCTTACCAGTCACTGAGGTTTGCACCTACTTAACAGCATTCTAGAAAGGGTAAGATAAAGGGAGACTGATGGAGGCTGGATGCATAGATCACTAGTTGGTAATGGTTTGTGGGAAGGACGTGGTCATACTGAATGTAAAGATTATGTCATAATCAATCTTCGTTCATTTAGCCCATTAAATACCAGGTCTTATGCTAAGCTTAAATGATGATGTCTCTGCTTTATGTAGTCTATAATTTGGCCATGGAGGCATTCATATAACAATTAGCTGAAATGAGGGCTTCATCTAAAATATACAAGGTGTCCTTAATGTGTTACAGGAGTGCTTAACCATATCTGGGGACATAAAGCATTTAGGTAGACAGGAACAAGGAAGTGACACTTGGCAGGTGGGTGGGAAAGACCAGTGAACCCTGCTCAGAAGGAGGATATTGAATTTGGGGACATTAAAGGGCCCATAGAGACAGGAGATGAAATTGTAGCTATTGAAAGCTTGTTGTTTTTAACCCTTTGAGTAGTAAGTTTTTTTTCATATTCACTGACCCCAAGTGTGAGTTTTTTTAATAGTTCCAGTTTTATTAACTTAAAATCATGTTTATTTGATAACAACTTATAAAAACAAGAAGAACATACATTTATTTGCCTTTTTTAATGTTGCCTTACACATTATTTATTTATTTAAATTAATTTTAATGGGGTGACATTGATAAATCAGGGCACATATGTTCAGAGAAAATATTTCCAGGTTATTTTGACATTTGATTATGTTGCATACCCATCACCCAAAGTTAAATTGTCCTCCGTCACCTTCTATCTGGGTTTTTTTGTGCCCCTCCTCTCTCCCCCCTCTGTCACCTCCCCCTTCCCCCAGGGTAGCCAGTACACTACTCATGTCTCTGAGTCTCATTTTTTAAAAAATTTTTCTTTTTTATTTTATTCATTTTAGAGAGGAGACACAGAGTGAGAGAGAGAGAGAGAAAGAGAGAAAGGGGATAGGAGCTGGAAGCATCAACTCCCATATGTGCCTTGACCAGACCAGTGCAGGGTTTTGAACTGGCAACCTCAGTGTTCCCAGGTCGACGCTTTATCCACTGTGCCACCACAGGTCAGACTCTTGAGTCTCATTTTTATGTCCCATCTATGTATGGGCTCATATAGTCCTTAGTTTTTTCTGATTTACTTACTTCACTCAGTATAATGTTATCAAGGTCCATCCACGTTGTTACAAATGTTGCCTTACACATTTTTAAAATAAATCGATCATGGTCAGGAGGCACAGAGACGTGCATGAACGTTCGTACTACTCAAAGGGTTAAGGAAATCATTTATTATTTTTCTTCCAAAGCTTTGTGAATGAAACAAAAATAAGGATCAAAGGCTCAAAGTTTATAAACTTAGTTTAGTCTAAGAATGCAAAAGAGGTGAGAATGTGTCACCATGGTGATGGTGACGGCAGTCAGAATGTCAGAGTGTGTCCATAAATATGCACTGACATTATTTACAAGTTCCCCCAGACCCATATGACTGTCTCAGAGATTTGGCATTCATTTCCCATGGTCTCACATTACATATGTGGCTCATTAGTCAGCAAGACATTGGAACGACACAGAGATCTTTTGGGGGGTATATTTATTTTTTCCTTAAGTCAGCTGCTATAAAAATGGGAAAACCTCAGTTTATTTACTGAGGGTAGGAATCATGGTATATGTTTTCTGGTGTTCTTCTCAGCAAACTCTCTTAATTCTATTCAAGGGTTAGGTCTTAACACATCTCTCTGGAGTGGACTACCAGGAATGGGTAAAGATTTGAAGGAAGAATGGTCTGGAAGCCCTGTCAGGAATGTGAGAAATCTGGATGAATATTTCTTTCTTTCTGAAGGAGGGAGACTAGATGACTGACCTAGCTTGTCACCAATAAAGTTGAACTAGCATAAAACTCTATCTTTTTGGAAATTTTACCAAACTCCAGACATAGCCTGTCCTGGTCACCTTATTAAACTTGCTCCCTCCACCTGACCTGTGGTGATGCAGTGGATAAAGCTTCGACCTGGAATGCAGAGGTTCCTGGTTAAAACCCCGGGCTTGATGTTTCAAGGCACTTATGAGAAGCAACTACTATGAGTTGATGCTTCCTGCTCCTTCCCACTTCTCTCTCTCTCTCTTTCTGTCCTCTCTCTAAAATCAATAAAAAAATTTAAAAGTAAAATAAAAGGAAGTTACTCCTCCAACACCACACACTCCTGACTCCCCTGCTTATTTTTTTTCCCCAGAGCACATCCCTTTCTAATCTAGTATTTGTTGCCACTTTTTATTTATTTGTCTGGCTCTTCTACTAAAGTGTAAGCTGCACATAGGCAGAGGATTTTTGTCTCTTGCATTCACGGATATGTCCCGAGTCCCTAGAACAATGCCTGGCACACACTAGGCATTCAGTCAATGTTGAATGAATACACATGAGCAATAGTAGAAATTTTCTGCTGTTGGGCTTGGCTGATCTTGTTGTTCATATCATTATTCAGCAGGCTTCCTTGAATTATCCTTTTCTTTCTTTCTTTCTTTCTTTCTTTCTTTCTTTCTTTCTTTCTTTCTTTCTTTCTTTCTTTTTGTGACAGAGACAGAATCAGAAAGAGGGACAGATAGGGACAGACAGGAAGGGAGAGAGATGAGAAGCATCAGTTCTTCGTTGTGGCATCTTAATTGTTCATTGATTGCTTTCTCATATGTGCCTTGACGGAGGGGGCGGGGGGCTCCAGCAGAACAAATGACCCCTTGCTCAAGCCAGTGACCTTGGGATCATGCCAGTAACCATGGGATTCAAGCCAGTGACCTTTGGGCTCAAGCCAGTGATCATGGGGTCATGTCTAAGATCCTATGCTCAAGCCAGTGACCCTGCACTCAAGCTGGTGAGCCTGTGTTCAAGCTGTCCTCAGGGTTTCGAACCTGGGTTCTCCAAGTCCCAGTCTGACACTCTATCCGCTGCGTCACTGCCTGGTCAGACTGTCCTTCTTTTTTAATATGCTGTTAGAATGACACTATAAATTACATAGGAAACACTTATTTTGGGGAACAAATAACCAGAATATTGAATGTCTTGCATTTGTCAATGAACTCTTGAAAAAATGGGAGTGTTGGAAAGCTAGTATTTGAATTTTATTTCTCAAAATAATTGTATCCCCAATTCAAGGGGGCCATTTAATACAGCTTTGCTTTTATACACATGAGGAAACTGACTTAGCAAGGTTAAGGAACTAGTTCAAGATTAGATTGCTAGGTAGAACTGAGTGAATAGAATATTTTTATTTTCTTATCACAAGTTCAAAGCCCCTTTCCAGTGTTTTCTGACACTTATTATTTCAGAAGCCCATACCCAGATAACACCTGTAGTGTTAGAGTTCTTTCTGAAAACATTCCGGAATAACAGTTAAAAGTGCGGTGTGGGAGCTGTGGGAATATTTATTATGATTTTGTCCACAAAGATCTGGAATTTAAATCTATGGCATTGATTTTAAAGTAATAAATATTTTTAAATTATTGTTTAAGTTTTATCTGTAGGGCCAGTAAGGTGATTTCCTCACCTTGTTTTCCGGGTACCATAAAACAATGTTTCTCATGTTTAATTTTCCTTGTGCATTTGTTGACGGGAATAAATCATTACATTGTAAAGTCTGTGAGGTAAGGGTCCACGTTTCCTCTGATTTTGCTAACTCTCCTCAGTATCTTATATATAGTACATTCTCATATATCTATGATATCCAGTAGTCATCTGAAAGTTCAGCAGTAGATAAGCGCTTATATGAGAACATTGATCAATCTTGTTACTGGTAGACATGCAAAAGGAAGTAATCAGAAGGAATTTCCCAACATGTCTTTACTAGCCTTTCCACCTGAATTATTACAGGAGGCAGATAACTTAGAGATAGGGAGGCTGCAGATATTTTCCGACTGGATCATAGCAGTAAAACCTTTGCCTACCAACATGGCATAAAGAGAGTACCTGGTTGACTTAGTTTTTATAAGGAAAACAATATTTTGTGATTGGCTATATTCCAGGAGAGTAAACTCAAGTCATTTAATGAAGAGTTATATCTTAATATATACTCAATTTATCCCTTTGGTAGATATTACAATCAGCAGCTCTTAGTTGTATATAAACTGTAATTTAAAAAAGTTATTAAAACTACAAAACAAAAGAAAAAAGAGAAAATCTGGGTTTTAGTTAACAATTCTACTAGCTTCATATACACAGGTCTTTTTAGTCTAATTTTCTAATTTGCAAAATAAGGACAAGTCAACAAATCATTTGAGGTAATGGGGGAAGATGTAGTACTTTGAATTATTAAGAGAGGTTAGAGATGGTTTAGAATTCAAGGTGTTCTTCCACCATATTAAAATATAAATATTATTGAAATACAAGGCTACTTGTGCCTATTGAAGAGAAACACAGCTAACATTAATTGGGCATTTACTATGCACAGGCACACAGCCAAGTGCTTTACATATATTAGCTGATTTCATCCTCTCACACATTTATGAGGGTGACATTCTTAGCCTGTTTGTATAGATTAAGAATTTGAGGCACAGGAAATCTCAGGTCACACAGCTAATCATTGACAGAGTTAAGAATCCAACCCTGGTGGTCTTTCTCCAGAGTTGGTGCTCTTAACCACTCCGCTATAAAGAGGACACACTGGTGTAGCCATACCAACTAGCTACTCCTGTTGTGACTGCTCGGTGTCTGTGCCCTATAGGTGGTTAAGTATTTTGGGTATAAACCTGGCCACTGATGAATAAAAATGTTTGTGTTTTCTAATTATCTTGGAATTGATAAGTATTATCTTTGAGAACATAAGGGAACCTCAGGAGATATTTTAAGGTATTTATTATCAGAGCCACAAGAGTTAAAAAGTTTGCATTAAAGTGTTTAGCTTGTTTTGTGAATTGTTCTTACCCACATTGAGGCATTAACCCATGTTTGTCTTTGGCAACAACATGTAAGTAGAATGGTTCTTGTTTAAAAGCAATTGTTAGATATGTGGTTAGGCGTGTTACAAGGAAATCTAAACGGGGTCATCAGTATCCCACTCTTTCTGTAAACCGGGCACCTACTGGCTGATTTGACTGCTATTTGTAGAATCAGGTCAGTTTACAATTCTGCCTATTTCCACCCTGGTCCGCTAAGCATTTCTGGCCTAATAGAAAAATCTTCATTTCTGAGGGTTTTGTGAATGGCTGGCATACACTCTTCTTGGGAGTCTCTGGGCTATGCCATGGAGTTATAGTTACATGCCCTAAAAAGCTTTTGATAATATTCTTTCTTTCAGTCCTGCTTCAATTCACTTTGAACTATTTGCATGTCATATACCAAAGGCACGAGGTTCTCCTGCGGCAAAGAGTTGTAGGAAAAGCTCTGGCCAAAAGAGGAGAGCTGGACTTCTGTTTCAGATCTGCAGGTGGCTTTGGGGAAAATAGACTCTTTTGCCCTCTGTTCTTATCGGCAGCGATCCAAAGGACTTCACCCAGCTGTAGCCTTCTTTGGGTCAGTGCTAAACTGAGTTTCAGTATAGCTTGGTTGATGCTTTGCTTATCTTGTCATTTAAACCAGTGCTAAATGTAGCTCCCAGATAATGCTGTTGTCAGAGGGTTGTGTTTTCATACTTGCAAGAAAAGAAAGGCAAAACATGAAATTGTGTAAAACTTGCTTTGAGAATTCACGTAGTGCCATTTGTTAATAAGACCAGAAAAAATTGTCAAAGTATATTTCACTGAGTCTGAGACCAATCGTTGTAAAACGCATCCCAGCTAACAACTGCACAAGGAAAATTAAACAGGAAAGTTATATTCAATGGTACCCTGATAACCAGGAGAAGCACCTTACTGGCCCCACAGATAAAGAGTTATTTTAGCCTGACCAGGTGGTGGTGCAGGGGATAGATCATCACCCTGGGACATAGGAAACCCAGGTTCGAAACCCCGAGGTCACCAGCTTGAGGGTGGGGTTGCTGGCTTGAGTGTGGAATCATAGACATGGCCTCATGGTCACTGGCTTGAGCCCAAAGGTCACTGGCTTGAAGTATAAGGTTGCTGGCTTGAGTAAGGGGTCACTCTGCTGTAGTCCCCCTCCTCCGGTCAAGGCACATATGAGAAAGCAATCAATGAACAACTAAGGTGCAACAATGAAGAATTGATGCTGCTCATCTCTCTTCCTTCCTGTCTGTCCCTCTCTCTGTTTTGATGTCTCTCGCTAAAATATATATATATATATATATATATATATATATATATATATTATTACCTCAAAATCTATGCCAGACATTTAAATTCTAGGCATTGCCAGAAAAGATTATATTGGTATGGGGCACTGATGTGTCTCAGATTTGATGGGATATGGTAGGAAAGCCACCGTGTAAACATAGACGAACCTGAAGCCTCATTGGCACCTGAGCTGCTAGATCCAGATTTAGTCTACACTGTCCCCACAGGGGATAGGCTAGAAATAGGGAGGACAACGGAGTTGCCCCATGTGCCTGCCTAGCGAAGCCACGCTAGGACCCGGGGGCTCTGCTCAGAACGATGCTTTCCGGGAAGACCTGCCCTTCCTTCTGACCCACCGACCCACCGCGGACACAGCCACTCTTCTCTGCCCTAGCAACACCTGCACATCTGTCCTGACAGCTCACCTAGGGGTCATGCCTTACTTTGTTTTTCCCACTGGACTGTAAGCTACTCAAAGACCTCTTCTGTCGTGCAGGAGTGGAATGCTGCCAGAGTGAGAGCGGGCGTTCAAAGTGCTCATTGAAGGAACAAGGGGAGGAAGATGGAAAGGAAAGGAGGATGGATGACGGCTTCGTGGATCTATCGCAGTGGTTTTCAGATTCCCCAGGCCACTGCTTGTCTCCAGCTAAGGTAAAGCAAATAGATTTTAAATAAATATTTAACTTTCAGGTAACAGAATTATTCAATAAGCCACGTAATAAAAGCAGTCGCCTTATTTAGAGGCAGGACGGATTTGGGTAAAAGAAGATTGTGCCATGCTAAAGCACCCACCGTGGGGCTCAGCAGAGAACCCGGGTCACGGAAGAATCTTTTGGTAAAGGGGGCTTTGCTCTGACACAAAAACTAGCTGTGTGATTTGGGGGGCGGTTACCATACCTCCCTCAGTGGGAGGAGGAAATGAACATGAACGTTAGCTGTTACTGTTATTATCTTTGTATGCGTCATCTCCGGGCAGAGTTGGGGACTACTGACGGTGTTTTATTGGCCTCTAATTGGCAATTATTTCTAGGTTGGCTTTTTTTTAAAATCAAGATGATAGTTTAAGAGGCAGCTTCCTGATTTCATTTCCTTAACTTTCAGCTCTATATAAGTACTCCCTGACTTAAGAATGGTCATGCTTCTCCTCTCTGGGACCTCAGGGATCACCCCATTTGGTAAAGCTACATTTCTCCACTTTTCTTTTTTGGTGAATTGCTTGCTCCTTTCTGCCAATGGACAATGCGGCATTTGAAATGCATGAAGATGCGACACAAAATGTTTTCTACCTGGGGAAGACAACCCCTATCTCCAGGATGGTAAGTTGGGGATTTACATCTTGAGATCAGCTCCCCTCAAAGCCTGTATGCAGAATTCCAGAAAGATCTCTCTTTGACCAGCTTTCCTCAAGCAACCCCCTTCATCCAGGCGGCATCTCCTGCCCTAAGTATTTCCTGGTTTGCTTTCTTGCTCATGAACTCAACTCACACCTCCTTTCACTCTTTGATGGCTCAACTCTCTATGCATTGTTGCTCATGGTATCAATGAGTTATTTTTGCTTATAACACCCTTATGCAATGTTAAACCGAATATGTCAATAAATGATTATGCTCAACAACGTATGCCATTTAAGAATGTAACAAGGACTAAGAACATTGGTGTTAGAATTATTAGTGATCAGAGCTATGCCTGCTTAGAGAGAAAGGCCGGGGACCCTGGAGACCTTCACGTCAATGCTTATGAGTATTGTTTTAACGGTCTGAGAAATGAGGGTAAATTGGTCCAAAGATCAGGGTGTGTTTTCTCTTGGCAATGTTCAGTAATGTGCTTGGTCATTTGCAGAAATAATACCGTAGTTTTTAGTGCATATTTGTAATGTGAAACCAGGACATAGTAACATAGGAATATATGGAAATATTGCGCTCAGACTTGGGAGATGGGCTAGTAGCTTAGTAAATGGAGGAGGGGAGTTTAACGAAGTGGTTTAAATGGAGGAGGGATGGAGGGAGAGAGACTGAGGTCAGTTAGGGCCTTTACAGTTCTTTACAGGGATGCTCCTTATTCCTTTGCCCGTATCTGTGCACATTCCTGTCCATGCAAATGTTTATGCACATTCTGGAATGAAGTTGTTTTTGGAAAATGCTCTTTATAACCTATTTAATTTTCAGGTGAAGAAACTGGCAAGTGAGACTAATTGACTGAATTGGAATGCGTTTTATAAATGAACTTATTTCATAAATGAACTGGCTACTTGATTTTCTAGTAACTTACGTGCCCCAGCTCTTCATGCTTTTATTTTTATTGTTTATTTGGATGTCAGCAAGATTTTTGTGTATGTATTTAGTTATATTCATATTTGCACATGTGTTATTTTACTGAGTATATTTGTCCCCAAAATGCATTTTCTAAAATAAAAAAGAAAATAAAGCAAATTGAGAAAGGAGGTGGTAGTTTTAATGCATCCAGAGTAGAGAATAATAGCTCCATTCTTCACAATTCCTCCCAGGACAAAAAGAGGCAGTGGTCCCTGATGAGTGTCTTCCTGGTGTGTCTCCTTGCCTGCACCGTGACCACAGCAGTAGGGGTCCTGATTCTCTCCTTGGTATACATCAACGACACTCAGCCCCATTCAGAGCCCAAACCACAAGAAACAATCCCGATGCTGCAAGAAGCTGTTGATCCCAAATTCCAGTTCCTCAATCATTTACCTAAATCCAAGGTATGAGTCACACCTACTGGGGAAAGCATTATTTACTCTCAATGGCTATTTTGCAACAAAGTCCCCATGGTCTTTTCACTAAGCTTTGTTCTCTCTAGATGAGAAGGGGGCAGGACCTGAACGAAGGGAGATGAGGGACGGGGAAGAGGGAAAGCTGAACTGATATTGGTCCCAGGCGGACATGTTCTTTAGGAGATAGATAGTTCTCTGGCAGGCTGGAGGGGAGAGTTGCAGATGGACACCCGAAAGCCCTCTATTCTCTTGTCAAGATAGGTATTCTTTTTATGTCTAGGTCCCTAGACAGCTAGAACAGCCTGGACCACCGTGGTCGTTCCTAGAGTGTTACAGACTACTTAGTCTTCCTTTTCTCTTTTGAACACCATTATTCTTCTCACCACCGCTGCCTCTTCTGTTGGCCTCCGACTCTCACTCTGTAGGCATGCTGGCCTCATGCTCCTCAGGTGGTGGTCTCCATGCTGATTGCTTGCCTATGACTTTTCAGGTGTTTGAGTTCCCTGGGGGTGCAATCCAGTGGGCCCGCTACAGAAACAATGTCAAAGACTATCTCAGCGTTGAAGAAGAGGCCTTTGGCAGCAGCTTGAACAGTCAGAGATCGCAGATGACTCTGGGGACCCTGAGAATAAAAGGCAATGGCCTCCGTGCTCCTCACTGGCACTTTAATGCCAATGAACATGGCTATCTCGCACAGGTAAAACCTTCTGCCCTTAAACATCTATGCTGGGTTGTCCTTGGGCTATTATTTTAGTTGTTGCAAATCCTACTTAAGCATTAGACAACATCCAGGCTTTGGCAGTGAACTCACTTAGATCAGTTAGCAGTGCCTTGAAGCATTAACCTGCTTGTTTTCATTTTTCTTGGCATCACGTTGAACTTCTTTCTTCAGTATGAAATAATTTTTCATGCACTCTTGTTAAAGTAAGATCAGCATTCACCCTTTAATCCACAGCTAAAACTGGTCGCTCTGCTCTAATGATTAAAGGAGGACAACCTTGTCTCTGAGGCAAAATAGCAGCGGCAGGGGTAACCAACTAGTTTGCAGACATTCAGCCTGGAGTCCCCAAGATAGGCCAACTGTGGTTCAGACCTTTCAGAATTTTCTGGAAGTCAAATGAAGTCGAGAGAGCTGAAGGTAAAAAGCATGTACTTCCTTGAATTTCAAATATTTCTACAGTCAGAAACTGGGGACACAGTAGTAACTAAGCTGTAAAGCCAGTATCCATAGCCACCATCACAGCTGCCTGGCCAGTGCAGATTCACATTAGATTTGGACAGTCAGTAATGAAACAATGGAGCCAAAAACTGGTGAGCAATCAGCTTTAATTCTAGCTTGCACCCGGCGGGCAAGTAAAAACACACACTGGGCTCCAAAACCCACTCACTCAGTGCTCACAAAGCTACTGACTTATCCGAGTTTCCTAGCATCAAAGGTTTCTAGCTCACTAGACTTATTCACCTCTATTTCCCATCTTCTCTCTGTACAAACTGGCTTCTTCCTTAGCACTCCACTACCTTGACTGCTTCTCCTCGCCTCCATGTGGCCTTAATCTGCTCTCCTCTTTAATGGTTTCTTGGTTCTCCTCAGGAACCAAGAGAGAGCAAGCTTACGATCTGCCCCACTTTATAGTGTAGAATCCAAACCTTTAATCCAATCTACAAACAAGGAAGTCTCTGATACAAAGTCACTTATCTGAGGCATAATGGGAGGATTCCTCATGAGAGTGCACCACCCCACATCATCCAATCAGTCAAGGGTGTGGGGAAAAGCTTACTCTTAAAACTTGCACGGGGGCAGTGCCATCTTTAACAAAGTGAGCATAATATATTTTATCTGCCCAACACTAAGCCCTCAATAGAACTTTGAGAATTTTGTCTTACCCCGGTAATCTTGTTAATAGATCAGCCACTTTCCTATGACATATTTTGCTTGTTGTTAATAAAACTCCATTTTATAAATTTTGAACATTTCATTCAATTTACAACAGGAAGAGAGATTAGAGGTTGACCTATATGAGTCCAAATCTTTTTATTTCTCATGCAAGAATAGGGCTCAGGAAGATTAAATGACTCTTGTCAAGATCAACTGTAGTTGCAGGCTAGACTGGGGCAAAGTCCATATTTTTTTTTACTTCTTTTCCACACGTGTAAAATATGTAAAAAAGGATAACCTTCAAAGGATTATCTGGCAGAGTGTTGGCAGAAGGAAAGGCAAAGGGGAAGGCAGTTACTTGAGCTTCCCTGGACAGGGCCCCCCTAAAAACAAAGTCCATGCCAGAGAAATGAGTCTGGACTAAATTCCAGCAGACAATAGTCTTGGGATCCCGCTCAGCTTTAGGCAGGCTGTTCTGAAAGTCCAGTGTTTATACTCTGCGCTTCAAAATGTGGGCTAGAATGTGCCCAAAAGGTGCAGACTTCCAGTTATAAAATAAATAAGTCATGGGGACATAACATACAGCATGGTGACTATAGTTGATAATACTGTATTGTTTATTTGAAAGGTAAGAGAGTAGATCTTAACAGTCCTTATCATGGAAAAAAAGGAATGTAACTTTATGTGGTGATAGATTTTAACCAGCCTGATTGTGGTGATCCTTTCACAATATATGCAAATATTGAATCTTTATGTTGCACACCTAAAGCTAATATAATATTAATTATAAATTAATTAAAAACATATAAAGTAATTCACCTATAGAAAAACATGTGGCCAGAATATTTTCTAGATTCCAGGACAATTGTCAGATCACTCGCTCTTACAACCAGGGTAAGGAACCAACCAACAGGATGTGAAGGAAGTTCCTCTCTGTACATTTGCCCATGGAGATGGCTTTTGCTTCTGCTTGTCTTTGTGAAAGCTTTGGAATGAGTGTCATGAGAGAAGCAGAGCAGCAGTGGTGACTAATGGAAAGCTGGTGGCCCTGCAGTGAGTGTCCCATTGGCCACTGTGCTTTTACTGCTTTGGGTCCAGAGTAGCTAATGCCCTGATAGGAAGAGATGCATACTCATACCGTTTGTTGCATGTGGACTTAGAGAGAGCTCTTTGGAGGCTCACCTTTCCTCTGTATCTCTCCCCTGTTTATTGTTTTGAGAGAGAGAGAGAGAGAGAGAGAGAGAGAGAGAGAGAGAGAGGGGAAGGGAGACAGAGAGAGAGAAAGAAAGAAAGGAATGGAAAGAGAGAGAGAGAGAAGCATCAACTCATTGTTTCACTTAGTAATTCTATTTAGTTGAACACTTATTGATGCTTCTTTATGTGCCCTGACTGGGAGTTGAACCTGTGATCTCAGCAGGCCAGGATGATGCTTTATACACTGAGCCATGAGCCAGGGGCTCCCTGTATTTGAATACTTATCTGGATCCAAATTGTACATGTCTGAATAGACAGAACAGAGACTTTCTTTTCACCTGTCCACCCTGTGGATGTTTCACTATGTGACCATGAGTCTCTGGTGAACCAGAAATAATGGCACCTCTACCCCTCACAGGGTAATACTGAGGGACGGGTTACAGAGTGAGAGGAAGGGCACAATTCTGCATGAGTAAAATCAAAGTGCGGAGCAGCACAGACTAAAAGTACAGACTCTACCCCCCTTCCCGGGCAACGACCATTCTACTCTCTGTTTCTAGATAATTTAAGTAAATAATTTTAACTAGGTTATTTGACTAGATAATGAAGTTTTAGAGATCCACTATACAACATTGTGCCTACAGTTAATAATACTGTGTTGTACACTTAAACATTTATTAACAGGGTAGATCTCATTTTAAGTGTTTTTACCACAATTTTAAAAGACATGTATACTTTGGAGCTGTACTGCTTAGGTCCAAATCCCGGCTTTGCCATGACTATAATCTTGGAAAAATTATATATTCTCTCTGGACTTAGTTCTATCATCTGTAATAATAGTATTTGCTTCACAGGGTTGATGTAAGGAATACTTGAGTTACTCAGCCAAAGTGCTAAGAAGACTTCCTGGACTGGACATATAATAAAAGCACTAAGTACTATTGTTAATATTGCTATTATTAAAATTATATGCATTCTTTTTCTTATCTGGAAAATAAACATACATCTGTATGCATACACACACAAACAGGAATGTCTGCACAGTCATATATGAATACACATGTGCCTATAGTCATTTTAAACTCTAAAGCATGTATTCTCATCAAAGGTGATATTGTCCCCAAGGGAGCAAAAATACTGACTCTCTTTATGATTTAAAGCATAGACATATGTATAATACACAAGCAGTATATGTCTATAGTACAGCTACAGATCTATAGTACCCATGTAGTGAAATTTCATAGGGTGATTAGAAAAAAACGTCTAGAATGGAGGTAATGGGAAAAGATTGAGAATTGCTCTAAAGTGTGTTGGCTGTGCCTCTCTGTTTACGTTTCAGGGGACTGCCTGGATTGGGGTGGTTGATGATGGTCATGTAGTTACCACGTACAATGTCACAGCTGGCCAAGTGATCTTCTTTCCTAAAAATACACTACACTGGATAAAGAATGTGGGAAACGAAGACTGCTTTTTCTTGCTCTTCTTTTCCACACATGATGAACTTCAGACCCTGGATGTTGATGATGTCTTTTTTTCTACACCTGAGGACATTGCTTCCAGGTCACTTAAGGTCTGTACTGAAAACATGCCCCCATCATGAGGGCATGCACTACATAGGCACAAAGGAAACATGAATATTCATGTTTCTAGGGCAGTAGTCAACAGTGTAATAGTTGGGTGATGGACTCAAAAACATGCCTTGTGATCCCACTAAGGATATAAAATTTGTTGAAATTGGGGGCTCTACATATTCCTTTGTGAAGGACATTCACAAGAAACTATAAAAGGTTTGGTAGAAAGGTTATGATGTGATTAATACAAATTGCTATAAGCTACATCTTTGAAAAGCCATAAACTAATACAAGGAGAAGTTTGCTGCATGTGATGCATTGTGTTTTCTTAACCTACAGCAGAGGATTCCACAATTTTCCTAAAGAACAGCTTCTTTCATTCTCTTCAAATATTTATATTATCATTGGAGGTATTGTTCATAATGCTGGGAGCAGAGGGTCAGATGTAGGGGCTGACATTGCAAATGGGTGGTCAGATGAATTGATGATGGCTCATGATTGGCTATTGGAAGAATTTCCATGGGAAATCTATTAAGGCATTGAGATCTGTTTTGCAATAGATTCTGGCCTAATGTTATAGGGAGAAGTAGAAGAAACAAGCCATTGGGGAGAGTATTGGTAAACAGTGCATGCTTTTGTAGGAGGTTTTATTGGACATAAAATGCCAACATACTTAAAATCAAAATACATTGAAAACTTGGAGGATTTTTGTAAATATCAGAAGTCTTAGGCTAATCGAGGGCTGCTGAAAACCACACTGGTGCTAATACTCCTACCCTGTCCTCAGCTACCTACCCTTCTATTGCTAAAACCTGCAGAATGTTCAAAGATATCACATGTGGTTTCTTCTGTGTTTCAGCCCGAAGGAGGAATTAGTTTTATTAGGACATTCCAAAAGCAAAAGGAGGATCAGGGCGTCAACCTTCCTCCCAACTTGGCAGACCTGGTAATGAATGCTAGTTATGCACAGTCTCCGGACAGCCTCGTGTGGAGATACTTTTATGACCTTAAAGGTA
Organism: Rhynchonycteris naso; assembly: GCA_037038555.1. NCBI lineage: Eukaryota > Metazoa > Chordata > Mammalia > Chiroptera > Emballonuridae > Rhynchonycteris > Rhynchonycteris naso. Next base: position 146,115,952 of record CM072999.1, on the reverse strand, counting down.
TAGTATGTGATTTTGTGAAGCCGCTTTATTTCAATATTTATGTACGTGATGATATAGTTGTATTTGAGACACTACATGTTCCTTTTACTGTGGGTCACAGTCAAGAAAAGTTTGAAAAACAAATATCTCAACAGATTAGGAAATGTGATAAAAGGCCTTGACGCAAAAAAGAATGTGGCAAAAGATTTCCAAGTGTGAGGGTGTGTATGGAGCCTGGGGCAGGGGATTATAGGAGAAGAGAATATAGGACAATAAAGAAGGGTCCAATTATGCAGGTTTTATAAGAACGAGATTGTACTTCATTTTGATGGAAAAGAGGAGCAATTAGTTGTTTGTTTTTTTTTAATAGAAGAGTGACACAATTATGTTTTTATTTTTATGAGATATAATTGAAGTATGTTTTTGAAGTATGTTATTGTATTTTTTAATCTTATTTTGTTTTTTTAAACTTCATCTGACTCAGGTTCAAAAGAGTATCGGTTTCCAGGAGGAGAGGTACAGCTGGCCCAGTACTGGAGAAATGAAAGTGGACTAAGCAACAATGAAAAAATTTTTAGTAAATTCCTTAATCAGGTAATTGAGAAAAATGTTTTGATGATTATTAAAATGGATGAAATATGAGATTTCCATAGGCTTCAGCCTTCTTTTGGACAAATAAAAACCTAGTCAAACATTGGTTGATTTCATAAACGTAAACTATTAATTGAGGTCTCAAGGTGGATTTGGGAACTTAATTTTTTGTCATGAATGGTTACATTAGTGAAAAGTCTGTATGCTTGTGAACTATTTTTTTTTATTTGTTTTAAATGCTGTATTGCATAATGACCAATAGTGCCGCTGTGGTGTTAAATTTCCTGATTCAAATCCCAGACCTGCCACTGGAACTTACTCAACCTGCCTAGATTTTAGTTTTATCATCTGTGAAAGCGGGGTGAATAAAACTGCCAACCTTATAAGGCTGCTATAAGGAACAAGTAACATAATAAATATAAAGGACATAAAAGAATCACATGTCTTAGTGAGGGCTTCATAAATATTAATTATAATTAATTGTTAAGCTGCTGAGTAGAATATGGATTTTATTTTTCTTTCTTTTTTTAAGCATCAAAATGCCCTCACTTTGATTACACTCAGAATTTACAACAATGGATTGCGACAGCCACATTTCCATTTTAATGCAAATGAAATGGGATATGTAATCAGTGGATGTGCAAAGGTAATTTTGCTGTGAACAGTTTTTTGACCTTTCCTTTTTAATGCTGAAAGAGGTCAATGGGAGGTATTTCTTTATTTTGGTTCTGTTGTTGGGAACATAAAAGGACTGAGTGCTAATGGCTTTCTGGGCACAGTCTCCAGAGGATACCATGCAGGCTCTGCTAGATGGCTTCCATGTTTGGTCTTAGGGTGAAAAGAGGCTGAGAACATTTCAGAAGTGATAAGGAGTTATCACTTGTGATGGAGGGTCTGGAACACCTGCTTATTATGTTCTCTGAGTTTTGCATTCTCAGGTAACACAAGGGTTTAATGTGCTGCCCTTTGGAGAATGCAAAATCACTGTTTGCCCCTCAGTGGAATGTGAGTCAGGGTGGCTGGGGAGCTGTGAAATGCCAGTAGAGTGGCCACATATCCCCATTTACCCATGACCTTCTTGATGTATACTTGCCGTCTTGGGGAAATTATTAACAGCACCCTCTTGGATTCTTCAGAGAATCTTTGTTTGGATGATCAGTTATATGGTTACCATAATATAAGCCAAATTGAGTAGCATGTTACCATGGTGATTTGGTTCTGGACCATCAGAGAGCTCCCTGGGAAAACTACAACGGTGTATATTCAGGTAAAATGGGCGTTTCTAGCCTGTACCTGTTTCAGTCTCGACAGAGAGACTCAAACCAGACTGAACTTCACCTAGTATGTCATCCATAGCAAAATTTATGTTTTATGATAGTGTTTATAAATTGGAAAAGGGCATTGTCATCGTTCACAAATTGTATTTTCAGAAGAGACTTTTCTTTCTGGTGTGCTGTGTGTGTGCATTTGTGCACACGTTCACTCTCTAACACCTTTAAGGAAGACTGGGAGGATGCTGCTCTCCAAAGGCTGCATTTTCCCAATCAAGTAGAAAGGAGGGCGTGGAAGTACTAACACACTCACACTTAAGTCCTGTGCCTAATTAGGTAATTATGTAGGGCAATTTATAACCCTTATTTAGAACATGGTGATTGAGGCTCTTTTTTTCATGACGTTCTGCAGTGTTGAACTTGCAAACTGCACTTTGAGAAAGATTTTCTTAAATAGAATACCTTTTGATTTTTGTGGGACATCTCAGAAACAGATTTTTATGTGAAGGATGGCCTCTGTCTGCCGCTATTGACCCTTAAGAAGTCCCTTTATAACCACGTGCTTCTAGTCATCTGTTCTTTACTATTAGTACTTATCCTTAGTGAATATTTGATTTTATTTCTTCACTTCAAGATACTGTTTTCTTCCTCAGGTGGGCATTATTAGTACTCAGGGTGCTGTAGAGTTCAATATCCATGTGGGGGATGTGATATTTTTCCCCATTGGAACCCAGCATTACATCAAGAGTGCCTGCGACGAGGATCTGCTTTTCATTCTTGCTTTCAGCACTGGAGACCAGGTGAGGATGAGCTCACACAAGACATTGCTGAGTGCAGTGATGTGCAGAATCCTCTTCTGGGCCCAGGAGCCCCTCAGTCAATGTGTGTTGAATGAATGAATAAACAAATGATCTGGCAGAACCAATGCTTGAAGAGGAGAATCATACAATCTCTTCATTTGATTATAAAGGGATCCAATATATTACAGTCCCTCTTAATTCTCTGAGTTCTGAAACAACTGAGAAAAAAAAGACCAAAGAATAGTATATAGAGATTTATGAAGTAATTTCTATTATCAATAAGGCAGATATTAGAGGATGTGACTAATATCTGTGGGAAGGTGGGTTTCTTATATCAATTCCCAGAATCAGGTTGGTCTCCCCACGTTGGGGCAGGCCTGTTATGCCCAGGGCGTAAAGAAACAGAGCATGCTCTTTGAAGCTTTGCCAGCTCCCAGAGAGGGATTAGCTGCACTGAACATGCCCAGTTTATACTTTGGAATTTACTTGGCGGAGAAAGAGAGAGAAAAAGAAAGAGAGAGAGAGAAAGATAGCTAGGTAGACTGACTCTTGTATATGAAAAGAAACCTTGGAAGTACTTAAGTAACATGATGATTGAACAATGCTACTCTGTAGAAATAATATTTATATCATCACTTTAAGCAAGTCTGATCTATAATCATCTGTATTATAAAATTAATATGTAAATATTAATTTATAAGTGAAGAGGAATTATTTACTCTGTTATATAATTATTTGCTTTTAAAAATTCAAACAGCATTATTTAATTAGGTGGAATAATGTGTTTAAGAAATGGAACTAAACAGTAGAATTTAGATTTTAAAAAATCCTTAGGACAAGGTTCTCTTCTGAGACTTACAACAGAGAATATTATAACAGAGTCTGTCTGGGCACAGAGCTCTGGGTTGAGTCCAGGTACCGACAGCCATTTCTCTTGGCCGTGGTACTTTCTCCACAGAGACCGAACAAGATCTGTAGGGGAGAGCACAGTATGAATGTGGCGGTATCATCAACAGGACCTACCCCTGGAGGTGGTTCAGTTCTGCCATTTCCCACGCTGACACATACCTTTCTTGAGGGAGACTGGAAAGTTTCAGCAGCTGTTTCTTGGGGTCTCCAAACCTTCACAGGGGTACCTGGCATGAGTTTTGTGGAGAGCAATGTGAGGAAGAGATGGGGTCAAAAGCTAGCTATAGACTTTGTTGGGGAGGAGTACAGCAAATGAGTCCGGTGCTTCCTATTTTTAGGGTGGGTCTCACTGATACTGCCACCCCTTTGGTCACCATTCTCTGCAGCCATTGTAAGAACAAATCATAGCATCAAATCAAACCAAGTAAAATATGAATCAGTAAGTAAAGAAAGGGAGAAATCCCTCAAGTTATAAATAGCAAGTTAAAAGGTTAAGAATAAGAAAATAGAATTTAAAAAATGAACACAATATAAATTTTATGTAAGTGTGAAACTATTTCCAAAGTAAAAGTTAGCATTACATAAATTTGGCAAAGTAAGTAAGAGTTAACATGGCAGGAAAGGCTAATACCAACATATGAAACTTAAAATATGAAAGAAGGATAAAAATGACAGTTATAATCTATTAAATACAAGCCAAACATTAAGGAATATAAACCTTTTAAAAAGAGAATGGGAATAAAAGGGTTTTTTAAAAATGAAGATAAACCATTTAAAAGTGAGTGATCCACAATGGGAAGAAAGAAATAAATCAGAATTTGGGGTTTGAGGAATTTTTTTGACCTCTCTACCCCATGTAGAGGACTGTCTGATATTCCCTTCAGAGGGGATAGTCCCCCAATACCCCATAGTGAGGTAATGAGAAATGTTTCTAGTGGGGAGATGTCTTGCATGAAGTATATGAAGGGTAGGAGGAAGGAAGAATGGAGAAAGAGGCAGAGAGAGGGAATGGGAAACACAGGCCCAGAGAGAAACAAGAATGAGACAGAGACACCGAGAGAGACCTACACACCCAGAGACACACAGAGATAGATACAAAGAGAGGTGACTAGAGAGAAAGATAGACTTAGAGACATCTACAGAAATACAGACATGCCGAGAAACAGACACACACACAGAGGGAGAGATCTACAAAGAGAGAGAGACACACACACACAGAGAAACACACACATAAAGAGGAGAGGAGGGGACACAGGTAGCCGCACACAGGGGAACTGGTGCCCTTAGGGAGAGAGGCACACAAGGAGAGACCCAGACACATACACATCCCCACACAGACCTGTACATAGAGGGATGCAGACAGACACACATACACAGGGACAGACCGACATGGAGACAAACACATGAACAAGAGAGAGACTAAGAGACAAGCACGGACACATATACACATAGACACGAAGAGAGAGAACATACAGAACATACAGTGAGACAGATACAGGGACACACACACACATGTGCAGAGAGGTCGTGTCAGAGAGAGGAGGACAGTGGTGGGGGGAGTGGACAAGGACAGACACTCACACCTACCTGCCTACACAGAAGGCCAGATAGGCAGAGGTCATCGACCCCATGGGGAGAGGCCAGTCTGCAGCTACGGAGCAGCAGGACCACTTACCTGGCAGAAAGGTTGCCTCCATCAGGTGCCTCTGGGCACGGGACTCTGAGAAGCTATTTTGTCACTAGTCCCTGCTGAAAGGAAGATAGAAAGTCCTGTTCCCTTCTCGAAGAGAACAATCTCCCAGGAGGATGGAGGAGCCTTCTGAAGAAGGCTTCAGATGTGCTGCCCACCTGGCCACCAATCTGACCCTCCTCAGTCTCAGAGTTGGGAAGGTGAGCTCCCCCAGGGAGGAGCAGACCAGGCCCAAAAGGTGACCATGCACAGGGACCCACAGCTGTATCGAGTTCTACGGCCAAGTGCCCCACGGCTGTAAGATTGTTGTAGGAACCTGGTAGCTCAGCGCTGATACTTCTGTTCATTTCCACTGGCAGCTGCAAACCCTTGATATGGATGACTATATCCAGGCCACAGCAGACCACATCCTGGCCCAGCTTTTCTTCAAGAAACAAAGTGAGTTCAAGAAGATCCCCAAATTCAAGGAGGACCAGGCGATCAACCTGCCTTAGACTTTCTGATGAGTTCATATCTGTTCCTCCTTCTTCATTTGGTATTCCTGTTTCTAAAGAAGGACTTGGCTGTCGAGCCTGGTGCTCTCTACACAGTGCATGGGGGAAGCAGGCACAAAGCAGCCCTGTGGGCTCGTTTAGCTGATGGTGTTTGCAGGTGCTTCATGCTAAGAGAATGTGTCAGTGCATTCTGTATAGATTAGTAGGTCGATAGAGGACACCCAACAAATTAAATTATTATATTTTTGTATGGATTTTAGTATATGTGTATATATTTATTTTCTCTTTGTTACTTTAAATTTATTACTCCCAGTGAAAAGCCATTCTTTTAATTCCTAGCAGTAAAAAAAAGCACCATGCATGCATTTTTGTTGTTCATCACTGTGTGAAGTAGTGAGAAGGTCAGCCTGTGTAGGTAAATATTGAGGATCTGGAACCCAGGCACGTCAAACCTTGTTCAGAGAGTTTGTTACAGAACCCTAGGCTTTCTTAGTGATTCCCAGCTCTTTAGTTGGCATGAAGCTACTTTTAGCGAGCCAACATTTCCAAGGTCTTAACTCACGTGACTAGTTTTATACTTATTGTATACTAGCTGAGAAAATACTTAATGATTAATTATGATTTCACTATCTTCTTTGAATGTATTTGGATTTTATTAGTCATGTCATTAGCTATTTACATTTGAGGAGTAACCATTCCTATATGTGAGAGGCTTATTGAGTCTATTGGCAATGCTGCTTTGTGTATGTGGATTTGGGGACTGCCGATCGTGTCTTGGAAGCTGGTAGGGACTGGTGGTCTCCAAGTTGGGGATCATTGTCTTAAGTAGAAAAGAAGTCATGCCTATCTAATCTGGGTTTGGTTTCTGTTTACAATTTATTTGAACAGGTGTGGTATCTCTGCATTGTGCTTGGGTCCCACCATCAGTTCTGGGCTACCCTATATACAATACTAAAATCAGTATAGCTGATTTTTAATGCTTTTGACCAACACTCCCTTTAGTGATTCCCCTGACACTTAACAGTATTTTTAGACATCTTAGGATGTTTGCTCCTTGGCTAAAGAGAATCTGCATGTTTCCTTGTCTCCCTCCCACTCTCTCTCCTTCTTTCTCCCTCTCTCACTTTGTCTCACCCCCACCTCCCTGTCCATTCCTTCCTAGCTCTGCTGACTACAAGTACAGAATTCAGTGGGTATCAGGAAGGGCTCATGTTTAGCACGGGGAAGTAGCCACCTGCATAATAATGTCATAGTCAAACCATCAGATGCATGTTATTATCCTTTCGGACCATTATGATGTGTCTTCATTTCCTTTTCTGGGGGAGCCAGTGGAGATCAGAGCTTGGTAGCAATGGAAGGTTGCAGAAGGTGGTGTTGTTTTAAAGAGACTGTGGAGGGAATTGGTCACTGTCCAAGAGGAAGAACATGGTTGAGAAGATGCAGGGAATAACACAGGGTGTATAGAAGGAGGATGTAAGACAAAGGGAAGTAGTCATAGAAGGTAAAGGTGTAGACAGATTTTTATCTACAACTTTTTACCTTAGGAATTTCTTCATATATTATAAACCAGTTTATAATCTATCTTCTTATATCAGGAAGTATTGTATCAGATTACTATGTGGTCATTTAATAAATATTTTATGCATCTTTGTATATATTTTTTGCCATTATAATTTTGAATGAAATCTGCTTATATGGTGTTATGTATTTGATGCATTATTGGACTTCCTTTGTGCATCCTTAAACTATGACTTAGGAGCCCAATTCACGATGTATTTTAAAAAATCTTAAAAATAAAAAATCTAATGAAGACAATTTAATTGGAATATTGTTGGTATTTTATGGGAAGAAATGTTCTTAGTTTTCACCTGGTTGCTCCAATTTCAGTCCTTTTTCTCTTTTTGGAATGCTGATTTCTGTTTTTTATACCATTTTTCCCCTAGGATAACCCACTAATACTCAAGTGCTTTTGGACTTTTTGGTATATCAACATTATTTATTACCAAGTCAATAGATTGAAGAGTGAATTGCCAATCAGACCAATTATTTACTACTCCTCATTCAGGCAAAACTCAGACATTTGACTAAAAACCTCCTTAAAAACTAAACCTGCCTGACCAGGTGGTGGCACAGTGGATAGAGCATTGGACTGGGATGTGGAAGACCCAGGTTCGAGACCCCGATCTCGCCAGCTTGAGCGCGGGCCCATCTGGCTTGAGCAAAAGCTCGCCAGCTTGGACCCAAGGTTGCTGGCTCCAGCAAGGGTTGCTCGGTCTGCTGAAGGCCCGCGGTCAAGGCACATGTGAGAAAGCAATCAATGAACAACTAAGGTGTTGCAACGGCAACAAAAAACTGATGATTGATGCTTCTCACCTCTCTCTGTTCTTGTCTGTCTGTCCCTATCTATTCCTCTCTCTGATTCTGTCTCTGTCCCTGTAAAAAAACCAAAAACTAAACCTGCCTTAACCACTTTATACACACAACATAAAGCAGTCACATTTCATTCATTTGAAATGATATGAATTGTACATAAAATGTTCCTGCACATTTTTAAAAATCTGTAAAAAGAACTCTCTTTAACAGCAGCTTTGAATAACTAAATAGAATGAATCCATTTGAAAAGAGCTGCGACTTTCAACTTTTCTCATCTCACGGCACCCATAAACTAACGACTAAAATTCTGCAGCACACCAAAAATATACTTTTTGCTGATCTGAGGAAAAATAGGTTTAATTTGTCTATTCTAGGTTCTTCATATAAGTGGAATCTACAGTATTACTCATTATTTGTTTTTATGAAGTTCTTGCTCATTTAAAAAAAAATATGCCTCTCTATATGCTTAGCACTGTGCTAGGATATACAAGAAACATAAGATGTGGCCTCATGGAATTTTTAATTAGATGTTTCATATTCAGTTCTGCACTTTCCTTTGCTTCCTTCCTTTCCAGGGATGAATTCACACCAGACAGCTAATACTGTGTTGGCTGTTGTCATTGTTAAATTTGACAATCTAAGGAAATAAGATCAGTGCCCCTGACTAAATAGGCAGGTATTGCATGTTTTAAAAATTCTTGTGGCATATGGGTTGAAAATCACTGAAATAGAGGAACTGCAGGGTAAGAAAACAACCCCTGAATGTTCCTTGTTGCTTCTAAGTAGGGAAAGGCAGTTGTAAAGTTTCTTTGTTCACACCCTCAACTTTTCCTGTTGAAGAATAATAATCAGGCTGCTTTTTATCCCTTAACTAATAAGGAAAATAAATATAGTTACTGTTACTATATAACTTGGTTCCCAACGAGCAAAATTTCTCAATACTTGAATATTATTCAGCAGTATAATATTACTGCTTAAAATTTTTTAAAAAGAAGGAAAGTGATACAACGCTAGAGCAATTCTTTGCTATAATTACAAGGTACAAGCGGTGTCTCCCCATACTCAGTGCTCACCACAGCTTTCTGAAACTGGTGTGTTCACTTTGGGTCACTGTTCCCCTGAAAAGGACAGGAAGGCACTGGAGAGTCCAGAAAAGGATAGCAATGGCTAGTGAGATGGAAGACTATTTTCTTCATTGTACTTACATTAGAACTGTTTGGACAAAAGAAGGTAAGGAATGATGACATAGCACCACGAAATCATCGAGCTAGTGGAGGCCACGTATTATCTGGCTTTATTGCTCTAATTTGCAGAAATGGAAACTAAGACCGGAGAAGGGCAAGTGACCTAAATTGCAAGGAATATATTTGAGACCAAAGTCCAGATATCATGAGGCGCCCTTCTCCCCTATAATGTTTGGGTTGCTGTCTTCAAGCGTACGAATGATTCCTCCACGTGAAGCAGAACTCCATCCTAGAACGTGCACTGTCTTCAAGTGGGAGAGCTGCCTCTGTTACCTACAGATCAGCAGCCCCTGTGCCAGCACTGCTCCCCCTCCCCGTGTTGGGTCTCCCCCTCCCACAGCCGACACCCAGGTCCCCGCTGCTCCTGCAAAGACGTGATCAGAGCCTCCTGAGATCACAGGTCACTCTCCCTATCTAGTCAAATATGTACTGTTTGTGTTTTATTTAAAACTTTTAATTAAATTTTTTTATTGTGATAACATATGCATAACAAAATTTACCATTTTAATTATTTTAAGTGTACAAACTCAATGACATTAAGCACATTCACACTGTTGCGCAGTCACTGCCATCATCCACCTGCAGAACTGTGTCATGATCCCACACTGAAACCCTGCACACTAACCACCCAGGCCTCTGTGTCCCCGCTCCTGCTAACCTCTATTCTCCTGTCTCTATGAGTTTGTCTATTCTAGGTTCTTCATATAAGTTGAATCATACAGTATTACTCATTGTTTGTTTTTATGAAGTTCTTGCTCATTTTTTTAAAAAATATGCCTTTCTATATGCTTAACACAGTGCTAGGATATACAAGAAACATAAGATGTAGCCTCATGGAATTTTTAATTAGATGTTTCTTATTCAGTTCTGCACTTTTCTTTGCTTCCCTCCTTCCAGGGATGAGTTCAGCCTGTATTGTGAGTATTCAAAAGAATGCTTTTTCATTCCAATTATGCTAGGGGGTCCATGGTAACAAACAATAAAAAGAATTAAACAGGTTAGTCTACAATATGCTCTCATATTTCCAGAGAAGGCAAGGCAAGACACAACCCTGAGGGGGTTCCCATTCCAGTGTCTTTTTTTTTTTTACAGGAACAGAAAGTGAGAGTCAGAGAGAGGGATAGATAGGGACAGACAGACAGGAACAGAGAGAGGTGAGAAGCATCAATCATTAGTTTTTCGTTGCTGTTGCGACACCATAGTTGTTCATTGATTGCTTCCTCACGTGTGTCTTGACCGCGGGCCTTCAGCAGACCGAGCAACCCTTGCTGGAGCCAGCGACCTTGGGTCCAAGCTGGCGAGCTTTTGCTCAAGCCAGATGGGCCCGCACTCAAACTGGCGAGCTCAGGGTCTCGAACCTGGGTCTTCCACATCCCAGTCCGATGTTCTATCCACTGTGCCACCACCTGGTCAGGCCCATACCAGTGTCTTAACAGTCCTTGGTACTCAACTGTTTCATAACTCTCATAAAATTTCTTTTAACTTCCTTTTGTTTGGGGTGAAACTTCATTCTAGTCCGTGAAGTTTAAACATCCAGGTAAGATGTTTGAATTTTGTTTTTTCTCCCTCAACTATTAACAAGGAACCCCAAATGGCATCAACAGGTGTTCTTCACATGTCTTATCTTGGTTCAGTCATGCCCTACCTAGTCTTGCTGGCAATCGATCTAACATTTTTTTCATTTCACTTAGATTCTCCCTCGGTTCAGAGTGAAGAGGAGCTCATGCTGAAAGGGAGTGAGCTGCTCTGGCAGAATGGTTCATTGCTTAGAGCTGTGGTTCTCAAACTTTTTGGAAGTCAGGGCACATTTAAAATCCTACAAATAATTGTAGGTGCACTATATACAAAGTTCTAAGAAATATGTTATAATTATTAAGTCAAATATTAAAGAAAAAATATAAAATCGAAGCATGCTTTTATGGTAATTAAACGAAATAAATACAACAAAATTAAATTTATTCTGACATTAAAAACATTTTTATGTTACTTTTTTGAGTTATGCTTTTTAGAATGTGTAAAAAAAGAGGGGTAAAGAAATAAAAAAAGACAAAAACGTTATCTTTTTATATATATAGATACATTCTTAGTAAGATTTAGTAAATTTGGCAGGTCCTGGCGCAAATGTCTTAAGTTTTTTCATTCTTGTGTTTATGAGAAACACGAGCCTGATGTGTCCTAGCAATTTCTTCAATGTTTGGGCATGTATTTGAAAGGCAAACTCTCATTTCCTTGTCAATACATTGAAGAATTCCTCTCTTTTTACTCTTAATTGTGTTGAGTGCAGAAAACCCCCACCATACATATCATCTTAACTTTACACCAAACAAAGGATAGAAGAAACTTGCCTCCAGTCTTTCTGGGGCACATGGGGGGGTAGTGTAAACAGGCCAGCACCACAGCTTAACAGCTTTTTGCAACCTAATCAGGCAAGTGAGGTGGGGAGTTGGGCAGACTGTCAGTTTAAGCTAATTCCCCACACCTCTGTGCCCCCAAAATCTAAACTCCAAAAACCCTATGGGGTTTTTGGTCTCCAACAGGCACATATTTCTCCGGAATACCATAGGGCGCACCTGGAAATCTTCTAGAGCACACCAGTATGCCCTGGCGCACACTTTGAGAATCACTGGGTTTAGAGCATTGTCCCGATACACCAAGGTTCTGGGTTTGATCCCCAGTCAGGGCATATAGAGGAACAGATCGATGTTCCTGTCTCTCTTTCTCTCTCTCTCCATTTCTCTCTCGCTAAAATCAATAAATAAAAATTAAAAAGAAAAGGAGTAAGCTGCAATTGCAGGGTAATTGGGATATTGCACCATGTTGGCTACAGTGAGGGGGAACTCAGACAAATCATTAGCACACATGTAAAATTCCCAATGTGGATATCAGGCCAATGAAAACAATTTAAAAATTTAAAATTATTACTTGAAACTTGGAGAAGGGGCAAGCCAAACAGGGGATGCTCAATGCCCCTACCAGCCTTCACCCTGCCTTGCTTCTAACAAAACAGAAAAGAGTTTAAAACTGACTTTGTCCAATCCTTCCTTTCCAGATAAGGACATCGGGGCTTGAAGAGCCAGCTTCCTAGATACAAAGTGCAGGAGAGTGGTAGTGAGAAAACTGCTCTAAAAACTTGATGATTTGTGGGAACCGGAAGCCCATTTGTGAAAGAGGGTGTTAAAAGTTCATGTAACTGTCAAGTTTTTGTTTCCTTGAAAGATTTTAACTTTCCCAAGGATGTGCTTCCACCTTCTTTTGGAGAGTTGTACATGCTGTTTCAGGATAGAATTTACTGGAAACTTTCAGCTAGTGCTTCTCATGGCACTGTGATGTGTTTAGCCTTATCTTTAGTCCCCAGCTTCCTCCACCCTATAGAGGAGGCCATGACGGAGTGATAAACACACCTAATCCACATTCCACAATTCTTGGATGACTGCTTCTTGACTCTTGGTGTTGCAGCGAATCCTTGCTTTCATTCTTCCAACTGCCTAAACCCTTCTATCCTTTATACCCTCCCTCCTAAACTCTGTTTTAGGCAGTTGTCTACTTGACATTTCCACCTGCTTGCCTAATAAGTATCCTAAAGTCAACATGACCAAAACTGAATTTCTGGTCTTCTCTTCCAAATCAACTCTGCCTGAGCATTTTTCATCATGGTTTATTCATGGCAACTCGATCTTTCCAATGGTGTAAGCCAAGACCCTCAGAGTCATTCACGCCTCCTTTCTGCCTCAGGCCCCGCATCCACTAGGTCAGCACATCTTGGACCCGACCAGCCCGCATTCCCTCCGCAGCTCCGGAGGTCACAGCTGCATTCTGCTCCTGCCTTGCTTCGGGAGCTTAGTAACGTGACTTTCTCTCCACCTTTGCATCCTGCTTCCAGGCTATTCTTGATGAAGGAATCAGAGAGATGTTTTTTATAAGTCAGATCATATCACACCTTCTTCAAACACTCCAGTGACTCCCATTCCGTCAGAGAGGTGATAAGATCTGCACCATCCACCCCCCCCCCATCCCGCCATAACCCTCCCCTAAGTCACACCCAAGCCACACCTTAAGACTGACTGGCCGCAAGATCTTCCCCGACCTTCCCCTCCATGCCTCACTCCCATCACACATAACACCTCTGTCCTCATGTCCATTACTCTTGCTTCTGGCCCTCCATTCCCGTCACACCAGCCTCGCGCTTGGGCCTCCGCTCCGTGGCATGCTTCTGAATTGGGGCATTCGACTGGTGGTTCCTTCTGCCGGGACCACTCTACCCAGATTTCTAACTCCCTCCCACCTTTAGGACTTTGCTTAAATGTCACTTTCCCAAGAATCATGCCACCCAAAATGGAAAAATACCTGCCACCCCACACAGGTCCTTCCTCCCCACCCATTCTCGCAGGTGGAGATGCCTCGGAGTATTTCTAGATATAGACTAGCTCCATGATGGCGAACCTATGACACCCATGTCAGCACTGACTGCGTAGCCATTTTCGATGACAGGCGACCGCATGCGGCAGCATACCAGAGAAGTATGGGGCCGCATGCCGAGAAGGACGTTTCATCCTCGGCTCCTGCATGGCCAGGTGCAGTAGCTGAGGATAAACCATTTGCTGTAGTGTAGACACTCTGTGCTGGACGTCTGTAGGCCAAAACAACAGAACTCCGGCACAGAGCGTCTAGTTCTGGGACTTCCGGTTAGGCCGTTTTTCTTGAAGTGACACACCACCCGAGTTATGCTTGGTTTTTTGGCGAAGTTTGACACACCAAGATCAAAAGATTGCCCATCACTGGACTAGCTGAAGGACAGGGTGGGAGGGGGCGGCGCCTGGCAATCTCGCAAGACCCACCACAGCTGCTGCTCCCACTGCTGGACCCCATACCCCTCTGCTCCCCTAGCTGGCAGCGGAAGGCCCGCGGAGGCCCAGGCCGAGGGCCTATAAAGACAGGCAGCCCTCCTCGGAAAGCCTTGGCAGCTGAAAGCCACTGAAACGGTGGACACCAAAGAGCTGGCGGGGGTAGAAAGCACAATCCCCACGTGAGAACTGGTTCTGCGTGCGAGCAGCTTGTACAGCGCGGCACCTGTCCCTGCGGCCGTGATAGGTCCGCGGTGACCGGGACATGTGGGGACATCTGTCAGAGGAATGGCGTCAGGCCAAACTCTTCAATCCGCAGATCCTCCCAGCCCAGGAGGGATCGTCCGACAGGTAGTAGCTGCTATCACAGGCGTTAGAACAAACAGTGCTGGGTTAATAACCTTATTTGCCTCATTCATTAAAAGTTGGGTTCAAGGTAACATATTTTTCAGGACTGTTGCCACACTACCATTCAGAAACATTCTACTAATTTCCAGTCTCAGCAACAGTGTGTTAAATCGTTACGCCCAACCCAACCCTTGGTAACACTGCATTACCATTTAAAAAAATCTCTGCCAATCCCATAGGCAAAGAATTACATATTATTATTATTATTATTATTATTACTGTATATAGCTTTGTGGCCATCGAGGTTGAACATCTTTTTACATTTTGATGGATAATTTGTAATTTTTGCTTTCATGAATTATCCTTTGACTGTTTTTCTTTTGTTTAACTGTCAAATTATAAAAACTCTAGGAATTAACCCCATTTTACCTAGCACTACAGACAGTGCCTGGTTTACATTTTATCTTTTCTATGGTGTTTTTTCTGGTCATGTGAAAGTTTTAAATGGTTAGGTAGTCAACGATGTCAACCTTTTACAAGATTTAGTTTTGTTGTCTTTCTTAGAAAACTGTCTCACCATTCCTTGTATAAATATTTACATTTTCTTCTAAGTTTCCTATGATTTTATCATTACATTGAAATATTTATATCATCCAGAGTGTTTTCAGGTTCAATATGTGTGCTAGGCAGCAACAAACAAGCAAACAATCCAATTAAGAAATGGGGAGAGGACCTGAACAGACACTTCTCCCAATAGGACATACAGATGTCCAACAGATATATGAAAACATGCTCATCTTCACTAGCTATTTGAGAAATGCAAATCAAAACTATAATGAGATACCATCTCACACTTGTAAGATTGGCTGTTATCAACAAGACAGGTAATAACAAGTGTTGGAGAAGCTGTGGAGAAAAAGGAACCCTCACTCACTACTGTGGGAATGCAAATTTATACAACCATTATGGAAGAAAGTATGGTGATTCCTCAAAAAATTAAGAATAGAACTGCCATATAATCCAGCAGTCCCTCTACTGGGTATCTACCCCCAAAACTCGAAAACATGGGTACATAAAGACACATGCACCCGATGTTCATTGCAGGATTATTCACAGTGGCCAAGACATGGAAACAACCAAAATGTTCTCTTGATAGAGGATTGGATAAAGATGTGGTACATACATACAATGGAATACTACTCAGCCATAAGAAATGATGACATAGTGACATTTACTACAACATGGATGGACCTTGAGAACATTATACTGAGTTAAATAAGTAAATCTGAAAAAGCTAAGAACTATATGATTTCACACATGGGTGGGATATGAAACTGAGACTCATGGACATAGATAAAAGTGAAGTGGTTACCAGCAGGAAGGAGGATGTGGGGGAGGGGAGAGGGAAGGGGATGGAGGAAAGGGTGTAAAGAGGGACAAATATACAGTGATTGAAAATGATTTGATTTTGGATGATGGCTATATGCATAATCAACAGTTCAAATGCTATAGAAATGTTTACCTGAAACCTGTGTATTCTTATTGATCAATGACAACCTGTTACAGTTGATTTTCTAAATAAAATTTAAAAATAAAAAACCCCAGTATGTGTGCTAGGTTGCAAAAATGGCTGTAATTTTCCACGCTTGTCAGTATGCACTCTTTTCTGCAACATGACCTTGCACATTTGCCCACGAGGAAGCAGAGTCTGTTTCCCCACCTCTTAAGTCTGGGCTGGCCTTGTGACCTGTTTTTTTTTCTATTTTACTTTTATTTTTTTTATATATATATATTTTATTATTATTAATTCTAATGGGGTGACACCAATAAATCAGGGTACATATGTACAATGAAAACATCTCCAGGTTATCTTATCATTCAATTGTGTTGCATACCCATCACCAAAAGTCAAATTGTCCTCTGTCACCTTCAATCTGGTTTTCCCTGTATCCCTCCCCTCCTCCCTATCCCACTCTTCCCTCCCTCCCCCCATCCCATAACCACCACTCTCTTGTCCATGTCTCATATTCTCACTTTTATGTCCCACCTATATATGAAATCATGCTGTTCTCAGTTTTTCTTTTTTTCTGATTTACTTATTTCACTCCGTATGTTATTAAGGTACATCCATTTTGTTATAAATGATCCGATGTCATCGTTTCTTATGGCTGAGTAGTATTCCATAGTATATATGTACCGTAGCTTTTTAATCCACTCGTCTTCTGACGGACACTTGGGCTGGTTCCAGATCTTCGCTATTGTGAACAATGCTGCCACGAACATGGGGGCGCATTTCTTCTTTTCGAACAGTGCTATGGTGTTCTTAGGGTATATTCCTAAAAGTGGGATAGCTGGGTCAAAAGGCAGTTCAATTTTTAATTTTCTGAGGAATCTCCAAACTGTTTTCCACAGTGGCTGCACCAGTCTGCATTCCCACCAGCAGTGCAGAAGGGTTCCCTTTTCTCCACATCCTCGCCAGCACTTAATTCTGTGTTGTTTTGCTGATAAGTGCCATTCTGACTGGTGTGAGGTGATATCTCATTGTGGTTTTAATTTGCATTTCTCTAATGATTAGTGATGTTGAGCATTTTTTCATATGCCTATTGGCCATCTGTATGTCCTCTTTGGAGAAATGTCTATTCATTTCTTTTGCCCATTTTTTGATTGGGTTGTTTGTCTTCCTGGTGTTGAGTTTTATAAGTTCTTTATAAATTTTAGTTATTAACCCCTTATCAGATGTGCTGTCGAATATGTTCTCCCATTGTGTGGTTTGTCTTTTTATTCTGTTCCTATAGTCTTTAGCTGTGCAAAAACGTTTTAGTTTGATATAGTCCCATTTGTTTATCTTGCCTTTTATTTCAGTTGCCTGTGGAGATAAATCGGCAAATATACTGCTGATACAGATGTCGGAGAGCTTGCTGCCTATGTTTTGTTCTAAGATGCTTATGGTTTCACGGCTTACATTTAAGTCTTTTATCCATTTTGAGTTTGTTTTTGTGAATGGTGTAAGTTGATGGTCTAGTTTCATTTTTTTGCAGGTAGATGTCCAATTTTCCCAACACCATTTGTTAAAGAGGCTGTCTTTACTCCATTGTATGTTCTTATCTCCTTTGTCAAATATCAGTTGTCCATAAAGCTGTGGGTTTATTTCTGGGTCCTCTGTTCTGTTCCATTGATCTATGTGCCTGTTCTTATGCCAGTACCAGGCTGTCTTGAGTATAATGGCCTTATAGTAAACCTTGATATCTGGAAGAGTGATACCTCCTGCTTTATTTTTTCTTTTTAAGATTGCTGAGGCTATTCGTGTTCTTTTTTGGTTCCATATAAATTTTTGGAATATGTGTTCTATATCTTTGAAGTATGTCATTGGTATTTTAATTGGTATTGCATTGAATTTATAAATTGCTTTGGGTAATATAGACATTTTAATGATGTTTATTCTTCCTAGCCATGAGCACGGTATGTGCTTCCACTTGTTTGTATCTTCCTTGATTTCTTTTATCAATGTTCTATAATTTTCCTAGTACAAGTCCTTAACCTCCTTGGTTAAATTTACTCGTAGGTACTTTATTTTTTTGGCTGCAATAGTGAAGGGGATTGTTTCCTTAATTTCTTTTGCTGATATTTTATTGTTGGTGTATAGAAATGCCTCTGATTTCTGAGTATTAATTTTATATCCTGCCACCTTGCTGAATTCATTTATCAGGTCCAGTAGTTTTTTGACTGAGACTTTAGGGTTTTCAATATACAATATCATATCATCTGCAAATAGTGACAGTTTTACTTCTTCTTTTCCAATTTGGATGCTTTTTATTTCTTCTCCTTGTCTGATTGCTGTAGCTAGGACTTCCAGAACTATGTTGAATAAGAGTGGTGAAAGTGGGCAACCCTGCCTGGTTCCTGATCTTAAGGGGATTGCTTTTAATCTTTGTCCATTTGGTATGATGTTTGCTGTCGGTTTATCGTAGATGGCCTTTATCATGTTAAGGAATGTTCCCTGTATTCCCACTTTACTGAGAGTTTTGAGTGTGAATGGGTGCTGGATTTTATCAAATGCCTTTTCTGCATCTATTGAAATTATCATGTGATTTTTGTCCTTCCTTTTGTTTATGTGATGAATCACATTGATTGATTTGCGAATATTGAACCAGCCTTGCCTCTCCAGAATAAATCCCACTTGATCATTCATGGTGTATGATTTTTTTCATATATTGCTGGATCCGGTTGGCTAATATTTTGTTGAGAATTTTAGCGTCTAAATTCATCAGGGATATAGGCCTATAATTTTCTTTCTTTGTGTTGTCTTTGCCCGGTTTTGGGCTCAGAATTATGCTCGCCTCATAAAAGGGGTTTGAAAGTCTTCCTTCCTCTTGAATTTTTTGAAATAGCTTGAGAAGGATAGGAGTTAGTTCTTCTTTGAATTTTTGATAGAATTCACTTGTGAAGCCATCAGGCCCAGGACTTTTCTTTTTTGGGAGTTTTTTCATAACTGTTTCGATCTCATTTGTTGTAATTGGTCTGTTTAGGTATTCTGATTCTTCCAGATTGATTTTTGGAAGGTTATATAATTCAAGAAATTTGTTCATTTCACCAAGATTGTCTAATTTTTTGGCATATAGTTCTTCATAGTATTTTCTTACAATGCTTTGTATTTCTGTTGTGTCAGTTGTTATTTCTCCACTGTCCTTTCTAATTATTATTTATTTGAGTCCTCTCTCTTTTTTTCTTGGTGAGTCTAGTTAAAGGTTCATCAATCTTGTTTACCTTTTCAAAGAACCAGCTTCTTGTTTCATTGATCCTCTGTATTGTTTCCTTAGCCTCTATGTCATTTATTTCTGCTCTGACCTTTATTATTTCCTTCCTTCTACTTGTCTTGGGTTTTATTTGTTGTTGTTTTTCTAGTTCTTTTAGATGCAGGGTCAGGTTGCTTATTTGAGCTTTTTCTAGCTTCTTATGATATGCCTGTAGTGCAATAAACTTCCCTCTCAGAACTGCTTTTGCTGTGTCCCATAAATTTTGAGTTGATATATGCTCATTATCATTTGTTTCTAGAAACTTTTTTATTTCTTCTTTGATCTCATTGTTAATCCATTCATTATTTAATAACATGCTATTTAGTTTCCAAGTGTTTGAGTATTTTTCAGTTTTTCTTTTGTGGTTAATTTCTAGTTTCATGGCATTGTGATCAGAGAAAATGCTTGATATGATTTCAATCTTCTTAAATTTATTGAGACCATTTCTGTGTCCTAACATGTGGTCTATCCTAGAAAACGTACCATGAGCGCTTGAGAAGAATGTATATTCTACTGCATTAGGGTGAAAAGTTCTGAAGATATCTATTAAATCAAGTTGATCTAGTGTCTCCTTTAAGTCTGCTGTTTCTTTATTAATTTTCTTTCTTGAGGATCTATCCAGTGTTGTTAGAGGGGTATTGAAATCCCCTACTATGATAGTATTGCTGTTAATCTCACTCTTTATATCCATCAAAGTCTGCTTTATGTATGTCGGGGCTCCTATATTTGGTGCATAGATATTTATAATAGTTATATCTTCCTGTTTAATTGTTCCCTTTATCATTATGTAGTGTCCTTCTTTATCTCTTACTACAGCCTTTGTTTTAAAGTCCATATTGTCTGATATAAGTATTGCTACCCCTGCTTTTTTTTCATTTCCATTTGCATGAAATATTTTTTTCCATCCTTTTACCTTCAGTCTATGAGCATCTTTTGTTTTAATGTGTATCTCTTGTAGACAGCATATGTATGGGTCCTGTTTCTTTATCCATGCAGCTACCCTATGTCTTTTGATTGGATCATTTAATCCATTTACATTTAAGGTTATTATTGATATGTAGTTGTTTATTGCCATTTTATTCTTTAAAGCTGTATTCTTCTTTTGCTCTATTCATTCCTCCCTTTAAACTGTTCACAAGAGGCCCCTTAGTATCTCTTGCAGAATTGGTTTGGTTTTAATGAATTCCTTCAGGCTTTCTTTTTCTGGGAAGCTCTTTATTTCTCCTTCAATTTTAAACGTTAGCCTTGCTGGATAAAGTAGTCTTGGTTGTAGGTTCTTGTTCTGCATTACTTTGATTATATCTTGCCATTCCCTTCTGGCCTCAAGTGTTTCTGTTGAGAAGTCCAATGTCATCCTTATGGGGGCTCCTTTGTAGGTGATAGCCGTTTTTTCTCTAGCAGCTTTTAAGATTTTTTCTTTATCCATTAGCTTTGGTATTTTAACTATGATGTGTCTTGGTGTAGATCTTTTTGGGTTTCTCTTTAATGGAGTTCTGTGTGCTTCTTGAATGTGTGGAGAGTTTCCCAGCCTTAATTTGGGAAAGTTTTCTGCTATGATTTGATTGAACAAAGTTTCCATTTCCTGTCCTCTCTCCTCTTCTTCAGGCACCCCTATGATGCGAATGTTGTTTCTCTTCATGTTGTCACAAAGGTCCCTTAGAGTTTCCTCACATTTTTTAAGTCTCTTTTCCTTTTTCTTTTCTGCTTCTGTGCCTTTGTTTATTGTGTCCTGTAACTCGCTTATTCGATCCTCAGCGTCATCCATCCTGCTTTTAATTCCTTCCATTGTGGTCTTCAGTTCTGATACTGTATTTGTCATTTCTGTCTGATTCTTTTTTATTATTTCAATTTCATTTTTTATACTTGTTATCTCTTTATTTAGGTGTTCATAATGACTATCCATTGTTGCTCTAATTTCTTTGAACATCCTAACTATCATTATTCTAAATTCTGCTTCTGGTAGTTTGGTTATATCTGCTTCATTCAGGTCCATCTCTGGGGATTTCTCTTGATTCATTTGGTTTGCATTCCTCTGCCTGCCCATTTTTTCTGTGTATAAGCAAGTTGTGGCCACTGGAGTCCAGTAGGTGTTGACTTTGTGTCTCTAGGTGTGGTCTCTCTGCAGGCCCCCCACCCCCTCTGCCGGTGCCTAGGGTGGTTGGGTATGAGCTTTGCCAGAGCTGGCCCACTGTTGCTTTTGCTATGATTTCTGCCTCTCCTCCATGGGTGGGGCTGTCACTGAAGCCACAAGACTTAGCTCCAAGGGTAGAGGTGAGCACCTTTGCTCAGCTGCGGACCCAGCCTATTTCCGGACTTCCACCCAGAACCAGCAGTCGGAGCCTGCTCGCTACATTTCCGCGGGTTAGGCGGGGCTTTTGACGTGCTCTCAGCTGTAAGCTTTTACCCGTCCAGAGCTTTAGCCCCGCCCTCGAGGTCAGGGCCCTTCTGCGCAGGGTCGGAAACCAAGGTTTATTGGGGTGGGCTTGTTTGCTGGCTTCCGCTCAGCTGCGTACTTCCGCTTGTCCCGGGCTCTACCCCACCCCCGCGTTCGGAGCCCACTTGTGCACGTATAAATGCAATCCGCCGTTTCTCCGGCCAGGTGGGGCTAGTAGTGTGAGCTCAGCTGCGAGCTTCCACTTGTCTCGGGGTCTACCCTGTTCCCGCGCTCTGAGCCCGCTCCTGCACATATACTGGCCAGTCGCGGTTTCTCCGCCCCGGGGGTTGGGGTGAGGGCAGGGGCTGGTAGCGTCAGCTCAGTCACGAGCCCCTGCCTGTCCCTGGTCCTAGCCTGGTCCCCGCGGTCAGGGCCGGCTTGTGCAGGGCCTGCCCGTTCCTGGCCTCCCGCTTTGTCCCCGTAAGTGGGATTAAAGGCGGGCCCGCAGCTTCCGGACTGCTTTCGCGGTCCCCTCTGACCCTCTGGGCTAGACCGATCTCTCACCGGCCTGGCCTCCGCCCACGCCGACAGAACCGCGTTTCAGCGTCCTGTCGCCCCAAACCCTTAAGCAGCCCTCAGCAGAGTAGGAAGGGACCTAATACTCCACACTGTAGGCCTGGGAGCTCCCTCACTTGTTTCACAGCTCAAAACTGTCCAAACGCCTCTTCCAGGCTCTAGGACTGCAGGCTGGGGCTTGGTTCCTGGGACCCAGGTCCCTCCCTCTCCGCCAAACTCTCCTCCCGCCCCGCGGGTCTCTCCGGGCTGCCGTTCGCTCCGGGGAGCTGGGCAGCCCTCTTCGTGTTTTTGCTATTCCTACCAGTCTCAATGTGGCTTCTTCTGTGTTCCTTGGTTGAAGAGTTCACTTAGTTTAGTTCATAGTTGGTTTATCCAGATGATGGTTCTTTAAATTGAGTTATAATCCACTTTGCTTCTGGGAGTTGGAAGTTGGTACATCCATCTACTCCGTCGCCATCTTGCTCCACCGTGACCTGTTTTGATGAATAGAATGGAGCGGGAACTTTTTTGTAACATGTTTGCTGCCAGAACACAAGTGTCATGAGAACTACCACTAACTCAAAGCAAAATGGGAAAGGAAAAGACTCATTTAATATCATTGTCATTGGACATGTAGATTTTGGTCAGACTACCACTGCTGGCCATCTGATCTATGAATGTGATGGGATCGATAAAAGAACCATTGAGAAATTTGAGGAGGAGGGTGCTGAGATGGGGAACGGCTCCTTCAAACACACCTGGGTCTTGAATAAACTGAAAGGTGAACATGAGCGTGTATCATCACTGATATCTCCCTGTGGAAATTCAAGAGCAGCAAGTATTATGTGACCATCACCAATGTTCCGGGACACAGAGCCTTTATAAAAAACGTGATTACAGCACATCTCAAGCTGAGAGGCTGTCCTGATTATAGATGCTGGTGTTGGTGAATTTGAAGTAGGTATCTCCAAGAATGGGCAGTCCTACGAGCGTGCCCTCTGGCTTGCACAAAGTGTGAAACAATTGATTCTTGGTGTTAACAAAATAGATTCTACCGGGGCGCCCTCCAGCCAGAAGAGAGATGAGAAAATTGTTAAAGAAGTCAGGACCTACATTAAGAAAATTGGCTATAACAATGATGTTGGCATTTGTGCCAATTTCTGCTTGCAATGGTGACAACATGCTGGAGGTGAGTATCCTGAACCATCCAGGTCAAATCAGTGCCGTCTAGGTACCTGTGCTGGACTGCCACACAGCTCACAGTGCTTGTAGATTTGCTGAGCTGCTGAATGAAGATTGATTGTCATTGTAGGAAAAAGCTGGAAATGTCCCAAAGTTTTTGAAATCTGGTGATGCTGCCATTGTCAATATGGTTCCTGGCGAGCCCATGTGTGTTGAGGACTTCTCTGACTATCCTTCTCTGGGTTGTTTTGCTGGTCGGGATGTGAGACAGACAGTTGCTGTGGGTGACATCAAAGTAGTGGACAAGAGGGCAACTGGAGCTGGCAAAGTCACCAACTCTGCCCAAGAAGCTCAGACAGCTAAATAAATATTATCCCCAATACCTGCCACCCCAGTCTCACTCAGTGGTGAAGGAACATCTCAGAGCTCTTTGTCTCAATTGGCCACTTAAGTTTAATAATAAAAGACTGGTTAATAATTACAGTACATCGTAAAACCTTCAGAAGGAAAGGGGAATGTGTTGTGGACCATTGTTTGTGTGTGTATATGTGGCAGTTTTTAAGTTATTAGTTTTTTTTTTTTTTTTTTTTTTTTTAAAATTTTTTTTTTATTTTATTCATTTTAGAGAGGAGACACAGAGCGAGAGAGAGAGAGAGAGGAGACAGAGAGAAAGAGAGAAAGTGGGGAGGAGCTGGAAGCATCAACTCCCATATGTGCCTTGACCAGACCAGTGCAGGGTTTTGAACTGGCGACCTCAGTGTTCCCAGGTCGACGCTTTATCCACTGCGCCACCACAGGTCAGGCTAAGTTATTAGTTTTTAAAGTCAGTACTTTTTAAATGGAAACAACTTGACCAAAATCTGCCACAGAGTTTTGAGACCCATTAAAATGAAGTTTAAAGAGAAAGTTTAGTAGGACTTGTTGACGCGCATGTCTCTTCTTTGTGAGGATGAAAAGGAGGATTGTGGATTAGGAGGTAGCCCAGGATCCAGCCCCACATCAGAGGCCTGCTGAGAGCCATTACTTTTAGAACAAGACATGGATGTTGAGGATCTAGTCTCCATGCCCCTGTATTCACCAAAAGCTTTCTGTGCCCCAGACTACTTATACTTTGTTAAAGGACCACTAGTGAACCAGCCAGAAGGCAGTGCAAAGAAGGCACCTCTGATATAAGTTCACGGTCAGTGCGGAGGGTTGAGGCCTTCATTCTTCTCAGGGAGGCTCTCCTAGAGTCAAAGCCCAAGTTTGAAGGTCTCCCAACCCACTTGGGGGATGAATATGCTGGGTGAGAAGCCCGGAGCTGGAGCTCATAGATATTTGTGTCATTTTAGGCTTGGACCAGGAGACAGGGAGGTCTATTGGCAGCACCTGGGAGTTTATTCTTTCCAAAAGTAGAAATTATTTTTGTGCCTGAGTTGCATTCTTCTGCCTTACCCTTCTCTCTCTGTTACTGGGTCCCCCCAACTTGCCCTAGCTGCCAGGGTGCTGTGTAGCAGGCCCATATATCCCTACTGTAACCCTCCCCGTGCTGAGCCCACAAGTCTTAAGGAGAGGAATGCTGCCCTCCCCCCCCCCCCCCCAGGGCAGTAGTCACCCCAGTGATCCTTTACCCATGTTCCTGAAATCTCCCCCGATCCTCTCAGCACTGGGGGAGTGGGTCTTTCTCTGGATAGCCTTTCAGCTTACTTCCATTTCTTCTTCTAACATTTGTAACTTTACCCCCCTCCCCCCTAAGTTGTCAAGATGTTTGATTTCCAGTACAAGAGTAGAGACTCCTTGGAAACCATATTTTTTCCTCATTTATTTCTGTTTTCTCTATAGCACCAAGAACATGGTGTCACACATGATAGGTACTCAACAAATATTAGTTGAATAAATGCAATAGGAAGTGACAATGTAACTATAAACATATGAGCCATACCTTGATAAGCCTCAGGCCACAACTATAAAACGAAATTCCTATAAAGAAATCAAATTTGCAGCTGAGGTTTTTAGCAGTTATAATGTATATCATTGGCTATGCATTATTGACATGGAAATCCGTGGAGCTGGAGAGGATGGCTCTGCATTTTGATGACATTTTGTGGTTAGGATGTTGAGCCTGAAACCGGAGATCTGAGACTGAAGCCGCCCTGCCTCTGGGCGACAGATGGCGCTCACACATCATCAGAGAAGTTCTGCAACCTGCCTCCGTCTGAATGTCTGTTTTGCAAAAGGGAAAGCTGAGGCTCTGTGAAATTCTGCAGCAAATTGATTTCCTGCACACTTCTGGGCCGTAGCTCACGTCTCCAGAGAAGGGTCTAGTTAGTGCACATGCGTGACGGCCTGATTGTAAAGCACCCAGACCAGGCTGTATCAAAGGGGAAATCCTGTTCTGTGAATGCAGCAACACTGTCTTTTCTTGTTTGGTCTTTGTGCCTTTTAAATAGCTTCTTTCCAGAGAAAGAAAAGACCAAAGAAAAAGGTGGAGAAAGAAGGAGAGGGCAGGTATTGGAAATCACTGCTGACCTGCAGAGAAACTCAGGGCAGAAATACTTTGGGCAAGGCCTGAACAAACCTGGTTTCTTTTCTTTTCTTCTCCTTCCCTCCCTCCCTCCCTCCCTTCCCCTTCCCCCTCGCACCCCTCCCCTTCCTCCTCCTTCCTTCCTTCTTTCCTTCCTTCCTTCCTTCCTTCCTTCCTTCCTTCCTTCCTTCCTTCCTTCCTTCCTTCCTTCCTTCTTCTCTCTCTCTCTTGCTTTCTTGCTATCTCATCCCTCCCTCCCTCCCTCCCTCCCTCCCTCCCTCCCTCCCTCCCTTCCTCTTTCCTCCCTCCCTCCCTCCCTCCCTTCCTCCCTCCCTTCCTCCTTTCCTTCCTCCCTCCCTTTGTTTTTTTCTTTTTAATGTTTATGTTATTGATTTTAGAGAGAGGAAGAAAGAGAGAGAGAAACAGGAACATCCATCTTTTCCTGTGTGTGCCCTGACAGGGATCGAACTGGCAACCTCTGTGCTTTGAGACGATGCTCTAACCAACTGAGCTGTCCAGCCAGGGCAAGCCTGTGTTTCTTCATACATGGAGTGAGGACATTGCCTCAATGCTTTCAAATCTCTAGGCATAAATAAATAAATAATAAATAAACAAACATATAATAGATCATTATGAATGTTTACTATGAAGGAAACAAGCGCTGTGGTTTAAAAATATAACAATGAGGGGAGGGAGGCCTCAGGATGGTCAGGGAAGGCCTTGATGGGGAGGTGAAATCAAAACAGGAAATGGAGATGACGTCTTCCTGTGGGCAGGTTAGGAAACAACCCATGAAGACCTGCCAAGAGGTTTTTATTTTTATCCTTAAATAATCAGTGTAGCTATGCTTATAATAATGTAATGATAGCATCTATTGAATAACATTCTGTGTCTTATATTAACACATTTCTTTGGGAGGGTGCATCTGTTTACCCTAGACGTTCACTTTCAGCATGACCCAACTCAGGTGCCCAGTAAACACTGTGGAATGAATGAATGGTCACACTAATCCCCCATGGAGGACAGGCAGGTGTTATTGTCCTATTTTAGGATTATTAAGTGACTTTTTCCTGCCTTATGACTCACAAGGGAGTAGAGCTAGAACTAGAATCCTGATTTTTTTTTTTTGGACATTTAGTCCAGTGTTCTTTTCAGTATTCCAATCTTAGGAATTAAAGTGTTATCCTTATGTGTATGCAAGTTCTCATCAGTGTATTAGGATGTTTAGGATGAGATACAGTCCACACATCTGACAAAAAACCAGTGCAGTCTTGTAGGGGAAAAGTTGTTTTTCAGTCATACCGGTGTTAATGTAAGTGGAATTATCTACACCACCTACACTCCATCCATTAATTATTGGATGGGTTTACACCTGCCTATGGCCAGTTCTCGGCCATGTTTCACAAACCAATGCTTAGTTCCAAAATTTCAGTGCTTATGTGAGTTGCTTCTAGAGAATGATTCCAAAGCTTTAGGAAGGATGTGGTAACAGCATCGTACACATTGTAGAAAGTCAATAACTTAGCAATGGGAGACGGATTTCTTCACATTCCCATATAGATTCTTTTGTAGGAGGTCAGGTTCACAGAGGTCTCAGTTGTGTTGCATGTGTTGATGGAGTAAGTAATTAACTAAATAGATGCTTGAATAGAACAATTCAAAATTAAGATCTTTGGTCAAAAAACATCACTCATGATGATCTAGAATGCCACCCAGTGATTCTGATTCCTCATTTTAGGTAGAATATTTGCATTGGGGCTTTTCTTTATAATAAATATGTTAATCGATCACTGTGCTAGGTTCTGGGAGAGAAGCAAAGAAGAATACAGGTTTTCTCCCAAATAAATAAACAAATAAATTTGTTCGTTCATTCATTCATTCATTCAAACATTCCTTGTGCACACACTAAATGTCAGACATGGTGCTATGCTCTGGATGAATCAAACAGCTAAAATAATTTGAATGCTTGTTATGGGTCGACACAGACTGTATAAAGTGCTTTTTATCTGTTAACTCATAGGTTCACAATCCCGGGTGGGATTGATTGACGCAATGAATGACATTTGGGTTTAAGATATGGCTGGTATAGCACATGTGAAGAGTCTCTTTCTACACTCTTGCTTTTTTCTCTTAACTTCTTTTGTTCTTTGGGTTGGTTGTGGGGTCGGAGACAGAGTGCAAGTCTCCAGACACTGGTAGCTGTCCCGGGACCACGTGGACCTGAGTACAACCACTACAAGCAACATCAGGGGGGAAATGGTGGATCAATTCAGCCACACCAACATGAGACTTTTACTGTTGATTCTCTGCTTGCTCATTGTCCCTCGGAATATTGCGTCATCCTTTCCTTTTCCTGAAGTACAGTACTATCACTTGTGTTGCCCATCTGTACTCTTAAAGGACACAGTTCACCGCCCACCTCTTTATGGAAGCCTTCCAGGCCCTTTCCACCAGAACTGGTCCCCTCATGTCAAACTCCTGTGCTGCTTATGCTTTACACCATTGAGCTCACAATTAAATAGACGTTGCTTTGAAGAGCTGATATTTTCACATTGTGACTTCAAATTTCGAATCTCTTCACACTCAACTCAGTACCCTTTCCTTCAAAGAGAAGCTTCCAGTTAGGTATACATCTAGGGTATGGTTTCCTTTTAAAGCCAAAGAAATTTGAATGTGCACCTGTAAGTTTCGGTCTTTAAACTTGTAAGCAAGCCAATTTCCCTAGTCCTATTTTGCTTAAAATCACTTCCGTTTATGATTGACTAGTAATGCTTCTGCATAATTTTTTTATGTTTAAGTTTTTATGTGGGCATAGTTCTTACCCCTTTTGAGAATATATGCGTTCTTTTGTGTTCCCCTTACACTTTTTCTTACCATAAAATACACACAATATATAATTTATCATCTTAACCATCTGTGTATTCTTTAAAAAAGGTTTTGCACTAAATAATCTGAATATTTCTTTATTTTGAAACTTCTAATATTTCATAAATGTGTAGGGCCCTATATGTCATTCTTTAAATGTATCCTATTGGAACATTTTTTCCTCCTTTTTGTTATTTTGTGGTAAAAGTGAAAAGACACATAATGGGTAGATACATCAGGAATATATTTACATAATAAAATCATTACATTTAAAAAATTATTACATTTTTATTTTTTTTCTTCATAATTACTTCTGGATCATGAGAGGGTAACTGATTAAGCTTCCCATTATGGACAGCTGCACCACACTCCTCACACTGTGCTTTTTACCTGTACCCTTTTTTGGGTTTCAAATGTTGTTGATACTCATAGCTGGAGTTGAGTTACTTTTGACATTACATTGAATGTTGTGATTTAAGTAATACTAGTAATATGGATACTACTACTAATAGATCACACTTATCAAGTGCCCTTATTATATTGCCAGGGGATATTCTAAGTGGTTTATATAGACTGACTTGTGCACATAAAACATTAATTCTAGTCAATTCCTGTGGAGGAACAGCTAATACTGTTTAATAAAGTTAGACCTACAGTGGAGGCAGATGTTTCTTGTCTTCCCCTGAGTGTGCGCTGGGGATGTAAGGCACAGATGTTAAAGCTCACCAAGAAGTAGAGGAGGAGCTACTCAAACTAACTAGATTGAAGATCTCTTGAGTTATTTATTTTTGGTGCTGCGAGTGTTTCTTGTTGCCTAAATGTTGGAGAAATAAATTAATGAATATTACCTGATTAGAGCCCAACAAAATATAGCATCATGGTTGTCTTTGAAATGGCAGGGGAGACAGCTAGGCATAGAGCTACATCTGCAGCTAGAACTTACCTGCTGTTAGGGAGGGAACTATTCCTGTCAAGGAAATATTTAAAGTACATCATTTTGGCTTTGTGCATGATTGCAAATGTCAAAATTCCATTAATTTGATTTTTAAAGTTTAAGGTATTCTGCCATTTGGTTCCTAAGTATATGAATAGAATGACATTTATTCGGCTTGGCTCTCTGTGAGCTACACATGCACGTTTATTTGAAGGGTATCATTTATCCTTTTAATGAGAATTTTGGGAGCACACCATGTTGGGCTAAATAGGATGTATGATCCAAAGGAAAAGAACAAAGTCTGAAATTTAGACTCTCATGGAAGACAGGCCTAATATACATGAAATCTTAAGTTATAGTGAGAAACTATAGAATTAGACAGCAGTGAATGATGCAGACAAAGCAATACATTTAGAGATTTCAGAGAAGGAAGAGATTTCAGCTAGGGCCTTAGGAGGGAGTTAAGATTCTGTTCAGGCTTTGACGACAGGGAAGGGAAGAAGCGGAGTTCTTTAGGGGTGGAGGTATGTTGTGTCCCCAAGCAGGAATAAATTAGGTCTGTTTTGTGAGGAAAGGTAATGATTTTTTTCTTGGCTGGAGTGAGGAGTTTCTTTTAAAAGGTCCTTTAATGAGAACTTACTATATGCCGGGCATTACACCAAATATTAAGATGTGTCATTAACTTAATCCATAATATAACCCTATAAAGTGGCTATTACTAACTCCACTTCTTGAAGAGGAAACTCAGGCTAAGGGTAATCAAGTCACTTGCCCAGGGTCATACAGCTAGTCAGTGATAGAGCAGACACTTGATCTCAGGTCTCCCCTCACAAAAGTTTGTGCACTAACCCATCTGTTCCCATCCCAACTTGTCCAAACCTAGATATAACCTAAGTATTAGTTGTTCTCTTCATGACTCCCCTGCCATTAGTATGTTTAGGGAAAGGTTTATTTCATATTTCCACCAAGTTATTACTATGTAGCATATGTTCTTTCTCATTTCCTCAGTTTGAGCTGGGGCTCTGTCTGCTTTATGAGCAGTCAGTGCCTAGACACCACAGCCATTGTCCTCGTCCTCATAGTATGACACTGCTACTCGAATGGCTTCAGCAGGATGCTATGGAGAAGGACCCAGCGTCTAAAAGATCATGTTATTAAATTAATGTTGAACAGACATAATAGAAGGGTGCTGCAGATGTGGTTGAAATGGGGTTTTTGCTTCACATCCTTGCTGTATCCTGTTCAGAAGCGGGGTAGAAGTGAACGGTGACCGTGCGCAGTCCCTGGCAGCAGGTCCCAAGTCCCCACACAGTAGTTCTCCATCTTGGCTGTCTGTTAAGATCCCTGGGGGAACATTTAAAAGTGCCTGTGTCTGATGCTCACTCCCAGGGCTTCTAAGCTAGTTGATCTTGACTGTGGCCTGAGCCTCAGAATTTAATAAATTGAATTTTAGTAAGCATCCATCTTTGGAAATTCTCTCTCAACTTTTTCATGAGAGATGAAAAAGATATTTCCAGTAGGATGCTATTCACAGTTATTGACTTAGTTAAAAATTGGCTTAAAAGCACTCACACCAGGCTGGTAGAGAGAATTACTGGTGAGCAGCACTGAGGAGCAGGTAGAATAACAGATAAACTTGAGATTCCAGTTCCCCTGGAGCAGTGATTCTTAACCTTTTTTGAGGTACCGAACCCACCAGTTTTATATACATATTCACCGAACCCTTCTTTAGTGATAAATAAAATATGATTTTTTTTTTCCAAATTCAAGACATAGGTTTATGTTTTTTTACTGGTGCACAAAATGAGCCGTGCATGAACATCACCTTGCTCAAAGAACAAAACCAACAAAGTGCATGAACTCACAACAAATTACGGTATTACTTTATTCTGGCCTCCGTGGCAGAGGCTTCTCCGAACCCCTGAGACTGACTCATTGAACCCCTAGGGTTCGATAGAAGCCAGGTTAAGAACCACTGCTCTGGAGCCAAGAGCACTGTTATGGGAGGCAGGGCAACTGAGAGGGGTGAGGACACAGCTCAGTGACGTAGATGCAGGAGGCAATTTTGGAAGGGTGCCACTTTGGCCTCTTAGGTCACGTTCTGACCATAAAGATTTAGACTTACTAGGTGCTTTGGGGAAGTGCACAGGATGGAGGACTCCCTGGAGCCAGAGTAAAATTTGAATTCCTGTTAAGCTTCCCCTTTCAGAGCTGCTTGGCTGGCCTGTGTGCACCGAGGGGCTGGAGAACACGGGTTGCACCCAGTCTAGGTCCTCTGCTCACTGAGCTCCTTCCCTAGGCCACCACAGACAGTTCCTACTCAGCCTGGGGACCAGGAGAGATGCCTACTCACATAGGGGACGGTGGACACTTTCTACTCAAGAGGATGTAGATTTGACCTGGGCTTTTAACTTTTCTGAAATCACTGTTTAGAGCTATATTCCTTGATACAGTTCATTTCTGCTGCAATCCAGGGGTTCTGGAGGGAGCTTTTAAAGACAGGACAGATAGAAATGGAAGAAAGGAAAAATTCAAATTGGTCACTTTTGCCCTATTGGAACCAGCTGTTGACATGTGGACGAACAGTATTAGAATGCCTTCAGTTTTCCCGAAAGGTTTTCTTTTCTCTTGGGAAATATTTGTCTGGTGTTTTCCTGCATTTACTTACTCTTCTGTGATTGCTAAGATCTGATGTTTATCCAGATAGAATAATATTAAATTACTGTGTTTTGGCTCATACTGCGTTTCTGTGTTGTATTAGTCTATTTTAATCCATAATTTTTTACTTCAGTGCAGCACAACATTGAATTTGACCTTTCTCCAATATGTCCTGTTGACTACTGGAGGCAATGGTGTGTAAAATGTATACTTACTTTGGAGCTTTGTAGTTAAGGGCTCAAATCATTTTCTTTAAAAAATTACTTAAGGTCTCTGAGCCTCAGTTTCTCTTTTGTAAAACTGAGATAATACAGTCTCTATTTTATAGGGTTGTCTTTTTATTGCTGTTTTAAGATTATTTGGTTTCTTTCCAAAAATACCATTTTACAATGCTGGAATAATTCAAGCAACAAAATAAAATAGTACTGGATTAAAACTCAAAGTATACAATAAATATCAATACTGTCATAAATATGTGATTAATTGATAAATAAATGGAGGGAGACTTAGCAACTCTCCTGTGCAGAAGAATCACAAGTAATTTCAAAGTCCAATCTATTTTTAAGTCCCAGGTCCAACCCAGTATTTAATGGTAAACAAAAGAAACATTACTTTAAAATTTGAGGGTAATGTGGGGGAGGGGGATGCATTTGGGGAGACACTAGAATCTATGTAAACACAATATATAAAAAAATAAAAAGAGCCCAGAATATCCTAAGGAAATCTTAACACCTAATGACAACGAGTTAACATTGGCGAGGTTAGGAAAGTTGGAGAGAGACAGTTTGTCTTCAAAAAGCTATTAAAACAATGTAGAAAATTTTGTCTTAAAAAAAGGTGCCTTGAAGTTCTTTCCCCTTTGTTTTAAATGACTTTTAATCTTGTAATCCTGTAATACAGTGATCGGCCCATCCCTCAGTGTCCTCATTTTGACTCTCACTAGAAAAATGGGGCTGGAGCAGGAATGTTTAGCTGACCTCTGTGAGAGCAGATAGTTGTCATTTTTTCTCTTCCTCTCCATCCTTACCTACCATCATCCCTGGATATTATTGTATGGGTATTCAAAAACTACCCCTTTACCTAAAGGACAAATACAAAAATCCCGTGTTATTCATTCCCCAAAGGCTGTTTCCATTCCTCTTTTGCCAAGCCCTGGGAAGGATGACACATTGGAAGGTGTGAAAGGGATCAAGAGAGTATCTGGGAGAAAAATCTGGGTGTGTCAGGGATTTCTGCTCTTGTGCAAGGCCTCAGCCACCATCCCCTCCGGCTGACCTGCCTCCAGAAGGGATCACGTTTACCTGGCAGCTGCTGGACCTGTTGGTGGGGTGTATTTGCATGATGCTTCTTAACACGTGCTTTCAACTGTGCCTGCCTTCAGTTTCAGGAGTCTGGTCTTGTTAAATCTTGTTTCCTGTGAGAGAGTTTGGTGTCAGCACCTTACTAATTTCCAAGGCCTGGGAACAAAAGTAGTGTGGCAGGATATATTATCGGCTGGTGTTTTATCCTGTTACTCCCGCTCCTCTTCTCTCCTTGAAGACTATAGCCTGCTCTAGGGCTCTCTTGGCTCAGAGACATTTGTGGGAGGGAAAGGAGAAGCACCCTATCCTCCCTCCCTTTCTTCTAACTTTCCTTTCTTGGAAAAGACTTGATGATTTAACAGTTGATGGGAATGTTCTATCAGGAAAAAAGAAATAGACCAGGCCTTTGAGGACCTGGAGACATGAGGTGGAAGATTCTTCCTGAACTGATAAGAAAGGTGTGAGGTCTCATGGGAGTGAGAATAAATGCATTGCTCTGGGGCCATGTCTGAGGAAGTGCGAAGACCCCAGGAAAATGGTGCTGAGATGAAGAGAAATGTTGAGCATGAGGACTGCCAGCCCAGGAGAAGATCTCTAATGTCCGTTCATGGCAAAGTGAGCAGGGCTTGAATAATGAGGATGTTCACCTAAGACTCTTCCCGCCTTTTCTGCACTTGACCCTCTTCATTCTGGTGCAAACTGGTCACTCGGAGTGACTGGGATGAGAATGCAGGCTTGGTGCCATATTAAGTTAATTAACAAGCAATAAAACAGCAATGTTTCTTCAAGCACCTGAGCTTGTGGACTGAGATTCATAGCTGTTATGCTAGAATTAATTCATGGCGATTGATTTGAAGGGAGATGTCAAGCCAGTAGTCGTGGCCACAATCACAGCAGCCTGGCCCATGCAGGTTCGCATTGGATTCGGAAAGTCGGTAATGAAACAACGGAGCCAAGAACTGGTGAGCCATCAGCTTTAATTCTAGCTTGCAC
The DNA here is from genome assembly GCA_037038555.1 of Rhynchonycteris naso. Classification (NCBI taxonomy): domain Eukaryota; kingdom Metazoa; phylum Chordata; class Mammalia; order Chiroptera; family Emballonuridae; genus Rhynchonycteris; species Rhynchonycteris naso. The sequence continues at coordinate 146,081,254 of CM072999.1, read as the reverse complement.
CCGGCAGGCAAGTAAAAACACATACTGGGCTCCAAAACCCACTTATTCAGTGCTTACAAAGCTACTGACTTATCTGAGTTTCCTGGAATCAAAGGTTTCTAGCTCACTAGACTTACTCACCTCTGTTTCCCATCTCCTTCTCTCTATACAAACTCTGCACAAACTGGCTTCTTCCTCAGCACTCCACCATCTTGGCTGCTTCTCCTGGCCTCCATGTGGCCTTACTCTGCTCTCCTCTCTATAGTAATCTCAGGAACTGAGAGAGAAAGCTCCTGGCCTGTCCCATTTTATAGTGTAAAATCAAAACCTCCAATCCAATTACACAAACAAGGAAGTCTCCAATACAAAGCCACCCATCTGAGGCATAATGGGATTCCTCAGGAGAGCTCACCACCCTACATCATCCAATCAGTCAAGGGTGTGGGGAAAAGCTTACTCTTAAAACCAAACCTTAGGCTATAACAACCTGGGCTGCTTACATTACAGCCTTTCCACCACACCCATCCCAAGCACAAGGGCAAATAATATCACCTGGATGACGGGCTTCCATGTGGGCAGTGCCATCTTTAACAAAGTGAGCATATTATATTTTATCTGCCCAACAGGAGAATATTGATCTTTCACACCAAAGGCAGATGTTTGAGGAGCCCCAGCAAAAGCTGAAACTGCATGAAGCTTCCCCTGTTAAGGAAGAAAAGGAGGAAAAAAATGTCAGTAAATATATAAGGTTTTGTTTCTCTACATGACATCAGGGTTCAAAAACCCTTGCTGGGGTTTCTTTTAGAGAATATACACAATTTGAAATGCTGGGACCTGGGTTCCATACCTTGGAGTCCATCCACAGACTTGGATAAGCCATTTCATTCCAGAATATATAAACTGAAGGACGTGGTGTATCTGAGAGTCCCCCCCCCCCCCGAATGAAAGTACATCCTCTTATTTTTGAAACGTAAGGATGGGAACTGGTTATGGAGAGGAACACCGGGCTTGTTCTGAGGAACAAGACTAAAAGTTTGGCTTCTAATTCTTAACAGCCTTTGTGATTTTCGGCAAATTATTGGATTTTTCTCAATCCCATTTTCCTAACCTGGAAAATGTTGATTTTTTTTTGTGTGTGTGAAGACAGCATGCAATCATATACGTTGGAAGTGCTTTGTAAATTACAAAGTACTATACACATTGAAGGCATTGTTAGCAATCCATAGTTTTGAGAGCCTGAAATATGGTGCTTGTGTCTGGAGGGGAAATGTAGAGGAGCCCAACATGACTTCAGGTCTCTGAATCTTGAGTTTAGATGAGGAGAAGACTAATATACACGAAACAATCAAAGGACATGTAGCAAAAGAAAACTTTTTGAAAAGATTTACTGGGGTAGCATAAAGAGCCAAGGCCAGATTTTTATATGTTATAACAAAATATGTAATTAAAGTAAATAAAAACCATTTCCCCCCCACCAAATCTTCTAAAGTTTACCAAAACAAACTCAGACATATCTTTTGTTTTTTAATTTTTATTTTTTTCTTGGGATTTTTTATGTCATAGTAGCAAACAGTCCCCATCCTAATAAGAGAATTCAGATAAGCTTTCCTGGGTGAGAATGTCCATTCTTGTGGGTTTGGTGCCATTGTATCATCAGCATTCCTATTTTATAGAGAGGAAGCGGAGGCACAGAGAGATTACATACATGCGCCTGGGCCTGGGCCTGAACCTGGGTAGCCTGACTCCAGGGCTTTGCACTTAACCAGTAATTTTTGTTGCCACCAAAACACAGAATCATCTCTGATTTCTTAACCTTCGCTAACCATGAAATTTATGCACTGTACAATATAGAATACTCAGAATTCTCAAAGGACAATTTTACCAGGAAACATTATTTTACATCATTCAAAGGTAAGAATGTCTACGATAATCTGTTCACAGTGTTGGAGCAATGAGTGAAGACAATATCCTAGGAATATGAGTATTTTTCTTGTGTTAAGGATGCTCCAGAGTGACAATATTGGAATTTTGAGTCCTAAACTCACATAAAAGTGACAATTAGAAGAGGGGGAAAAGAGTAAAAGAAAAAGGACGGCAACAACAGAATGAGGTCTTGAAAAGATAGAGTAGAAAAACAACATATGTCAAATTTATTTTAATATAAGTCACTTGAATTCAGTGCATGTTATGAACACTTTTTTTGTGTGTGTGTGCGAGACAGAGACAGGGACAGATAGGGACAGACAGGAAGGAAGGGAGATGAGAAGCATCAATCAATTCTTTGTTGCAGCACCTTAGTTGTTCATTGATTGATTTCTCATATGCGCCTTGACCAGGGGGCTGCAGCAGACCAAGTGACCCCTTGCTCGAGCCAGCAACCTTGGGCTTAAGCTGGTGAGCCTTATTCAAACCAGATGAGCCCATGCTCAAGCCAGTGACCTCAGGGTTTTAAATCTGGGTCCTCTGCATCCCAGTTTGATGCTCTATCCACTGTGCCACTGCCCGGTCAGGCTATTATGAACACTTTTTACTGAGATATTTAAATATACAGAGAATTTTTTCTACTAGCTCATCTTTTCATTATTTATTTATTTATATTAAATTTATTGAGGTGACATAGTTAATAAGATTATATAGGTTTCAAGTGTACATTTCTATGATGCATGATTGCATGATGTACCCACCACCCAAAGGCAGCTCATTTTTCCATCACCATATATTTGGCACCCTTTATCCTTTACCCCTCTCTCCCCTCCCTCTGGTAACCACCATACTGTTGTCTGTGTCTATGAGTTTTTGTTTGTTTCTCTTGTTTGCTCATTTGTTATTCAGTTTTATATCCTATATATGAATACATTATATGGTTCTTAAATTTTTCTGACTGATTTATTACACTTAGCATAATATTCTTAAGGTCCATTCATTGTTACAAATGGCAGTATTTCATCTTTTCTAATACTTTCACTCAAAAATTTTATGTTAGATATACCTGTGTCTATCATGGGTATAGCAAACAAGGTGAACAAAAAATGTTAGGTCTTTGGGCAGAGAGTTCTATTCATGACTAATTTCTGTATGTTAAGCAAACCTACATATAGCTATAAATCATTTTGAAAAAATGTGGAGAGCCACAGTAAAGCTATTACATGAGAAACAATAATACAGTTTCACAGTTGTGACCGTTGGGTGATTTATCTCTCCATTAAGCCTACACACCTTCAAACATTTAGAGCATCTTTTGAGGAATGAGGAAATTGGGGAGCACCTCATGGTAATTATATTAAATCATCAACACCTATTTGATAGTGATACTGAAAAAAAATTATGATATAAAGTGGCAAGTTTGGATAGAGAAACTAGTTTGCTTAAGGAGAACTAGGTGGACTTTCAGAAAATTTGAGAAGTCTGTGGTCTGCTTAGCTGAATTACAGTGAGGCCTGTGATACTACCTGCCCTATACAGTTAAATGAAATTTGCACACAAAGACTTAGTATGGTCAGTTCCCATTAAATATTGGTTCATGTTATTCCAGGGCCCTACTGGCTTCCTCCTCTCCACTAGGGAAAAGCTAGCCTCTCATCCATCACTTGCATTCCCCCAAAAGTTTGTTTAGGGCTTAACATATAACTTACTAGTGTAGTTCTCTGTGATTTAAGGTTTATGGTATAGTTAGGTTCAGGTTAGGTTTGCGATACATAAAAATTATTCAGTTCTCAAAGTGATGATCTTTCGTGGATAACAGGGAGAAAGGATGTCACCAGAGCACCTTTTAGTATTTCAGATTCTGCTCTGACAACCTATGCTCAGGCTGTCCATATATGGGATATTGTTATTTCTACTAAGTTATGCTGGTACAAACACTAAGGCTAAAGGAGACTAAGCAAGTTTAAATAACTTTCTCGGAGATATACTACAAATGGCTAAACTTGGATTCACCCTGAAAAATTAAAACATGTCCCTATTCCTGAGAGATTGTGATTTAAAAAGTGGGGTCTGGGGGAATCTGCATTTTTAATGAACTTCCTAGGAGATGCTGATATGTCGACCACCCTTTGGGAAACACTGACCAATGGGAAGCTTGTGAAGATGACGAGACGAGCTCATGGACACAGTACTGCTGTGTGCTGGGACTCAGTCCTCTCACTCCAGCCACTGGTATTTAGATCCATGAAAAGAAGGACAGTAACGTTCAGTTAATGGAGCTCACAGAATAGCCAGTTAGTGCAACGCCAGGGACACACTTCTCAAGTGGACAAATGTGGGGTAGCTTACGACAGAGAGAGGGCTCGTCATGATTATAAAGGCAGGTTCTGAGCTGAAGATCAGTTGAAAGTGGATTTACCTGGGTTGCCTAGACAGTCAGGATTCCATGTTCCTACAAAGAGAGAATCTAATGTCTACTCAGACCCCACCAGGGAGAAGTCTGGGAGAGACCTTTTCCTCTGTTCACAGAGGAAAATGCAGGACACACAGCGAAGACTCGTTGCTCTCAGCTAGGGGAGAAAATAGCCCACCTTGGTCCTATATAACCAGTAGAAGGTATTTGAGTGTGAATTCTGGAAGAGGCAAACTGTCACAAGAATAAATTACAAATAGTGACCCAAAATGAGCTTTGAGCAAGCTCTAATGAGAAGCTAAGTGTTTCCTGTCTGTTCTAATAAGGGTTCAAACACAAGATTAAAACACCCAAGTACAGAATTGAGTCACACAGCAAGAAAACACTTACAGAACATAGAAGAGGTACTCCATGATGTCCAACAGTAAAGATGTTGTTTTGGTTATTTTTCACCAGGAACTAGACCCTTTAAATCACTTTCATAGTGTGTGTGTGTGTGTGTGTGTGTGTGTGTGTGTGTGTGTGTGTGTGTGTGTTTGTGTAGAGTATAAGCTAACTGCATTGTAAATGTATATATTTAACATTCTAGGGTAGTGTATTTTCTAATTATTTTCATACAGTTAATTTGTGATCATCATAGAACTCTGAGTTTGAGTCCCTCCAAGTATTATGGTGGGTGACTGGATTGAGTTGGTATAAACATTAAACACATTATAATAGAAAAAAAATATAAAAAGTGGAAATGCCTTTTTAGTAATTGCTTCATTTCATTTAAAAGAAGTGCAAAGAAAAAGAATGGCAAACAGGCATTGCTTATCTCAAATAGCGAAACAGAAAACCTGGGAGGGGAATATAAAATACCAAAGCAAATTTCAGAGTTTCTCTACAGCAGTGATGTAAATTGCATTCTAAATAATATTTCCTTTTTTTAAACACAGTACATATTTGCAAGTTCTAAAGTGAGTGTTACCTCTTCCAAGTTACAAAATATGCATTCAGCTTATTTAAAACAAAGACAGGATGACAGATTCTACACATGAGAATTTTTAGCAATGCCACAGAATTCTAACATTGTCTTTTGCATATCAGAGATTATTTTTCTTTTTGGCAACAAAGAGCACTGAAACAAGAGCATATTAAGGAATTCATCTTGCAAATGTCAGCGCTTATTTAAGGTACTTGATATTTCACAGAGCTGGTGAAAGGATTTGTTTGCTTTTTTGCTCTCACTCCTTTTCTTCTTTCCTGCACCAGACCACCTCCTCAGACATAAAACTTGCCAGGCCATACCTTTTATTTCTTAGTTTCCATAAATGCTCTTCCTGCATTAACTGTTAATGCTATATATATTTGTTTTATATAGAAGACAGATAAGAAATACTCATTTTAAGAATGAATTAGAGTAATTACAACCTATAGTCAAAGATCTTTTCTGGTATTTTATTCTGTTCGGAGGATTGAAATACTGTTTGTTTTTCTTTTCTTTTTTTTTTTTTATAGGGACAGAGAGAGAGTCAGAGAGATAGACAGACAGACAGGAATGGAGAGAGATGAGAAGCATCAATCATCATTTTTTTTTTTTGTTGACGTTGCAACATCTTAGTTGTTCATTGATTGTTTTCTCATATGTGCCTTGACTGCGGGCCTTCAGCAGACTGAGCAACCCCTTGCTGGAGCCAGCGACCTTGGGTCCAAGCTGGTGAGCTTTTGCTCAAATCAGATGACCCCGCGCTCTAGCTGGTGACTTCAGGGTCTCGAACCTGGGTCCTTCCACATCCCAGTCTGATGCTCTATTCACTGTGCCACCACCTGGTCAGGCTACTGTTTGTTTTTCTTGAAAGGTAATCTATGTTGGGCCAAGCCTAGGGCTGAGCAAAGAGTGGACAGCCACTAAATGGTAGTAATTTTTTAAAATTTCTTTTAAAGGGTTATTGCCAAAAAAATAGTTGATTCCTTTAAGAAACTTGTTTGCTTTTTAATAAAATGAATAAGGAGAACTATACAGTGTGGGGCAAAAGTAGGTTTAAGGTTGTTCATCTGGAAAATAATACAATATTTAATAAACAACAATACAAAGATAAATGTGTGTTTTGAATTCTCATAGCGGCAAACTTACTTTTTTTTTTTTAATTTAATTTTATTCATTTTAGAGAGGAGACACAGAGTGAGAGAGAGAGAGAGAGAGAGAGAGAGAGAGAGTAAGGGGGAGGAGCTGGAAGCATCAACTCCCATATGTGCCTTGACCAGACCAGTGCAGGGTTTTGAACTGGCGGCCTCAGTGTTCCCAGGTCGACGCTTTATCCACTGCGCCACCACAGGTCAGGCTGGCAAACTTACTTTTGCCTACCCTGTATAATCTCTAGTTTTCCTATTTTATATAACTGATAGAACTTCAAAACTAAATTAAGTGCTTAGCTTCCATAATTATCTTATTCCAGATACTTAACACACTGATTTTTAACCATTTTACAATTGTGAAAAACAAGCTGTCTTATTTGGGTTTTACCATACTGATCAACTTGATTTCGTTTTTGAAAGATGTGGATAAAGAAAGCAAAACAATCACAAGAATGAATGTGGTCAAGCCTCTAACTGCAGAGACCTTTCTTGGACATTAGTATGCATTCAAACAAAATATAGTATATTTATGTATTAAAAATAAAATGAGTTTATAGGCCAACAACATGTATAATTTATGTTTTTACTCTAATGTTGAATGTTTGAAATATTTAAACCATCCCAGGAAAAATGGTTTGGATAATGAATTTATGCCCCACTTAAAAAACAAAACAAAAGAAAAACCAATGTTTTACAAAGATTAGAACTTTTCTGTTTTGTAAAGAGAGTTCTGAGAGAAGTGCAAATACTAATTGATGCTGTATTCTGACCGTTGAAAGCATAATGCTGTACACAAGGGCATATGGATACACCCCCACTCTGCCTCTGTAACCCGACTTCCTGCTGGTGATATTTGCAGAGTTAACCAACTCCTCTGTGCCTCTTTCTCTACCTGTAAAAATTTTAAAGCACTATTCCCACCATTTCTAGTTGTTAAGGATTTATAATAATTCATGCAGCCATCCTAACACAAATCCTGATACCCATTAAATATCGCATAATTGGTGGCTGTGGAATTAATGAGAGAGTCAGCAATCCATGACTCTGCTAGCCTGGAAGTCTGCAGAACATGAACCCTCACAAGATCCCCCAGAGACTGGACTGAGCAAGCAGAAAAGAGCCAGACCCACAACCAGCCGTTTCCTCTTTCTCCATCGATTCTGGCTTGGCGGTTTTCTCTGCCTATGAGGCTGGTGTGAAGGTCAAGGCTTGACCACATGTTTAATAGCAAGAGTTATTCAATACTGGTTTTTGCTTATATCAGCTATAAAAAGTAACACTAAGACATGAACATTGTATTACTGACATAGCTACACTTCCTGTTTTCTTCTATTAGGAAGAGAAAAAATACTTTAATTACATATAATAGTCATGCTGAACATGTTTTTCAGGCCAGGAGGTGTTTTTCTGTAACACCCTGGAATATAATGATTGACTTTTGTCCCAAATCTGTCCTTGGTTAATTGCCTACATTTTTTGTTGATTGCCTCACAGGTGTGCTAACATTCTGAAAGGCAAAATTTTGCCGCAAACACAATACACAAATTTTAGTATGTGTGCTGCCGAGGCGAGCACCACAATACACAAATTGAATGTGAAAGTTGTGCCTGTTGGGGAGTAGATATCGACTCATGTGGTAGACTGTAGCATGGCTATGTATAGGACTGTCTTTTCATTTGTTAGGATTCCTGGTGTCATAATTATAGCTTTTTTGCTTTGTAAGTAACTGATAATATAATTCCCAATTTGTCAAGATTGCTTAGATCTACTCATATAATAATTTGACTTTGGTACTCAGCATTTTTGAAACTTCTTATATTAGTAAAATTGAACTAGGCAGAGAATCATGAGTTAAATGTGTATCAATATTAGTCATTTATATAATATTATAGACAGTGAAAAGTAGTCTATAGTAATGGTAATCAGATCCATGGTTGTTTGGGAATGCGGCAGTATGAGAAGGAACAGAAGGGAGGGATTAGAAAGCTTCCCAAGGAAATTTTTGGGGTGATGAATATGTTCATTGTCTTCATATTCATGATGGGTTCACAGCATATGCAAACTGTACACTTTAAATATTTGCAGGGGTTGTATGTCAATTATATGTCCATAACACTACTTATATAATCCTTAGAGCCTCAGCTATTAGAAATAATTGTTTGGCACGTGGGTAAAAAGTCCCTCCCATTTTCAGAGAAGGCTCTTCTAGGCACTATGGTCATGAAGCAGTTAGGTCACTGTGTCCTTGTTCTGAATGGGGGTGTCGTCATATGAGACCAGTGGAAGTGCAAGCAGATGTCCCCTCTCCATAGAAACAATGTCCTTTATTTTTTTTTTATGTTCAGACTACCGATGTAAAGGTGAACACCTGGGAGGTTTTCAGTCTGTGTATATCCTTATATTCCTACCCTACAAAATACTAAGGTGATATTTTATGTTGGTTCATTTTTAAATGTCTTTTCTTCAGAATTTTAAGTTTGAATGTTCACATCTCATATTGGGGGAAACCAAGCAAGTCAGGCGGCTACTCGTGTCACTGTATGTAGGTGGGTGTAGGTTACAGGGTCGGGGCTTGGGTAGCATTCTGCGTGTGAGGCGTCTACAATTGCCAGAAAGGGATGGAGCCAAAAGGCAAGGACAAAACCTGATATGAAGATGACATCCAGGGGCAGAACTAGATCTGCCAAATTGGTCATCCGTGAGGGAGGGGTGGAATGGTGGTGGGGACAAATGTGGGTTTTTTTCCAGAGTTTCATGGCAGGAAGAAAAGAGTACAGAAGAAATGAGATGAGAGAGGTCAAGACACAGGTAATAAATAGGGATAGGTTGCCTGAACTTTCATTAGATGTGTGCGTGTGTCACTTAGGTTAGAAGGCTCAGGGTTTATGTGTTCAGTCTTATACTCTCTGAGTAATTGACATTATTCATCCTCATCTAGTCATTACCTTCTCTGTTTCTTGCTTTTGAAAATTTGCCAGACAGGACATGATTTCTTCTTTTTTAAAAAGAGGGAATCCTCTCTTGACTATTTAATTCCATTTATTATACTAGAAGAAACAGATTAGAAATGGAAAAGAGGACAAGAAGAAAAGGGGGCATATAAGTAACAAATATTTAAAACTCATGCATCATGGAATGTATTATAAAAATGTAAGATATGTATTGGAAGAACATTACCCAGTTAACTAAAATGATTAAAGTATCTTACATTTATAGTCTTTCTGGGACCAACAGTGAAAGAATTTTACACCTACTTCTTTAATGAGGAGGAAGAACTGGAAAAATTCAGGGCCTTCAACATCTGTAAAATTTTTAAATTCAATAGTCATAACAATGTAAAAGAAAATAAAAAACAGTTTCTTCCCCAATTAGTTTTGCCTTCAGTTCAACAGACATGAATGGAATGCATACAGTTTCACACAACATGCCATCCGGGGCTTTCTTTTCTCCCCTGGTGCAAAGGGATGAAGATGAAGTTGTGGAAAAGTTTCAGCTCTTGCACCATGCCATCAGATTGTTGCTCCAGAGACTGGGCAACATGATCAAAGTCTCTGTTATAGCTATGGATTATTTTTGACCAGTGTGTTTATACACTCTTGGGATTGAGTAATACATGGAGACTTTTTAATAAAAAAAATCTCATAACCTTTGAATGTTGAAAAATATTTTTATTATCATGTTACTTGGAATGTACAATTATAACATGACTTTCATACTCCTTCTACTCTTGGCTATTATTGAGATATAAGACTAAAAGTAACTTATAAATTAAGTGAAAACTATACTTTAAAATCAACAAAATTCAAATTAACATGATTGATTTAATATGGTGGAGGATGTTGTACTACTTAAAGCAAATTGCCTCTTGTAATGAGAACTTTCAGACCCTAGGAACGCAGACCTCAGCTGGGGAGTGTGCTACATTAGTGCTCTGTGATCCTCTGCATGTCATTCTAAGGAGGACTGTGGTGTCCAAGACACCATGTAGGATTCAGGGGCAATCCAACCTCAGTTTGAATACCTTATATGACTTTATTTTTTAAGTAGTGTGACCTTGGGCAAGTTATTTAATTTCTTACGCCGTATTTTTTGCATCTAGGAAATGGAGTGGATGGGTGGATAATGCCCATCTTTGAGGTGTTGTGAGAAGATTTAATGAGATTATTTCAGATGTCTGACTCAGAAGATATTTAATAACTATTAGTGCCTTCTCTTTCCCTAATTAATCTAGTTTTGTTTTTTTAAAAGCGCCTCCAAAGTTTGGGTTTCCAGAAAGAATTACAGCCTATCAGAAGTATTAAAAACCAAGTAGCTAAGAATTAATTTTTGGAATCAGAATAATCAAGACTCACCCTGTCCTCCTCTCCTTTTCTCTGTGGTTGCTACGCTTCCCTGCTCCATCCACAATGTCCTTCCATACATTCCCACATGTCTAAGTTCAACTCCGACTTCATGTTCCAGATCAACTGCACTGCAGTCCACAGAGTTTTTCTAAATTGGTGGCTGGAGTAATCAATTTTTTTTATTAAAAAAAATTTATTGATTGATTTTAGAGAGAGGAAGGGGGAGAGGGAGAAAGAGAGAAGCATTGATTTGTTGTTCCACTTACTTATGCATTCATTGGTTGATCCTATTATGTGCTTTGACTGGGAATCGAACCCACAACCTTGGCCAATAGGAACAATGGTCCAACCCTCTGAGGTACCTGTCTATGGCTGGTGATCACTGCTTTCTTCTAACACCCAAAGCACTTATTTGTACCTCTCTGTGTTACTCAAGTTTGAGTAAGGCAGCTGGATACCACTTACTCAATGGCAGTGCCTTGAAGATGGGTTTGGGGAGCAGCTTTTCCATGACTGACCCAGCCAAGGACTGCTGGGAGCCTGCAGACAGGCCCACCCCTGGGAGAGCAGCTGTAGCAGGTGCCCGGGCGCTCAGGTGAGCAGGCAGCATCGGAACTGTGAAAGGGGCTTCTGTTCTGAGGGTTACAGCCTCCCATCAGCCTTGCCATGCGTGCCTTTACAGAGGACAGTCCTGTCAGCAGCCCAGTCTCACGGGAAAGGAGATGATCTTCACCTGAGATGATAGATCAGTGTGGTGAGGTGGGGCGCAGCACCACAGGCTCTGGGTTAGAATGGCATTGCTGTGGGACTCTCTGCTGGCAGGTACATACTGCTGTCCCGCGGCTGAACTGCTGCTTATCTGGAAAGGAAGCTGACATCTTGTGGGTCTGTCTCCGCAGGGCGCTGGAAGGGAGGGTCATACTCGAGGGGCCAGGTGGAAGAGACCAGAAAATGAGGCCACTGCTAAAGAAGTCTCAACCCCACGGGCGCTGAGATCAACTAAGGAAGGGGAGTGGTCAGGCCAAAGCTGTGATGTTGGCTACCCTAGGTGAGGACAGCCAGAGGTACAGTTGACACTTGCACTATGTGGGCTTGGCCAGTGTGGGTCCACTCATATGTGGATTTTTTTCAGTAAGTCTACAGTTGGCCCTCCCTAGCCCTGGACTCCCATCTGCAGTTTCAGCCAGCTGCAGATGGAAAAGTAGTGTCTGTCTGCAGCCGGGACACAGGATGTGCATTGTCCCACACCATCTTATAACAGGGGACTTGATGCCTGAGAATATTGGCATCCGCAGGAGTCCTGGAAATAACCCTTATACCCAGGTGTGACCGGTGAGTCAAAAGTTATATGTGGATTTTTGACTTGGGGGACAGGGCACCCCTAATGCTCGTATGGTTCAGGGGTCAACATCACATACCAAAACAGGCCCACGTGTGCCCTGTTTGGAATGGAACAGGTCAGTGCTCGTGCGAAAGCTCTGCCCTTGTCTAAGTTAATCTTGATATTTAAACACCCAATAGTGATTGAGAATAAAAATTCCTCTATTAAATATCTAGGATATATGTCATTGTGTTAGCGTTTCTGAAACTGACCCATCACAAAAATCATCTGGAGAGCTTTTTAAAAAAATAGAGATTTCCAGGCTCCATCTCAGACCTGCCCAATTAGAATCATCAAGGAAAAGCTGATCTGGAATTCTGAATTTTTCCCCAAGCCCCCTAGTGATTCTTACAATGAGACCCATTTCGGATGCCCTGTGGGGAAGGGAAGGGCTCAGAATTGGGGATCAGAAGGTCTGGTTTTAATTCGGACTTGAACGCTCACTCATTGAGAGGTCTCATATGAGCAGCATAACTTCTCTGAACCTCAGTTTCCTCAGATGAAAAAAGCATTTCTTTTTCACCCCCCTTAGGGCTTGTGAGGCTCACATGCCTTCAAGTGTGTGAAATTACATGCTAAATTCAATCTGTTTTTTCTACACTGTCAAAGTAAATTACCCATATACGACAGAGTTTCCGTTGATTTGCCTCATATTTTGGGAGAAGTATTTACTTAGGTGAAATCAAATACAGTGTGATGGGGGTGGGTGCTTTTCTCTCCTCCAACTTGGCTTGCTCATCTCCCCCATTCAGCAGGCACCGGGAAAGGAATTCGTTTCTCTGGGGGCTGCTTAGGTTACCATCCATGCTTCTGTTGTCCTTCGGTATGTTGTGAAACTCGACAGATCAGCCCCCATTTCCAGCAGAGCTGCTGTAGCTTGTCTCTCGCGGCCAGTGAGATGAGAGCAAACTATAGCATGCAAAGTGAAGCAGGACCCGCCATGTCTCTTCCAGAACCGAGAAGGGAAGTTATTGGTCCAGAAATTCCAGTCTGGAGGTATGTGAATATTTATTCCATTTTATTTTCATATTATGATCACTATTTAAAACAAAATCAGTATACAAGAAAACACAAAAAGGAAAATAGATTTTCTATACTTTCATTACTCAGAGCCAACAATTGTTCTTATTTGTAATATGTTTCCATATATATATATGCATACATATGCACACACACATATAAACATATACATATATACACAAAATATGCATATAAATTTCTACATATATTGAGTATGTGTGTATATTTATATATATACACACATACATGAAAGGTCAAATTAGGATTAAAAGAAAACATCTGTTTTTCAGATAATATAGCCTTGTGAGCTTTCCAAATTAGAGATTCATACAATTATTATTATTATTATTATTATTATTATTATTGTATTTTTCTGCAGTGAGAAGCAAGGAGGCAGAGAGACAGACTCCGGCATGCGCCCAACTGGGATCCACCCAGCATGCCCACTAGGGGGTGATGTTCTGTCCATCTGGGGTGTTGCTCCATTGCAACTGAAGACATATTAGTGCCTGAGGTGGAGGCCATGGAGTCATCCTCAGTGCCCAGGCCAACTTTTCTCCAAAGGAGCCTTGGCAGTGGGGAGGGAAGAGAGAGAGGAGAGAGAGAGAGAGAGAGAGAGAGAGGAAAGTGGGAAGGGTGGAGAAGTTGATGGGCGCTTCTCTTGTGTGCCCTTACTGGGAATTGAACCCAGGACTTCTACACACCAGGCTGATGCTCTACCACTGAGCCAACCCGCCAGGGCCTACAATTATTTTTAATGGTCAACTACTAACAATTTAATGTATGCATCATAGTTTATTCAACCAGTCTCTATAGTGCGCACCTGGAATATTTTGTGTTTGTTAACATAAATGCTACCTTGTACATATATTTCCTTAGGAAAATACCTAAAAATGGAATTGTTGGGTCAAAGATTATGCATATTTAAAAAAGACTTTTATGTGCACTTAAAAAAGACGTGTACTTACTCTACCTAGCCAAGTTGCCTAGATCTTTAATTTCTGCTCCTCACCTCAAATATCTCTTTCTGTTCAGCATACATATTTTTTAAGTTTCTTTGACTTTAAAACAGTAATAAACACAAAGCCCTCACGAAACTAACTACCACACTCCACATGCTCCTTTCATGGTCAGACTTCCAAAATATGTAATTTACACTCTAAGGCTACTTTCTGTAATTAGCCCAACCTGTGGCATTCTGGCTTTGCTCCATCCAACAGTTAACATCAATCTTATTAGAGTCATCAAAACCTTTCATTGACACTTTTCAGTAATTATCTTACTTTACTTCCTGCGTCATTTTTGAGATTGTTGACCATGCCCACATTCCTGACATTCTTTTGTCTCTTGATTATATGGACAGTATTCTTTCTGGGTTTTCTTGTTTTGTCTCTGGTGGCTCTTTCTTTATTTTTCTCTAGATAATTTTATATCTGCCTGCTTCTGAGTAATGGGAGTCACACTTTCAAAGACTAAATGGAAAAATTGAAAATTCACAGTAAAGAACATGACAGGCACTACCTTAGCTTGAGGTTACATCCTTAGTGATGTAACGTGATAGCAGGTACCCTGGTATGGAGATTGTGTCCACAAACTTGATGAAAGGGGTGCTTTCCCTCTGTGATATATATTTAAAAATCCCATAAGCCAAGTACAGGAAAACTTGACCAGGATGGTGACATAAGAGGCTCCCAAGCTCCCCTCCTTCCAGAGACACACAGATGTGCAGCTACATCTGGATAAATTTGCACTGAGACAGATCTCAAAACTAGTCACATGACTCCTACCCATCAGATAAATGAGAAGGTAGCCTCATCAAAACAGGTAGGAAAGTCTGAAACAAGATATCAACCTCATGCCTGACATAGCACCATGTAATTGGGAGGGACCCCTAATTCCTAGCTTCCTTGAAAAGCGTATCTATCACACTAACATTGAAGACTCCCACCAGATCGACCAGCTCCCCAAACAGCCAGCTCTGAAAGGTTAGGACTTGTGTTCACAAGCCCCACAAGACTATAGCAAACCTAGGAGCAGTTTGTAAAGCATGAGTGAGCACACCAGGCCGTCCTCCAAGGGCTCAGTGCAGGGGGAGTGGGCAGAGTTGCCCCTGATCCAGGCTTCCCAGGAAAGAGGCCTATGTGCATACTGTAAAAGATGCTGCCTAAGGGCCAGCCCGTTAAAAACAATGAAAATAGAAAAATAAAGGTTACTGTAGATGGGCTAGCCCCTTAATTCAGTAGGCCCTGGGGGAAGCTTGTGATCCTTCTCAGGGGCCAGGGAAACCGGAGGACCCCTCTCCCACTGCTCCCTCCCCTGCTCTACATCAGCAGTTTCTCCTGGGAAGGATGCACACATCTGCCCCAGCTCTCATGGCTGCTGCAGAAAGGGCAGCCCAGGTGACCTGCCTCTGATGGCCAAAATGACTAGGAAAGTCACTGGGATGTCCATGGTAAGACTTTGGTATGTGACAGTATGTTGTATGGGTGCATTGGGTAGGCTTGACAGGTCAGAAATAAATGGTGGGGTGTTTTTTGTTTGTTTGTTTGTTTTTAAAGCATATTTTAGAATATGTGATCTGTTCTTTAGTAATCATTGCAGTTCATCCTTGCAGTGTATTAATACCTGTGGGTATTAGCAAGCTGAGGGAAAGCAGCTTGTGGGGGTCACTTACAGGGCCAGAGTCTTTGCTCACAACACTGCTATTGCCATCTGTGCTAGTTACTGAAACATTTCTTGTTTGTTTTTTACTAAAAATAAGCCTTCTCTGACTTGTATAGCAGATACTTAACCTTTCACTCTTTGAAGTGTTGTAACTTCTCTTCATCTTAAGTTTTTTTTGTTGTTGTTGTTGTTTTTAACCGCGTAGGTTTGGCTGAATTAGTGTTTATGCTGCTGGGGTCCGGTCTTAACGTGTACTTTGGTGAGGTGGTGCTGGTGGGATTCGATGGAGCTAATCAGATTCCCTTGGAGCTCCGAGAACGGTAGGGACATACGGAAAGGTGGGCGTCCATTTCAGTTGAATGCATGTTTTATCTTGGACTTGTTGAAATGTTTCTTGAAAATTTCAAATAGTCCAGATGACCAAGTTTCTTTATATGCTTTGTGCTTTAGCTCTCCAGGTAATATATTTCTTTATAAACAAGGTGCTATTTAGAGGGATTAAAAACTTTTTGAGCTTATGAAATCTATTATAAATCTTTCTGAGAAAAGTTTTTAATTCCTTTTTATAATGTAGTTAATTTGGATAGTAGAATTTGGTAGCCTAAATCCTACAGTGCAAAGTTTTCCCCTTTCCTGAATTTAGGAAATGTTATTTTGGTTGACTTCTTACCAAAGCAGGCATTTTTGCTCTCTTGTGTGTAAAA
Organism: Rhynchonycteris naso; assembly: GCA_037038555.1. Taxonomy (NCBI): domain Eukaryota; kingdom Metazoa; phylum Chordata; class Mammalia; order Chiroptera; family Emballonuridae; genus Rhynchonycteris; species Rhynchonycteris naso. Next base: position 146,064,709 of record CM072999.1, on the reverse strand, counting down.
GGTAAATGTGCAATAATGGTCCTAGTTACCAGGCCAACTTGAGAGGCAAAATACATAGAAAAAATAACAATACAAAACAGTATAGGTTACATGTCTGATGACAGGCACTATTAGCAAAAACTATTGAAATGTAGAGAAAGGATATGCATTAAGAGTAGTCAGGAGAAATGTAGCAGGGAAGAGAGAGAGAGAAAGAGATAGAGATAGAGAGAGAGAGAGGAGCAGAGACTTAAAGATTGGAGGGGTATTGGAAGCAGCCTACGTGAAGATTAAGTAAGTGAGTTGGAGGAAAGAATAATTGAACTCCATACTGATGGGAAACATGAGTATCTTGTAAATTTATGATTTGTTTCCTAGGAAGACACATTCTTGAAAAAGATTGTTCTTGTAAGGAGAGTAAGAAAAGAGAGAGACTAGATGTGAAAGTGTAGGGGACATACAAGTAGATTGCCTGTGGGAAAGCTTGTCAGAGGTCTGTGGTTCCTTCTGGTCCTCCATTGGAAGCATGGTTGTATTCCGTGGTCCATGATCACTTGTACTAGATCTTCAGGAATTTGCTCCTCAGGCCCAGTTGAGGAAAGCCTTTTTAGACTGTGAGAGATCCAGACAGACAGACTAGCAGGAAAGATGTTCTTTTTAATCTGCAGTGAGAATCTTGAAATTATAACAATGAGATATACTGGTATAGTATTAAATTGTTCTGTGATCCAGTAAACTAAGAGAGGATTATAGCAGTATAACTCCTCAGTTGCTTTCTGATCACCTGCTGAAGGGTTACATTGCTTTACAAAAATTCAGAGATTTTCAGAGGATATAAAATTATCTGAACTTATAGGGACCAAGAAGGTTCTGATTTGTGGCCAATCTCTGAATGAAAGTTCATCTTTTACATGTTACAAAATAAACAAAACCTGGTTCTTCAGATAATTATCGCTTGGAATGTAGCTTCTATTCCAGTTATCCAAGGAATTAGAGTCCTTTTTTGAAGATAATAAATAAGCTCATAGTGTTAATGTTATTTTATTTCAAGGAACCCAAAGGTTTTATTTTTTTTAGAGTTTTATTTTGATAAATATATGTTATTAGAACATTTATATTTTATTTGATAATATAAATTAGAATTTTACAAAATACGCAAGAAAATATTTCTAAACTATTTTAATAATGGTCTTACATGTAAACTTGACTTTGTGTCATTAAGTGAAGTCAATAGATGTGCTTTTGTATCTTCATTTCAAATTGATTGAGTCAGCCCAGATTTTAGGATCTCTGTTGGATCACACTGGATGCTAGATATGTGAATTCCCAGGATATAAGCAACCAAAAGATAATAAAAATCAACATTATTGTTCGTAATTAAAAAAAAACATTTTTTGAAGTAATTTTTCAGGTAACTTGCTTAATTTGTTATGAAGGTAAATTAAGTTGGATGCTCTAGTTATAGGATCCAGGTCTCAGAACACTTCAGGCATTATTTTAGCACATTTTTCAGTTAGTTATTTTAATTTTTTTGTAGCCAAAGAAAAATCCATATAAATTGAAGTGCATTAAATGATAGAACCATTGAAAAACAGGTAGCACTAAAATAAATGTAAAATTAAAATATGAGTATGTGTGATTTTCCACAATTTAAAAATGATTTTAGCTAAATCTTAAGAAAAGGGCCCAAGTGAAGAGACGAAAACACTTCTGGTTTCTGAACTATCAGAAATTCAGCAGGAATGAAAATTATTTCAGTGTTAATGCCATCAAACCTTGGCACAGTTCTCTGCCTGAATAAAATGGGAACTGTTAATGCATATGAAATTGGAGAACAATTATTTAAAACGCCCCTGCGTGAGCCATAGTTATTTTATTTAAAAAGAAACATTTTGTCTCCTTCCTTTGATCTCTTGTTGATGGCATGCCAGAAACTGTTCAGGAGTATTCACAGAAGTAGAATGAGAAATAAGCAAAAGGGATAAAGAAACAAAGATAAGGGAAAATGTCTGATCTTCACTGGGCAGATTTATTGGAAAAATAGTATTTTTCACTTTTCCTAGAATAAAAGTCTTTTCTTGGAAAGAAGTGGCAGTCACATCTTAGAAAAATTAAAAATGTTGAGGTTCTATTCTATACTTTCTGAAAGGTTGAAACTGGGTGACCGGTCTACTGGAGTGTGGGGGAGCCTGTTTTCAGTCTCCCTTGGCAACTGGTTGGTTGGTATAACCCCCCAACTAGGTCAGACCTGGAGAGAAATCCAGCTAGACTGCCTTATCCAGCCCCTTCCCGGGTCTGTGGTTGGGCACTGGGGAGAGTCAACCAAAACACAAGGCTGGTATGTTCCAAAAGGAAAATTTATTTAAAACGCCTGGGTGCAGGCTGGCTGACACAGACTAAGCTGTGTCAGCCCGAGGGACGGCTGGAGCAGGGTTTATATAGGTTAGTCAGGGGTCTTGGAAAAAGCAGCTGACGTTGCTGCCTCTATAGGTAAAGGTAATATTTTTTTGTATATGGACTGGAGGGGTGCCACAGCTCCTCCACATTGCTTCCATCCTGGCTCAACTGTCTGTTATCAGCATCAGTTGTAAAGAGAAGACCTTGGCTGGTTCCAAGGTCCTGGGGCAGGGCCAAGGCTTCAAGCAAACTACCCTTGGGATGGAATGGCAGCAGATCTCTCAGAATGTTCTGTTTTGAGTCCTAGTGGGAAGTTGGGTGAGGGGAGTTTAACTTTTAAAGGGGTTCTGGATTTAAAGGAGCCCTGCGCCTAAACCTAACACTTTCATTCATAGTGCATTTTTCTTTATTTAAAAATGTAAAAATATTGAAAAAAAATTGTGCATATTTAAAGTAGCAATCTAAAGATTTGATATACATATAAATAGTGAATTGACTGCTATAGTCAAGCTGATGAACATATCCATCTCTTCACATAGTTATTATTTTTGTGTGTGAGAGAGTACCTAATATCTACTCTCAGCAGATTTCCGTATACAATATAGTTACTAACTACAGTCACCATGCTCCACATTTAGATCTCTAGACTTACTCTTCTACATAAGTGCCACTTTGTACCCTTTGACCAGCAGCTCTCCATTTTTCCTACTTACCTGCTCTTTGTAACCACCATTATACTTGTTGCTTCTGTGAATTTGACTTTTTAGATCCCACATATTAGTGAGATGGTGCAATAATTTTCTTTGTCTGGCTTATTTGACTTAGCATGGTATTCTCAAGATTCATACATGGTTGCAAATGGCAGGGTTTTTTTTTAAAGTATGGCTGAATAATATTTTATTATATGTATATACCACATTTTCCTTATCCATTCATTTGCTCCTGGACACCTAGATTGTTTCCATATCTTGGTTCTAGTGCATAACGCTGCAGTGAATGTGGGAGGGCAGATATCTCTTTGAGGTACTGATTGTTTCTGTAGTGTTTAGTAGAGCTGTTATTAAGCATTTATTTGTATGTGCTAGTGCTAAGTTCTAATCTCCTGGAGAGAAAAGACGGAATCTATAGTAATTATGTTATAATTCACTTATCTAAAAAAAAGTAAAGCCAACACCAAAAATATATGAAAATTCACCTCAGGATGATCTTTGTTTTTACATTTCATGAACCAAGGCCTGTTTCAGTTCTGCCCCCCCCCACCACCCCCCGCCGAGCCCTTACAAGCTCTATGACCTTGATAAACTCCTCAACCCTGTGGGAATCACAGTGTCCTCCCCTGTAAACTGGGCTTACCTCATGAGATTGCTCTGAGGCTCAAACAAGATAATATGTGTGAAAAACCAATATAAATATGAAGGATAATTATGGTTATTCTTAGAAACAATTATGGTCATTAGGTTAAAATGAGGGTACTGGGAAAAGAGCAGTTTGGGGACCCACAAAACAATTTCTAGCTTATAGATTCTAATAGAACTAGGAGCCAAATAAAGGAGCATAAAGATGCAAAGCATAAGACATGATATTAAGATTTAACCCTTCACTGGCTTCTAAGTATTTTTTTTTTTAACTGCCTTCAGTTTAACCAAGGGATGACAGAGAGCTCTCAGGAAGAAATGGCTTCAGGGCTGCATTTTTTATTAATAAGGTAGAGCCTGAGTCTTTGTTTTCTGTAGGAATCAAATGAAAAGAGAAAATTCATGCTCCTTATTAACTCTGGTGGCCTTTTGACAAATTTTGGTTATTTTTCTTCATTTAGCCATGTAAAGATAGCAATATCTTTGGCTATAACACTGGACTACAGAAGGGCAGATTTAAATGACTAGAGCAGGAATATGTGAAGTGAATGACCTTGTACACACTGGAGGTTCTTTTTTGGTCCTCACTCCGTTTGACATTAAGGGGGATGTACATTGTGCTATTAATTGTATGGCATAGGAGCAATGAAAGCTGTTCTAATTGTATTGCCCACTGGCCCTTCCCTGATAACTCCTACTTATTTTATTAAAATAGCAAGGCTATGTAGATTTTCTATTTTACTGTTCCACAGAAGAAGAGGGAAAACTGAAGAATCAACTTGGATATTCTCTTTTGTCTTTTTAGATTCTGTCAGCTCTTTGTAGCTGATCTCAAGTCTTCCCACCCCTCTGACATTTTCCCTGACTCCTCCCCTCCATGTGTCTTCTGTACTCTGGTCCTGCAGCATGTAGTGCTGTGGCGTTAGCAGGACCAGAGACTGCAACAGATCCTCATTATCTTTGGGTTCCATATTTGCAAATTTACCTACTCACTAAAATTTAGTGGTAACCCCAAATCGGTACTTGCAACACTTCTGCAGTGATTCGTGGACATGAGCAGAGTGGTGAAAATTTGAGTTTCTCAAGGTACATGTTTTATAGCTGAGATCAAACAGCAGGACACTTTGCCTTGTTGAGTGTCACATTCTTTCCATGATGCTCAAATGCAGAAATCCAAGCAACCACAGATGTTTCAATATATGGATTCTGCCTTCAACTGAATGCCACCTTGTTCAGACTGTCTCATTGATAGTACTGCAGAACATGTGTTCTGATCATGCCTTTTGACATAAGCAGGGGCCGCTTTAGCAGAACTCTTGGCAAGATCTACATGGGGCTTTCAGTTACATTCTGCTTGAAGTTTATAGTTCAGGTCAAATGAAATATTTTCAAAGCTCAGCCTATATTCCCCAAACAGCAATAAATCACTCAGAAAGTTATGTGCTCGTTTGCACATGGCTTCAAATTACTGATTTAGCCAGCTGAGGGCACACATTATGGTTTTTCAGCATATGATTTTTTTATTTCTAGTGTTCTGATCATCCCGTAATTAGTGGATACAGATGAAATTACAAGCTGCTGCCATTGCCTCAGATGGTCAGGTTTTCAGGATGCCAACTCCCAGCTCCTCTGGAGTTGACATAAATATTATGGAAGCAAAAAATTATAGTCATTTGCAGGGAAATCATGTGTTTAATTGCCAAGCGAAGCAGAGGAAAAATAGCAGAAGCACACATCATGTATCAGTTAATGCGAGCTCATTATTGCATGCTGCAAAGGGGTATAAAAGGACTTTTCAATAGCAGAATGAAAACAAAACTATTCTAAAAAATGCCATCTGTGAAGCCTCCAGATATGTCTGTCTGGCTCATTGCCTTTCAAAAATAGTCCCAGAATTCCAAAAGCTGTTAATCATGAATGGAAATATCCACAGAGTAAAAATGGACCATGGCCGATAGAGTGGGATTTAGTGCAAGGAACTACTATTGAAATAAACACGGAGAGGAAGAGTCCACAGACATATTTTGTGCAGATTACTTCAATGTTTGCTATGGATGGCCCCTTAACCCAACATAAGGCTCTCCAGATCCTACACACAGGCAGATTATTTTGATAATTAATTTTAAACTCAAGATTTAGAAATGTTATTTATAAAAAAAAATATTGATATTTCCCCTTTTTGATATTTGGTAGACTTGTCATTGTGGTAAAGATAATTGATAACTGTGAAGTTGTGTAGGAGATCAAAAATAAATCTAATTTGGGAAGACTGTTATTATATTTCTATATTGGTCAGCCACCAATCACCACAGAACACTTAACCTAGTAACATGCCACATGTTTTATTCTTATTTTTTATTTTTTTCTTTGTGTATGTGTGTGTGACAGAGACAGAGAGAGAGGTACAGATAAGGACAGACAGACAGGAAGGGAGAGAGATGAGAAGCATCAATTCTTTTTTGTGGCACCTTAGTTGTTCATTGATTGCTTTCTCATTTGTGCTTTGACCGGGGGGCTACAGCAGATCAAGTCACCCCTTGCTCAAGTCAGTGACCTGGGCTCAAGCTGGTAAGCCTTGGTCAAACCAGATGAGCCCACGCTCAAGTTGGTGATCTTGGGGTTTTGAACCTGGGTCCTCCATGTCCCAGTTAGACGCTCTATCCACTGGACCACCGCCTGGTCAGGCTATTCTTACTTTTAGATTTCACATAAAATTGAAATTTTATGTATTATTCTATAAGTAAAGGTAAAGCTCTTTTAGTTTCAATCACTGTCAAGTGATTAGCAGAGTATAGTGGTCAAGGTCATGAACTCTGGAGTCACATTCTCTGGCTTTAATTTCTGTTCTACCCCTTACTGACTTGTGACCTTGGGCAAGTTATACATTTATATACACCCCGGTATCTTCATCTATTAAACAGAAATTAATTTATAGGTGTTGAGAATTACATGAGACAATATGCATGAAGCAGTCTGATCTCTGGCATATATGGAATGCTCAAGAAACGTAAGTTCTCACTATTATAGTAGCATATAGGCAGAATCTACATGGTGACATTCTCCATTATATAACAACTTTTAGGTAAGATGATGAAAAGTGATGTTTTATTATGAAGATCTCTTACTATACTATGACCCTTATTTTATCTTATTTAATCTCCACAGTAAATTTAGAATGCAAGTATTATCATTGGATTTTGTAAACAAGAAAACTGAGGTTAACTGTGACATTTAATCCTGGCTTTGAAACAAAGTAATAACTAGTGCCTATTGATTGATGACTATGTGCCAGGCATTGTACAATCACTTTAAACTGAGGTCTCTTTCAATCTTCACAACATTTTAGGAGATAAGTATTCTTACTATAAATACTGGCATATGAAAGAGCGTAGGTACAAGGAAATTAAATAACTTGTAGAGAAACACATAATTAGAGTGCCAGAAGTAGAATTTTGTTCTATCAATATGACTTCAGAATTTTTGTTCTCAACTCATATGATGAAGGAAAATAAAGCAAAGGCTTTATACCATATAAAAAGAATTACTTGCCTGACCAGGCAGTGGTGCAGTGGATAGAATATCAGACTGGAATGTGGAAGACCCGGGTTCGAGACCCCGAGGTCGCCAGCTTGAGAGGGGGCCCATATGGCTTGAGCAAAAGCTCGTCAGCTTGGACCCAAGGTCACTGGCTCCAGCAAGGGGTTGCTTGGTCTGCTGAAGGCTTGCGGTCAAGGCACATGTGAGAAAGCAATCAATGAACAACTATGGTATCGCAAGGGCAACGAGAAACTGATGATTGATGCTTCTCACCTCTCTCTGTTCCTGTCTGTCTGTCCTTATCTATCTCTCTCTCTGACTCTCTCTCTGTCCTTGGGAAAAAAAATTAAAAAAAAGTTACTTATAATAAATAATAAAAGAAATAAATGACAGAAATGTGGGCAAAGTATATAAACAGACAATTCACAGTGGAAGAAATAACAAATGGCCAATATCTACCTGATACCGCTATTCCCAATTTCTCTAAGAAAGACACATATTAAAGTTACAGTGAAATACGATTTTTCACCTATCAGATTTGCAGAATATAAAATAATTGTTAGTGGTGTTGATACAAACTCTATAGAGGTCACTTTGGTAAAACCTTTAAAAAGTGGAAAATGCACATAACCTTTGACTTGGTGATTCAACTTACAGAAATTTATTTAAAAAAATAGTCACACAACTATATCCAAATATTTTTACAAAGGTGTTCATTGTATCATTATGTATAATAGTGAAAATAGTCAAAGTACATCAACAGAGTAATGCTTTTATAAGTTATAGTTTTCCCATACTGTTGAATATTATGTAACTACTCAAAATGCAGGAATGAAGTACATCTATATGAAATGTTTTAGAAAGACATCTATGATATTCTCTTTGTGGTAGAAATCAAGTTTCATTATGTGTTTTATATTTGGTATAATTAAATTTTTTGGTAAAAAGAAATCTATTTATTTACTTTCTATATTTGTATTTTTATTTAAAAATGGCTTGAAGGAAATACCTAAAATATTAATAGTGGTATCTCAGGAGTAGTCATGTATGGAAATTTAGAATGAGAGAAAGATTTTGATGATTATTCTTTTCAGCTTCCTTCTGGAGCCCTTCTCCCTGACCTCTGCTCATTGGAGTTCTCAGGGTTGAGTCCTTGTTCTTCTTCTCCATTTACTGTCATTTCTTTGGTGTTCTTTTCTGGTTTTAGTGCTTAAAAGTCCCACCTATTGGCTAATGACTTCTGAATTTATAACTCTGAGTCAGCCTCTATTGAAATCCAGATTCATTTATCTATCTTTGCTTGTATGGCTAATCAAGATCTTAAGTTTAACACTTTCCAAAAGGAATAGCCTGGGACTATGTGATCTGGAAATAAAAAGGGCTGGTACCGGGGGCACTTTGGAGGCTGGTGGAGACCATAGTGAGAGCAAGAACGGTTGAGGAGCAGACTGTATGAGTGGTCAAACCAACCTGCCTTTTTTTTTTTTTAGTAGCGTGGTGACTGGTTGAACAAGGAAGGAAGGATGATGAGTGAATATCTACTGGGAATATCAAATACACTTGAACTATCTCAAGGGGGAAGCAGTTAGTACTATAGATCTATAGGAATACAAATTTCTTTGGGCCAATTACTATTTATGACATTGGAAGTGATTTTCTTCCTGTAATAAGGACTCATAGTGGCTTCCTTGGGACTGTGTGATGCACAACAGTACAATCTCATGCACTGTTTTGAGTGCTTCATCTGTGTTCACCATATTGTACTCATGCCACATGGTAGGCGCTATTACTACCCCATTTTACAGATGAGGAACCTGAGGCACCAAGGTTGAATTCACTGCCCTGAAAAAACATCTCCTGTTGAAAGTCAAGGATTCTAATAGGCAAGGAGTGGTACTCTTAGACTTGGGATGGTTTTATCTGAGGATGTGCTACTTAAAAACCTCAGTCCCCAGATTTTCAGAATCCCCTGTGCTGGCTTGCTACAGGAAGCAGCCTTTTACTTCCTAAAGAGCATGCAAGACCTTCCTGAGGTAATGACCTTGCAGGGCGATGTTTTTCCTCTGCAAGACCAGCTCCTACCACCTCATTGCTTTTAGATAAATAAGATCAAGTCTTAGCATAGCCTGATTGAGCAACAACTGACCCTGTATTGGAGGGAAAGAATAATTGACCCAAAGAGCTGAGGGGTCTGGCAAATAGGGACCCACGGAACTGGGAGAACATGCCTGAAAATGGAACTGGATAGTGCTGGACCAGGGAGGCGTGCTGTGAGGCTGGAGACAATTGTTACAGGAAGCTCTGATAACCCAGGATTTAAAACATCTTGTCGAGGATGCCTGGAGCCAGCCCTACTACCCTGTTGGAATGTCTCCTTGAGAACAATGATGCATGATCATGGCTTCATAAATTTGTTCATTGAGCCCAGTAGCGTACCATATAAAGTGTTGCTATACATCCTTTTATTAGCAAAAGAAAAAAAAAGATGAGCTTTAGAACCGTCTAAATGCTCATCAGCATAGAAATAACTTAATAACATATGTTACAATGGAACACTATGTAGTAGTTTACAAGAATGAGATAAATTTATAGGAATAGTGTTGGAAAACTGTGTTATATTATAAGGTAAAGCTTGCAAGCTGTTTTCCCGTCCTCCTTACCTTTCTCTCCCTGGACTCATGAACACACAAAGATGTTCGGAAGAATATCGGTGCAACTGTTGTTAGTAGTTATTCAAAGTATGAAGAGACTGGGAGCGGGTTGTGGAGTTAAAGTGAGTAACATAAGAGGAGAGCCATGCAAGGACCAATGATGATACCATACTGTGAACTGAGGAGTAGGGTTCACTCAACTTTGTGCTTATGTGAAAAGGGAATAAAATAAATATGTGGGGACAGCAATGAGTAGGAAGGACAACAGCAGAGCGAGAAGGGATCACACGAGGAGGTATGACTCAGGATGGGCCTGAAGTTGGAGTCTAAATGCAGTACGCACACTTGGAAGGAGGCCAGCAGCAGGAGTGACGAGCTCAAATCAGAGTTCATTTGTGCATAATTGAAAACTCTGCCCCGGCTCCAAGGTGGAATTCAGGTGGAAGGAAACTTGCAAAAGCAGAGCCTTTTGGAGGTCTTTCCATGTGGGCCTTCTGCAATGGGTCACTTTGGAGTAAATGGAAAAGGAAGGGTGTCCCCAGCAGTGCAGAGGAACAAGACGAGGAAAGGGACTCAGGCGGGACCGAGAGGAGGGTGTCCGTATGCACTGAGGAGAGGGGCTAGACTTGACTGGAGGGTGGTGTTCTAGGAGAGGGGGTCGTGAGAAACGCGGGTGAGCAGAGGAGAAGTGACCTCTGGGAAGCCAGATGAAAGGAGTCAGCCCTCAAATCTGTTGGGTGGTAGAAAACTGTTGATAAAGGGTGGACCACGAACAGGAGTGTATGTGAGGAAACTTGATTAATTTTAAAGAATCGTTAGAATTGTTGCCAGTTTTTGGAATTTAAGACATTATTTTAATATGGAAATAATGCTGTTTTAAAATATGAGGTAGCATAATATAGTGGTTTAAAAAAATGGACTCTGAAGCCAAACTCCTTGGGTATATATTTTGGTGCTACCATTTTCTTGCTATGCTACCTTGCCAGCTGGTTAACCTCTCTGTGCCTCAGAGATGGTGCCTTAGCTATAAAATTGGGGAAATACCTCCTGGGTTGGTTCTGAGAATTAAGTGAGCTAATGTTCGTTACGTGCTTAGAACATTTGCCTAGCACTTAGTAAATCCTTTTAAGTGTTGAGGTAAATATACATAAATGACTCTTTTCCTAGGTTTGGGATGCAGATGACTTTTCTTCCTACTTACAACTGGTGCTGGAGGGCTTCCTTTATGGAAATCTGCCGGGGTCTCAGCATCTTGGGGTGGCCTAGCTTTGTCGCCTCCATCTTGGATCTAGGGTTTGGAAGCCGCTAAGAGAGGGTCTCATTTCTAGGGCCTACAGCCTGCACACCCAGCCCTGTGATAATTCTCATGTTGGAGATTTCCCTCTCTGCACAGTCCCTCCCTTAATCCTCAGAGCAGGCTTTGTGTGAGGCAAGCTGGATTCCAGGACAGGACACTTACCTGAGGAAGGCATGCAGCTCCGCCCTCGTGAGACACAGGCCTTTCTGGGCAGCAGGGACTGGGGGACTGGGATGTTGGGATGTGTGGGCTTGGCCGTGAGGGTGGCCCGGCTTTGGGTGAGGTGGCATCCACTGGTGCCTGACACTCAGAGAAGGGAAGGTGTGACCCGAGGTCATGCAACACCGTGCCTGATGAGGCAATTTTCTCTCTAGTTTTAGTTGTGTTAATTTTCCCACATGACTTAAGTCTGAATTATTATCAAAAATAGGAGAGAAAAGAAAACTTTCTCCATTATATTTCCTTTGTGGGTGTCAAGTGTTTGCATTTTTTAAAATCTTTAGTTTACTAAATTTTTTAGTTAAGAAATAATGGTAAAACAACAACAACAAAATAAAACACAAAGCAAACAAAAAATACCATTTCTTTCCTTGAGGAGCTCAAACTTGGAAAGAGAGATGTCAATAGATAGTCACAAATCACTGGTATGAGAGCCATTAGAGGTAAGAGGAGGGTGAGGGGACGTGCCCGTGGCCACGTGTGAAAGGCTGCACCTGTGGGTGTGGTTCAGCTGGGTTTTGAAAGAAGAGTAGAGGTTTTCCAGGAGGAAAACCAGGGCCCAGTCACTCACTGGTTGCATGACATTGGGCAAGTTGTTTACGCTGCAGAATCCCAGTTTCCTTATGATGGAAATCGGGTCACTAGTATTGCCCAGTTGTTAATGCAGTTGTGAAGATGAGATAATAAAATGCTTATGAAGTGCTTACCTGCAGGCCTGGCACAGAGAAAGGTCAGCGAATATTTGCTGAATGCATCAATGAATGAATGGAGGAGCGTGTAGAAGTGCCCAGTCATGAAAGGTCGTGGGAAAGTGGGCAATACAGGGTCACTGACTAACCGTGGTCTAGTTAATTGACTTTATCCAGTACTCTTAATTTTAAAATATCAATAACCCCTGACATTTATCCCCTCACTTAAAGGTAAAAATTAAAGAATGTTAAGATTCTTGTACTGCATTCTAATCTTTTATTTTATGAATAAGCATTGGGATTTTGCCTGGACCGGCTTTGGTGCAGGTTTGGATGCCGCAGTGAGTGGGTCTCAGTCAATTCCAGAACATGTTGAGTGACAGCTACAAAACTCCCAGTTTCTTTAAAGGCGTGAGCTCCTGAAGAAGGAATTATTTTTTGAGAAAAAATAACTGTCGATATGAGTTACCTCAGAGGTTCTACTATGATAGAAATAGATCACAAATGACCAAGCCACAGACCTGAGTCTCAGGATCGGATCACTGGCATTCAAGTTCCAAACCTGCAGCTTAGTTGCTGTGTACTGTAGGTAAATTATTGAACCTCTCTGAACTTAACTTTTTTTTTTTTTACCTGTAAAATGCATTGCAGGCATGTGGAATTCTTCTTTGTGTTTGTCCTATACTTGTTAAGGGTCCGCCATGTGTAAAGGATGGTGCCAGATGTTGGGGATGCAGTGGTGATAAAACTGCACAGTCCCTTTCCTTGTGGGAATTTGAGTCCCAAAGGGATAAGAGATATGAAACAAGTAATCACCGAAATAAATATATAATCATAATTAACCATGATGAGTACCAAGAAAGAATACAGTGCTGGGAAGATTACAAAAGTAGAAGAAGCAATTTAAATCAGAGAGTGAGATTTAAACTAAGACCTGAAGGATGGTATATTTCTATGGCTGCTATAAGAAATACCAAAGACTCAGCAGCCCAACCTGGATCTCCCTGGGATAAGATTAAGATATTGGAAGGCTATGTTTCTTCTTGGGAACTCTAGAGTCTTTCCATGTGTTTTGGCTTGTGGTCTCTTCCTTCTTCTTTAAAGCCAGTAAAATTGCATCTCTGACCATTTTTTTCATAGTCACATCACTTTCTCTGACCGACTTCTGCCTCCCTCTTCCACTTTTAAAGGGCCCTGTGACTACACTGCGTCCACTTGAATAAGTCAGCATATTCTCCTTATTTTAAGGTCAGATGATTAGCCATCTCAGTTTCACCTGTGACCTTAATCTCCCTTTGGGAAATGTGGATATCTTTGGTAGGTCATCATTTTGCCTGATGCAGATGGGTAAAAGCAGGCTGGGGAAGAGGGTCAATGGTGAGGCATGACTTTCCAAAAGAACACAGGTAGACAAAGACCTTGACATGAGCTCCATCAAGTTCATAAAAAACATAAAAGAATTGTATTTGAAGATGAAGGAAGGGAGTAGTGGTGCAAGCTAAGATTTTAGAGGAAGACTAGATTTGTCTTTGTGACTTATTCCTACATGCATTGGGAGTCTTTTAGAGCACTGAGCAGGGCATGGCTTCATGTGACTGTCATTTTAGGATTACTCTAAATACTTGGAGGTGAGCAGACAAGGAAGGTGAACAATGAGGCTGCTGTAGTTACCAGAGGGAGTGATTTGTAAGACTCTTTAATACAGAGCCTAACAATCTCTCTCTCAAAGACTCTCTTCATTTATGGTGCCTGCCTTCACTTCCTTTTATCAACTTCCAATATCCTTTAAGATCTGGCTCAAGATTCATACTTCTAAGAGCCTGCAGTGATAGGCTGGATTCTACATTGGTTGCCGCCTTTTCTTTGTGCATATTTTGAATGATATCACTCTCTGCATATTTAATTTCAGCTTTACCGCCCTACTCCTAATTAAGTCAACTCAAGCTCCTCACTCAAGCACTTCTGTCCTGCCTAAATTCCAGAGTCACCAGGATTGAGACAGACCACATAGTTGAAGTTCCAGTTTTGAACATTAGAGCTCCAGGGTCTAAAATCTCTACTATGCCCTGATATCTAATGTTGCATGCAGCCTTGAGATGAGGTGTAAGTTCCCAATGCTGACCACTTGGAACCCTATTTTAGTTTGCATAGGCTAGGTTTTACTGCAATAACAAATACAGTGGTACCTACAGATACGAATTTAATTCGTTCTGTAACTGAGTTTGTAAATCGGTCAACTCGTATATCAAACTGCCGATACTGGACCCATGTGCCAACGCACCAACTAGCGGCAGCTTCCTGAATCACAACTTATATCTTGGAATTTCGCTTGGATCTCAAACAAAAATTCGGACCGAGTCACAGCTCGTATCTTAAAAATAAATCGTATGTTGGTCTGTTCATATCTCAGGGTACCACTGTAACATGACTATTGCCATGGCTTATAATAGCAGAGGTTTAATTCTTTTCTTTTCTTTTAATTAAAAATTTTAACAAAGGTTTAATTCCTGGTCAAACTACTTGCCTACTCCTGGTCACATTTGTGCTCTGCTCCATTTATCGTTCTTCTCATTCTGGGATTCAGGCTAATAGAACCTGGTCCCTTTGTGGACCACTGCCATTGACTGTGACTTATGAGTTGTCTCAGCATAAAATGACTTAGCCTCAAAGTCATACACCTCTCTTCTATTCATAACTCTGGCCAGAATAAACCTGACTTCAAGGAGTCTGAGGGGGAGGATGACAGGAAGTGCAATTTTATCATGTTTTAGAAGGGCTTGAGCTAGGACATTTGACAGCATGAATTACTAGTATTTTCACTGTGGTCTGCGGTTGGGGAGGGGGTTAACGCTCAATGGTGCCCCAGATCTGAGAACCAAATTATGATACTGGAGTTTACAAGCCTAAATTCTCTATGACTCATTCTATTAGCCTGAGATCCTCCTGGGTCTCCCCTTCGAGGTCCAGTTCCTACGTAGGGTTAGTAGTCTTGTCATCTTCTATTTTGGTTTCCATCCCTGCTACCTGTAAACAAATCATGACATTGGTGGCAATGGATGCTCAAACTCGTGATCATCTTCCAACTGAACTGAACCTCATGGAGAGTCTTGTTGTTGTTTTTTTGTTTGTTTGTATTCTCTCATGTGAATCATTTGCCTGAATCTGAGAGATTCAGTCTGCAAACTAGTAAGTCTTGACTTCTGCCCAGAAATTTCTAAGCCTGTGATGTAATTGGGTCTAAATTCCTGCATCCCCTCTCTAGTAGTCCTGTCTTCTCCAGTCATTAGCACCACTTCTTTCTTGCTACCAGTCAACAACCATGCTGCCTTCATATATCCTGAGACATGTCACCGGAGTCCTAGGTGATTTTGATTTTGTTCTAGTCATAAGAGATTAAATTTCTAAATATCTTTTTCTTCCTCCATCCCCCACTTTTTCTCAGCATCTAATGTGACACAGTAAATATAGTAAGCATTTAATACTTACTTCTTGGGTGAATGAATGGGGAGACACAAACATATCTTGGGACTCATAAAGTGTCACTAGGTGCTTTGGTAATTCATCAGGAAAATAGGGTAATAATACTTAATTCAAGAAGGTATTACGAGGATTAGTTATGATCAGTGTGGAATGCACTAGAATAGACACCTCTTCACGAGAAATGTCAATAATATTAATGGCAAGATGTGGCTGAGTCAGAAGCCACCCAGATGTAGAGTAGCACCCATTATTGTGCCCTAGTGACCTTCTTCAATGAGGGGTAAAACCTGTTTTCTTATCTCTCACCTACCTCTGAACTTTCCTCCTGTAGCCTTCTCCTGATGCAAAGGGAAAATGACCCCTTAATTTATTGAATTGGTTTTTGGTGGGAGGGGCAAGAGAGGTAGATTCTTGAACAAATATGCAGGTAGTTTTTTCACACTTTCACTTTGACATTTTTTGCATAGCTATTACATTGATTAGATTTTAACATGACACTTCAAAACTTCTTTTATAACTTCATTGCATTATGAAAATTATCTTATCAAGTTTAACTTAATAGAAAATTCAGATCTAAATACTGTACTGAAGGCTTTGAAATCTGGTATCCGTTTGGTTATCATTTTAATCACTCAGCACAACATGATAAAATATAATAATGTTGTACCTAAAATTTTTTTCTAAAGATGAGAGAGCTGGAACTGTCATATTGGTTGTCATCACACTGAAAGACCAAAGTAGAAATATAATGATGCTTTGATCAGTATCAGATCTTGGTGAAATTTCAGTTATGGAAGTGTTTGAAGTGGGTAACTTGATCAATAAATTCATTTAGTTGTAATCTTTAGACTACAGTGTGATTCATTTTACAACAGGAGACATTTTTGCGTTCTTTTGGCTAAAAATATCACCAGTTGTTAAAGGACTGTCAACTTCTCTCATTAATAGAGAGTTCCAAATTATTTTGGCTTAAAATTCTGCAGATATCAAAGAGTTTTTCTAGGACCTATTCAGCACAGCAATGAGAATTACCTGCATTTGTTTGCACGTTGTAATAATCCAGGTATGGTCTACTCTAGCTGTTGGTTTGTGGTGAAGTATAAGCTCAAAATATGTTTTTTGAGAAAGTTAAAATTTTATACTGAAAATTCACAGTAAGTACATAGTAATTGACTTTTCATTCTTACTTAGATTCTTGCAACAGTTAATTAGTTACTGATAGTGTGGATGAGACTTTATATTATTTTGTCAGTGGCTTAACATTATAGTAGAAATTCATCTACTAAATGCTTGTGAAACTCCAGTGAATATTTAAATATGTCTTAGTATTATAAGGTCATAAATTGATTTTTTAAAAATCTTGAATAGATTATATATTCTGTTCAGTTGCAATATGTTTTCCCGATTGATATTAAATTGATTTTTATATTCACTGGCTTATTTGGTTGGGTCATGGTTAGTACTAGTGACTCTTCTAACTCATGTGGGTTCCTTATAGCTAAGTGACCACATGTCCTTGTTTGCATCGGATCATGTTGTTTCTATGATGTTAAATTATTAATTCTACGTTCTTTTGCTCACAAAAGTATTTTGTTTGGAGTAATAAAGTATATGATCACTCTACTTTATGGAGTGTCAGAAGTCACAGTTACCTTGGCTTAGTTTCATTATGGAGTGATAAAAGCACTGCTTCTTACTCCTCCTTAGAACAAATCCCTTCCTTATATCTGTCACATCTTTTATGTTCTGTAGACCCTGGGACCATTTTACTTTGCTTCCAGCTAGTAATGGAATGCCAGTGGAAACCTTTAGCTAAAGAATGAATTTATAAGTGAACTTTAGAAATGATCAAAGATGTTTTAATACATAATCAGTATATGTCCTACTGTATTACGGAGGAAAGGAATCTTGACTGTTTTATTCACCATTGAATACTTAGAACCTTGCAAAATGCTTGAATTAATAGAGATTCAGTAGTACTGAATGAACCAATAAGCAATTTTAAAACTTCCTTTTTTTTTAATTTAAGAAAACTGAGCTTTCTTCACAAACACAATTTTCTTCCTAAAGATAAGAAGACACTTCATGACCACTGTTGGAATTATTGTTGTTAACACACTTCTCAAATGTTGTTCGAATCAGGAGTACTTGACATTTGGCCCAAAAAGTCAAGACTCTCAGATCCTGCCTCTGAAAGTCTGGTTCAGTAAAGTCTCAGATGGCTCCAGGAGCATCCCATGTAAGATCCTTCCCAACTTCATGTCTGAAATTTTTGTTTCACCGTTTTTTTAAAATGACATTTACTTGATTTCCTTCTAGGCTGCCCATCTTTCTTCAAAGTCACTAGTTATAGAGAGAATATCAGATTTAAAAGGAAACTGGGTTACATTGTATAACTGATTTTATTATTTCCCTCCTCTGGACACAAATTTCCTCAACCTTACATTGACAAGGCTGAACTACATGACCTTTCAGACTTTTATAACTCTAATTATCAGGTAATTCTACTTATTATTATTATTACTTTAGCGAGAGAAATAGGGAGACAGAAAGAGGGATAGACAGGGACAGACAGGCAGGAAGGGAGAGAAATGAGAAGCACCAGTTCTGTATTGTGGCAACCTAGTTGTTCATTGACTTCTTTTGCATATGTGCCTTGACTGCTGAGGAATACAGCAAAATGAGTGACCCTTTGCTCAAGCCAGTGACCTTGGGCTTCAAGCCAGCAACCTTTAGGCTCAAGCCAGCGACCATGAGGTCATGACTATGATCCCACGCTCAAGCTGGCGACCCAGTGCTCAGGTTAGTAAACCCATACTCAATCTGGATGAGCCCATGCTCAAGCCAGTGACCTTGGAGTTTCGAACCTGGGTCCTCTGTGTCCCAGTCCAATGCTCTATCCACTGTGACACTGCCCTGTCAGGCAGGTAATTCTTATTTTTGAAACTTGATAGGTATCTGGTCAGATAAATAGTGCTATGTGAGACATTTTCAACAAAAAAGCCTATGTATCGTGTCTTTGTTGCTTTGTTTGCCAGTAATTATCTATGGATTAATTACTACTGAAAAGATAGTTTTAGACTTTCAGGTTATGTAAGCACCATTTTTCTTCAACAGCTTTCTGTACCACGTTTATTTGGGATTCACTTGACACATGTGTTGGGAGCTCACTGATAACTACTCATTTGAGGTAAAAAAAAAAAATTTCTTTAATCTTGCCAATTGTCTTTTAGATCCTGCTAACGCTATCTCCACAGATAATTTAAAAAGTCTTTTGCTTTCAAGTAGAATTCAAAATAGTCGGAAGAGCTTACTAAATTGTTACTAAATTGTAAGTAGGATCAAAAGCACTCTTCTGAGGAACCATGCCAAATGGACCCCAGGAGAAGGAAAGAGAAATGGGAACCTGGTGAATACATTCAAGATTTGTTCATCAGATTAACTCTTTATATTTGAGGAAGTATACATTAGATTAGATTAATTTTTCTAAGAAGCAGAGAATAGATTGAAAAAGATTTAGAGCTGAGGAGGAACCTGAGAAGTCAAGCCTTAATGAACAGTGAGCCACAAGCATCTAAAAGTCACCACCAATAAGAGGGGAGAGGTGTTCACGTCCGGTTAGTAAGGAAGCAACAGCAACAGTCAGTTACTTCAGAATTCGGTCTCGGGCCATTGCTGAACTTGGAAGGAAGGCCTCTGTGAAATCTGTGATAGGAGGGAGGGGAGAGTTGTCTGCTGGCAGTTTTACTACTAGACTGCCTAGTGGAGTAGTCCTGAGAGTACTGACAGAGGTGGGATTGATTTTCTTGTATTCTTATGTAATTGCTTTAACACCCCATTTTTTTTCCTTAAGGTGGATCCCATATAAATAATAATTATTTATTATTTAGTCTAATCCACACTGACACCAATGTCTCATAGTAGATTTAATATTATTCAACACAATTATTTTCAATGTTGCAGCTATAAAGGGCAATGAACAGGCTGGAAAATGTTTCTGGAGTTCAGTTTATGATATTGCCAGCTGAAAAATGGACAGAAAATATGGCAAATACATAGTGAATATTGAACACCCAGGAGAAGAGCCGGTGAGTATTGCTGACATCACTGTGGTATGTTCTGAGAGCACTATAGAACAATTTTTTTCATTTTCTGTTGCATGAAGTTTTAGAATTTTTCCTATATGTGTCTGCATCACTGATTCCAAATATGAAATCCGTTTTTTTGTGCATGCTCTAGTTTTTATGCAATTTTAATTTCTTTTGTTAGAGTTAATGGCAAGCATTGGTTTTTAAATTGGAGTTAAAGGACAATGATTCTTGGATTGAACATAACCACAAGGCAATTAATGTTTTAAAAACATCACTTTTACATAATTGTAGTTGGTTTTAAATGTAAAAAATTAATATCTGATAAAAACACCCTCTTATTTCTCTTATTTTGTTTTAAGATTGAATCATGGCTTCTTCAAGTAGGCATAAATGTAAGAATAGTCCTGACACCTTCTGTTATATATGTGGCTGTTACACACTTCAACGTCAAAGGCTCAATATTTCATCATTTGTGACATGTGCATATACTGCCTATTTTCAAGTTCCCCTTGGAGATCAAGACAAGAATTGGGCTCCTCATATTGTGTGTCATAATTGTGAGGAAATGCTTCATGACTGGACAAAAGGAAAACGCAAAGGAATGCCTTTTGGTATTCCCATGGTGTGGCACGAACCTAAGGACCACAGTAGTGACTGTTATTTCCGTCTGATCCATATAAAGGGCATCGGCAAGAAAAAACGGCATACGATCGCATATCCTAATATTCCTTCAGCAATATGACCTATCCCACACTCTGAGACACTCCGGTTCCAGTTTTCAATGGTTTTATTTGTTCTAAGGACAAAGAAAGTGAACATGGTGATCAAGTGTATTTTGACAAGATGCATAAGGAAATGGTTGTAGAATCTGAAGGGTCTTCTTCTGATGCCAAGCAGTCATTAACCTCCCAGCAGTTTAGCCAACCTGAATTGAATGACTTAGTAAGAGATTTGGGCCTATCAAAGAAAGCAGCTGAGGTTTTAGCCTCCAGGCTTCAAGAAAAGAATGGACTTCACTGGTCAGCTAAAGTATCCCATTTCAGGAAGCATGAACAAATTTTTGTGGGCTTCTTTTCTGAAGACAAACACTTTGTTTACCATCATGGTATCAGTAGTCTTCTCAGCCAGGTAGGTGTTACCACTTACAGTCCAACAGAATGGCGGCTATTTCTTGACAGCTCTAAACAGAGTCTGAAATGTGTTCTCCTACACCACGGTAATGTTTATGCAGCAGTTCCAATTGGTTGTTCAACTCATCTGTGAGAAGATTATAATGACATAAAAATTGTCCTCGACTTTCTGAAGTATGAGAAGCATAATTGAATTCTTTGTGTGGATCTTAAAATGGTAAATTTCCTGCTAGGACAATGGACAGGTTTCACGAAGTATCCTTGCTTTCTGTGTTTGTGGGACAGCCGAGCTTGGGAGAAACACTGGACACAGAAGGAATGGCCAAAATGTGAAGCTCTGAAAGTAGGGATGGAAAATATTGTGAATGAACCTGTAATTAATCAAGACAGGATCATTTTTCCTTCACTTCACATCAAATTTGGCTTAATGAAGCAGTTTGTTCAGGCTTTGAATAGAGAAAATGAATGCTTTCAACATATTATTTCTGCTTTTCCTGACTTGTCTTTCGAGAAGATAAAAGCAGGCGTATTCAATGGAATTCAAATTCGAACCCTCATACATGACGAAGAATTTTCCAGGAAGATGAATAAGGAGGAGAAAGCAGCATTCACTTCTGGAACAGTCACCTTGATAAGTTTCCCGAAAATCTTGGAGTTGTTAGGGATGAGCAGGGAGAATGCTTTCATCAAGATCTGAAGACGATGGAAGAGCATTATCAGGAGCGATGGGACAGAAATATGATGTCAAATTACTGCTGAAACCTCAAATGAGACTGTCCTTAACAAGTACACAAACGCAAGAGCTACAAATGCAAATCTTTGCCTTAATAGAATTTAAATAAGTTTTGCACAAATTTTATTATGAAAATAAGTGTTTTAATATGTTCTATTTTGAAATTGTAGACAAATTCTGATATAATCATATCTTTTAGTGTATTAGTATATATCCTGCATTATATAAATTATTATATTTTCACAAAGATGATGCCCAAGAGGACATTCTACTTCATTATGTTAAACTAAATGTTGAAAATTTTACAATAAGATGAAAACCTAAAATCTTGAATTTCAAAAAACCTTTAGCTTACAGAGAAAAAATAATGTCAGATTTGAGATCAGCATATTCGAATTAGGTAAGAACAAGTGTTTTTGTGGATGCAACAAAATATTTTGTTCCCCAGTATAGTTCAGAGTCTTGTTTTCAATATTTATAGTGCTCAATTTTTTTAAACTGCAACCTGGTTCTTCTCTAAAAGGAATTCTTAATCAAAGTTTTATATGGAAGCCAATTTTCAGCTTTTACTACTTTATTAATTAGAATTTTTTTTTCTGCATAGCAATGTATGCATAATGGGACATTTATTTTAACACTCTCTAATCTAAGCAATTTCTTGGGTAACAATTTAATAATCTGTTCAAATAATTCTTTATGGCTATCATGACTCAAAAATGATCCAACCCTGCATTTGATTGAATTGTATTACCAAATTATGTTTTTAAATGTGATATATAGACTTTCATGTTAATGGCTTAGTTTTACATTGTAATGTGTAGGTTTATTAGAACTTAAAGACTTCTACATGTCTGAAAGTCAGAAGTTAATTTTGTAAGTGAAGGTTAAGCGTAGGAGTCAAATTATATAGCAAATCCTTTAGATGGGCCTCTACTTGACTATTTATAAATTTCATTTCTCGGTAAAGACTTGTAGTAAGGTGAAATATTAGAGTTCAATTATATACAAGATTATTAGGCTATTGGTTATGATTTTTAAAAGAAAAAAATAATAGCTCTGTGTGTTTTGGGATTGCCTTATATGTAACTCTGCATGTTTGACTAGAGCTGTTGATAATTAGAAATAGAGATGGAATGTGCTGAATGAAGTCAGTGTAAGTTTGAATGGACAATTAGATTTGGTGAGGAAAAATATTTTTGTCCCAATATGCTAACAATTGCAGGGCAGAGAAGTTGTTCCCTGATTCTAGATCAGCATTCTCTTTCCCTGGAAATGATCTTCATGGTCCCTCTGTCCCGTCACCTCTGTCACTAGCTGTGGATTCTTAAAACATCTAAACTTCCCAGATGACCTTTCTTCTGGCAGGATTTTACCTGCTAATCACTGTGACAGATATACCTGGAGACCTTCTCTGACTTTCCCAGGCCTCCAGCCTGCTAAGCCTGTCCAGCGCATTACAAAGGTCTTGTAGTGGAGGCTCCTCTGTTTTCCCACCTGTCTGCCAGCCACACAGGAACACCAGAGATTTCGTTCATTTCTTTTGGTACAACCTCAGCTCATACTCAGAATCAACAAATGCCTCCAGAAGAGAAAATGGCCTATGATTGTTAGACGACCTCAGGAGAGCTCTTTCAAATGCATTTACATTTTAAATAATCTCATTTTCATTTCTTTCAAAGCTCTTCAGTTATTTTGATTGATTGATTGCAGTGGGTAGAGTGGCCTATTACCATTTACTATACCCAGAATCTCACTTCAACTCTTTAGACCCCGGTGTCTCATTCTGAATATGACCCATAAACGTTGTTCTTGATAAACCTTATGGTCTCTACAATTTTCTCCATGAGACCTTTTCCTTACAGAATCTCCTTATACCAGCTTGCCACATAATATTTTACAAATGCATTAAATATGATGATAAAAGATAATGCTTATTCCCAGATTTTAACATCAATAATTGTATTAAATAATTAACCTTACCTCATGATGGCTACGTAGATTTTCTTCTTTTAAGAAGAAATACAATGAATATATTCATTTATTCTTTCAGTTTTCAAGTGAATTTATTTGATCAAGTATATCATAATATGTCACAATCTGATTTATATTTGTCAGAATTATATTACTTTAGCCATAAAATTAATAGCTCCTATTTTTTCCCCTGTTCTTTTCCATATACAGCCATTTCTGAGCACAAAAAACCATGAGGCTCACAGTTCAGCATGTCAGTTTCCAGTGTCAACTGATGTAACTGGTGATGTTGGTACTCATTTTACTAGTGTCTGCACCAGTACAGGGGCTCTTGGACACTCAGAATTTCCAAACAGAGAATTACAACACTGTCAGGTAATGTTTGGGGCAACACTGTTCCTCTGGGTTATGATGTAATTCACATGGAAACTCTTGATCTAATATTTTGGAGGAAAACCATTCAGTCAATTGACAATAACATTGTCCTTTGAAAATGTACAAACCTACAGCATTGTTTAAGCAGGTCAGGTCACTGAGAAGGAATGCAAGAGACATAGATTTATGGGACTGTTCATTTAAAAAGTTAATGATCATGATGGAAAGGCAAAAAACACACGCAATTTGAGGAAAATATGTAACGGTCAAAGAAAATAAAAAATTTGGGGGTTCCTCCTTTCTTTCTTTCTTTTTTTTTTTTTTTTTTTTTTTTTTGAGGACTGAGTAGGTAATGATAGCAAATGTATTGGCAGTAAATGACATTATAACCCCTGCTCAGATGGGAGATGAAGTCATGTGATAAGGCCCTAGGGCCCTAATCTGTGAGTAATCTGCCTCATTCTTCTCTTCCTGCCTCTGAGCCAACTATGGGCCTTCTGTTAGCCATACTCATTCTGGTCTCGACTTAGAAACCATGTGTCACTATTGGTTTTGTACCCAGAAGCAGATTTCTCATATTCGTGACTCTTTTTCTCGTTGTTCTATTTTCTTCATCTTAAAATCTGATCTCTGAGTCTTCCTCCCCCCACTCGAAGGTGAAAACTTGACTTTGACTGATTGATGCTGCTGCTGCTTGACAGTTTGGTTCAGTGCTTCTAGCTCTGGACTACACCCTTTCTTTGGTTAATCCTAATAGAGAGACAGTTTGGAGAAATTATGACAAAATGAAAGAGCATAAACTTTAGGTCAAGAGACATCATGGAAGAATGCTTTAGATAGATAGGAATTATTTAGAGACCATGTCTCTGATGTCCTCAAACAAACCAGACCAATCAGAGAGCTGGAAGTCATTTTAGATGCATTCACTTAGTGACAGATGGAATAAAAGATGTTGCCTGGAAAGTTTAGAAAGTTCTAAGAATTCACACAGCTAGTTAGTGGCAGTTAGAGCATAAGAGCACAGGTCTCAGGTCAGGTTAACACAAGCTTCTATTAATCTTGCTCTTCTTTTTAACATTCAAACCAGAAATGAGAGTAATTACCTCCTGTACGTGAGATGTGAGGATGGTCCTTCCTCTGCTCCTCCTCTCACTTCTGCTCTGAGTCCTGGATGTCATGGGGTGGGTGGTGCCATTTGTCTTTGGGCTCTCTGGTTGGTGCCTTGAGTCCCCTTGGCCTTCGTATGCAGTGCCCTTGCACTGCTTCTGATTGCCTAGTGGGTGCTCCTCTCAACACCAAAATAGTTCTTCTCATTTTGCAACATTTTAGAGCTACTCTGCATGCTCCAAAGACATCTGCTCTGCCTTTATTTCCTTCACTGATCTGTTTTCAGTTAGATGAAAAGGGATAATAATGAACTAATTAGTGAACTCAAATGCTCTTTTGAATACTTAAGAAGTATAGGGAAACATTATCCTTTTTTACTGTTAACAGCAACCCTATGCAATAGGTGATATTATCCACATGAGAGAACTGAGGTCTTTGCAAGATAATGCAAATTTCCAAATATCGCCATCCATCTAGCGACAGGTAGAGTTAAAATTTGAACCTAAATCTGTTAGACTCCATGCCTGTGCTTCTAATTACTACAATCAACTGTTTTCTGCAAGAATTTAATTATGGAGGATTTTCTAATTTTAATTTTCTCAACAACACTTTGAGGTAGATATAATTATCCCCACTTTTGATATATGGCAAGTTGAGAATTAGACAAGTTAAGAAACTTGCTCAGAATATTAGCGATATGGAATTTAAATTCAAGACTGTTTCTCTACAATAACAAATTGTATATATGTAAATATATAAATTATATATGTATAACCCTGGCAAGATAGCTGGATTGGTTATAGCATCATCCTGAAGTGCAGAGGTTGCCAGTTTGATCCCTGGTCAGGGTACATACAGGAACAGATAGTGCTTCTGTCTCTTGTCTCTCTCTTTCTTTTCCTCTATCAATAAAATCAATAAAATAAAAATTAAAAAAATTATATATATAAATTACACATATTTATATATAATTTGTTATTGATATAGTATTTAAAAAGTAATTTTATTGACAATTCTTATTCTAATCTTATCACATACATTTTTATGGATGAAAGAATAGGATAAAAAAGATGAGTATCTTACCCAAGGGAAATGGCTGGGGGCTGCAGAAGTGGGACTTCAACAAATGTTTTCACCCTGTGTAAAAAGTTAGCTAGAAAATTTGATAAACCTTTAATTAATGCACTTAAAAATGGAAGGCTCCAGAGAAGCTCAACTTCTGAGAGTTGACAGTTCAGATGGGGAGGGACATTCAATCAGGGACTCTTTTGGGTCCCTCAGACCACAATGTATAGCAGTCACCACACCTGTACACACACTATATCTTTTCATAATGGGAGGAATAAAGGGTTTCTAAGAAGATATTATTTATTTCTGTTTTTAGTTTGAGATACAGATACATGAAAACAAAACATAAGAGGTTAGTGGAAATTTCTTTTGTTCCTATATTAAAGACAGTACAAGGTCCAAGTCCTTTCTAAATGAAATTTAAATTTGAGTCAATTTTTATTATAAAGAGCTATTCATAGTGTTCTATGTATATACTGTCTTTCAATGAGGTAATAGATATAGATATATATATAGGATTATCAATGGCATTAATTTTTTGAAACATTTATTATTATCTTCAGTAATATTGTATAAATTCTTTTCAGGTGACAAGAAATTTCTTTAGTAACTGGTCTCTATGGAAAATTTTCCTGGCTTGTCTTTTAGCCTGTGTGATAACAATAGCAATTGGAGTACTCACAGTGTGTTTGGTGTATAATGGGAGAAATAATAATGCCTCCATTATTATCCAACTTCCCTCGCACCATGGGACAACTTCATCTGCAATTGAAACTAGTTCTGAGCCTACAGTTCTCACTACCATGACAGTTTCTACTACCCCATCCACTTCAACTACCATCAATGCAACTACTGCTCACACTGCAGCAGAACCTACAAGTACAGCAACCCCTGCTCAAACAGATACTACGATAACTGGAGACACTACTTTATCTGAAACAACTACAACAATGACTGCAGGCACTGCAACTGAGGCGACAACCACAATGGCTAGCACAACTGCTTCTACTGAAACCACAACCACAGCAACAGCCACAGCTTCAACTGTAGAGGCTACCACAACAGCTTCTAGCACTGCCAATGAAGCAACAACAGCAGCCACCACTACCACTTCTACTGAAACCACAACCACAACAGCAGCCATAACTCCACCTGAGCTAAAAGTCACTACAGCAGCCAGCACGTCAATTGAACTGACTACCACAGGAACTGCCAGCACTACCACTGAGGCTATAGCCACAAAGGGCACCACAACTATTTTTATTGAACCTACAACTACCACTGCAGCCACCAGGTCAACAGAACCAACTGCCACAACTGGCAGCACTACTATTGAAGGTACAGCCACAATGGCCATCACTAACTCTTCTACAAAACGTACAACCACAGTGGCAGCCACCACTTCAGCTGAATCTGCAACTATCATAGAAGACATCAATACCGCTGTATCAACTACAATAACAGCCAGCACTACCACTGAGGCTCCAATCACAACAGGCACCACTACTACTTCTACTGAACCCACAACCACCACAGCAGCCACAATTTCAAATAAAGTCACATTCACAGCAGGAACCACACCTTCAACCAAACCAACTATGCCAGTGACCACCAACACTACAGCTGAGGCTACAATCACAATGGCTAGCACTATAGTTTCTGATGAAGCTACAAAAACACCAGCAGCTACCACTTCAACTGAACCTATCACTACAATCGCAGGTAGCACTTCAACAAAAACAAATACCACAACTGCCAGCACTATCACTGAAGTTGCTACCACCACTACATCTTCAACAGCACCTATGACAACAGCTGTAGTAACTATTTCAACAGAAGCTACAGCCACCACAGCTGCCACCATTTTAACTGCACCAACTAATCCAGTGACTGTCAGCACTACCATTGAGACTACAGCTGCAACAGCCACCACTAGGACTTCTAATCAACCTATAAGCACCACTACTGATTCTACTGAATCTACAACAAACACAGCAGCCACCACTTCAAGTGAATCAACTGTTACAACAAGTTCCAGCCCTACCACTGAGGCTACAACTAGATTGGATACCACAACCGCTTCTACTGAATTGACAACCATGACTGTAGCAGCCACCACTTCAACACTGTCACCTACGAGAACTGCCTGTATTACCACTGACTCTACAACTACAGTGCCTACCACTACTGCTCCCACTGATTCTGCAAGCACCATAGAAGCCACCACTCCAAATGAACCAACTTCCACAAGTTCTAGCACCACAACTGAGGCTAAAAACGTATCTGACACTACTATTGCTGCCACTGAATCTATAGCCACCACAGAAACAGCTACAGCTTCAACTGGAGCTACTACTAGCACATCAGCCACCACTTCAGCAGAACTGCCTACCACAACTTCCAGAAGTATCATTGACTCTACAACTAGAATGGCTACCACTACAACTTCTACTGATTCTGCAACCACCATGGAAGCCAGCACTTCAAGTGAACCAATTACTACAAGTTCTAGCACTACCACTAAGGCTACAAACACATCTGACACCGCTACTGCTTCTACTGAATCTACAGCCACCATAGTAATAGACATCACTTCAGCTGGACTTACTACCACTACATTGGCCACCGCTTCAACACTGTCACCTACCACAACTGCCAGCAGTACCACTGGCACCACAACCACGACAGCTATCACTAGAGCATCTACTGA
This sequence comes from Rhynchonycteris naso, assembly GCA_037038555.1. Lineage (NCBI taxonomy): Eukaryota > Metazoa > Chordata > Mammalia > Chiroptera > Emballonuridae > Rhynchonycteris > Rhynchonycteris naso. The sequence goes on along the minus strand of CM072999.1, from coordinate 146,035,920 downwards.
TTCAGCAACCTCCACATCATCCACCCGTTCAAGTGAGCCAACTGCCACAAGTTCCGGAACTACCACTGAGACCATAATCACGTCAGATACCACTACTGCTTCTTCCCAATCTACAACCACAGGAGCCACCACTTCAAGTCTACCAACAGTTATAAGTGCCAGCAATACCACTGATGATATAGTCACGTTGGATACTACTACCACTCCTACTGAATCTACAACCACCACAGAAGCAGCCACCACTTCAGCTGGACCTACTACCAGCACATCAGCCACCATGTCAACAGAACCACCTACCACAACTAGAAGCAGTGCCACTGACTCTACAACCACAATGCCCACCCCTACTGCTTCTACTGATTCTTTAAACATAACAAAAACCACCACTCCAAGTGAACCAACTTCAACAAGTTCTAGCACCAGCACCGGGACTACAACCACATCTGATACCACTTCAGCAGAACTGCCTATCACAATTGCCAGTAGTACCACTGACTCTACAATTACAATGACTACCCCAAGAGCTTCTACTGATTTGGAAACCACTACAGCAGCCACAAGTTCAAGCAAACCAACTGCCACAACAAGTTCCATGACTACAACTGAAGCTATAACCACGTTGGATATCACTACTGCTTCTACTGAATCTACAACAACCACAGGAGCCACCACTTCAAGTGAATCAACTGTTACAACAAGTTCCAGCACCACCATTGAGGCTATAGCCACATCTGACACCACTGCTGCTGCCACTGAATCTACAGCTACCACAGAAGCAGCCAGCACTTCAGCTGGAGCTACTACCACCACATCAGCCACCACTTCAACAGAACCTTCTACCAGAGCTGGAGGCACTACCACTGACTCTACAATTTCCATGGCCACCACTCCAGCTTCTGCTGAATCTGCACCCACCACTTCAAGTGAATCCTCTGCCACAAGTTCTAGCACCACCACTGGGGCTATAACCACATCAGCTACCACTGCTGCTTCTACTGAATTTACAACAACCATAAGAGCCATCACTTCAACTGAATCAACTGTTTCAACAAGTTCCAGCACTACCACTGAGGCTACAACTACATCAGATATGACTACCTCTCCTACTGAATCTACAACCACTACAGAAGCCAGCACTTCAAGTGAATCAACTGACACAAGTTCTAGCACCACCAGTGAGGCTATAACCACATCTGATACCACTGCTGCTGCCACTGAATCTACATCTAGCACAGAAACAGCTACCACTTCAGCTGGACCTACTGCCTCCACATCAGCCACCACTTCAACACTGTCATCTACCACAACTGCCAGCAGTGCCACTGATTCTACAACAATAGTGCCTATTACTACAGCTTCCACTGATTCTGTAACCACTACAGAATCCAGCACCTCCAGTGAATCAACTGACACAAGTTCTAGCACCGCCACTGAGGCTACAATCACATCTGATACCACCACTGCTCCCACTCACTCTACAACCACCGCAGAAACAGCCACAGTTTCAAGTGGAGCTACTACCACCACACCAACCACCACGTCAACAGAACTGCCTACCACAACTTCCAGCATTTCCACTGGCTCCACAACCACAACAGTCATTACTAGAGCTTCTACTGATTTGGAAACCACCACAGCAGCCACAAGTTCAAGCGAACCAACTGCCGCAACAAGTTCCATAACTACAACTGAAGCTATAACCACATTGGATACCACTGATGCTTCTACTGAATCTACAACAACCAGAGGAGCCACCACTTCAAGTGAATCAATCATTACAACAAGTTCGAGCACTATCATTGAGGCTACAGCCACCTCAGATATAATTACTGCTCCTACTGAATCTACAACCACTACAGAAGCAGCCACAAATTCAGCTGGACCTACTACCAGCACATCAGCCACCACTTCAACAGAACCTCCTACCACAACTGGAGGCACTACCACTGATGCTACAATTTTCATGGTCACCACTCCAGTTTCTGCTGAATCTGCACCCACCACTTCAAGTGAATCCTCTGCCACAAGTTCTAGCACCACTACTGAGGCTACAGCCACATCAGATACCAGTGCTGCTTCTATAGAATCTACAACCACCACAGAAGCAGCCTCCACTTCAGCTGGACCTACTACCAGCACTTCAGCCACCACTTCAACAGAACCACCTACCACAACTAGAAGCAGTGCCACTAACTCTACAACTACAGTGCCCACCACTACATCTTCTACTGATTCTGAAGCCACCACAGCAACCACCACTTCAAGTGGACCAACTTCCACAATTTCTAGTACCACCACTGAGATTACGACCACATCTGACACCACTGCTGCCACTGAATCTACAGCCACCACAGAAGCAGCCACCACTTTAGCTGGAGCTACTACCAGCACATCAACAACCACATCAACAGAACTGCCTATCACAACTGCCAGTAGTACCACTGACTCTACAACTATAGTGACTACCCCAAGAGCTTCTACTGATTTGGAAACCACCACAGTAGCCACAAGTTTGAGTGACCCAACTGCCACAACAAGTTCCATAACTATGATTGAAGCTATAACCACGTTGGATATCACTGCTGCTTCTACTGAATCTATGAGAACCAGAGGAGCCACCACTTCAAGTGAGTCAACTGTTACAGCAAGTTCTAGCACCACCATTGAGGCTACAGCCACATTGGATACAACTACCACTCCTATTGAATCTACAACCATCACAGAAGCAGCCTCCACTTCAGCTGGACCTACTACCAGCACTTCAGCCACCACTTCAACAGAACCTCCTACCACAACTAGAAGCAGTACCACTGACGCCACAACCACAGTGCCCACCACTACAGCTTCTACTGAATCTGCACCCACCACAGCAGCCACCACTTCAAGTGAACCATCTGCCACAAGTTCTAGCACCATCACTGAGGCTACAGTTACATCAGATACCAGGGCTGCTTCTACTGAATCTAGAACCACCACTTTAGCTGGACCTACTACCAGCACTTCAGCCACCACCTCAGCAGAACCATCAACCACAGCTGCCAGCATCACCACTGACTCTACAACCACAGTGCCCACCACTACATCTCCTACTGATTCTGAAGCCACCATAGTAGCCACCACTTCAAATGGACCAACCTCCACAAGTTCTATCACCACCACCGGGGCTACAAGCATGTCAGATGCCACTACTTCTCCTACAGAATCTACAGTCACCACTTCAGCTGGACTTAGTACCACCACCTCAACCAGCACTTCAACAGAACCTCCTGCCACAGCTGGAGGCACCACCACTGACTCTCCAATTTCCATGGCCACCACTACAGCTTCTACCAAATCTGCAGCCACCACTGCAGCCACCACTTCAAGTGAACCCTCTGCCACAAGCTCTAGCAGTACCACTGAGTCTACAACCATGTTGGACACTGCTCTACTTCTAGTGAATCTGTAATCTTCGCAGTAACAGACACCATTTTAACTGAACTGATCCCACAACCACAATGGCCACGACTAGTCCTTCTACTGAACCTGCACCCATCGCCTCAGTTCCATCGCTTCAGTTCCACCTCAAGTGAACTGCCTCCCACAAGTACTGTCCACTGAAGCTAAAACCACAGTTCCCATGGCCTCTTTTACTAAATCTGACCACAAGAGCAAAAACTCTTCAGCTGAACTAATTACTACAACTACCAGCATTGCCTGAGGCCACCACCACAGTGGCCACCACTACGGCTTTATTGAATCCATAACCACCACAGCAGCAAATACCACTTCAACTGAAGCTACAACCACAATAGCCAATGCCTCAACTGAACCAACTACCACAGCTGCTGCCAACAGTACCACTCAGGCCAACACCACAACAGCTATCACTATGACTTCTACCAAATCTACAACCACTATAGCAGTCACCACCACCTCATTACAACTATCAACACCATTTAAAAATCTGCACCTACCACCTTACCCTCAAGCATCGTCCTGTCAACTGAATGTATCACTACAAGTGCAGTTATCTTTTCTATTGCATCTATCTCTGTGAGTACCAGGTGCATGTTAACTGACTGTGTGACCACAGTAACTTCTCTCAGTTACTCTTTGACATTACAATACCAGTTCAGCTCTTTCTTATCCACTATGGCAACTCCTGTCTCTCCTGCCTAAGGCACAACTATAAATCATTCAACAAATTCAACTTAAATTTGAAAATTGTCCATTTCTAATGAATCTATAATTAGCCTCAGTTTAACAGAATATCTGCCCACCAGTATTTGTTGTTCAACTGAATGTTCATTAACCCCAGTAAGGGATGTGAATCTAGTGATTGAATCTAGTCTGTTTTCTGATTCAGCAAAACATTATCTTCAACCTCCACTGCTACAATGTCAAGTAAAAATAAAATAAAAACTGCTGCTACCAAATCAATTGACTTTATAATCACAGCAGCATAATGACTTCAGCTTAATTTATAATCTCCATAAACATCATCTGTTAATAGAAAATAATCATCACCTTCTAAGTAATCAATCACAGTTAGCCATTTCTCTGTCCCTTCAAATGAGTGCATAACCACAACATTGCTTCAACAAAATATGCTAGTACCATAACTTGAGATTTCACAGTAGGTAGTATGACATGACTCGATCATACAGTCATGCTACCAGTTCTATGCACCATCACCTCTACTGTACTTGCTACTACAACAGACACAACTTCCCTAAATTTTCCAGTACTTTATCACCTATAAAATCTATAAGCAATGTAACTTTTGCTGACATGGTATTCAAAGTCATTCATTCCTTACTCATCTGAACCAGATGCTGCCTCTATTAATAATAAATCCAGTGAGTCACATCATCATTCCCACTTGACAGAAATGGCAAATTCATAATGACCTTTTCCATTGTAACTGTAGTTAGGATGCCTATGAGTTTTTTTCCAAGTGAGAGGAGGGGAGATAGACAGACTCTCAGATGCACCCCGATCAGGATCCACCTGGCAACCCACATCTGGGGCCAATGCTCTGCCCATCTACGGCCATGCTCTCAACCAAGCTATTTTTAGCGCCTGAGACAGAGGCTCTACGAAACCATCCTCAGTGCCTGAGACGGAGGCTCCACAAAACCATCCTCAGTGCCTGGGTCCAATGTGCTTGAACCAATCGAGCCATGGCTGTGAGAGGAGAAGAGAAAGAAAAAGAGAGTAGGGGGAGGGGGAGAAGTGGAGAAGCAGATGGTTGCTTCTTCTGTGTGCCCTGACTGGAAATAGAACCCAGGACTTCCACATGCTGGGTCGATGCTCTACCACTGAGCCAGCAGGCCAGGGCTAGGATGCCTGCAGATTTAATCCTAACATCCACTATCATCACTCCCACACCAGAACCTATATCTGCTGTTGGTACCATAGATGATTCCATGGCCAACAACTGCCAACATATAATTACAGCAGCTGCCAAAATAATCACTCTAAAACAAGATTTACTTAATGACCAGTTCAACTATCATCATAACGATAATGAATTTCACCCCTAAAACAGCATTTAGATTTAGCAATAACATTAATTCAACCTGATCATTTATGAAGAATTTCTATTTTTGTGAGATTTTAAATAATACAATTTTCATGCAAAGCAAATCCAGTCTATTTATTTATGGTGGAAACTACTTATGTTTTAATAAAGTGTTACCAAATATAAATACAGTGATTTATTCCAAAGTTTTAGTTGTTAAAACATGTATTTCATATGTAATAGGGAATGGATATTCAATATGGTGACAGTATACTCAATACACTTATGTATTATGTTTTAAGATTGCATAAAATTATTTTTATTCCATTTTCTCTTTAAATTATTTTGATTTTGAGTAATATTTATAAATGTGTCATTTTCAATTTCATAAATTTGTTTTCTCTTTTTTGGGTAGTAATCTTACAAACTTCTCAATTAAATATGTTGAGTAAATATTTTCTTGTTCCTGCTATCTGCTGAAATGCCAGAGAATTTTCAGAAAAAGATAATAGTGATGGAGATCGTAATAAACTTACCAATTTGGATTCTGTTATTTAGAATTCTTGACAATGGACAGGTTTAAGCTGGTGTGATGGTGCCTACCTTCCAGTGCAATCCCTCTGGATCAAAATCATTGAGGATGAGCCAGAAGTCTGTATTTCTCAGAAAGTATGCATACAGGACTGACTACCACTAATTGAAACAGTAAACTCAGAAGGGCATTGTAACTTGCTCCATCTTTTTCTTCTTCTTCTTTTTTTTTTTTTACAGGGACAGAGAGAGAGAGTCATAGAGAGAGATAGATAGGGATAGACAGACAGGAACAGAGAGAGATGAGAAGCATCAATCATCAGTTTTTGTTACGACACCTTAGTTGTTCATTGATTGCTTTCTCATATGTGCCTTGACCCTGGGCCTTCAGCAGACCGAGCTACCCCTTGCTTGAGCCAGCGACCTTGGGTCCAAGCTGGTGAGCTTTTTGCTCAAGCCAGATGAGCCCATGCTCAAGCTGGCTACCTTGGGGTCTCGAACCTGGGTCCTCTGCATCCCACTCCGATGCTCTATCCACTGCGCGACCGCCTGGTCAGGCTGCTCCATCTTTTTGATTATGTCAATGAAGTTGCTAGAAATCAGGATTTATATTTCTAAGCATTAACAATATTCAGTTGCCATTGGTTGGTGTTAATTGTACCTGCAAACAAAGGATGTCTGTATGGTGTACAGACACCTGAGCACATGGTTGGGAGTCAGCAGAAAGTGTGTTTCTTACCTGAAAGGGAACGTGTATGTCCAGCAATTCAAAACAAAATTTTTTAATAGCCACTATACTAATTAGAAATAATTAACTCTTCTTTCCACTCAGTTCTACTGAGATCATTTCTCTTTGCTAGCCTACTTACTGTGATTACATGCAACTAATGTAATAAAACTTTATTAAAACCATTTAATTTTATTTTCTTCCTCCACTATTCTTTTCAATTAGTGAGAGTCTGCATTATTTATTAAATGTATCACTGATTGGACCCTTCACTTTCTGTTAAATAAGACATGACTTTTTACTCTTTTTCAGTCGCAACTGTGCAGTGACCTGGCTTCTGTTCAACCAGTGTGTGTACCTGTCAACTAGGAGATAATAAATATTTGCATAACAAATGAAAATAAAAACAATTATAAGAATTTATTTCCAAATAAAATTTAATAATTGAAATTATACTGTTAGATTATCCTTTAAATACTTTTGTACTTTAACCCATTCTAATTAGCATGTAAAAAGATCTTTTTTAGTTGAGTACAACATATTACAGAAAGTACACCAATCATAAGTTGCAGCTTAATGAATTTTCACCAAGTGTACACACCTATACCCAAATCCAAAAGAAAATGGAATGTTACCAGCACTTCAGAATTCCCTGTGTCTATATCCCATCACTACCCCATGTTTTCTTCCTCTAGAGTGAACATGATCCTGATTTCTAACACCACAGATTACTACATTTGATTGTGAACATAGTAGAAATGGAATGGCATTCTTTCGTGCCAGATATTTTTAGCTCAGACTTTTATTTGTGACATTCATACATATTTTTGCTTCTACACTACTAATAGTTGCTTCACTACAATTGTGGTATACTAATTCATTGTATATTCATTCTATATGGCAGCCATTTATCCATTATTTTGTTGATTCAGTTTATTTCTGGCTTTGGATATTATTAATTTCTCTGTGCAAAATTGTTGTATGTACCTTTCCATATGTGTATCACGCTTCAGGCTTTTTCCAGAAAATAATTGCTGAGTCATAGAGTGAGAAAATGTTCAATATTAGGAGATACTTCCAAACAGTTTTTTAAAGGATTGAGAACTAGCCACTCCCACTGGCATTATATGAGAGTTCTGGTTACAGCACATTCTCACCAACATGATTTTGTCAGCGTTTTTAACTTTGGTTATTCTGGTGGATGTGAGTAATAGTGAGTATTCAGGTGTTCACTCCCGTTGAGGAGGCTGCCATGACATTTTTAACAACAGATGGTGCTCTGGTGCTATTATTTTGTTTATTTTAATTTTTTAAACCTCACCCATTAAAAATAATGATTGGACTTAGGTAAGGTGACCAGACGTCCTGCTTTTGGCGGGACAGTCCCGATTTTTAACAATTTGTCCCGCATCCCACTGCATTTTAAAAAAGTCCCGATTTTTTGAAAGAATGCACGAAAAGCTAGGGAACAGCGGGAGAACGACGGGAAGGGAATATACGGTTTTCGGCAGGGAGACCCCACCTCGACCTGGAAGCGCCTGCACTGCCGCAAGAGCTGGCTACCCCGTGCAGGGCCCTGAAACAAAGAACTTTGGGCTCGATGTACCTGCTGGGGCTGCAGCTGTCAAGTCCCCTAACTACCCATAGGCCCGCGTCCTGGACAGGGCGTGTGGCTCTGGGCTCCACCAGGCGCAAGCCGCTGGGTCTCCAGTGGACGGCAGAGCTAGACGTGGGGAGCGTGACCATGTAACCCGATCCCTCTGACTCACTCAAAATTTCCCATATAGTAATATTTCCGAAAATGATCTTTTTAATGAGGTATCATTATTACAAAATTATATTGATAAGGAAAACGTTAAATCTTGGGCATCAGCAAAAATCACAATACAGAACAAATGCTTAGAAATATTTCATTTTGAAACAAACCATGTTCCATACAATAATGCACTAAAAATTGTGGAATATGTGCTGTCTTTACCAGAAACTAATGCTGCGACTCAACACGTTTTTTCTACGGTAAATAAAATGTGGACATCAGAAAAATCACAATTAAGTGTTGAGACTTTGAAAGCCATTTTATGTGTGAAATATAATTTAACAAATTCTTGTGAAAAATATTATGACCTTTTAAACAACAACAGCAATCTACTAAAATAATTCACTCAAATGAAAAATATGCCAAAGAATAAAATAATACTATACATAATTTTTAATGTATCATATTTATAAATTGTACTTATGTTGAAATTTAAAAAAATTTATTACAATACTATTTTTTCATTCTATGAAAAATTTTTTTGCTCCATATAGACCAAATTTTTAATCAAGCAACCCCCCCCTCTGCTTCCAGTCAATGGTGTCCTGCTTTACCAATTTTAAAATCTGGTCACCTTAGACTTAGGTAAGGTCTACCTTTTGTCTTTTGAGAAGTAGATTTTTTTTTAAGAAACCTTAAATAATGAAAAACATCATTGTGGTACCAAAATGATTAAGACTTACTATTTGGGAGAATTTGATTTATTTTGAGTTTCTCTCTAGAAAACAGAATCAGGATGAAGTTACTGAGAGGAAAACTTTGACTCAATATAGATTGAAAATGACCTAGCAGGAGAGACAACTCAGAAAAGAAAAACTCAACCCTAGAAAATGGATGAACTCCTGTTCATTGCAAGTGGTACACTCAGGTTATAGAATGAAGAGTTCACTTTTATTTATTGGAGTTTGACCTAAATGTCTAAAATCCTTTGAGCTCAAGTATACTTATATCCATTTATAAAAGAAGTGTATTATCCACAGTAAAACACAATTATTATTTAAATGAATGTTGAAATGTATAATCAAAAGTCAAATATTACATATATTACAATTTGTAGCAAAATTAGAATGTAAACTCCAAAAAAATAAGTGCTTCTCTGTTTTATGTATTTTTGTATAAATCCCCATTACCCAGAAAATGTCTGGCATGTACTGTTCTACATTAACTTTTTTTCAATGAATTAAAAAAAATAAAACCATATTCTATCAATAAAAACTCATTTGACATTTTTAAGTAGGCTCAGAATGGAATGTAGTATAATTTAGAATTAAGAAAAAGAATTACTGCTATGGATTAAATAGTTGCTTTTTTCCATCTTGAGTTTTAAAATTGGTCCAAAATGTTATCTAAATAATCTTTCATTAATCCTAAATATTCTTTGATTTTAATAGTAATTTATTAATTTTAATTTCTGAAATGACATCCTGTTATAGATACTAGGAATTGAATTGAGTAAAAAAAGAATCATTCTTACCTTTTATAATTGCAAGAGAATGTGTGCAACTTTCCTTTTTTTTAAACTTCTACATTTAACAGTTTTGTGCAAAATACTAATTGAATTAATATTAATACCAATTCTGATAGGGCTTTAAAAACCTTTTTTTATCTTCTGTGTATATTTTAATGATTTTTTCAAACAAATTAACTGACTAATATTAGAAATATAATCATCACTAGCTGCACTATATTTTTAAATCTCTTGCCTGTCTTGTCAGTTATTCTGTCAATCAATAAAAATTATTATATAAAATCCCTTTGCCTGAGAATTGTCAAAATTCAAGGAAAGGGAACTCTTATACTGGTCTCAACCAATTAGTAAACTATGGCTATTTTAATTGTCATCAGACTATAGTAAGATTTAAGCCAAAAAAGTTTTTGTGTGTTGTGAAGGAATTTAAAAATAAAGCAAGTTGAATCAGGTCTAAGAAGGTGCTGTAGGTGATGCTTAGCTTGCCCACTCCCAAGAACACATAAAATGTACATCTATATTTAGAGCAATTCCTCCGTTCCACTCAAGACTCACTTCTTCAGGCCACTCAAAATCAGGCACTGCATGTACCTGCCTCAATTACACCTGACTTGCCAAAACTATCAAACACACAGTTTTTACAGAGACCACTTTTCCAAGACTGAGAGAGAGAGCTTTTATTTATTGTTTTATTTATTAGTAGTTCAATCAAACTAATAGGAACAAACACAGAAAGTTAAACCAAATGAGGGAACAAAAGAATATGCTTCATATTAAGAAACAGGAAAAATCCCACTGAAAAACCCTATGAAAATGAAGTAAATGCCTGATAAAGAATTCAAAGGAACAGTTATAAGGATGCAGAACAACTTGAGAGTAGAATACAGGAACTTAGTACTTCAACAGAGAAATACAAAATGTAATAAAAAACCAGAGACAAAGAATATAATAACTGAAATGAAGAATACATTAGAGGGACTTGACACAAGATTAACAAATACAAAGAACAGATTAGTGACCTGTGAGACAGAATTGTGGAAATTATTCAATCACAATGGCAAAATGAAAAATAAAATTTTAAATGAGGATAGTATAAGAGACCTCTGGAATAGCATTAAATTAAACAGCCTAATGTTTGCATTGTAGGGATTCTAGAAGAAGAAGAGAGAAAGGGACAGAAAGGATATTTTAAGAAATAATGGATGAAAACTTTCCTAATCTGGGGAAGGAAAGAGACATCCAGACCTAGGAAACAGAGAGGTCCAATAAGATGAACCCAATGTGACCCACACCAAGACATATTGTAATTAAAGTGATAAAAGTTAGGATAAAAAGACTATCTAGAAGGCAGCAAGAATGAAACAACAAGCCACGTACAAGCTAAACCCCAACAGTTAGCGAATTTCTCAAAAACAACTTTACAGGCCAGAAGGGAGTGACAGGAAGTATTTAAAGTGCTACACCCTAGAATACTACATCTGGCAAGGTTATCATTCAGAATTGAAGGAGAGATAAAAGAGCTTCTTAGACAAGCAAGAAATGTGAAAGAGTTTTCTTTATGCAGAAAAGAAGGGGCCCTAACCAGAAAGAATAAAATATAGTAAAGAAAAGAATCTCACTGGTAAAGGCAAATACTAAACAAACATTGTGAATTAACCACATAAAAAGCTAATATGAAGGTTAAATAGAAAAACAGTAAAAGCAGCTATATCTATAATAAATAATCAGGTGATACATGAAACAAAAATATAATAAAACACAATGTTGAAAACAAAGGGTAGAGGGGAATAAAATGTGCTTTAAGAATGTGATTGGATTTAAATGCCTATCAGCTAAAAATTGACTCCTATAGACAGAGATGAATATATATAAAACTCAATGTATCCATAAACCAAAACATAAAAAAATGCACAAAAAGCAAAGAGAAAAGAACCCATCAAAACACACACACACACACAAAAAAAATCAAAAGGAAAGAGATCAAGAGAAGAAAGGAAGAAAAAGGAACAATGAAGCAACCAAGAAACAATTAACAAAAGCAATGTGCCACTGATATAGTGGACATAAAAGATAAAGCAGCTTGCCTTTCACCTGAAGATGTTATCTTCACCCCAGCATGCAGAGGTCAGCGCCCACAGAGCTTTCCAGGGATTGTGCTGCTGCCCTCCTGATCCTATCTTTCACTGTGTGATGAAGGGCTTGTCCTCTGTGTCCTATCATGGGTGGGTAAGAAACACATGGTACCAATTCAGCACTGCATATCTACACCTAAACCTTTGGATTTTTAATTTATTCTTTTTTTTTTCTTTTCTTGTGTGACAGAGATGGAGAGGGACAGATATGGATAGATAGACAGGGCGAGATGAGAAGCATCAATTGTTTGTTGTGGCTCCTTAGTTGTTCATTGCTTTCTCATATATGCCTTGACTGGGGGGCTACCGCAGAGCAAGTGACCCCTTGCTCAAACCAGTGACCTTGGACTCAAGCCAGGGACCTTTGGGTTCAAGCCAGTGACCATGAGATCATGTCTATGATCCCACACTCAAACCAGCAACCCGGCGCTCAAGCTGGTAAGCTAGGCTCAAGCTGGCAACCTCGGTATTTTGAACCTGGGTCTTCCACGTCCCAGTCTGACATTTTATTGACTGTACCTTGCCTGGTCAGGCTAATTTTTTCTTTGTATTCTGTCGAAAAAGTTGTGTCATTTCAGCCCCATTAAACACAATCTGCCACTGTCCTGGTTTTATGCAGCCAAATGAACAAATTATTAGTGCTGCTCGGAGCCCCTCGAGTAAGCATGTTGAATCCAGAACCTTGCGTGGGGGTGCCTATACCATTACATTGCCAATGTTATGATCCTCTCTCTGGACCATCACCCTCAGAATATATTCATTCACACATGTATTTCCTGTCCTGCTGTCAATATTATTTAGCTGTGTAATCCCACTTTCTGAGAATTGAAAATAGCTTGACATACAGATTATAACTCCTTCCAGTATTACTCATCATTGAAGACACACAAAAACTTATTAGGTTAGCTCAGCTAATTCACACCTGACCTGATTTCACACCTGACATTGACATTAAATGTGTTTGTTGTGTTTTAAAAAAGATTTTAAATTACTAGAGCAAATGCATATGTTAAAATGTTAAATAAGAAGTTACTATATTTGCATATATGCACAATGTGATCACAATTCAGAAAATGTATGACAAAAGACAGGGCTTTCTAATTCCTGTAGCATGAAAAGAGCCACTAGTTCTAAATGTCTCCATATTTATCTCTAAAATCCATGCAAAGAAAAAAGAATAAACAAAACAAAAATTCCCACAAGAATCATTTGTTGTTTAACCCAGAAGACCAAGAACCTATAAAGCGCAGCTTATATGTAAGCAGGGTGAAAAAAAAATGTGAAACCAGCTCTGTATTTTTGTACCATACACACTAGAAAAATAAAAATTTAACAACGCTAAGTGTTATTAACACTTATGAAAACTGGTACTACTGTTATAAGAGTGAATAATTATACAGCCTTGAAAGCAATTTGGGGATAAATGATAAATTTGAAGATAACACCGGATGGTCCAGAAATTTCACTCTTAGCCAAACTGCTAGAAACATTTTAATAATTGTGCCCAAGAAGGCATATATTAGCACATTCATAACACCAGTGTTTATAATAGTAAAAATGGAACCAAACTCAACATCTAGCAATAGAATAGATTAATAATTGCGATGTATTCTATCAATGGAATACTAGAAAGCAGTAAAAATGAATAAAAGAAAATTACAGCTGTCAGTATAGTTGAATTTTATAAATGAAGTGTGGGCCTCCAAAAACCTAATATTATGGAAAAATATTGTATAATAGTTTTTTACATAAATTTTAAAACATGCAAACATTATTGCATATTTTTGGAATGTATTAAACAAAAAATACACGGGAAATACAAATATTAAATTAAGGAGAGTAGAAGGGAGAGAATGAATGTGGTTAGGAACAAGAACAGAGGTGAATCTATTATATGTAAAAAAATTTTTGTCTCTGTGATATCGTAGAAATAAACTTGGTCTTTGTTTTCAGTTTCTGACGTGGAGCTCCTAAATGCCTAGTCGTTTCCTGAGTGATAGCTGAGTTTCATAAGGAGGCTCTTTGCAGTTTCTACGTAACCTCAGGAAACTGGTTATAAGAAAGGCCAAACCTTGATCAGAAGCCTGGAACTTTCACCCACACCCTCCAAACTCCGGTAGGTAAGAGGGGATGGGGCTTGAGTTAATATTTGATCATGCCTGTGTGATGGAACCTCACAGAACCCCTGAACAATGGGGTTTAGATAGCGTCTGAGCTGGTGACCCTATCTCCTGTAGAGGGAGAGTGGCACACCCAGCTCCATGGGGACAGAAGCTCCTGTCCTTGTGACACTTCTAGACCTTGCCCTATGTACTTCCTTATCTGGCTGTTCATCTGTATCTTTTAGACATCCTTTAGAATAAACTGGTAAATGTTTATTCCTGAGTTGTGTGAACCAGTCTAGCAAATCATCAGATCTGAGAAGGGGAACATCTGACTTACAGCCAGTTGGTCAGATGTACAGGCGGCACGGGGCTTGAGATTGGAGTCTGAATGTGGGGCAGTCTTGTGGACAGAGACCTTTACCCTGAGGGTCTGATGCTGACTCCTAGCAGACAGTGTCAGAGTTGAATTGAATTGTAGGGCACCAGCTCGTATCTGAAAAAGCTAGAGAACTGATTGGCATGGAAAACACCCACATATTTGATTTCAGAAGTGTTATGAGTGAAAGCAAACCTGAATCCCTCAGGCTGGCTAAGGATGCGAATTTGTCTTGTTTATCCAATTCTTCTTTATACCTTTTGTATATTTTAAGTATTTCTTCAAGTGCTTTTTAAACAGTATGGCTGGGTAGGGTATATGGAGTGTGAAATAATGACAAGTGAGATTCAGAGGTGAGCTGAGTCCAGCCAGTTTAGAGGTTTGTTGGCCATGGAAGGATCTGAAATTTTACTAAAGGGCCATGGGAAGGAAGCCATTCTGGGTTTTTGTGCAGGACAGTGACATAAGCAAACCAGCATTTTGCAAAGAGTGTTCTAGCCACCCTGTGAAGAGTAAATTGGAGGAGAAGCACACATGGAAGTTGGAACACCCCTTATGTATGTTCTTTCTCGGGGGGAGATAAAGGAATCATATTAATATTTCAGCATCCAATACAAGGTAGGGGACATAAAAGGCAGCCAACAATATGAATTACAGTATTAGAACTGGAATTAATTCAGAAATGGTCATACATTTCCTTTTTTACTGACACTAATGACTACAAAATTAGTTGTTCCAAATATAATTTTTGTTTATTTCCTTGCACACAATCCTACTGTTTTGTTCGATTTCAGTTCACATTTTGAAGTTCACATCCTGACATTTACCTTTCCCCTTTGTCTATTGCGTCCCACATCTCTCTATTTTCATCATAGCCTCCCACGACATCCAGATGGCTCTTCCTAACTCTTCCCCCCTCCCCCCATGCCTTGCGTCTTTCTGCTTCTCTGTGTGTTTCAGGGGCTGTCCTCTGCAATCTCTCCTTCCTTCTCTCTGTACATCCGGGTGCGTGAGGACCAGTAAGATCTGGCTCGGAGCTTGCCTCCTGCAAACCACGACCAGCTTCATCCCTCAAAGATCGCTGCTTGGCTTTCCTGAGGTCTCAGATTGACCCCAGTTGGTGTATTCTCAGCTTAACTCCCCTGCCCTGCCTGGCCACCCTGTTCTTGTCTGCTCCGCAAGCTGAGTTCACTATAGCCGCTTTCAGTCCTGCCTCGTGGCCACCCGTGACCCAGCTCCACACCGGACTCGGATAGAAGTGCTATGAGCTACTCCAACGCCAGTAGCTCCCCTTTCTACAGCCCACCCCCACCCAGAATGAATTTGATGAAATAAGCAAGGCCTCACCTGTGCACCCTGGGACCGGTGCCCCCCCCCCCCCCCCGGCACTGTCCGCTGTACCCCCAGCTGAGCACTTGGCTCATACTCTAATCTCAGGTTTAGGGTGGACCCCATCTCCACAGGGTCCCATTTCTGATAACCTGATTATGGCTCTGGACCTCAGAAGCCCTGATTTCTCTCAGGCCTTGTAGACCTGAGGTCCCCTTCTCACAACCAGTCTATTTGCTGCAATTGCTCTTCTTGTGCCCATCCCTGCGGACTGTGGTCCCTTAGGGAACCTCAGGTTCTAGTTCCAGGGCTGTGCGGTCCACACAGAGAGAGAGAGAGAGAGATGTGGCCTGCAAGGCTGATTGCTGCCTGCGCTCTGTGACCCTCTCAGACGTTCTGGTCCAGCGCTTTGTCTGCCCTTTGGAGAGAATAGGCAGACTCAGCCCGGTTGACAGCCGTCTCCACCAGGGAGTTGCCGGGTCCTTGCTGTTATTTGGAGCCTCATCCCCAGCAGTCTCTGTCCTCATACGCAGGTCTAGTTTAGGTGGCAGCACCACCCAACCTTGCCAAAAGATCGAAAAGGAGAAATTATGTAAGGTTTTCAGAGTTCATTTCCATTGGGAGGGTTGTTGAGGGTGGCAATCACAGCACCTCTCAGAGGCAATGTGGGTTTCTTGTGTCTTTCTGTAATTAATTCCTTATTTCCTTCTTTAAGGTGGATCCCATTTTAGTGAGTAATTATTATTCTGTTTCATCCACACCTGCACTGATGCATCAGAGTTGATTTTCCACCAATCATTTTAATTATTTTTCAGGGTTGCTGGTATAAAGGGCAATGCATGTATTGAAAAGTATTACTGGAGTTAAACTTGTAGTATTGCAAGCTCAAAAATGAACAGGAAACACGGAAAATACATTGTGAATACGGAACACTCTGAGAACCAGCAGGTGAGTATCACTGCTCTATTTTGATATGTTGCTTATATGACAAGTCTTGTTTTCGGCACTAAAAGAACCTAAACTCTTTACTGCTGTATAGTCAGTGATATCATTTTGCATTCTTTTCTAAAAGGAGGAGTAGCTGTGTATTTTATATATATATAAACTTTGCTTCTACTTTTCATGTTACATTCTGCTATATTATGCTTTAGAAAATATTTTATATACTTACTGATTTATAAAGCATTAGGAATATGACCATGTGCTATATGAATAAATCCATTTAACTTTCTATATTTGTCATCTTCATTCACCAACTTTGGTTTAGTTTTTAACTTACATTTTTACAACTGGATTCTCCGATTTTATGTATAATTCCTAAACCCATCAGAACTCAGATTTGTAAATGTGCTGGAAATCCTGATATTGATCTGGATATTATCTTTCAGCCTATGGAAGAAATCCTCTAAACATTTATACTTTGTATAAAAATATGATCTTTTGCCTATTTTAAAATATTTCTCACCAAGAATCAAGTCTTCACTGTATAATTATTGAGTGCTTTTTAAGTATCTGGTTATATCTGAACCAATAATCTTTGATATCAGAACCAAGGATGGAAATATATTAAAAATTAAAATAATAATCTAAAACCCACTGCCTGAAGAATGAATGGAATATTTTGCCTTTCCAATTTGAAGCCATGGCTACCAGCTGTATTAACCACCTGCTGTATAAGCCAAAGAAGAAAGTTCAACTGCTCAATGTTAGTTGAATAAAAGGATCCCTCATTCACCCAAAGAGAAGGGGTTTGTCTTCTTGGGTTGCTGAACAAAGGACCCTCCTCAAGATGTTCTTTTTGTCATTTCTGAGTTTGAGACACTAAAATTGAATCTTTAGGATGCTGGAAATGGGAAATAGGAAAAAAATCCCTTTAGCCCAGTATTAATCATCTTTATAGTTTCTCTGGATAGCAACAAATTTGAAGATGTTTATAGATATTATCTTAAGTTGTTTTTTGTTTGTTTGTTTTTGTTAGCGAGAAACGGGGGGTGGGCAGACAGGGACAGGCAGACAATATGGGAGATAGATGAGAAGATCTACTCATAATTGCGGCACCTTAGTTGTTCATTGATTGCTTTCTCACACATGCCTTGACCAGGGGACTTCAGCAGAGCAAGTGACCCCTTGCTCAAGCCAGTGACCTTGGACTAAACCAGCAACCTTGGCTTCATGCCAGAGACTTTTGGGCTTAAGCCAGTGACCATGAGATCAAGTCTATGATCCCACTCTCAAGCTGGTGACCCTGTGCTCAAGCTAGTGAGGCCGCGCTCAAGCTGTCAACCTCTGGGTTTCGAAGCTAGGTCCTCAGTATTCCAGGTTGACACTCTATTCACTGCGCCACTGCCTGGTCAGGCTTAAGTTATTTTTACAGCATCTGTCTGTATAGCTGACCAAATAATTCACTTTATTATGGACATTTAGAGCATAGTTATAAATATATTTTTCTCTGAAGACCAAATTTAATTATGAACTTTAAGAATTATTTGAAGATTATAAACCAAAAGCAAATAAATCTTGGTGTTTCGTCAGCCTCAGGCAAACTGGGTAGTAACTAAAACAATGGAAACAGCACTTAGGAAAATAGGCAGGATTGTTATTAAAGGTAAGTCCACCTTTGCTGACTTTTACCTAGTGAATAACATGGGCTTGATTAAATCTTACTCAATAAAACATAAACATGTTTTCTTTATTCTTTTGCTATAACATGTAGGAAAATCTAACTTAGCAATCTCTGTTCTTCCAACAATATTCCATTTTATCTATATTTAATAACAATCATTTATTTTTTGTATTGTTAATGATAGTTCCTAGTGGACGAATGACCACATATAATTCCAGTTTGACAGTTTTATGAAACTTACTGGTTGATGGACCAGCAATTTCATAGCTATCTAGTAATAGGTTATTAAATCAGCATAATCAAAGACAAATAGTAGTCAGAATGGTAAAAATAAACTCATGAATATTAATACTGACAACAGTGATAGCTAACAATGAATGCATTCTCTATGCTAGACTTTGCTCTAACCCTTCAGCAGTTACTTACTCATAAATCCTCCCAGCAAATCTATGGGTGGATAGTTTTTGTGGCCTCCTTTTGAAGATGAGACAGTGACAGCAATGCCCTTAACTTACAGCTAGAAAGTAAGTGTTATTATCCTATGAGTTGAAGAACCTCAGGTGATTCTACAATATTTTTGAGACGTGACAAAACTTTGGACAAAGATCCACAAATTCCTCTCTCATTTTTACTTTATCTTGTTCTTCCACCTCTTTTAACACACTTCTCCCCCCCCCCCAAATATTTCCCACCAAACTCACCCATATTCAATTTGCATTATGCCTTTTTCTCCAAAACATTTTGCAATTATTGTATTATTTGTTAGTTATGCAGAAATCTGTTTTGCTTCCTTGTTCTATTAGCATGTAAACTCTGAGAGACCTTTGTTGCTGTGGTGCAGAACTGTTTTTACCCTGTTGTGTGTCCAAGAAGAACCCAGCAAAAGTGTATTACCCACTGAACAAAGGATTTGTCTTGTGTCCCTGTCATGGGCTTGCAAGTTCTATTGCATAGATCATGGTATGGATTATGCAGTCTTGTTGTATGAGGATTTTTAATCCATATAGTATACTATAGTAAACCCTATATTACTGTGTTACCACAGTTTAGTATTACAATATACTACAGATAGTATAGTGGAATGAACAGTACTCTGGCCTTAATACTGGGAGGTCTGGACTCCAGTGCTTGTTCTTGTTATTGTATCCTTATGACATACGACTGCTACTACTACTAATAGATTCAACTTTTTTTGCTTCAAAATCTCATTTTCAAAATGAACTGGTTAGGTTTTACCTGATAAGCTGCAAACAATTTCTTTTTTTAGCTCTAACACCAAGGCTTCCTATTCAATGTGCCTCATCTCTATAGCCAACCATGTGCTCAGGTGACCAAGAGGCTCACAGCTCTGCCTGCTGGCATCCACCTTCACATGACGTAACCTGTGATGTCTCTTCTTACTTAACTGGGGTCTGCGTGAACCCAGGAGTCCTTGAACACTCAGGATGCCCACACACAGAATCTTCCCATACACAGGTAATGTTGGTATAGCAGCTTTCTCCCAGGTTGGGATGCACTCTATACAGGGATGTATTTGTTCTATTCTTTCCCAGGAAATGTATTCAATCACTGAATTCACCCACATTCATGTTAAGCTTTTGTTGTATTATGTTAAAAGTATAAGTCACTGTGAGGCAAGTCATAAGAAGGAGAACATTTTATAGCTCCTGTTATCAAAGAGCTAATGTTTTAGTTGGGGACTGAAATAGTTACATAGATAGAGAATGTATGTGTAATTAAAAGGAATAAATGAAAAGTACAAATGCAAGTTTGGGGAGGGGCAGGGGATCATGCATGTTGGCAATGTGAAGTTTAATTCATTAATTAGACTGATGAGAGACTGGGTCATATTTTTTCATAAATAAATATAGAATTTTATTTTTATTTAAAACAAATTTTTATTGAATTTTTTGGGGTAACATGTTAATAAAGTTATATAGGTTTCAGGTGCACATGTCTACAATATATCATCTGTATATTATGTTGTGTGTTCATCAGCCCAAGTCAGATCTTCCTCCATCATTCTCCATTCCCCACTGCTTTCCTCCACTGCCTCGCCCTCTTTCCCTTCTGCAACCTCACACTGTTGTTTGTGTCTATAAGTACTTTTTTCTTTATTTAATTACTTCACCCTATCTCCCAACCCCCATCTAAAATAGAAACACACTCATAGATGCAGAGAACAGACTGACTAGGTCATATTTAAAGCTTCAAGGGTCCTACTCTATTGGTGATCACTTACTTTTTTATGTTGTTCCAACAATGTAAGAACAATGTGGCATTTTCTTTCTGTCTCTTGGTTCTGACCTCTGGTATGTATAACCTTGATATAGAAGGCTGGCATTGTTCTCCAGCTTCTCTCCACTACCTTTGGGGACTAGACTCAGTTCTCCTTGGTTCCTGACTTTCTTGTTGGCTGAATTAACTTTACCTCAGAACCATATCTCTACATCTTCAGCCCTAGCTTAGGAACTTGACCTTGACTATAAAATTGCTTATTCTGCTTGGAAGTTTGGTTGGGTTCCCCTGACTCTGGAATTCCTACAGTCTGTTGCTTAATCTGGCTTAGATGTTTAGTAGAAAGACTCCTGAGTCTTGTGTTTTGATTCTGGGTAAAAATATAAACTGTTTATACTGTTGCTGGGGTAATGTGAAAGAAAGAATGAGATCAATAGGGTGGAGTTAGAAAATCTTCTTGTTTTCAGAAGGAAAGTAATTCATAGCAATTGTGGAATTGGAAGACGTCTTAGGTAACATCTGACTTGGTAGTTCTTAACCCTTGCTGCATGTTAGAATCACCTAAGGATTGCTTATGAAGTACCAATGGCTGAGCTCCACCCCAGATCCGTTAAATCAGAAACTCTGGGGTTGAAGTTCATGCATCAGTATATTTATTAAATGCAACCAGTGCTGAGAATAAATGATTTAGTACCATTCTATTGTTTAAAAATCAGGGAAAATATGGCCTACAAAATCTAAGAGATTTGCTAGAATTCACATAACTTTTGCTACAAGTGATCAAAATAGGAAAAGTTAAGACATCCTGTTCTCTGGTTACCTGCACTTTTTTTTTAAATATATAATTTCTTTTAATGGAAGAATTATAGACTCCTCTCAGATGTGCATAAGCCTTTTGGACACTTTTTTCTCTTTAAGACAAAAGGTATTTTTTTTCTAGGGCTAACTTGAACTTAATGGTCCTCATTGTCCTGGCTTTGGTAACCCATGCTTCATTCTACTGCTGCTTTCTTGGAGCTTCCACCTTTTGCACAAAACCCAACAAATACCATAGCCCATATTTTGTAATACAGTGGTACCTTGAGATACAAATTTAATTCGTTCTGTAACCGAGCTCGTAAATCAGTCAACTCGTATATCAAACTGCCGATACTGGACCCGTGCGCCAACACGCCAACTAGCGGCAGCTTACTGAATCACAACTCATACCTCGGAATTTTGCTCAGATCTCAAACAAAAATACGGACTGAGTCGCACACAGCTCATATCTTAAAAAAAATTTTTGTATGTTGGTCTGTTCGTATCTCAAGGTACCACTGTATTTAAGATCTACTCTAGTTTGTCTCTAAGGCACGAATGTTGTATCTCATTTCTTAAGGGTTTTGCTCTCATACAGGTAACAATGAAATAATCACATTGGAAAATTGAAAATTGATATACCTGACACTATGCCAGGCACTTTAAAAATATTATCTTACTTTATCTCGTCTTTCTTATTAGGTAGGTGTCATTATCATTATGAAGAAACCAAGGTTTAGAAAGAGAAAGTTGTCAAATACTACACACCTAATAAATGGCAGAGCTAATTCAATCCCCAAATCTTCTGGACTCCAAACCTCTTGATTCGAATCCTTTTGCTATCCTGTATTCAAAATAAAAATATTTTTGAGAACTAGTAAGATAGGTATTTTTCAGCCTGTATTTAAAGATAAGGAGAGTTGAGGCTCAGAGAAAGTGAGAAATTGTTTAGGATATCATAGCTCTGAAATTTTAACACATCTGTCCAATAAAAAAGATTGTACTCATCCACTTTGCTTTGTTGACTAAGAATATTAGCAATACACATTTGCAGAACACTTTAGAATTAACAAAGCAATTCAGTTTTGTTCATTCTTAAGGCAATCCTGTAAGTCATAAGCCACTTTATCACCAATTCATAAATGAAAAAATAGGAACTCAGAGAAGTTAAACAATTTGCCTGGAAATAATGTAGATTCCAACACAGTGTTTCTAGTCTCCAATGTAATTTTTTTCTTTTAAACCATACCAGTAAATAACTTAACACATGACAAGGATTAGTGGGAATATAACAAGGGCTAGAATGCACAGTTCTGGAAGGCATCTAGGGTGCTCTTTTCTTTGTGCACTTGTTGGTGACAAGCCTGGCAAGGAGCCAGTGCGCTCTTGTGGATTCTCTGGGTCCCCTTTGTCGTACCAAGTTCTGGGTAGCCACCTACATGCCGGGTCACGGGAAATTATAAAGGGCTATTATCAGGAGTTGATTCATCACCAGGCTATCAATATCACATTAAAATTTGGGGATACTCTAAGAACAATTCTAAAAAAATACCCTATGGTGTATCATTCCTCTCTTCATAATATAATCACTGACCAGTACTCGGTATTAGTGTACATATAGGTGTTTGAGGAGACCATGCTGTCCTCTGGGCGGTGAAGTCAATACTAGTAGGAGATATTTAGTAGATAAAGTTAACAGGGCTTGGTAATGGAATGGGAGATTTTGAACAAGATCTTTTTGTTCAAGCTGTTGAAACTCAATGGACTAGATGGTGATGCCATTTAATAAAATGTAAGAGTGGACCAGGGTTCACTGGGAAGGTCATGGTTTTGGGTTTGGATACAGTGATTCTATGCTTGCTTTGGCAGCACGTATACTAAAATGGGATAGTGAGTCTGAGGCATTTTTGAAACCAAGCTGTGGTATCATGCAAGCATTTGAAGGTTAGAAGGGAAGGCTAGATAGGAGATAAACTTGAAAGTCACTCTGATATGAATGGTAATTAAAATAATAGTTATGAATGAGAAAGACTAGAAAGACAGCATAGTGACCAAATCTTGCCCACCAGCCTACTTTGAATAAATCAAGTCAGAATACAGTCATACCTACTTGTTTACCTTCCACAGCAGTGACAGAGGGATTAGTTGTGACTGAAACTGAATGGCTCACAAA
Organism: Rhynchonycteris naso; assembly: GCA_037038555.1. Taxonomy (NCBI): domain Eukaryota; kingdom Metazoa; phylum Chordata; class Mammalia; order Chiroptera; family Emballonuridae; genus Rhynchonycteris; species Rhynchonycteris naso. The sequence goes on along the minus strand of CM072999.1, from coordinate 146,012,098 downwards.
GCTGAAATATTTACTCTTTGGTCCTTTACAGAAAAAGTTTGCTTATCCTAGATTTAAAGTGAAAAGAGACCGGGTCTGAGAATGTTAACAATAAAGTCCAAAAGTGGATAGTGAGCCTTAAACAAACAAACAAACTGAGAAGATGATTGTGGAGGTTCAAGAGGAAGTCAATGAGAATGGAATATTACAGAAGCAAAGGGAGGAGATTGTTCAAAAGAGGGAAGGAGGAATGGTCTTCAGTGGCAAATACTACTGAGTGCTTAAATAAAACAAGGGCTAAAATATGTTCCTTGTATTTGAATGAACGATGTTCCTGATGACTTTATGAAGAGGTGTTTCACAGCATGGCAGACAGAGCCCGACTGGAATGGATTGAAAACTATGCAGATGAAGACATTACATTTACATTTGAGACAACTCTTGGGAAATTTCATTTTCCAGAGAAAAATAAGTAGCTAGAAGTAGATTTGAAGCAGGGTGGAGTCCAAGCATGTTTAGATTCGCAGGTGTGGAACCTAGGGGGTTGGAAAGAGTTCCCATTTTATGATTTCAGGTTTCCTCATGAACTAGGAAGGAGGTGAAGTCATTTGATGGGAATTAGGAGGGACGATGTGCGTGTGAGAGAGATTGCAGGTTTGAGGAGAAAGAAGAGAAATCTAATCAGAGACATATAATAGGATGGTAGAGCAGTATAGAAAATTCATTCAGGGATGGTGATTATACTTTTTCTATATTGACACTGTTCGGCCTGGTACTTGACTTTCCCCAGCAGCGAGCTATGCAAGGGCAGGTGCAGAGAAAGCACAGAGCCATTCGTTTGCCAGCTGGATAAAATGAGAGGAGGAAACTGTAAGAGATTTTGGGAAATAGGTAAATGGTCGTGAAATAATGGACCATTTAACAAAAGGTGGATAAGAAGGGATGTGAGTAAAGCAAGGGCTGCTGGGCTAAAGATATTAATAAAATTTTAAAAAGGTTGCTGTGTGACTAATTGAACAAACAAGATGTAAGAAGAGGGGATGGTGGTTAGAGCACAGGATTCTTGAAGAAGTGATTTTGGAAGTGGAGCTGATGGTGTAATGACAATGTCCAATAGAAGATCAGGTACATGACAGAGAATGGCTGTTAAGATGCCATTTGCTTATGTAAAAAGATGAGAAAACCCATGCCAATCATTGGAAAATTGAATAAGAGAAGATGAGATATTGGCCAATTTTGATTTCTTCTGAAGTTAGAGAAAGCATGTAATTACTTCCACCTGAATAATAATGTGGACTTTAAACCTAAATATCTTTAGAGACTGTAGGGATTTAAATGATGTTAAAACACTAAGCTGTAAACAACACAAAAGAGATGATAAATCACAAGCATTTTTGTTTTTCTTACTGATATTTTCATTGACACTCTTAGGTGAAAGGAAATTGGTGCAGTGAGTGGTCTCTGTGGAACATCTTTTTGGCTTGTCTCTTAGCCTGTGTGATGACAACAGCAATTGGAGTACTCATAATATGCCTGGTGAATAACAGAAGAAATGACAACTCTTCCATTGTTATCCACCTATCTCCAAACAATGGGAAGCCTGCAATTACCGTTCATGGGAAAACCTCTGCTGCTTCTCAACCTACGGTGACCACCATATCTACCAAACCTACAAATAGAGCGAGGACATCAGAATCTACAACCGTTTTGTTGTCCCCTGAACCTACTGCGACAATAGCCACAACCATAACTTCAACTAAACCTACAACCTTCACACACTCAAGTGAACTTACAACCAAAACAGTCATCACCCCTAATCCAAGTAAAACCACAGATGCCCCCACTTCAAAGGAACCTACAATGGCTATAATTACAACAACAGCAAAATAATTAATGCAACTTCATTTTAGCTAGCAACCAAAATAATCATCACTTTCACCATCTCTTTTAATATACAACTACTATATATTCACTTCAGCAGGCTGTACAACACTACCACTTCCACTCAACCTACAATTAATATAATTTTCACTTAGCCTACATTAACAATGGTCATCAGTCTCAGTCTGTACCTATATCTTTTTGAATCTGCAACTACAAAGTCATATCATCACGTTAACTAATAGAATGACCATCAGTCATAAAAATGTTCTCATTATGGCAAGATAACCTTTAGTAAGCACTTCAGATTAAGCTACAAATATTTTCCACCACTAGATCTTCCCCAAAGCTGTAGCTACCTTTTCTACAATAGCTATCTATATCTACTGCTATTACTAGACCAGTTTGATGCCATTTGAGAAACAATAATTTAGACAATGAATAATAATTACTTCAATTTTCACTAAATCAACACTGATGACTTCTAAATGTATTAGAACTGTTTTTTTAAAGAACTGAACATTTAAACTACAAAGAATCTGCTCTTGGTGCTATCATTCAAAATAGCAAAATTTCATATTTGTTCATTTGGTAATCCAATTTGTTCTTTTAGGTAATCTTAAAGAAGGTTTATTTTTTAAAAAAAAACCTTGTAACAAAATTAGCTTTTTAGATTTTAATATGTATTGTTTTCAGTTCAGAATTTGAAAGAATAGATACACCCCTATGTTCACTGCAGCATTGTTGACAATAACCAAGATTTTGAAGCAGTACAAGTGACCATCAGTAGATGATTAGATAAAAATGCTGTGGCACATTTACACAATAGAATACTATGTGGCCATAAAAAATAATAATAATAAAAATCTTACCTTATGCGACAGCATGGATGGACCTGGAGAGCATTAGGCTAAGCAAACTAGTCAGTCAGAGAAAGACAAGTACCATACGATTTCACTCATATGTGGAATCTAATGAACAAAATGAACTAACAAGCAAACTACAGATAGACTCATAGAGAGCAGGCTGACAGCTATCAGGGGTGGGGTAAATATGTGGGAAGTGGGTGGAGGGATAGAGCAAAAAAGGACAAAATAAAGAGAAAAATCTCATGGACACGGACAACAATATGGAGATTGCTGGGAGGGGGGACGAAAGGAGGAGGTGGTATGGGGGAATGTAGTTGATGGATGAAGACTTGACTTGGAGTGGCGAACACACAATATAATGTACAAAGATGTATTGTAGAATTGAGAAGCTGAAACTTGTATAACTTTGTCATCTAATAAATTCAATTAAAAAAAATTTAAAAAGAACATTGCATTCCTTTGTAAACAAATTACATGCACAATAAAAAGAAATTTTGTATGGGGAAGATTTAAACAAATTTAGGTAGAGAAAATTTTAGAATTTATAATAATTTTTTCCTTTATGGTGAAGTTATGTTTCTTTAATTTCTCTGTAGATTGCAGTTACCATTTTAAACAATTATATTCTACTTGCATTAATATTATTGAAAGTACATTTAAATCTCTTATTTACAATTATGTAATTAATTTCTTGTAATCTTGTAAAACAATCAATGAAATGACATGTCTTCAGTCCGACTGATGTGCTATAGATAGAAGACACAGAAGAAAATAGCAATGCAAACTGAGCAGTAAATTAATTAATTTAGACTCTTAATTTTTGAATTCTTAATAATTTCAGCATATTTAAATTACAATTAATGAGACCCTAGACTTACTAAGCCAGGATGTCTTGGTTAAGACTATTTTATGAGATGTTTAAAACATCACTGATTAGACCATTAGATTTCTGACGTGGAGTTACCATTTTCCAATTCTTTCACAGATCTACTAATCCTCAGAATGATAAATGATCTGAGGTTTACCCGTACTTATACATCAATACAGGTGTCCCTTATTTTATAATGAATGATAAGATTTCCTCGGCCTGTAACAGAATTGATCCTTAAAAATTACTCATTGAATAAGTGATAGGCGACTTATAAACCTTTCTACATTTCACTTTCTCTGGTTCTTGTTTCTTTGTCACATGTTCAGATCTCATATGCTAATTTGAATCTTTATAGTATATTTTCTTTCCCTAACAATGTTACCAGAAATATAAAACTTTTTTTGGTGGGCACATCACAGACAATACCTAGTATGCTTTTAGCAAGTTTCCAGGTTACTCTTCTGAATACTGCTTTAGGACAGATGAAACACTGCATCTTCCCAGGTAAATAGAACATAGATATCTAATTTTTTTAAATTTCTTTTTATTTATTCATTTTAGAGAGGAGACACAGAGAGAGAGAGAGAGAGAGAGAGAGAGAGAGAGAGAGAGAGAAAGGGGGGAGGAGCTAGAAGCATCATCTCCCATATGTAGCTTGACCTGACCAGTGCAGGGTTTTGAACTGGCGACCTCGGTGTTCCCAGATCGACGCTTTATCCACTGCGCCACCACAGGTCAGGCTAGATATCTAATATTTAAAAAAACAAAGGCCAGTCTGACCTATGGTGGCACAGTGGATAAAGCATTGCTTTGGAATGCCAAGGTCTCTGGTTCGAAACATTGGGCTTGTCCGGTCAAGGTACATATGAGAAGGAACTACTACAAGTTGAAAAATCCTGCTTTTTGCCACGCTCCCCAAATAGTCTCTACTTGACTTTGTTTAAGAACACCCCTGGTCGACTCTGATCTTTTGGCTTCAGTTTTTCTGAATGTTAGTAGTTAACAATTAAGTAAAATTGTTAACTCTTTTTTCTTTAGCAGCCATGGCATGGTTTTCTGGGTTTTTTCTTTGTTTGTTTTTTTTTTGTGTGTGTGTGTGTGTGTGTATGTTTTTTTCATCTGGGTTAAGATTTCTGGAAACTGTCTTTGATACTTTTGGAATATTCCATTTTTCTTTTTCCTTTAGATTTGCAATGACTTCTACCCCTTACGCTTGGCCCACATATTCAAAGCCCTTTCTGTTTACTACTCTAAGATGACTTCTCAGCTCTCTGACCAGGAAGAGAAAGAATGCCATCAGAACTTGACCATCTAGGGCTCTGTTTCGATCAGCACTCTGTTCTTTCTCTAGGGTGTAGGGTGGAGGAACATTCAAGCTACAGATATAATACAATCTGTTTAGGATTGTCCTTGGTTGTATCATAGCAACTTAATCTACATCAGTACAAAAGATGGCTCATCAACTATTGTGGCTTTTTCAAAGCTAATATTAAAAACATACTTTCAGGAAGTTGATGCTGAAATTAGTTCCAAGTAAAGTTATAATCACTTTCTGAGTCATTGCTAAGGTTGACTGACCTGGGTCATTGCTAAGGCTGACTGACATGCATCTGCCCAGTGCAGCCAAAAGCATCTTTTCAAAACACTCATATTTCACCCCAGTGAAAAAATTTAACAACTATTAAGACATTTGGGGGACATATTTTCATCAATTCAATGATGTGTTGGGATTAAGTCACTGTAAGAAGACCAAGAAAGAAAAAAAAGAAAAAAAAGAAGACCAAGAAAGGCCCTTGCAAGTCTGATTATCCTTTTTAGGAAAATAGATTTTTGGATAATTTACCTCTTCCTGCAATGGGATTCAACTCTATGCTTCCGGCACCTACAGTCCTACGTCATTTAGAGAACTGTCCTCCAAGGACTAGCATTGTCCTTATAGAGTTGTGATCCCTTGGAATGCAAGGGATAATCCCTAATTTTTGGAGTAGGCTGAGGTACACAATTTTCCCTGAAAAGAAGCTAATAATAAAGTCTTTAAGATAATTCTATTCTCAGAAAATCACTGAGCTCTCTTACATATACAAAGGATATAGTAAATAATATGAAGAAACAGAATAATAACTCAAAAATGAAAAAGCTTCAATATAAGTAATTTGAAATAAAATAACAAATATCTTTATTCTTCTTTACATCACTGGTAATAAAATCTACTCAGCTGTGGTGAGTATAAAATGAAACAGCCAGTCTTGCATTTGGTTGATGGCACTATTATTGAATTATGGGATTTAAAATTTTTATGTTGTATTATTGTATTATAATATAAATGTGTTGAGGGAAAATACTTGGCAACCTGTATTGATCGCTTTAAAATGTTATATCCTTTGTCAGAATATGTCTAATTATTGGAATATATGCTAAGGAAATACCTGAAATATAGAAATATATTTTATGGTACAAATAAGACTTTTTGTAGTTTTACAAATGCAGTTTGTTTTTTTTTTTTTTACAGGGACAGAGAGAGGGATAGACAGGGACAGACAGACAGACAGGAACGGAGAGAGATGAGAAGCATCAATCATCAGTTTTTCATTGCAACACCTTAGTTGTTCATTGATTACTTTCTCATATGTGCCTTGACCACGGGTCTTCAGCAGACCGAGTAACCCCTTGCTCGAGCCAGTGAACTTGGGTCCAAGCTGGCAAGCTTTTCCTCAAGTCAGATGGGCCCGCGCTCAAGCTGGTGACCTTGGGGTCTCGAACCTAGGTCCTCCACATCCCAGTTCGACTCTCTATCCATTGTGCCTCTGCCTGGTCAGGCCAAATGCAAAATATTGAAGAAAACGAATGTCCAAAAAAAGAGCTACAGGGTGAAATGCCATATAGTCAATGATATTTTCAAATATCTTGAAAAGGTTGTAAAAAAGCAGGTTATAAAATATACAGTATAATTTAAAGATAAAAAGAAAGACTGAAATATAAAAAAATGGCTCCCATAAATAGTGATGTGATAAGTAACTTCTTTGGTTGATTATTGCTTTTGTATTTTCTAAATCTTCTACTACTATATTTTTATCATTCAGAAAAAAGGTGTGTTATTAAAGAAAATTAGATTATGTCTTTAGCAAATAAAGATCACCTATCTAGCACACTTTTATTTTCTTTTGAAAATAGTTTCACAAATTCTGTAAAAATGACACCCCCTGGAGCACTTCGGGTCGAGCCCTGTGCTGGGGTGCAGCAATAAGAAAGATAGTCTGAGTGAAGTGGTTTAGGCTGCTCAAGTGGTCCGCGTGCTGAATTGAATCTGGAGTGGAACAGATGGCAGACGGCAGGGAATACGTGCTAGTAACATCCCTGCTTCATTGAGCAGCTCCTCAATGGTGCCATCTTTTCTTTCTTTGTCGTAGAGTGAGAGCTTCTAATTTCATTCTCAAGGCAGCATGCATTTTTTTGACTTGCCTGTGACTTGCATCTGCTCCTGTCCATAACTTCCAATCTCACTGAACCTTTCCAATCTTGTCATCCCTTCCTCTGAGGTAAATGATACCAGAAAGGCCAGGCTGAAATAATATCTGACAAGCACAGAGTAAGAGCCTGAGAAGCTAATGTTGAATAAGTGAATCAATTAAATGAATAAAAGGACAAAGAAATCCCATGGATTCCCTTATCACATTAAACCTATTTTGATCAGTTGCATTGGTTAGAATTTTGTCATCCTGTTACTTCTATCATCTATTTTAATCTTAGAAAGAAAGAAAACTTGCGTTAAAACAGGCTATATAAAAGGGGCACCAAAATTGCCACCCAGTCATTAGAGTGTATAGAAGTAACATAATTTATGCAATAGAATTTTAATAAGTTCCTACTAAACACTAGCAGACAACTTGAGAGGAAGAGCACATTTAATAAGCACCTACTGTGGATGAGGTGCTTAATATCTCAGAAAATTTTCATGACAAGTAGAGGTAAGTTTTAATGTCTTTATTTTGCATAGGAGAATATGGCAATTCAGAGCAGTTAGGTCGCCTAAAACACCAGCATATTGAGATGTAGGGAACTGAAATGAGCCCCACTTCCACTTTCTAACAACAAAAAGATGGAAAATCCTGAAAGTCATGGCATTTTGAACTCATCAGAGTACTGACATCACAGGGCAACCTCCTACTTTGAAATTCAAATAAAGGCAGATGTCTCTGAGGAAAGGTGAGACTTGAGAACTGGTTTACTTGCAGCAGAACACAATAGGAATATGAGGTCACAATACAGCAGTCAGGAGTTAAACTATTTTTTTTTAAAATCAAATTGCTAAATGCCAAGTGTGTTAGTGTGAGAACACAGAACGAAGGGGCACTTGTACCACTCACAAGATCTTCTCCATAGATTGACAGACATGGCTGCTCATGAAGAGACTGACATTGGAGAAAATATCTTGGTAATGTAGCATGGAGGAGGGGCAAATGCCACTTCAGGAAAGGTATTGTTGAGCATTCTGCTATCCATTGGCAAAAAGAGTTCAACACAGTACAGTGGAAGGCAGCTTTTGTAAAATATATACTTATTTTATGTTTATACAAGCTTAGAATTCCCAATAAACTGGTTAAAGACACTAGTGGCTATTTTCAGCTATTAGTATAATCTTGGTCAATCAATTGAAATTGCTATTAGCTGTAATTTTAATTTCAGATGTTGGTTTGATCCATAATTAAATTTATAAAGTACATTGATTCTATGTCTTTCTTATTTCTTTTTTTTTTTTTGTATTTTTCTGAAGTGAGAAGTGGAGAGGCAGAGAGACAGACTCCTGCATGTGCCCGACAGTGATCCACCTGGAAAGCCCATTAGGGGGTGATGCTCTGTCCATCAAGGCCATTGCTCCCTTGCAACTGGAGCCATTCTAGCTCCTGTGGCTGAGGCCATGGAGCCATCCTCAGCACCCAGGCCAACTTTGCTTCAGTGGAGCCTTGGCTGCAGGAGGGGAAGAGACAGAGAAAAGGGAGAAGGGAAAAGGTGGAGAAGCAGATGGGTGCTTCTCCTGTGTGCCCGACTGCAAATTGAACCTGGGACATTCACATGCCAGGCTGACACTCTGCCACTGAGCCAACCAGCCAGGTCCTCTATGTCTTTCTTATTAAAATTGGTCCTTTTGGCTTCCAGCCTGGGCTCCCTCTCGCTCCTCTGGCTCTTTCAGTTAATTCTCCCTGCCTCAGCTTGAGGAAGCTTTCAAAAATGCAAATTCCATTTTGTTGCTCTCATACTTAAGTGAGTCCTGTGAGTTCAAATAGCTTCCAAAATAACATTTAGTTCCTACATGATGTCTGCCCTCTTTCCTTTCCATCCTGTGCTGAATGCATCCCGTAATTCCACCAGTTTCTTCGTAGTTTGCTGGCTCTTCCTGGTATACTCACTCTCCTTTCTTCACCTGGCTTACTTCTTACCCATCCTTTCAAGCTCAGCTTAGTTGTTGGACCCTACAGAATGACATATCACCATTTGGGTTATGTGGTTTGGCACCATCATCTGAGTGTTCAAAGAGGTAAGTACTATTTTCAAGTATAAACTTCACTGTATTGTAATCATCTGCTTACATTATCAGTCTCCTCACCTGACTGTGCTCACTGTCATTAATCTCTTGAACCCTCAGCACTAAGCATAGAACTCCAGCAGGTACAAAGATGATGACAGTAGGTATTGGTTAAATGAATGAGTGAGTGAAGGAATGAATGATTATATTTTAGTAAAGAACCAAGTTTTGTCAACTGCATTACCTCTAGTGAAAGGTATGATGGAAAAAAGTATTAAGCAGCATAAATATAAAATGCCGCATTGTCTAGTTAAAACAGAGTTCTTTGTAGTACAATTATTATAAATATGAACCAGAAGATAAAGTCATCAGGGAATGATATCCTGATTATAGATTCCTTATCAGCTCATTGGGCAAGGAAGGATTCATAGAAAATATAAGTCTTGAGCAGGATATCCAATTCAAAGAATAACTCAATTTCCAGACAGACAAAGAGATAAAACTAATGTAACTTGCCTATCAGAATGTATTTATTTACACCAGGGGTAGTCAACCTTTTTATACCTACTGCCCACTTTTGTATCTTTGTTAGTAGTAAAATTTTCTAGCCACCCACCGGTTCCACAATAATGGTGATTTATAAAGTAGGGAAGTAACTTTATTTTATAAAATTTATAAAGCAGAGTTACAGCAAGTTAAAGCTATAATAATAATTACTTACCAAGTACTCTATGTCAAATTTTCACTAAATTTGGCAGAATAAATTTTTATAAAACAACTTACTATAGTTATATCTATCTTTCTATTTATACTTTGCATACATAGAAATTACATTAGTTAATTGAATTATTAGTGGGATCCCTGAGGCTGATGCTGGGAAACTAAATATTGAATATCCAGTTCAATTTTTGTGAGGAACAAATGAAGGTCTCCCCTTTCGGAAATATTCAGGTGGTTTCTTTCTTTTGTCATAATATGATTAACAGCATTAAATTCTGATTCCACAAGATATGAAGTAGGGAAAGGTATCAATAAACTGAATACCATTTTCCACATATTTGGATATAAGACCGGCATTTTTTTATTTCGCCATAGGTTTTCATATCTACCACTGCTGAATTTATGTTTACTTTCTTCATCATATCTAATTTCTAACAGTTCTTCTTGGCAAGTTGTATCAGCTTCTTCAATATTTGCGGTAAATATCTTCATATCATTTTTCCATGTCCAATTTAAGTTTGTTGAGGTGGCTACTGAATCTGTCAATATCCTCTGGAGTTACATCATCTTTTATAGATGATAATTGAGGAAACTGATGAAATTCTCTCTTCAATAGATTATAATGAAGTAGTTCAAGTTTGTCAATAAATAATAGCACAATACTTTGGCAACCTATTAGCTCCTTGAAGCTGCAAATTGACATCATTAAATCTCTTAAAAATATCTGCTAAGTAAAAGGCATCATTCTTTACTGTTTTTAACTGTTGACACAGATTGGTCTCATTATTACTTTCAAAAAATTGTATGACACTATTATATAATGCTACAAATCTAGCCAAAGATGTACCCTTTGACAGCCACCGAACTTCTGTGTGCAAAAGTAACTTAATAAGATCTTCATTATTGTCCTGGCAAAGCTGCCGAAACATTCTATCATTCTTTGTATTGGATTTGATCTTGTTTATGGCTCAAATTATTATAGTGAATGATGAATGGAGACTTGTACTTAGTTGTTTTCTTACAATAGGTTGTCTGTGCACCACACAATGAATACAGAAAACATTTTCACTTTCTGCTTCAAATAAGCAACAAATCCACGATAGCGACCTACCATTGATGGTGGTCCGTCAGTAGCACATGCAACAATATTATTCAAAGGAATATTATTTTTTGTAAAGTATGTTCTCACAGTATTAAATATAGATAATCCTTTCGTATCTGTGATGAAATTCATTGCAAATAGCATTTCTTCTCGTAATATATTGTTTTCATCAAAATAGCGTACATATGCCATCAATAAAGCATCATTATCTGCAAAGGTAGATTCATCCAATTGCATGGAAAATGAAGAGTTTTGAAGGATACTTATAAGTTTGTTTTCAACATTAACTGCCATTTCATCAATTCGTCGCTTTACTGTGCAATCACTTAGGGGCAACGTTTTTAAAATTTGAGGTATATCCTGATGCATTGCTGTTGAGATAAATTCTTTTATAGAGGGTATTTTTATAGTTTACCCAATATTATAGCTTTTACCACCTTTTGCAATTATTTGTGAAATGCAATAAGTGCCAACTAATTCATCTTCGTTCATTGTATGTTGTTTCTTAAATGATGCAACGATAGTTGAACGATTTTGAAATTTTTTATATATTTCCTGAAAATATTTAATGGGCTTGTCCTTGTCATTTGGATGCTTTGTAGAAAGATGTTATCGCAACTGACTTGGCTTCATTGTCTCATTGGATAATGTTTTATGGCACAATAAACACATTGGATGTTGTTTATTTGCAACAGATTCTATGAAACCCATCTTCAGATACTCTGGCGAATAGCCACGTGTGTATTTTTTTTTTTTTTTAAGACATGGGCTCACAATATTTCACAATATTTTGTTTGAAGTTGTAAGCACATGCTTGCTCTCAGAAATCTAACTATGTACTGACTTTGTTTTGGCTATGTAACAATTTAGCTTCACTTATGTAACATGAACAAAACTTATGCGATTGAAGTCTGTTGCACGGTCGCATTACAAATGTCGTGGTTGAGCGAGAGTTTGTCGAGACAAGACTAAATTAGTGAGTATCCCTGGTTGTGCATTTTATAAAATTTTATGTAGCGGGTGTTGGTCAATGGCATCACTTCTTTGTGATTGGGGCAAAGTAGCAAGACATTGACTAGTTTTCGTAGTCCAAGGGGGCGGGGGTTTCTGGAATGTCACTTTATTACCCTAAAATCCAGGAATCAAGATGAAAATATGAGTTAATTGGTGTCTCCCTTGTCCGGCAGTTTCTGTCATAGAAAGAAGCGTTGAACCATGGAGTTCTTTGTCTACGGAGTAATAAAACGATGAACTGCTAGTTTTTGGGTGACAATAGTGGTCATAAACTGCCCACCGAATCAGGCGGCGGGTGTGGACCTGGAGTCAGGTACCTGGCTGCTCAAGGATGCGGACCAGGTAGTCGCGAAAGAGGTTGGGTGTGGTCCCAATACAAATGCCCTGTAACAGAGTCTGACCGCTGTCCTGATCTTGACTGGTCAACAGTAAGTTGATTAGTATGTAATGCCGGCGTCATTTAGTTGCTCCATTACCGCCCACCATGAAAGCTGGAACGCCCACTAGTGGGCGGTAGGGACCAGGTTGACTACTACTGATTTACATGGTATACCTGATCCATCTTTCCAAGCCAGTCTATTTCCAATTAGGAAGAGGATCTTCTTGCTTCATCTTTCTACTCATTTTAGCTAAGGTGGCTTCTCAATCCACTCTGATCAGTTTTTTTCCCCTAGCTTATTTACCTGTGAGTTCTCAAAGAAACTACAACTTCTGCCTTAGTGGAAGTTTCAAAATAAACTAAAAGTACAGAAATCGTGAATGGTGAACTTGATTGTCAGGGAACCTCACTTCACCACAACTCTGCAAATCTGTTAAATGAGGAAATGGGACTAGATAGTTTTTATTGTCCCTTAAGTTTCATGTGTCAGTTTAGAAAACAGTTGAGTAATTTCACAAGTCAAGACAATAAGCTGAAGACATGGTTTTAAGTAGAAAATAACAAGTAAGGTAGTAGTTTGCTTTCTTTTCTCTTTTTTTCAGTAGGGAATAATTGATACCCTCATCTGAGCAATGTTTTGGAGTTAAGCAAAGTAAAAATTTTAAGTGATTTGGATGGTTGCCAGTAGAGTTTCCTGATAATTTGCATGAAGGGGTTGGGACTTTACAAATACAAATGGTTTATCTATGTCTTTTTGGATGTTTTAATATGTTGATATTAATAGACTAGTATGTTGATAGAAGAAATTTTATACTGGATTTCAGTCATTGTCTTATTAGGAAGGCTCATTGAAAGTAGTTACATATAATTTCAGTCAAATGCGGCATGGTTATATTATTGTTTTACAGAATGTATATGCTTCAAACATACTATCCCCAAAGATGTAGTCTATAATATGAAATCATAATTACTGAACTGATTCCACCCAGGGGTAGATGTATCATAGTTAACTTAGTGTTAATTAAGTCCAGTATTTCCTGAAATCTACAACTACCAAAGGCATTTAACAAAATGACAAATATTTCTAGAGCTGAGATTATGAAATTGGTTGCCATGGAATGGGAGGAAAATACAAGACAAGCCCACAGATGTTGAACAACTTGAAATCCAGTGAACAGTAGAAATATTTTAACTCTTCAATATAGCTTATATTTTGAGCTCTCTACTTGTCACAAAATACCTAGCTTCCTATTGGTAAATCAATATATTTTTACAGTAGTATTTATTTCACCTATATTAAGATAAGTTAAAATAGGCAGAATGTAATATACACACCTATCATTGTGTGACCAAATGGTAATCATTTAGATGTAGACTTCACATATTTTTTTATTTCAACCATTTGAGAAACCAATGTCTGCAGATCCAGGTTCAATGTCACTTTTCCACAGTATTAAATATGCAAACGTAGCCAGGTAGAAGATAGAATACAAAATTTCAGAGAGTAATTTCTAGATAGTTCTTCAGGACTAAGCTAATTTCTTAGACTGGAGTCTGAAATTAAACAGTTTTTGCAGCCTAAACTGAAAACTTGTTAAGAAACAATGGGTATATTACCAATTTATTACAAACAACACCATATGCAACACATCCTCTGAAAGACCACTGCTTTTTCTAGAGGATTTTCCTCTGCAAAAGAAGCAGTGTGGATTTGTACTTGCAGTGACCCCATCCACCACTTTGGAAAGATCGGGATTTGGAGAGGAAGTATTCTTATTCTCTAAGAGTTGAAATAAAATGGCGTGAGAAAAATGGTTTGCTCAATGTCTTAGCAACGGGCTCTCCATGCCCTTCTTTCTCTGGAATGTTCTACAGCCTGCTTACGAGAAACAGATTTCCAACAGGGCAGGGAGAATCTGCAAAACTGGCAGGCTCAGAGAATCGGAGGTGTTTTATTTTCTTTAATGAGATATCCTAAATTTGTTTTTCAGAGATTCCACTCCTGGGCAAATTGAGTAACCTCTAAAGATTGGGAATAAAACCAAATTTAAAGATCAGCAATTGTGTTTACTGAGCATGTTGGGACTATAAGCCAATTGTGCCTGCAGCTGTAAAGCCGAGCTGTACAAATGTTTAATCCCCAGTGTGTAGTCTTGTGCCAAGTGCAGAGTACGTGGTTCAGAAATATTTGCTGAAAGTGCTGGATTAGATCTTGCTCGTTCTGTCAATATCTCCCCATTTGGAACCCTGAAACATCAGGCCTTGACTTGTGCTGCACTGAAACCCCTTCAACCAAAGTGCCCCTGGGCGCAGTGACATCTGCAGATTCCTCCTGGTTTGGGACTGGAGCGGAGGTAAACCCTTCTCATCACTAGTCCAGGACCTGACTTTCATCCACATCTTGCTTTTTACCTCCCTTCTAAATCACCTCTCAGTTCTTTCCTGTTCCCCGAACTCACCCATTGTGCCCTGTGAAACACCTGCAACTAGGAAAACACTCTTCTACCTTCTCAGTCTCTTTCAACAGTGATTCCACTCTTTTTGTCTTAAAGAATGCTGTCGTTTTCACTTTCTTTAAAAGTTTTCTTTTAATGTTTATTTTATTGATTTTTAGAGAGAAAGGAAGGGGTGAGGGGGGAGAGAGAGAGAGAGACAGAAAAATTGATCTGTTCCTCAATGTGCCCTGACTGGGGATTGAACCAGCAAGCTTTGTGCTTCAAGACAAAGCTCCAACCAACTGAGCTATCCAGTCAGGGCAGAATACTGTCTTTTTCTATAAGATACTGTTCCCTTTGTCTTCTTTAGTGACTGTCACTCATTACTGGCACTGGGGGAGAAGGAGAAGGCTGGCATTCTGGTTGCCCATCATTGCTAGAAAATAATAACTTCTCTTTTCTCACTTAAACACTCAATATTTGAGGCTCTTCCCATTTGGCTATTCTACCTTCTATCCTCACTGTCACCATCATGCTACAATTCCTGGTCATTTTAATTTGACATCTGTTCAGTCCTTTACTCAATTTCTGCCACCTTAGAATTCTTTGACTGTCTTAATACCGGTGACCATCACTTTGTGTAGTTAGTGGTCATCCAGCCTCCAATAGCCCATCGACCCTGTCCTCTGCAAGTACATCTCCCACCACCACTGAAAGTTTAAAGTTCAGTTTTATTCTTGGACCACAAACACCTCTGTTTCTGGATATCTCATTTTCTGATTTTTGTTATGCCTGTTCTTGGACTTCTTTGGGACCACTGATGCCCTTGTTTTCCCCAGTAACTCAGCCTTCTTCAGGCATCCTCACTTCTCTGCCTATCTATTCTAGACCAGCACCCTTACTTTAAGTATAACTGGATCCCTCCTTTTCTTCCATTAGTCTTTAATAAAACCACAATTCAGGTTAGGTCAATCTGTCTTCTGTACTCCTCCCCCACAATAAATGTTCCTGGATGAAGGCAAACAATTGTTCATATTAAAATTACCAAGTTCATGAGCCCTAGCCCAGTTCAGATCCACCCAGTGCATGTTGAGGTGTCTTTGGGATGTATAAAAGAAGGTATGTAGTGGAGGCCAGATCTATAAACTTCAGAGAAAGTTCTAGGCAGGAGGTGATGATTTGGAAATTGCATTTTCCCCTAGATCTACTCCTTCACTGCTTATTGCTCCTTACTGAACAGTGCCACCTCTACCAGGTCTCCTGGCCAGTATGCCTCCCCTGCCTCCTGTTATTTGGAAATATAAATGGCCAATAAACATCTCATCCTAAGACAATGACCCTCATTAATTATCCAGGAAATAAATCCACAAATTGGAAAATACTTCTTAAAAGTCTGAAGATCTCAAGCATTAACAGTGATCTAGAAAAATGGTCCCTGTCATATATTTTTATTGTAGAGATTCAGACTCATGCAAACACTTAGGGAAATATTTTGTCATTTTCCATTAGACTTGAAATGTGCATGCCCTATAATTTAGAAACTCCCTACGTCTCTTGCAATAGATAGATATAGATATGGATATATGTACCTATATCTCTCTATCTCTGTCTCTATATCTATGTCTATTTCTGTTTCTAGTTTTATCTCTCTATCTATCTATATACAGATAACTCTTGAACAACACATGTTTGAATTGCATGAGTTATTTATATGTGGAGTTTTTCAGTATTATAAATGTGTTTTCTTTCTATTATAATTTTTTAATAACATTTTCTTTTCTTAAGCTTATTTTAATGTAAAATTCAGTATGTAATATATATAACATAGAAAATATGCATTAATTGACTATGTTATCAGGAAGGCTTCCAGTCAATGTTAGACTATTAGTAGTTAAGTTTTGGGGGAGTAAAAAGTTATATGTGGATTTTTGAGTGCACAGGAAGTCAGCATCCCTAGCCAGAGACCCGATTGTTCAAGGGTCAACTGTCTATCTCCTTAGAAATGCCAGAAAGCATGAATGATATTCATAGCAGCATTGTTTGAAATAAAATTTTAAAACAGAAATAAAATAAAAAATAAATGCAAATCCAGAATCATACAGTTTAATACCTTTACCACTTATGTTTGTAAAGCTACAGAGATGGGGAGTCTAGCTATAAAGAAAAACAAAGGAGTGATAACCACACAATTTAAGGTTCTGGCTATTTCTGGGGATAGAGGATATTATAAGGGAAATGTATAATGAGGTTTCAATAGTACTAGTGACTTCCTATGTATTATGATGGGCAGTAGAAACAAGGGTATGTATATATATTAGCATTCTTTATATTTTTCATTGTTAATTTTTTTTTTTATGAATGTCTGGAAATATCTTGCAATGCCAACAAATATAATCACTCTTTCTACTTCCCCCAACTTGTTCCACTCTGTCAAAATGACTGCTTGAATCACTCTAGAGGGGATGGCGTTAGGAGGTGGTCTTAACAATGAGCACAAAGACTTTAGGTTTCATTTAAATGCAGCATTAGTCTCTATTTTCTGCTGATCTATTAAAGTATAGCCATCCAAGGGGACCCAAGACTGAAAGGCTCTATCAAGTTGGCTGAAATGAGAACTTGGAAATTTTCATTGTAATGAAACATTTTGTAGAGCAGATAGAATTCTTAGACTTGAAAAGTGACACCCAATACTTCGGTGCACTGATTAACTCATGTCCTCCAAATCTGTTGGGCGTCATGTATTCACAAACAAGAGATTCTTTAGTAATTACCATAAACTACTTATTTACGGAACTTTGTAACCTTTGAACTCTGTAATCTATCAGTTAGTCACCCAGCATTGATTAAGTTCTTGTAAATTGTACTGTTGAATACTAAACACACAGGAAATAAATTTCAAAAATTGGCCTGGTCCCTGCCCTTGAGAAACTGCCATTATAATATACTTAATTATAATAAGTTGTGCCTAGTGCCATAGTAGAGCTCACCTGGGACTATAATATCTGCAGAGAGGAAATTGTAGTCACAGGATAAAAATGCAGAAATATACAAAGTAATTAAAGGGAAGACATGTTTTTAGAAAAAGGCGCTGTGAAAAGAAAGGACAGGTGTCAAATATCAATTGTCTATATTAGTTGGTGAGAATTAGGGACATAATTGTGGAGAATAGTCAGCCAAATGTCATCTGAATGTCCACTAGATGTATAACCAAATATTAGTAAGTGTTATAAAACATAACATGTCGACCAATTTCCTAAAGCTCCAATAAAGCAGAAAAGTTTGGTTGTTCGTGTTGTATCTGTCAAAATACTTATGTCCCGTGTGTGATAATCAGAATGTCCAACAAAATTCATTTACTTGGGCTGGGCTCTTAATTAAATAGTTGTTTGTTTGAAATTAGGTTAAATTGTTTCTAAGAACTTGAGCAAAATCATCTACAATGGAGTAATTCATATATTATAAATTGAAAGAGAAGGAAATATTATACTCTTAATGCTCTGGAAAAATTGATTAGATATTTGAGATAGAAGAGATTGATTTTGAATGAACTAAAAACTTAATTGTTGAAAATAAAAACATAAATACCAAAGACAGTTTAACCTCCCAAGTTTTAAAAACTTCTGTAAGTAAAAAACAAAATCTCAAAAAACTGCTGAAAAAAAATATTGGCAACATATAGGGGGAGAAACTTAAATTTTTCATTAGAAAAAAGAATACTGAACCATAATAGTTAAACTGCCATAAAACATAAATATGAACATGAATAAACATGAACATATATAAGCACATACAAATATATAAATATGATTATTCTATAAATATGAATATTAAATAATATGTATGTGGCTAGTAAATTGCTTAATTTCAGAGTTGTAAAACACAGGAAATGACTACACACACACACGCACACACACACACACACACAATTGTTTTTTGACTCAATTAGCAAAAACAAAAAATAGTCAAAGCAAGGAGAACTCAGTAAGGAGGGCAAACTTGTCACATCATTGGTGACAATGTAATCCACTGTGTACTAATAGTGGATATTCCATTCAATGCCAGTATTGTTAATACTGTGTATATATGTACCCTTATATGCATATGTAGCATATATTTACGTATAAAAGTGTAGTTTATATTTATGTATTTGTTTATATATTATTGTATGTATATACAATATGTAATAAAACTTCATTTATATAGAGTGTTTTAATTTCTATTATTTCAGTTTATCAACTTTTTTTTCTTACTCTGTTGAGCTTCTGGATAACATGATCAGAGTTCCACATTTCCTGATTTGGGAGCCCATGAGCAAGTCAACACAACAATGGGGGAGGAGCAGAAACTGATTTACTTTCTTTTCTTTTGATTTCTAGTTGATTTCCAGTGCCAAGAGGCAGCACAAATGGTCCCAATATTCATGCTCTCTAAACAACATACTTAATTTCTTTGTACTATTATGAACTGCTTTGAAAAGTTGACATTGCTGGGATTTAAAATTGGCACCCTAACTGTGATAGATAAACTTTTTATTTCAGAGATATTTACAACAGAACACAGAATCCTTAGAAGAACAGTTACCTCGTGTGTGTGTGCACACACACACGCACGCACGCATCTATGCATTTCCTTAGGGAATGTTCCAGGAGTGGAATTGCTAAATCAGAGTACAGTGTATAGGAATATTTTGAAATTTACTAGATGATGTCAGTGTTTTCTAAATGGTCTTACCAACTGATACTACTTCCAGCTGTATAGTTATTTGGGGCTGGTATATAAAAATATAACTGATTTTTAAAATTCTTTTTGTATTTTGATTTTGTATCTACTAATCTTGCTAAATTCTGTGACTTATTATAATGGTTTGCTTGAGGTTTCTTCAGAGTTCTCTGCTTATACTCATAGGCAAATAGGATCAGTCTAGCATGTTCATATCATTAATTTCTTATTTCACTGCTCTGGTTAGGAACTTCACTATAACATCGAGAAGCAAGTGTCACAGTGGACATTCCTGTCTTGTCACCTCTCCTTTTGATATCTCAACCCTTCCAGCTGAGATTTCTTTCTGCTCTTTTGCATTTTTTTTTTAGTGAGTCTCTGCTAACGATAACTTTAAATAATCTTATCTAAACTTTTCATTGATATTTTTGTCCAGCATAGAATTCTAGCTTGCCAGTAATTGTTTCTTTTAGTACATTGAAGACTGTGTTCACTGTCTTCTAACTTACACTCTTGCTTTAGAGAGGTCATGTTTTTCTAATAAAATGTATTAGACTACAATGAAAAAACAAATGTAGACAGCCAGGTTCCTAATGCTAACTTTTTAAGGTACTTTTCCTTATTATTTTCCACTCTAAGATTTATATCACCACTGAAGAGTTTAGAATTATAATGTGAAGATCTCAAGTTATTCAACCATTACATAAGAATGGCACAGTTATAATCAGAGTCACACTGAATTAATAAGACAGGATTTGTTTGGGTCACACGGGAAAGAAAGATAAAAAGGAAGGAAGGAAGGAAGGTAGGAAGGAAGGAAGGAAGGAAGGAAGGAAGGAAGGAAGGAGGAAGGAAGGAAGGAAGAAATTAGCAACTAATAGTGACTTAAAACATATTCATTGTCTCCCTAATTAGTATAGAGATTTGGAATTCAGTTACATAACATTTCATAAATATACATCTTACACATCTTAAGACATGTCTGTTCTTATATTAGGATATGTGTAAGTCTATTGATATTTTGGAAGTTCCTGTCACTAAGCACCCCTCAACCAAGGTTGTTGGCCTACAGGAAGAACATGATTAAAATGTAAAGTCATTTATCTCTATTCTGTGCATATGCCACTTTGTCAAAGGGTCAGATAGCATCAACTCTCAGCTGATTGGAAACCCTACCCCAATATTGCAATTTTCATGCTGCATCGTGTCCCCCTCTCTGTGGGAAATGGAAAAGAATCAGGCATTCTTTATTTCCAGTTCCTGCTCATCTAAAAAATTAGGAGTCATCAGAAACAGTGACAATTATTATATATCCTAAAGCAAGATACAATGTGCTAAGAAGCAGACAAAATTTACTGTGGATAATCCTTGATTTCTATAATTGTGAACTACTGAAGTGTCCTTATTTCTTATTTTTATTTTAACTCTAGCTAAAAGCCCTTGTGACGTTGTTTTCCCTGCTCATCTCAGTGTAGTCACTGATTAAACAGTACAGTAGATTTTAGTCACCATTCGCTTAACTTTATCATGCTCTAGTAATCTCAATATTGTGTTATTTTTGGAAAGTTTAGAAATTAGTCATCACCATAATCCCTCTGCTTAGCCAGAAAATGCTGCAATATTTATAATTAAGGAGTGGCTTTGTGGGCTTTTTTAGAAGCAAAAACTAAATTCCTGTCCTGTGAGAAATCAAGTTTCTGGGATTTTTAAATGAGCTTTGTGAAGTGAGGAAGGCAGAGGTTTACATCTGCTCAGGAGCCTAGAGTCATTTGTCCAGTTGAGATAATTTTCTATGTGTCATTTTTTGAAGGAAGCAAGTATTTCTGTTGATTTTTCCCCAACTAGCATACATTTATACTTTAGGGTTGGATATAAACATTTTTTCTCAGGAAATAAACGTCTATTAGGTTACATAATCCAGACTGAATAAATACAGTTATTTAACATAAATCGAGCATTTCCTAATTTCTAATCCACGGAGCAAGTACAGACATCTTTAGAATTGCATTTGGGAGAGCAGCACGCTCAGAATGGGTGAGAGACAGCGGCAGGGCGCTGAGGACATTGAGCAGAGTGCAGTGGAGCTGGTGAGTATGCAAATCCCCTTTCCCCTCTCAAGTCTGATACTGTTGCTCTCCACCTTTAACATTTAACCCTTCCAGAAAGTTAAGTTGCTTTTATTTATTTATTTTTTGATGTTTGAATAGAACCTGGGATTTTATTATCAGTAATTCTAAGTGTTCAGGGAGTTAGTATGCCAAATAGAGCTTTCATGTCATTTTTGCCTGAATTTTGATATTTATGTCAGAAACCTATAAGATACCAGTGGACAGAATTTGAGTAGATGATTTGGAATGTGTGTTTATAACAACCATGAGTAATACTATTTATATTTCTGCGTACTTTGACCCAACGAAAATACTTCTTCTTATTGGCCTACTTATATTTAGAGTGGTAATTCATGAAAAATGTCTTCGGTGGAGGGACTTATGCTTAAACTATGTTACTCTAGTGGTATAAAAATTCTATTTCTTAGAACATATAAATGGTCGCATTCACCATTCAAACAAATCCCTTCATTTTACAAATGAGGACATTTAAAACATTAGAAGTCCAACTAGCTGGTGGTAGAACCAAAAACTGAACTGAAGTTTTTCACATATAACCTTTTTATGATAAGAAACTACTTTTCAAAAACCTTGACTGCTTATATTCCTAACAAAGAGAAATAATTTTATAGTTAACTTGATGTTATAGGACTAAGAAACAAGTCAAACAGAATAAATAATACAAAGGTAGGATCTGGCATCAGGATTGCTTTACAACCTGAAGGCTGTATTTGGGATCAGTGTGGGGATTCATTATGTAGATCACCGTAACATTAATTTATAGCATGCCTCGTGTGTCAAGAAAGCTGAAAAATTTCATTGCTTTAATATTTTTTATACAGCATTTTTTTCTGTCTTTTCATAATATATTAAATATGAGTTATGGTATGTTCCTATATGCAGAAAACATTTATGTAATTTATTCCATTCAGTCAAATAATTAGTTAATTATGTTAAAAACACAAACGGTAAAACCAACTTCTGAGATCATGAAAAGGAAATAGTTATAATTTTTCATTTTTTAGTAATCCGATAACAATCTCTTAGATCCCCCAAAACAAGTTGTAGAAAGTTTTTCTAAAAGAATAATTATTCTCTAATTTTATTTTAGAAAATGTAGAAAATTACAAAGAAAAAAAGTTATTCCAAAAACACTCACTGCTAATATTTTGCTTTCTGCCTCCTCTCACCCCAATTTAATGTAATTTTATTGTTTTGGTTGATTTATTTTGACACATGAAATTTTTGTCTTTCTCCTCTGAAAATTTTCATAAAGTTTTTAATTATAATTCAGAGAATTGAGAGCTTATGCTACTAAAACCTTTTTTAAGAAGATGTTTATTTAAGTTGTTTTTTTGCGTCTTAGTAAATTTTCATGGTTTTTTTATAAGTCTTATGGCATTTAATATGCTTAAGTATTTCATATGCTGTGTTACCACTGCAAATAGCAGTTGCTAATACACACACACACACACACACACAAAATAAGGGTTGTTACCTATATTTTTCATATTTTTATTATTAGATAACTTGAGTTATTATTTTTGATAGATAGCATGGGATTCTGCTTGTACATAATCATATCACATGCAAATAATGTTAGTTTTATCTTCACATTTCCATTATTGACACATATTGATGAGACTGTCTAAAAAAATTACCTAATATTTGTGGCACATTATTCACTTCTGACTTTAAAGGAAAGTGCTGACATTTCACTGTTAACTATGATGTTGGTTGTTGGTTTGAGGTTGATATTCCTTGTCACAGTTGGCAATATTCTTTTATTTTTATTTCTTTGAGATTTGTATTATTTGTTTGCTTTTGTCAGGACCAAATACTGAAATCTTTAAAATGATCCTTGGACATTTAGTAAAATGATCATTTATATTTCTTCTTTGATCATTTGATGTGAAAATGTATCTTTCTAATTCATATCAAACCATTTTTAGAGTTTCAGATTCTCCTAGAATTGGTTAGTTTTTCTTTTAATACATGTTAGACTCACATTATTTTTAATATATTTTATATGTTTGTGTTTCAGTATAAAATAATCTTTCTTTATTCTTAAAAACCAAGGTTGGTTGTTTTGACTTCTTTCTTTGCAGTTACCAAGAAATCCGTACTGTTCAAATGACAGATCACACTGTGGTTGTAGATTGTCTCATGGGGCCTACCAGTCGCAATGGGTAAGAATTGAAGTCTGGGGTGGGGAGTGGGAAGTCTCCAGGAGCCCTTTGGCACATTGGGGAATGGAAAAATGGGACAGGCAGGCCCTGCCATAAGATCTTCAGGGCTCTATTCTCCTTTAACCCTTCCCTTGCTTCTCGTCCTTTGGCGACTCTAACTCTTTCCCAGCTGCCACTCTATGCTCTCTGGACAAAACCTGGAACCCATAGCCCCCAGCAATTTATCAGTGCTGTATTCTGTTCCTTTAAGATCTTTCCATACCATAAAACTTCCATTTAATGTCTTTCTCAGCTCAATAAAAGTCCTTTTATTTATGTTTAATAGGTAAAAATGCATTTAATAAATAATTTCCTAATTATAAACTCTCAATATGTAATGTGGGTATAGGAAGTGATGAACAAAAGAATACCTGCAATTTTTTATTACCTAAAGATAATCAACCTAAATGTTTCACCATACCTGTTTATTATTTTTCTACCCATGATGACTAGTTAGATAATTTAATTTATACTGCAATGGCAGTAGTTGATAATAACAATGTAATATATCCCTGAGGCAATTTACTTGAGTTTGAGAAGGCACTTACTGCTTTAGTTTGAAAGGAAAATGAAAAGGGGACATTTTGTTCTCATGGATTTGTGGACAGGGTGTGTGTGTGTATGTGTGTATGTGGGTGTACATATATGTCTGCTTGAAAGAGAGAGAGAGAGACAGAAAAGTGGGGATTTATATATTGTGCTTTAAATTATAGCATTTGGAGTAATGGAAAAGGTTAACCTTATTCTAATTGCAATCATTCACTGAAGTTACCGCCATGTAATTTGCTAAAATATATCCACTTACCATGATCCTTTGCAGGTTACAAAAAAACCATGGTCACTCTGGAAAACATTTCTGGTGTGTCTATTGGCCTGTCTGATTGCTACGACCCTCGTTGTCCTGGTCTTATATTACGTTCACTTTGGCAAGCCCACTGTCGGTACTACCATCATCATTCATGCGGACGGAAAGTCCAGTCATGTCGCCTGCATCCCTGGTTCTGTCCCATCTCCTGCCCCATCGACCCTGCCTGGGGCTCAGAGCACCCTGCCTTCTACCCTTGTGGCCAACCAAAGCTCTCCTACCACAGTGCCTCCGCCTACCATGCAGACAACTAAACCTGCAGCAGAGGACCACGAAGTCTTCATTGAAGACTGACATTGTGGAGCCCTCTGTCCTCCTAAAGCCAGGTCAATGCTCTTACCATGACGGAGGCATGTGTAAGCTGCTCTGTCCTCCCTGCCAAGACAGCATTTGGCTTTGTGAGCTCTTGCCCCTGTTATTCAGTCATTTGCTGGATACCCACATGGTGATGACTCAGTCTGGGGACCATCCATGTTCAAATGATTGGAAAAGAACATTTCAGCCAAACCTGGTTGACTCATCGAGGCAAGGCCCCAGAGTTTTCTCTTCAGCCCTCTGTACAACCAACATCATTTATCACTCCTGATGAAGATTTCAACAGCGGAAGGAGCTGCCAGGTGGACCCTGATCAACTTAGCTCCCTGCGCGGGTTCTTAAGCCAGCATTTGCCATCCATTATTATTTCCCAATCTATTTTCGGCATTTGTATCCCAGTAGGAATAGGAAGAAATGTTCAATCAAAATGGTTAATGATTATTAAGTATCTACTGGTCATTACGAATTGTACCTCCCATTAGAGAATTCAGAAAAGGGGAGAACACTGAGGACAGGAATAACAAGGACAATTTCAGAGAAGGGCTGAAAGGTAGAAAGGATGAAAGTTAGGGTTTAGTAAAGATATTAAAACAGAAAATGAAAGGGCTAAGGGTGTTTAGTAGATTTAAAATCAAAAGCACACTTAGGAACACTTTGTGACAAGTGATGTATTTTCTGTGTCTGCACCTTTTTCACTGATATTATCAATATAATTTTCCATATTTGATATTCTGCTTAATGTCTAAACCACTGTAAACTGTAATTATGAAATTTGAATGTTTCAATTGTTTTATACTTTGTATTATAACTTGGAGGGCATATGGCTTATAATTTGCTATGAAACATAAGACGCTTGTTCAATATTACTTATATTGTAAATGTTGGATATTTAATAAAAGCATAAACACTTAAATTTGGAAAAGACTTTAGAGTAAAGCAACCTGCCCGCTCCACCCCCATCCTCCAAACTCCACAAAAGGGAGTGTGTATGCATTTTTTCTCTAGTATAGTATCAAATCAATACATTTCTATTGTACTTTTGATTTAAATGCTTGTGAAAAAGAAGATTCAATTTATTAGGCTAAAATGTGTTTCCTCAGATTATTTAAACATTGCTCTCTGATTTGGAAATAAGAAGAGATTTTACTTATAAGAGAAAAATTTACTGTTAAAATATTTTTAAAGTTTTATATTCTAGAAGTCATCCTAGATAACTAGATGTTTAATAAGCTGCTGTTTTTTTCCTTTACTTTTAGATAATACAGAATACAGTGTGTAATACTGGAAGGATGATTTCTTTGTGATTAAGGGGAACCTTCTCTTAGCATTAAAATTCCTACATTGAATATTTGGTAAGAAGATATTGTAATTAAGGGTATGTGAGATCATCAAGGTTCTGCTTTATAAAATAGTGATGTGAATAAGATCATGGGTTTGTTTTTTCGCTTTAGACATTTAAGGTTTTAACAAAATATTAAAATAGCAAACAGAGTTGTGGAAAATATCCTCACAAGTTAACAAATATAACAACAAAAATTTTACAAAGTACTATGAAATTTCTACATTGGTCATCTTCAATAAATAAATATCTGGTTTTAATAATTTATTAAGCAAATATTAAAGCTGTACACATTCTAATACCTGTTATTTAAAAATTTTATTTACTGTGCGTGAATGGGACATATATTTGAAATCAGGAAGCTTCTCTTTTTAAAACGTCTTCTATAAGCAATTTGTGAGTCCATCATTTGCTCGTAAAGGCAAAATAATTTATGTGAGATGAAAATGTTAAGTTGTCAAATGCACTTTACCACATAAGTTTGTAATTCACTTCTTTGGATGCTTTACTTAAAAAACAAACAAACAAAACAAAACAAACACATAAACAAAATACCAAAAACCCCTACAACAGTCCATTGTGCATTTGGTTCCCCAGATAGGTCTATTTAACTATACAGAAAATCTGCTATAATATGTAGCTCTGTTCAGTGATGATGTCCACAGATATTTTATGGGACCCTTTCAGAGGTAGACTAAGCCATTCGCTTAGAGTTTGTGTAATTTCAAAAGCTTTTTGAACTTTGGCAGCATTTCTACCACCAAATTCACAGATAATTTGTATTATCTGTGAATTTTCACCTGCTTGGTCCTTATGTCCTTCACTAACTTCGTAAGCTTTTTATGAATTACCATTAAAGTGATAGCCTCAATATCAGCTTTCTAATCAAGTCAAGCATGTTTCCAATTTGTCACTTGTCCAGCTGACTCCTGTCATGGCATCATGAGAGCATTTTCTGAGTTTTGTAGAAGTCTCTTTTTGTCCTTCAAAATGGTCCCTACCATCAAACAATTCCTTCCTAAAATCAAGTGCGACATTCATCATTTTTCCATTAGTTTCAATTGTTAAATATTTTTTCCCATTTCTATTGACTTCATATAAGCCCTCCTCCTCACACTGTTTTGCACTTGGCAGACAGGATGAGTATAGAAATGTCCATGATGTACGTCAGGGCAAAGCACAAAGAAAACAAGCACATGGTAGGTTAACAACAAAAAGGAAAAAGTAAAATAATTGTATAATTGTGCACAGAAGGAGGACGTCACCAAGATGACAGTGCATGAGTCAGCAGCCTCCATCCTCCAACAAAGATCAACAATTAGACAGCTAATCATGAATGGAAACATCCCTGGGAGAGCTCTGGGGTCTATTCAAGAAACTTGAGCAACATAGCAGAACAGAAAAGCTGAATAATTGCAAATAAAGAGCAGGAAGACAGCGTCATTTTGCCTGAATCATCCCCTCTGCCAAGCAGGCATTGTTCAGCAACAAGAGGGAACATCCCAGCTAGAAAGAATGTGCCTTGCCAGGAAAAGATGAGCAGGTTGAGCCACCAGCTTCCCCAGCCCTTCAGGGCATCACACTACGATCCTGCTTTGGTTTTGCCCCACCCAGACTGGCAAAGTTTAGGCACACAGAGATGGCTCAGAACAGTGAAGAAAAACAGAGCCATGTAGCAAGCATCGCCCCGGTTCACAACAATCTGTTCTATGGATAAATCCAGCAGTTTTTGCCTCTAAAGAAGGAACATAAGGCTGGCACAACTACAGAGGGTCATTTACAGATTTCACCAGTTTTTGCTCCCCAAATATTTATGTTTGCTGACATCGGCTTCCTGGGTCCCTCCCCACCGCACCCCCATTCTTTCCCCCTCTGGAGCCCAGTAACTGAAACAGCAGCCAGCCTATACCACTGCGGCTACTGAGTTCAAGGTACCAGCACAGACCCTCACAGCTGGTGCCCACCACTGTTCACTTGCTCCCTGCCAGCCCTATGTCTGTCACAGTCCTCCACTGCTGTGTCCATGCCTGGGGGGAGACTGTATAGCCATGGGAGGGCACAGAGATAGCCACAGCCCCACAGCTGCTTATGAGCTTAGAACTGGCCCAGTGTTTTGTCAGTGGCCTACACCACTGTGCTCACCCCTGACTGTGTGTCTGCAAAAGGCCCTGCCACTGCACAGGCACCTGAGCTGGGCCTTGCAGCTAGGTGGTGTGTATACGCCATGATCTTTGGTCATGACTGCTGATGCTGGGGTCCCTAATTACTAGACCTGGAGGTACTTCTAAAGACCTCAAGAGCCACTACAGAGCCCTCGCTGTGCTTGCCAAGGACCATATCATTGTCAATGTTGTGGACTCTACTAGTATGAGCTGAAGAGATGACATGTCCTTTTGGACCCACTGCCACCACACATTCATTCCCACACTTGGTGCCCTACACCACTAGACTTGGTTCTCAATGTGCGGCAATATGCCTCCATCCACACATAAAAATAATTCCATACCTCCATCCACACATAAAAGTACTCCATATTCAAGTCCATACAAAAAGACTGGAGCAGTGCTTCCTTCTTCAAATGTGTCGACACTTATGCAAGACCACAGTAATCACTAAGAACCAGAGAAACATGAATCTACCAAAAGAATATAGTCAACTTGCAGTAGCTGGCCTGAAAGAAATGAATTTCTAGAAATTATCCAATAAAAAATTCAAATAATTCTTCTGAAGATTCTCAGAGAGCTAAAAATGAACACAGATAAACAATTTAACAATATCAGGAAAACAATACAGGAACAAAATGAGAAGTTCAACAAAGTGACAGAAAACATAAAATAAGAACCAAACAAAAGCTTTAGAGCCGAAGGATTCAATGACTGAACTAAATAATTTGATAGAGAGCTTCAACAATATACTTGACCAAGCAGAAAAAAAAGAGTCCATTAGGAATCTTGAAGACAGATTAATTGGCATTATCCAATTGAAGGGGAAAAAAAGAAAAAAAAAAAACGAAAAAGAGTGAAGAAAATCTATGTACTCTATGGAATAAATCAAAACAGTTTAAAAATTATTAGTGTTCCATATAGAATTGTGCACCTGAAACCTGTATAATTATGTTAACCAGTGTCAGACCAATAAATTCAAATAAAAATATTTTTATAAGGATAAAAATATTAGAGTTCTAGAAAGAGAAGAGAAGATAGAGGGGACAGAAAATTTATGTAAAGAAATAATAGGCTTGACCAGGCAGTGGCGCAATGGATAAAGCATTGGACTGGGACACAGAGGATCCAGATTTGAGACCCTGATGTTGCTGGTTTGAGCGTGGGCTCATCCAGCTTGAGCCTGGGCTCATCAGCTTAAGCACAGGGTCACTGGCTTGAGTGTGGTATCATAGACATATTCCCATGGTTGCTGGCTTGAGCCCAAAGGTCGCTGCTTGAAGCCCAAGGTTGCTGGCTTAGTAAAGGGTCACTTGCTCTGCTGGAGCCCCCTGGTCGAGGCACATATGAGAAAGCAACCAATGAACAACTAAGGTGCCGCAATGAAGAATTGATGCTTTTCATCTCTCTCCCTTCCTGCCTATCTGTCCCTATCTGTCCTTTTCTCTGTCTCTCTGTCTCTGTCACACACAAAAATATAATAATAATGGCTAAAAACTTCCCAAACCTGGGAAGATATTGGGGCATCAGAGTTCATGAACCTCTTAGGTCACTAAAGAAACTCAAATAAAAAAGATCCTTTCCAAGACACCCTATAATAAAACTGTCAAAATTCAAAGACAAAGAATCTTAATCTTTTCATTTCAGCTTAAAGAACTCAGCATTTCTGGTAAGGTCCCTATAATGGCGATGAGTTTACATTCTGACAATTGCACAACTCTAACAGTGTCTAATATTCATGAGTCAGATAGGGTCAATTACAGTGTCAAAGGGAGCTGACCTCAGGTGACAACACCAGCTAAGGATTCAGGTCTTCAGGAGTTCCACTGGCACAGGTAAGCAGGAAGAGCTCCTCCTAGGAGGGGTGAGATCAGGTGGGAGTTAAAAGGATTCCCCTTCCCTCCTGCAAGAGCAGCAGAGTGAAAGTGCTAATGGCTGGCTGGCTAAACTACATTAAAATCATTACACTGCACACATCTCTTCAAAGTAAAAACTAGTTTAAAAACAAATATAGCTATTTTTTAAAAATTGGAAACCAGCTAGAACCACCTTAGTACAGAAAACTAAGATTTAAATTAAGAAAATAAAAGGTAAAGGGAGTCAAATATATGGTGATAGGAAAAGATTAGATTTTGGGTGGTGGGCACGTAATACAATCTACAGATCATGTATCATAAAACTGTACACTTGAAACCTATATGATCTTGTTAACCAATGTCACCCCAATAAATTTAATGGAAATATTTTAATGAATGAAATATATATTTTTTGTGTTTTAGTTTTTACAGTACTTTATATTCTCACAGATCTTTCCCCCCAAGGCCGTCTTAATAACATATATGTGTTTAAATCAATTGTTTTGACACATAGCTAGGTTATCCTGGCCCTGGGGGCGATTCAGAGCAGGAAGGGTAAGTGCCAGTACTTCCACAGGTCTCTTCTCTCTGGGAAAGTGTTGCTATCATGAGGAAATGGTAATCTCTCACAAAAACATGGCCCAAGAGTAGCATCATAGGTGCAGAGCCCACACTGCACAGGGAACCAGGAAAGCGGGATGGAGGCCTTGCTTCTGGCACTCACCAGTGTGCACCCTTGGGGGACTCTTCAGTTTCATCTATGAAATGGGGGTCATCAAACTTGTTTCTAAGGTCCTTTTGAAGGTGATCTGACATTATGGGTGTGAAAGCACTTTGCAAATATAGAAGATCATACCAACAAAGAGTGGTATTATGATTTTCACTCCTTTTTGGGGATGAAGAGCTACTCAGTTTTTAACTGTGGGTGCAGTATTATTGTAGAACGGATGAGACTGCGATCCAGTGTGGTTAATGATAGGGACTCTTTGAGCAGAGACTTGGGTTTGAACATCAGTTCTGTGTGTAAATTGTGATCTTATCGAGGCCTTTACCCTATCTAAATCTTAGAGTTGGAGATGGGTCAGTAGTGCTGAAGGCGAGACACCTTGACCTATAGATAAAGTGCCCAAAGGCATGCAGGAGGGAGAGGTTAGCTTCCAGACAGATCTGAGGAATTATGTAGCAAAGTGAGTTTTTGAGTTTTGTCCTAAGAATTAGGTAGGGTTTTTATAGGCCAAGATTTGGGATTAGAATTTCCAGGTAGATAAAAATGTGATTACCATAGAATATTGTATATTTGTGGAATGACAGGAGGGACTGATTATTAGAGAGCAACTTCCAGATAATAGCAAGTTAACAGGGTTGATCATCTTATCCTACAAGGTAGATTTAATGTCACGACCCATGTCGAGTTGTACAGGGGCCAGTTAATGGCGTGTACAGGCCTGCTGTGGCTTCTACCATGGCTAGTTGAGCAGGCCTCCCCTAGCACCTGAGCTGAGCTCAGTTACTTCCCAGCCCAAGGGGCATTTTCTTTTTGAAAGTGAAAATATTTCTGGGTGGGGAAGTAGAGTACTGTCTTTATGAACAATCTACACCTTAGAGTGTGGGGCATTTACAGTGCATCAGAGCAGATGTTCTCAGTTGGAGAGCTGGCTTTTGGGGGAAGGCTTGCTCTCACAGCTAAGTCATCTTCTGTCTGCTTTTCTGCCCTACACAATGGTTCTGGATATTTATGGCATAGAATTGAAACAGTTATTTGGACTTGTCATTATTGGATGCTTTCACCGAGTAAGAGTATGCATGCTTATAAAAACATGTCAGTGGTGCCTTTCTTAGGATCCTCTCCCTAGCTGACTTAGTGATCAGTAAGCAATAGCCTCATACATGCAATAACCTCATAATTATGTTAAACCCAGCAGAGTCAAAGACAGAGCTAACCGACCATTCCCCATTGCTGGTGCCTCTCCTCTTTCCAGGTTCAAAGCTGAATTTTCATCCTGAATGGTTTATGAAGAGGAACTGTCTTCGTCTCCTACTGCCACTGTAAAAAATGACCACACACTTAGTAGCTGGAATAACAAAAATTGATTCTTTTACAATTCTGGAGGCTGTAAATAAAAGTCTATCAGGCTAAAAAACCAAGGTGCTAGCAGGGCTGACTCCTTTCGGAGGCCATACATGGGGAAGAGTCTGTTCCTTGCCCTTCCTAACTATTTAAGGCCATGTAAGCACATGCTGACATACCACATCTTCCATCACTGCTTCTGTCATCCCTCTCATCTCCAGCTCCCTTTTATGAAGCCCCTTGTGATCACGTCAGTCCACCCAAATGATCCAGGATCATCCCCCATCACGAGATCCTCAAGTTATTTGTATCTGTAGCCCTTTTCACCATGTTAGCTAACATACTCAAAGGCTTGGGGGATTAGGATGGAGGCTATATTCAGTCTCCCACAGCATCAACGAGCACCTTGCGCACTAAACTATAATCCAGTCCGACCAACCCTTTGTCCCCAGCTCTTGCCAGAGGCCACTGTACAGTTCACTACAGCTATAGAGGAGGGCAGGGCAATCATCTCTCTCAATGCCCCCGGGGATTAACTGTAGCTAAAAGGTTTCCTTCCAAGGTGGAATACATTTGTCCAAATTTTCTGAGAAATGACATACTTTTTAAACAAAATATCTCATACTACAAACCCAAAAGGTACTGACTCTTCCTGGATTTCTGACTTGTGGTTAGTGAACTCTAGTTAGGAGGAGATTGCTAGTTCATCCTTTTCCTTTCTCTCCCCCACCCCCATATTATGTATTATCCATGAGTATTGTCTTCTTTTTAAAGTATGATTTATTTCTTTTCTTTTTTTTTCTTTTTTTTTTATTAACTTTAATGGGGTGACACCAATAAATCAGGGTACATATGTACAATGAAAACATCTCCAGATTATCCCATCATTCAATTGTGCTGCATACCCATTACCCAAAGTCAAATTGTCCTCTGTCACCTTCTATCTGTTTTTCCCTGTGTCCCTCCCCTTCTCCCTATCCCACCCTCCCCTCCCTCCCCCCATCCCATAACCACCACACTCTTGTACGTGTCTCGTAGTCTCATTTTAATGTCCCACCTATGTTTGAAATCATGCTGTTCTCAGTTTTTCTTTTTTTCTGATTTACTTATTTCACTCCGTATAATGTTATCAAGGTACATCCATTTTGTTATAAATGATCCGATGTCATCATTTCTTATGGCTGAATATTGTTCCATAGTATATATATACCAAAGCTTTTTAATCCACTCGTCTTCTGACGGACACTTGGGCTGTTTCCAGCTCTTCGCTATTGTGAACAATGCTGCCACAAACATGGGGGCGCATTTCTCCTTTTCGAACAGTGTTATGGTGTTCTTAGGGTATATTCCTAAAAGTGGGATAGCTGGGTCAAACGGCAGTTCGACTTTTAATTTTTTGAGGAATCTCCAAACTGTTTTCCACAGTGACTGCACCAGTCTGCATTCCCACCAGCAGTGCAGAAGGGTTCCCTTTTCTCCACATCCTCGCCAGCACTTGTTCTGTGTTGTTTTGCTGATGAGCGCCATTCTGACTGGTGTGAGGTGATATCTCATTGTGGTTTTAATTTGCATTTCTCTAATAATTAGTGATGTTGAGCATTTTTTCATATGTCTTTTGGCCATCTGTATGTCCTCTTTGGAGAAATTTCTATTCATTTCTTTTGCCCATTTTTTGATTGGATTGTTTGTCTTCCTGGTGTTGAGTTTTATAAGTTCTTTATAAATTTTGGTTATTAACCCCTTATCAGACGTGCTGTCGAATATGTTCTCCTATTGTGTAGTTTGTCTTTTTATTCTGTTCTTATTGTCTTTAGCTGTGCAAAAGCTTTTTAGTTTGATGTAGTCCCATTTGTTTATCTTGCCTTTTATTTCATTTGCTCGTGGAGATAAATCGGCAAATAAATTGCTGCTACAGATGTCGGAGAGCTTGCTGCCTATGTTTTCTTCTACGATGCTTATAGTTTCACGGCTTATGTTTAAGTCCTTTATCCATTTTGAATTTGTTTTTGTGCATGGAGTAAGTTGATGGTCTAGTTTCATTTTTTTGCAGGTAGATGTCCAATTTTCCCCGCACCATTTGTTAAAGAGGCTGTCTTTACTCCATTGTATGTTCTTTCCTCCTTTGTCAAATATCAGTTGTCCATAAAGCTGTGGGTTTATTTCTGGGTTTTCTGTTCTGTTCCATTGATCACTGTGCCTGTTCTTATGCCAGTACCAGGCAGTCTTGAGTATAATGGCCTTGTAGTAAACCTTGATGTTCGGAAGAGTGATGCCTCCTGCTTTATTTTTTCTTTTTAAGATTGCTGAGGCTATTCGTGTTCTTTTTTGGTTCCATATAAATTTTTGGAGTATGTTTTCTATATCTTTGAAGTATGTCATTGGTATTTTAATTGGTATTGCATTGAATTTATAAATTGCTTTGGGTAATATAGACATTTTAATGATGTTTATTCTTCCTAGCCATGAGCACGGTATATGCTTCCACTTGTTTGTATCTTCCTTGATTTCTTTTATCAATGTTTTATAATTTTCTGAGTACAAGTCCTTAACCTCCTTGGTTAAATTTACTCCTAGGTATTTTATTTTTTTGGCTGCAATAGTGAAGGGGATTGATTCCTTAATTTCTTTTGCTGACAGTTCATTGTTTGTATATAGAAATGCCTCTGATTTCTGGGTATTAATTTTATATCCTGCCACCTTGCTGAATTCATTTATAAGGTCCAGTAGTTTTTTAACTGAGACTTTAGGGTTTTCTATGTACAATATCATATCATCTGCAAATAGTGACAGTTTTACTTCTTCTTTTCCAATTTGGATGCCTTTTATTTCTTCTTTTTGTCTGATTGCTGTAGCTAGGACTTCCAGAACTATGTTGAATAAAAGTGGTGAAAGTGGGCAACCCTGCCTGGTTCCTGATCTTAAGGGGATTGCTTTTAATTTTTGTCCATTAAGTATGATGTTTGCTGTGGGTCTGCCATAGATGGCCTTTATCATGTTAAGGAATGTTCCTTGTATTCCCACTTTATTGAGAGTTTTAAGCATGAATGGGTGCTGGATTTTATCAAATGCCTTTTCTGCATCTATTGAAATTATCATGTGATTTTTGTCCTTCCTTTTGTTTATGTGATGAATCACATTGATTGATTTGCGAATATTGTACCAGCCTTGCCTCTCCAGAATAAATCCCACTTGGTCATGGTGTATGATTTTTTTCATATATTGCTGAATCCGGTTGGCTAATATTTTGTTGAGAATTTTAGCGTCTAAATTCATCAGGGATATAGGCCTATAATTTTCTTTCTTTGTGTTGTCTTTGCCCAGTTTGGGAATCAGAATTATGCTCGCCTCATAAAAGGAGTTTGGAAGTCTGCCTTCCTTTTGAATTTTTTGAAATAGCTTGAGGAGGATAGGAGTTAATTCTTCTTTGAATTTTTGATAGAATTCACTTATGAAGCTATCAGGCCCAGGACTTTTCTTTTTTGGGAGTTTTTTGATAACTGTTTCAATCTCCTCTGTTGTAATTGGTCTGTTCAGGTGCTCTGATTCTTCCAGATTGATTTTTGGAAGGTTATATGATTCAAGAAATTTGTCCATTTCATCTAGATTGTCAAATTTTTTGGCATAGAGTTCTTCATAGTATTTTCTTACAATGCTTTGTATCTCTGTTGTATTAGTTGTAATTTCTCCAGTGTCCTTTCTAATTTTATCTATTTGAGACCTCTCTCTTTTTTTCTTGATGAGTCTAGTTAAGGGTTCATCAATCTTGTTTACCTTTTCGAAGAACCAGCTTCTGGTTTCATTGATCCTCTGTATTGTTTCCTTAGCCTCTATGTCATTTATTTCTGCTCTGATCTTTATTATTTCCTTCCTTCTACTTGTCCTGCATTTTATTTGTTGTTGTTTTTCAAGTTCTTTTAGCTGCAGGGTTAAGTTGCTTATATGTTCTTTTTCTAGCTTCTTATGATATGCCTGTAGTGCAATAAACTTCCCTCTCAGGACTGCTTTTGCTGTGTCCCATAGATTTTGAGTTGACGTATGCTCGTTATCATTTGTTTCTAGAAACTTTTTTATTTCTTCTTTGATCTCAATGTTAATCCATTCATTATTTAATAACATGCTATTTAGTTTCCAAGTGTTTGAGTATTTTTCAGTTTTTCTTTTGTGGTTGATTTCTAGTTTCATGGCATTGTGATCAGAGAAAATGCTTGATATAATTTCAATCTTCTTAAATGTGTTGAGGCCTTTTTTGTGTCCTAACATGTGGTCTATCCTAGAAAACGTACCATGAGCGCTTGAGAAGAATGTATATTCTACTGCTTTAGGGTGAAAAGTTCTGAATATATCTATTAAATCAAGTTGATCTAGTGTATCCTTTAATTCTGCTGTTTCTTTATTGATTTTCTTTCTTGTGGATCTATCCAGTGTTGTTAGTGGGGTATTGAAATCCCCTACTATGATAGTATTACTGTTAATCTCGCCCTTAATGTCCATCAAAGTCTGCTTTATGAATGTCGGGGCTCCTATATTTGGTGCGTAGATATTTATAATAGTTATATCTTCCTGTTGAATTGTTCCCTTTATCATTATGTAGTGTCCTTCTTTATCTCTTACTACAGTCTTTGTTTTAAAGTCCATTTTGTCAGATATAAGTACTGCTACCCCGGCTTCTTTTTCATTTCCATTTGCATGAAATATTTTTTTCCATCCTTTTATCTTCAGTCTATGTGCATCTTTTGTTTTAAGGTGTGTCTCTTGTAGACAGCATATGTATGGGTCCTGTTTCTTTATCCACGCTGCTACCCTATGTCTTTTGATTGGATCATTTAGTCCATTTACATTTAAGGTTATTATTGATATGTAGTTGTTTATTGACATTTTATACTTTAAATCTGTATTTTTCTTTTTTTTGCTATATTCTTTTCTCCCTTTGAACTGTTCACACTAGGCCCCTTAAAATCTCTTGCAGGATTGGTTTGGTTTTAATGAATTCCTTGAGGTTTTCTTTGTCTGGAAAGCTCTTTATTTCTCCCTCAATTTTAAACGTTAGCCTTGCTGGATAGAGTAGTCTTGGTTGTAGGTTCTTGTTCTGCATTAGTTTGATTATATCTTGCCATTCCCTTCTGGCCTGAAGTGTTTCTGTTGAGAAGTCCGATGTCATCCTAATGGGGGCTCCTTTGTAGGTGAGAGTCTTTTTTTCTCTAGCAGCTTTTAAGATTTTTTCTTTATCTATTAGCTTTGGTATTTTAACTATGATGTGTCTTGGTGTAGATCTTTTTGGGTTTCTCTTTAATGGGGTTCTGTGCGCCTCTTGGACATGTAGAATGTTTCCCAGCCTTAATTTAGGGAAGTTTTCGGCTATGATTTGATTGAACAAAGTTTCCATTTCCTGTCCTCTTTCCTCTTCTTCAGGTACCCCTATGATGCGAATGTTGTTTCTCTTCAGGTTGTCACAGAGCTCCCTTAGAGTTTCCTCACATTTTTTGAATCTCTTTTCCTTTTTTTTCTCTGCTTCTGTAACTATGTTTATTGTGTCCTCTAACTCACTGATTCGATCCTCAGCGTCATCTATCCTGCTTTTAATTCCTTCCATTGTGGTCTTCAGTTCTGATACTGTATTTGTCATTTCTGTCTGGTTCTTTTTTATTATTTCAATTTCATTTTTTATACTTGTTATCTCTTTATTTAGGTGCTCATAGTGACTATCCATTGTTGCTCTAATTTCTTTGAACATCTTAACTATCATTATTCTAAAGTCTGCTTCTGGTAGTTTGGTTATATCTGGTTCATTCAGGACCTTCTCTGGGGATTTCTCTTGGTTGATTTGGTTTGCATTCCTCTGCCTGCCCATTTTATCTGAGTGTAAGCAAGTTGTGGCCACTGGAGTCCAGTATGTGTTGCCTTTGTGTTCTCCAGGTGTGGTCTGTCTGCAGGCTTGCCACCCCCTCTGTCGCTGCCTAGGGCGGTTTGGTGTGGGCGTTGCCAGCGCCGGCTCACTGCAGCTATTGCTGTGGTTTCTGCCTCTCCTTTGCGGGAGGGGCTGTCACTCAAGCCACTAGCGTTAGCACGCAGGGCAGAAGTGAGCACCTTTGCTCAGCTGCGGACCCGGACTTTTTCTGGAAGGCTTACGCCCAGCCCCCTCAGTCCGAGCCTGCTCGCCACCCTTTTGTGGGTTGGGCGGGGCTTTTGACGTGCTCTCAGCTGTGAGCCTTTGCCCGTCCAGAATTTAGCCCCGCCCTCGAGGCCAGGGCCCTCCTGCTCAGGGACTGAAACCGAAAACCGGGGATTATTGGGCCGGGCGTGTTTGCTGGCGTGCGCACCGCGGCTAGCTTCCGGTCGTTCCGGCTCCTACCCCGCCCCCACGCTCGGAGAAAGCTCGCGCACGTAGGGCGGTACTCCGCAGTTTCTCCGGCCGGGCGGGGAGAGCAGCGTGATCTCCGCAGGGAACTTCCCCTGGTCTCAGTGTCTCCCTCGCCCCCAACTTAGGAGCCCGCTCGCGCCCACAGATGGCACACCGGGGTTTCTCCTTCTGGGCGGGGTTGGCAGCGTGAGCCTCAGGCCCCTCGCCCGTCCCTGGTCTTAGCCCGGTGCCCGCGGTCAGGGCCGGCTAGCGCAGGGTCGCAGGGCTGATCTCTGCCCGTATTTTTCCCCACAAGTGGGGTCACAGGCGGCCCGCAGCTGCCGGACAGCTTTAGCGCGTCACCTCTGCCACTGCTAGGCTAGCCCGAGCTCTCACTGTTCCGCCCACACCGACAGGACCGCGTTTCGGCGTCCTGTCCCGACCATAGGCTTCAGCAACCTCAGGGGGCTAGAAGTGCCCTAAGTCTCCACACTGTAGGCTTGGGAGCTCCCTCCCTCTAGGCAGGTCTGCTCTAATTGCCGCGGGAGAGCTTGTTTGGCTAGTGTCCTGTCTCCCTTTGCTGGTATTGCTAGCTCCAGGGGAAATATTCGTTTTCGATTAGGGAAGTGACTTAGCCCATGGGTCGGGGTGGCTGTCCCTTAGAGTGTCCTCGTGCCTTCAGTCCACTCTTTGTTCCCGCTGCTCTGTTCCTCTCCTCTGTCCCAGTTCCCCGGAGCCCCGGGTGCGTGGTTGTGAGAGAGGCTTTCTGAGCTGTCCCTTTAAAAAGATTTTTGGGTCTGAGAAGACTCTCTCTTTTTCCCAAATAGTATCCTCATTTACTTCACCGCTCGATACTGTCCAATCGGCTCTTCTAGGGTCTGGGTCTGCAGTCTGGGGCTTGGTTCCTGGGACCCAGGTCCCTCCCTCTCCGCCAAACTCTCCTCCCACCACGCGGATCTCTCCGGGCTGCCGTTTGCTCCGGGGAGCTGGGCAGCCCTCTTCGCGTTTTCGCTATTCCTACCAGTCTCAATGTGGCTTCTGCAGTGTTCCTTGGTTGAAGAGTCCACTTAGTTTTGCTCCAAGTTGGTTTATCCAGATGATGGTTCTTAAAATTGAGTTATAATCCACTTTGGTTCTGGGAGTTGGAAGTTGGTACGTCTGCCTACTCCATCGCCATCTTCTCCCCCAAAGTATGATTTATTTCTTAAAGACAAACAGTTACTGTAATAAAACTTTACACAGCATGTTGACAGAAAACACCCATACCTACCTCTGCATATTCTTAATTGCATTCCCCGATTTTAATGTGGATGTGATGTCATGCTATTCCTCTTAATTCCCTTGAACAAAGTTGATGGAAGAGGATTAATCAGCTTTCAACACTAAATTCATTTTTTTTTTCTAAAATTAAGAGCATCAGAAAACACTAAGATGTGGAACAGCCTGAAATCAACTAATGGAGAAGGCAAAGCTGTGTGCAGTGGGGAAACTGAGGAAGGCAGGAGGCATGTGTCTGGCTCTGAGATGAAGCCAAAAGACAGTGAGTGGACCTCCCAGCCAGGTTCTGCCCAGTGGAGTTTCCATGGAGTTCCTCAGGAGCTCTCAGGAGACAGGAACTCTCAACTGCCACTCCTGCCTTCCCAGCTGTCCTCCACACCTGGACCCCAGAGAGCCCCAAGGCTTCTGGGAAATAAAAAGTGGCTCTTGCTAAATTGTTTAATACCTTGATATCTCAAACACTGTTTAAAAGTAATCCTGAATGACCACTGAAATGATTAGAGACAAACCTACTCATTGAACATGACGTTCCAACTTGAATGTGCTGGCTCAGCTGTAATCCTACCTAGGACTTTCATAGACACATTTGTATTTGAAGATCTAAAGAACTGCTCTCTAAGCATCAACCAACAAGTGGGAAACACAGGAGAACCCAGCCCAACCCTCTGTTTTATGAAAATAACAATAATGCACATTACTCTGTGAAAGGCATTTCTTGAAATGAAATGGTATAAAGGAACTAATGAGAGAAGAGATTTCTTTCCCTGGAGATACTTTTTTGCCTATTAGATAGAAAGGAAAATCTTAACTGATTTAAATACTCCTGTCAGCTCCAAAGCCTTTCTGACCAGCCTCAGGTTGAAGTTGTTTGGGCTTAACATAAGTAAATTCATGTGTCTGTTATGTTTTAGTAGTGTTTTCCTGATTAGAAAAATAAAATTTGTTCAAAGAAAAAGACTATTTGGAAAATAGAGAAAAAAATCACCTTATCACCATACATACAATGGCAAACACTATAAACATTTTGGTGTAGAATTTTTCTGACTTTTTTTTTTTGTACAGAGTTGTCTTGTTTTCCCTCAAAACACAAAATAATGGATCTCATTTTTTGAGATAAATTTCTTTTTTACCTACTCAGCAAAGCCTTACCCTACCCTGGTCAAAACAGTATTATTTTACAACGTGATAGTTTCAAAACGGCTTTAAAATATTCTAGATAAGAATGCGTTGTAGCCTGACCTGTGGTGGCGCAGTGGATAAAGCGTCGACCTGGGAACACTGAGGTCGCCAGTTCAAAACCCTGCACTGGTCTGGTCAAGGCACATATGGGAGTTGATGCATCCAGCTCCTCCCCCTTTCTCTCTCTCTCTCTGTGTCTCCTCTCTAAAATGAATAAATAAAAAGAAATTAAAAAAAAAAAAAAGAATGCGTTGTAGTTTAACCTATTCCCTATAGCTGGACATTTAGGTTGACCTCAAGTTTTATGTTTAAAATATTTACTACGACAAACATTTTTGAAACTATGAAAACATTTTAACATAAGGTAAATCCCCGTATCTAAAATTTCTGGTTAAAGTATGTACAGTTTCAAGAATTTTAAAACATTATACCCAATTTTTCTTCAGAAAGTTCATACAAATTTTACTCTTTATCAAAAATATATTCAGTGCCTGGTTTGTTTACATCATTGCCAAATTAAAGAGTATTTTTAAATCTTGCTCAAAATGATATAAGAAGATGAGCTAAACATCAATTGTTAAAAGTACTTTATTTCATTACTAGTGAGACTGGACATGTTTTCATGCTTGTTTGTGCTATTTTAAATTTATTACATGTGTGTTCATGTCTTCTGCCCATTTTAATGGGGGTCATCATTTATTCTTGTTGACTTGTAAACACATTTTAAACATTGAAAAGATAAATGTTTTGCCTGTCATAGTGTTGTAAATAATACCCCACATTTTGACATAGCTATGGTCCTTTAAATTTGGAAGTATGCGATTGTTCTTATTTGTAGAGCTCTCGATCTTTCCTTTGTTTTTCCGCTGTTAGCGCTATGCCTGTAAAGTTTCCTTCTCTAACACTACGGGTTGCATAAAGATTCAAATACAGTTTCTTATTTAATGTGACTTTTATTACAACTTTAATCTATTAGAATTTAATTTGAAGAATTTGATAGAATAAGGTTAAAATTTTTGAAGGCCTTGGTGTTTATATCCTTGGAGATACTAAAAGGCGGGAGGGCCACACAGATCCAAGATGGCGAAATGGTGGAAAGATCTGGGAGTTGTGTCCCCGCCTCCTGTCAGTTATCCCCGAGTGTGTGTGGCAGGCAACTTCCTTAACTGCTCTAAGTTTCAGTAACATCTGCAGAGTTTCTATGAGGATGAAAGAAAATAAAACTTTGAAAGAAAGGAGTACCAATATTATATAGAGGATTCATATTAGAGTATTTGGGATAGTGGAGCATGTAGGGTATAATATTCCATTATTCTTTTTCAAGTTTGATTCTAAGAAAAACCCCTAGTGGGGGAAGTGGAGGAAAATGGGAGATTTAGGATTAAGTAAAAGTGCACGTTTTGTTTTTTTTCTCTTCTACTTTCCTGTTTTGACTGCATCTTAAAAGATCTTTGGTGTGTTTCATTAGAGACGCTCTTCTGCCCTGGCGGTGAAGTGCTCAGTACATAGCACACTACATGGAAGAGCTGACGTTCTCTCGTCTTAGCTAGGGATCCGCTCTCTATTCCTTCTCCTGCTTGCACAGTTCCTTCGCAAATGGTGTGTGTGTGCGTGTTGTTTTTATCAATCACCTATCTCAGTGGTTCTTAACCTGGGTTCGGAGAAGCCTCTGCCGCGGAGGCCAGAATAAAGTAATACCGTAATTTGTTGTGAGTTCATGCACTTTGTTGGTTTTGTTCTTTGAGCAAGGTGATGTTCATGCACGGCTCATTTTGTGCACCAGTAAAAAAACATATACCTATGTCTTGAATTTGGAAAAAAAGAATATATTTTATTTATCACTAAAGAAGGGTTCGGTGAATGCGCATATGAAACTGGTGGGTTCCGTACCTCAAAAAAGGTTAAGAACCACTGGCCTATCTGCACCAAGAAATACAGGAGGTTTTAAAAATATGTATTTAACACTTAATATTTATGCAATTTAGTAGTATCAGAAAGGGCTTACCCTTGAGAAATTTGGTTCTTGTTAAAATGTCGGTAGGGTTAAATTCTGTCAGTTATAAGGTGATTTCTCCTTATGACACCAGAGCCAACAGGTTCAGTTGGTGTGTAACCAAAACCAGGTTCATTTGGTTGCTGCTTCAAAAGCCAATACTCGAGAGACAGGTCCCGGTGTCAGGAAAAATGCCTTATTCCAAAGCGGCAGCCTGAGAAATGGGGGACTCTCTTTCCAAAGACCATCTTAACATCTCTGGTCAAGCTGGCAAATGTCATAGGCTGAAACAGGGTGAGGGCCCACGTCCCGTGGGCCAGCAGGATGTGTAAGGTATCTTCCTGAAGGCCTTGATATGGTTCTTTATGGTCAGTATCCTTGAGTTGGTCGTCTGGTTTTCGTCCGCTGAATGCTTGTACTGGGCGGTGGGCATCAGCCGAGCCTTGAACTCAGGCTGCTTCTTAGTTGCACACAGGAGCTGGAACTGCTTCCTGTAAAGTAAACTTGAAAAACAAACAAAACTTTGAACATGTAAGCTCTAGTTTCAAGACAAATGATCACCTTAGAGTAACAAGCTGGATTTAACACCTATTTAAGATTAATATGGGCCCTGGATGGTTGGCTCAGTGGTAGAGCATCAGCCCAGTGTGTGGAAGTCCCAGGTCGATTCCCGGCCAGGGCACACAGGAGAAGCACTCATCTGCTTCTCTACGCCCTCCCTCTCTCCTTCCTCTCTATCTCTTTCTTCCCCTCCCGCAGCCAAGGCTCCATTGGAGCAAAGTTGGCCCAGGTGC
Source organism: Rhynchonycteris naso (assembly GCA_037038555.1). NCBI lineage: Eukaryota > Metazoa > Chordata > Mammalia > Chiroptera > Emballonuridae > Rhynchonycteris > Rhynchonycteris naso. The sequence continues at coordinate 145,968,086 of CM072999.1, read as the reverse complement.
TGAGGACGGCTGCATGGTCTCTTCCTCAGGCACTAGAATGGCAATGCCCCAGATGGGTAGAACATCGCCCCCTGGTGGGCATGCCCGGTGGATCCTGGTTGGGTGCATGTGGGAATCTGTCTGACTGCCTCCCCGCTTCTAACTTCGGAAAAATACAAAAAAAAAAAAGAAAAAAGATTAATATGGCTGACTTTATATAATAGAGTCTTTTATAAGTTTGCTTTGTACATTTTATTCAAATTCTCTTTTACAGTTACAATAGTATAAAGTTTTTATTTTCTGTTACAGGTGGATTATTTTAAGTAAATCAGGTTTATGTTGTGAAGATACTTATTACCCAATTGGTCATGATGGGTTTTTTTTTAAGTTACTTTTCTGTTATTGGAACAGCCCCCCCCCCCGCACCCCCCCCCCTCCCGTAATGGAGGGGATGTTACCATCAAGCCACTGGCACTAATGTTAGCTACTAATTTCAAAAGAAGCATTTTCATGTTTATTTCTAAAGAGATAAGCTATAGCCTGAAAAACAAATTCTGCAGGGAACTATTTTAAGTTTTACTTTACCAACAGGTGCTTCTAAAAGCAACAGACACTCTGAAAAGTACACCTGACTGGAGAAGGGGAGACATCTGGTGGACACCAGGTGGAAAAATGCAAAAGTCACTAGATACCAGGACCTAGAGAGTATCTATTTTAAGTCTTCATAAGACAATAATGAATAAATAAAAACTGACAGAAGGAAGTCATGTTAAAAATCTTAATGCTTACTGCTTTGCCTTCGTTAACAACAGTTAAAAATATTTTGAGTTAGTCTGAATATTTTAAAATTTAGATATGTGGGTTTTTTTTTCTCTAGCTAGCAAGCCCCTCTAAATCTTCAATATACCATGTTTAGCCCTGGTGCAGGTATTAATATATTTTGAGGGGTAATAAAAAGAATTATGAGTTATCCAAGGATATGAGAGAAAAATGTTATCACAATCTATTGTTTGAAGTTTGTTGGTTTCAAATTTGGGATGAAAACAACAAGTTAAAGTTTTAGACTTCTCATTTATCTCTATAATTTTGGATTATTTTTCTATAGACTTTTTGATATCTTTTATTGTGTTTCTTTTGAAGGTGATTTATTAAATGTGATGTCTATGATTTTGGGCTATTTTTATCATTAGGAAATTTTGAAGCAGCAAATTGACATAATTCCTTTTCATTCATTCCCCAGAGTATTCTCACATAGAATTTTTTCTTGAAAATTTTGTACTCTAACTTAAATAGTTAAATATTAAAGAATAGCATTATAATTAATAGATAATGCATATACACTGTTGTACAATAGTATAGATTACTATTATGCTGTATATACATATTTTAGATTAATGTTCTTATAAGAGAGATTCTGATGCACAGTGGTCCACATGTGCAGACGGACGGCCATAAGAAGAGGCACAAAAGACAACTATCGGCAAGACAAGGAGGGAAGGGTCAGATTCCTGCTGACACCTTGACCTTAGACTCCCAGCCTCCAGAACTGTGAGACAAAAACTATTTGTTGTTTAAGCCACCTGGTCTGTGGTGCAAACTAATATGGGCATTTACTGAACATGTTGGTCCATTCATTCTTTTAGCCAGTGTCAACTGGGAACTCACCATCTGCCACATTCTCTGCTGCACACAGAAGGCACAACAGTAACAGGAAAGCGGGGACCCTGCCTTCAAGGGCCAGAAAGAATAGTGAGAAAGACAGAAAATAGTCAAATAAGCAAAACATAAACAAAACTAAAATATGTTTAAGTTGTTATAAGTGCTATGAAGGAATCAAACAGCTTATAAAAATAGAAGATAAAAGGTATGTACGTAGAGGATTTTATATGCGTGGAACTTCAGGAAAGACCTCCATGAGAAGGAGATACTAAAGCCAAGCCCCAAAGGATGCGAAGGTCCCATCTGAGTGAAGACAGGGGTTACCGGTAAAATCATACCAGGAAGAGGGAGCTGCCTGCTAAGGCTGTAGCGTAGGAGATAAAACTTGGCAACTTTGAGCACTGAAAAAGGCCACTGTGGCACATTCGAATGATGATGTTGAATTAAGCAAGGCTAAGTTCCAGAGGAGTTTTCAGCCAGGTAAATGTGCCAATATTCTGACTCCCTATTCATTAATCTGTTCGACTCAGCTGAAGGCAAGGAGACTCACATCTCCTCCTTGCTTTACTAATTATTTTGTCCCATGTAGACAGATGCCACCGAGGGGAAAAACAAGGCCAAAAGCCAAGGTGACCCCACATATTTGACTCTATATTGTTAAAATAATAACTGCCATTTGGGTTAGTAGATAAATTTTATAAAACAAAAGAGAAGTTTTAGTCTATAAAAAATATTTATTTTTTTCCTTTGCTTTATACCTCCCTAGTCATATGCATCAACTTTACTGATTAGAGTTAACCATTCAAAAATATGAATAAACACATTGTCTTTCATGAGTTAGCTCATTCAACAATAGATCATGATAGTCTATTGATAGAAAATTATCACTCCCTTTACTGCCACTATTATTTGATTACCCAAAGATAACACTGTACAGCTAAAATAGTGTGGGTTTGTCCTTTCCTTAAATGTGCCAGTAACTTACCATTTTTAAAGCAGCCATTACAATGATTTTCTTAACAACCATGTCCAACCTCCGATTAGCCTCAGCTCTGCTGTAACAAACTGTTCAGTAGCTACCTATGTAATTATCCCTATAGACTTCTCATAGTTTTGTGCACAATGTGTGGCCTAAACATTTCTTTATGGAATGCCATGAGTCTAGGACACCTAACATAAAAGCCACCGAGGATATCATTTAAACAGCTTTATGTCACTGGAAAGGACAATCTCCATTTTAGAAATAGACCCTGGGCTTTTTGCTCTTAATCTTAGCCACTGACAGGGATAGCTTGAAAAACCATGCAGCAGGTTGCTGGGAAAGTTTAGAATCTACAGAAGGTCTGGCGCAGCACCCTGATCGATTGGTGTGTTGACTGCCTCAGGGTTATTCCATGGCAGCTGGTCCTGAAATCAACACATGCAAAGAGAAACACTATGTTGGCCTCTGCAAATTGTTTCTTGGTTGTTTCACTCTGGTGATAGCTTACTCGTGGGTTTCAGAGCTACACAGACTCCATTCAACAATTCCAAGTTGTGACCCTACAGGAGAAGCATTCTGGGCTTCACTTATTTTTAATCCCATTGTGTGCAGAGAACTAACTGCTTTACTGAAGTAAGTTAAGGTTGTTTTGGGTTGTTTTTTTTTCTGAGTTGTCAGAAAATCCAGGATTCTACATCAAAAATAAGTGAGATCATATGATGTGCTTTATATGAAATGTTTAGCCCTATGCCAGGCACACAATGAGCATGTGTTCAATGGCAGCTGCTGTTGTCATCATTATTATCAGCTCTTCCAAACCTTTGTTAGAGACTGATGGCTTGAACTTCAAACTTACATCAATCAATCAAATTAACAGATATTTACTGAGAGCAGAACATGACTAATTGTTGATTCAGTGGATAGCCAGTAACTTGGAGAGGGACAGTTCACAAGATAGATGATAAGATTTCATGCACACACACACGCCACATGCATGCACACATTTAAACCAGGATTCAAAGGATAATTAGATTTTCCACCTGCAGCAAATGTGTCCCCTTTATATCCCTCCTTTAAATGACTCTTTATTGTAAAAAATGACAAACTTGCAAGAAAAGGAAAAAGTAACACCTATTTATTCTTGACCTGGATTTCCCTCATCTCATCATTTTACTCCATTTGCTGTATCTTCAGACTTTTTTTGGCTGAACCCTTTGAAAAGAAAATGTACAAAGCCTGACACTTCACCCTGGATGTTTCAGCATGCTCCCTGCAAAAGATAGTCACAATTATTTTACCCAAGAACTTAAGAAAATACTGCCATACTATAATCCATCTTCAAATTTTCCCAGTTGTCACAAAACTAGTTTTCGTAGCACTTAGCTTTGGCCCAGGAAGCAATCAACAAACAATCATTTGGTTGTTAGCGGAATTGTATCTCCAATCCCATTCGATTCCCATGAAGGGAGAGGCTCTTGATATCATTTTCTCCACATGAAGGATAAGCACTTCATCAAGCTTTAAATTAACCATTTTGAGTAGGAAACAAATCTTCATAATTAAATTCCCATTTGATAGAATTTTCTAGAAAAATTAGGCAGAATATTAAAACAATTACTCTTATAGTTCATTTTTTAAAAGAAAAATATTTCACGCTAATTTTCTGATAATTGGAGGGATATAGAGGAAAGGGGTGGGCAACCGACTGCTTTCCCTTTAATTACCTGCATAATTGCTTTCATTCTCCAAGATAAGTTGGCACTGACTTAGCCTTACATTGGGAATACAGGTGGCCCATAGGTAAATATTGTTTTTGTACATTCAGTGGTTAATTTGGAATTGTTAGAAACATAAACACCTATTTCTTTGCTCTGTGTACATTTTTGATTGTAGCACATAGCTCACATCTCTTCGGAAATAATTAGATTAAGTAATAAGGCTTTGCAGCTGCTGAGTTATTAGCCAAATGCTCACCAAATGGGATCTCTCATTAGGAGTTGTGAACAGGTAATCTTTTTTGATAAATGAACTTATAATTTTTATATTCATTTATGTATTATACGGATACCTTCTTTTATATTGATTTGTAATGTCCTGGAACATAAGACGCTATATTTGATTTCCCCTTTTAAAGAATATAAAATCATTACCGACACTACAGTAAGCTCATTTTCAGTGGCATAAGGATCCATTAGGAATTAGACCCTCTGGATAGTGATGCTTTACGCATTAAGAATCAAATATTATTTTCCAATTTTAGCTTCAAAGGAAAGCCACATCTTCTCATAAATGGTCTGTTATCTTCACAATAATGCAAGTTCAAATGATAATTGTTATTCACATAAAAATAGTTCTCCTGTCCTTATTTAATCAAAACTGCTGAAAAGAAGTTAAAATTAAACTACAAATAAAAAGCAGATGAAAGTGTTTGGATTTTCACTGCATCTGAGTTAGACTGTTTTCAGATCTAAGCTGCTCTTTGATAGCAATTTAAGACCTTTAGTAGGGTGTGTTCGTTTTCTTGATGGAGTGAGAGAATTTCAGTATCTTCTCTTATTGAAAGTAGGAAAAGCTTACCTTGTTTCCAGCATTGAATAAATACACCTGAAGCATCTCTATTTTTTTTCTTTATTAAAAGACAGTGTGGAAATTGGAACCCTTTTACTCTGCTAGTGGAAACGTAAAATGATGCAGATACTCTGGAAAACAGTCTGAAAATTTCTCAAAAGGTTAAATAAACAGTTATCATATGATGCGAAATTTTATTCATAGGAATATACCCAAGAATAAACACCTGCATACATATTTCCAAGCAGCATTATTTCTAATAGCCCCAAATGGAAACAACTCAAATGTCCATCAACTGATGAATGGAAAAATAAAATTTGAAGTCGCTATGCGATGAATGTTACTTGACGATGAATGTTATTTGACGATAAAGAGAAGTGAAGTCATGCTCCATCATAGATTGACCATGAAAGTGTTATGCTAAGTAAAAGCCACTCTAAAAGAATCATAGTTTATGATGTTATTTATATTAAATGTCTTGAATAAGCACTTATAAAAAGACAGAAAGGAGATGAATTGTTCCTTTGGGCTGGTAGGGTTGGGAGCGAAAAGGGTAGTGACTACTACTGAATACAGGGTTTCTTTTTAGGGTGGCACCTGCCACCAGGAGGTATCCCCCAGAGAAACTACAACATCCCACATCCAATTTTTGCAGTATTTTTCTTTGCTGGGCAACAATCCCTTTGGCCTCCCCTCTTTCCCAATCTTACCACTTCCTCTCTCTTTATGCCCAACAGTTAAAGAATGAGATCCCAATGAAGAGAAAGGGGGGATGGAAGAGCAAATGATAGCCCCCTCTTCTCCAGGTTCAAGGTGGAGCTGGAGAGAAGTAAAAAGATGACAATCAAACTGTTAAAGAGAAAGTCACAGGCCCAATATTGTGTCACTGATGCAAAAAGCTCATGATACCAAACCTAGACTTAATACAGTACATGATCTAATAGTGGTTTCAACTTCTCCCAGAAATGTAATCTTAATCAACTGGTCTGGAATTTTTGGTCAAGCATTGGTAAAGTAATCTGTTACACGGTTCCTCTCTATCGATCTGCCCATCACCACCTAAGAAGAGGCAATCTGCATGATGAAAACCTTTGCTGTTTCCTTTCTCCACAAAAGAAGATGTCCTGGTTGAAAATTAATCTTTTCCTCTTCCTCTTCTTCACCTTCTCCTTCTCCTACCTCTTCCTCTTCCTCTTCTCCTTATTTTTTATTTTTTTTGTTAATAGCTCCCACGCCCCCTTCTTGCTATAAAAGCTTTCCATTGTGTACCACCCCTAGTATACCCTTTTAGTTGCTAAGGTGGGATGCTGCTCAATTCAGGAATTGAATAAAGCCAATTCTTTCTTCAAATTCTGTTGGATACATTCTGACTTTTTAACAGAACTCATTGGAAAGAACAATTTCTATAATGACTGAAAGAAGGTATGCTTATCTTGTAGCAGATCCTTTTCTAATTGCTTTGCCTGTGTCAATTCATTCAAATCATAACAGCTCTATGAGGTAAATACCATTTCTATCACAAATTTATGGGTAAGGGAATAGACCAGTGGTTCTTAACCTGGGTTCTATCGAATCCTAGGGGTTCGATGAGTCGGTCTCAGGGGTTTGGAGAAGACTCTGCCACGGAGGCCAGAATAAAGTAATACCGTAATTTGTTGTGAGTTCATGCACTTTGTTGGTTTTGTTCTTTGAGCAAGGTGATGTTCATGCACGGTTCATTTTGTGCACCAGTAAAAAATATATACCTATGTCTTGAATTTGGAAAAAATGATTATATTTTATTTATCACTAAAGAAGGGTTCGGTACCTCAGAAAAGGTTAAGAACTACCGGAATAGACTGATCTGGGCTGGAAATATACATATGTAAATAAATGATAATATATGTAAATACATGCAGTAAAATTTTTTAAGAATGTTAACCAAAATATTAACAGCAACTATCACTGGTAGGTGGGATTATCAATAATTGTGATGTCCTTCTTTGTAATTTTAAATGCTTTCTCTCAAATTTCTACTATAAATAAATATATATTTATATAGTAATAGAAAAATGTGTTAAATATTAAAGAGGCATAACTTAAAGTAAATTTCAAACAGAACATTTACCCCACAATTGTTCTTTTTTCTGTTTGCAATGAAAATGAGAGAATTTAATGGAAGTTACCACAGTCTTAGGAATTTTATTTAAAACTAATAAAGCTGATACAGAGAGAAGCAGAGAAAGATATAGTGATTACCAGTAAATTCCACGTGGGAAGAGCCATGTTTGCTGGTTCACCACTATGTCCGCAGCAATCAGCCCAGTGCCCAGTGACAACAAATTACCACAGAACCACGTGGCCTTGGTGTCTTCATGGCCTCAGAGGCTCAGTTGTAAAGGTGATCTGCAGTGGCCAGGACACTGAGTGGGTGGCAGTAAATGGCGGAAATGGCAGAAGTGCCTCTAGTTCCCAGCAGAGATGGGGTGAACTTAAAGAAACAAAGGCACTTAGAGCAGGGTGGTTACTGTACCAGTGATAGGCCTTTAGAATCCTCATAAATGCTTTAGGAGGAGCCCTCATTTCAGGGAGCTAAGACCTTGTAAGAACAACTGGGAGCAAAGTGAAGTGTATCAAAGTTATTGTTAGCCATTATCCCATCTCTATACAACAAAACAGGGGCAAGGCAGTTAACTGTATGCCATTTAAGCCAACAGTGCTTGACTAGGCATTTTGTGGCTTAATATATATCAACACCGCCATGAGGGTGGAATTCTATAGGATGACACATATCTTCAACTTTGCATATTTCCCTAAACCTTTGAGCTTTCATCTAAAGTGTTGGCTTTGTATAGATTTGTTATAATATTTCTAATTTTGTGAACTGAGTCACAACTCAGTTACAACTGAGTTACACTCCAAATTTCTTGGGGAAAGGTTAGTCTAAATAATAGGTTATCTTAAAGAATGGAAATCATTTTTATATTTAGTCACTGGCCCTTGGGAGTAATAATAATATTATTCATTCAAATTATACATATATAAATTGTTGCTCCCGGAATTCCTTTTATTAGTCTCTGGTTACTGTTGTTTAGTGAAGTCTGTTTCCTCAAACACTGAGAAAATAGAAACTTTGTTTGGATAGTGAAATCTGGGTGGAATTCAAATCAGCGTAATTTAATCTTAAAAAATCACAGGTTTTACCATTTGTGTTGAGCGGCTAACATCTCACTACTGCCCTGTACAGTAGTTCTCCCTTATCGGTCTTACTTACCTGTTTCAGTTGCCCATGGTCAACCATGGTCTGAAAATACTAAAAGGAAATTTCCAGACATAAACAAATCATACGTCTCAAATTGTGTGCCCTTCTGAGTAGCGTGATGTACTCTCGCGAGGCCAGGGATGGGACTCATCCCTTGGGTGTTGTCTCCAGACTGTCGCAATCTTGGTTATCAGATTAAAGTCATCCTACAGCAGTGCTTGTGTTCAAGGAATCGTTATCTTACTAATGGCCACAAAGGACAAAAGTAGTGATGGTGGCAATTCAGATATGCCAGAGAGACTCCATCAAGTGTTTCCTTTAAGTGAACAGGTAAAAGTTCTCAATTTAAGAGTGAAAAAAACCCATATGCTGAGGTTGCTAAGATCTATGGTAATAACAAATCTATCTGTGAAATTATGAAGCAGGAAAAAGAACTTTATGCTAGTTTTGCTGTCAAACCTCAGCCTGCAAGTGAACCTCATTACATAGGCATTGTATCATCTCACATCATCACAAGAAGGGTGAGTACGTGACAGGAAGATATTTTGAAGGAGAGACCATATTCATATAACTTTTATAGTAGTATATTGTTCTATTTTATTAGTAGTTAATGTTATTAACTTCATACTGTGTCTAATTTATGTTAAATTTGATCATAGGTATACATTGGTATAGAAAAAAACCATTATATATATATTCAGTACTCTCCACAGTCTCAGGCATCCACGGGTGTCTTGAAGCATATCTCCCGTGGATAAAGGAGGGCCTATTGTATATATGAAATGACCGTTATGCGTTATGTTTCTTGAGTAAATAGCTCCCAGTTGTACATTAAATATAACTTTACATGCAGTTTAGGAACTTTGAGACTCAGTCTGTCTGAAATAACTGTTCATCAATCAGTTGGGTTCTTGGTTTACTTTCTTGACCTTATTATGTCGTTGTTAGAAAAATTTTGGCAGTTGTTTAGTGCCATCTAGTGGTCAATTTATTGTGAACAAAAACTCAAAATACCTTAACAAAAAGGCTTGTTGCATTATATTATTTTTTGTAAATGCACACAGTCTACTATCACAGGGAGGGGAAGAGTGTCCTCGATTTCACATGTATACATAATCTCACTCTCTGTAATAGGTTGAAAACAATAATATTCATTCTGTAAGTGAAGGAAAATTATAACTTGATTTATTGGAGAAAGCACCAAAATAATCACTTCAATATCAGAAACTATCAGTAGCTGTAGCAATCACATGTTGGTGTTAGAAGTGAGGAGTCAGTCAATGGTCTTAGCTGTAATTGTTTACATTACTATATTTTATAGATTTTCATGTAGATATGAGAGGCAGTATATATAACACGATGGAAAAACGGCAGAAATGGTGGACTCTGAAGCCAAACAGCCTTGGTGTGAATGAATCTCTGCTCTAATTACCATGTGTAATCTTAGGCAAATTACTTTAACTTCTCTGTGCCTCTGTTTTCTCAACTTTAAAATGGCAATAATCTCAGAGGTTATTTTAATCATCTTATATTTAAGTAACTCAAAGAGTCAAAAAACACTCATAATTTCTCATCAACACCAGAGATGAAGAAAAATGAATTCATACACACTTAAGATATAAAACTAATGCATGGAAATAATTATTTTTTTCTGTTAAGGAAGTAGCAAATGTCACAAAGTTATGTCAATAGCTTCTATTTACCTTAACTAATGTAAGACAGCCTAAAAGTGTGTAAATGTCAAACCCAGATTTAACATTAGGATGATATTCTTAACTAAAGACTTTATCTGAACTTCACCAGTTTCTCCATGGATGCCTTTTTTGTTTAAGATGGCAGGATAGATGAGAGATGTTTGGAAACTCTCTGAGCTACTTTTGCAACTTTTCAATAAGTCTAAAATTAGTTCAGAACAAAAATTCACTTTAAGTACAAAAAAGGACTAAACACTTAGAAGAGTAAAAATGTTTTTATTTTTCCCTTTGAAAAAATTGCTGAGTGAATGTGATGACTTGGAATAAAATGAAATAAAAGGAGACTTTACAAATAAAATTTTTGTAGAGAAACTATGAAGCCAGTCTGCCCCTAAACACTTACTTAGGGTTTACCACATACTTGGTAATAGAGCAGTCTCGGAACAGTGAGTGACAGGTAAGAAAAGCTCGATCACATTAGTTTAAATTTTTAAACCAACTTCTGTTGCTAGCCTCATCCAGTCCCTCCAGCCCACCTTACTTTTAGTCTAAATTCTTTTCATCGTATTTAGTTGGTCTCTTCTATCTCTAGCTCAGACCATCTTTACAACACACTTTTTGATCGACTCTCTAGGATACAGCTTTCTTATGTCTTTAGAGCAGGGGTGCTCTAATATTCTCACGGTTTGTGCATTTTTTACTCTGTGGCCCATAGACAGATCACCTGGAGTGCCTTTTTATTATGCTGATTCTTGGGTGGCATCTCAGACCTGCAGAGACAGAATCTCTGGATGTTGGTCTCTGGAATCTGCATTCTGTAAAGCCCCTGAGGTTGAAGACCCTCTTACTTTCTGTTTTGTGGGCCTTAGTGCCCATTGTCCTCAATCAAGTTAGAGAGCTAGTCTTAGAATGCCTTTGTGTGTGTGTGTGTGTGTGTGTGTGTATTATTGAGCATATCCTATGCTCAAAACATTTTATTTCCACCATAAATGTAATAACTTTCTCACTCATTTCTTTCTGATTTTTGACTGCAGAAACATGAAGGGTGGGGGAAGCAAGGGACCCCAGTAGTGGTGTGCTTGCATTTCTCAAAGATCAAGGGCTATAAGGACTTAGAATAAAATTTTATTTATCTTATTTGAGGCAAATAAAATAATAAGACATTTCTTGTTCACCTGAGTATATATTTGCAAAATGATGCCCATTTTGTGGGTACCGTGTGCCACAACATAGAGGTTGTAGGTATTTACCTTATTTTTCGCCCCATAAGATGCACTTTTCCCCCCCAAACTGGAGGGGGAAATGCCCGTGCATCTTATGGAGCTAATGTTCATTATTTTGGCTGCTGCGGATTCCTGGACAACTAGAAGAGTATTTGAACATTAAAGTCTCTTTTCATTTGTTAATAACAATGCTAATAGTTGTTAATATTGCTGTTGAGTTTATATTGTTGAAATATTATTGTGGTATATTTTATTAAATATTTTAACACACTACTTGGTTCAGAATATTTTTTTCTTATTTTGTTCCTTAAAACCCTAGGTGCGTCTTATGGAGCTAAAAAAACAGTATGTTGAAAATAGTGTTATTTTCACTGAAATCAACTTTGGTATCAATATCAGAGAGATAAACAGCTGGATCCTCCATCCGAGCCATCAGTACAGGCTGAGGGAACAAACACAAGCAGCAGCAGGGAACTTGTGCTCCCTGAGAATGACAACCATAGTTGCAGGGAATCCCAGGTGACAAAAAGAATTCAACAAACAACAGATAATGAAGCAGGGCTGAGCGAGGCATCCCTGTAGCCTCCAGGGAGGGCAGACACCAGGGGTCAGCCACAAACGTCTGCTTCAGATCAGCATGAATAAGGGCCCCGGGAATGGGAGGGAAGGCAAAGACATGAGTTTTTCCTGTTTTTCACCTTTAAGCCTCCTAGGAGTCAGTCTTTAGGAAGGTTAGCTACAACATCTACAGGATTCAGTCAAGGTGGAAACAGGAAAATCAAAAGCAATGAATGACCTAGCATGGCTCCTGGCAGGTATTAAAAATCCACAGCTCAGGGAGAGAAGGAATAGGACTGGAATTAGTTCCCTTCCATATTCATTACCAGTCACCTGATAGAACCTTGTCTTTTAAAAATATTACTTTAAAAAATAATAACATCAAATGTTTTGTTTTTAATAGTGTTGATAAAAAGTTTGGTGATATGTATTTTTTCACAAAAATATTCGCTTAGGCTGGTTAGAGAAAACCCTATTTTTTCTCCTTCCCCTGGAAGAGATCATATAATTTTATGCTCTGTAGGAAACTCAGGTTTCAAAGAGATTATTTTGCCTGGTTCCAAGAGCATCACTTTGTATTTGTCTACGCAGTGGTTAGGCTATCATGCCCTACCCACTCATGCGTAGTCCACCTTAACTGGCTAAAATGTTGAGAGGGGTCACGAATTAGATCCCACTGGTGGTTAGTCTAGGAAGAAGTAGCGTTTGCTTCTCGGTCGAATATTTTCACTGCCCAGGCTTGGCATCTGGAGGCCTAAGACAAGAACATTTATTTCACAGTAGTGGGCACTTTAACTTTCAAAGCTGTATTTTACTCATGTTGGTTTGTCATTGGATAAGCCCCCTGTATCACTTGAAATCATTCTTGCAGAAAAGAAAAATATAACCTTGGCAGAGTGTAGACGAATACATTATTGCTTTTAAAGACGTATCTCAGTAACTCCTATGCGGAGCTTTTCCTGATTCTTGCAGCCAAATGTGGTCAGCCCTTCCTCAATATGTCTCTGCAAATCTATCTGCATTTATGTCACTTACCACATTCTAGTTATATTATACTACATTATTATTACTTTTTAGTAAAACATAGTGCTTAAACCTGATCGAAAACTTGGGCTCTGAGCGTACAGAAACCTGGGTTTGAATCTTTGCTCTGACACGTACAGGTCATGTGACTTCAGACATGTTTCCTGACTCCTGTCTGTTAATCTGTAGAAGGGTGTAAAGGAGAGTGTGTGGTGTTTAGGGCAGCTGTCAACATTAAGGGAGAATTAAGCATGTAGCACTGAATAGTTTCCCAATGGATATTGCCTTTTATCATTATCTCTCTAATTAATCTATGAGCTTCTTTTACGAGCAAAACTCATGTTTTACTCAATGGTATACTAGTCTAGTAGCCCAAGGCATAGTGTCTTATGCAAAACAGGTGCTCAGAAATAATCTTCTTGATTGGATAAGAGAATGTTGAAGCCTTGAGATTATGAAATACGAAAAGAAGATAGAAAGAGAAACTTGTGAAGGAGCCTTATAAAAATTTGCCTCACATTGGTTATAGTCTAGGAGCACTATAGACATTATTACTTCATGTAATCCAAACAACCCTGAAGTAAAGATATTATTAATTTATCTATTACCTTTCAAGAGGACATTAAGGCTTATGGACTTAACTTATCTGAGTCATGCAGGCAGCATGGGGTGGAATTGGGCTTCAAGCAAATCCTCGTTCCATGGCCCTCTCTACCTGGGCAGCCTCTGCCATCCATATTTGTTGTCTTGTTCTGTCCTGGGAAAGGCTGTGTTGCTAGTGCACAGCCTCTGTTCTCACTTTTTTGAGACTTTAGCATCAGCCTGAGCGAGTCTATGTTATGTACTGTGTAACGTAGTCAGTCAGATTACTGAAAGTCTAATTTATATGACTGCACGCTTAATCCAATCAATCGTGTGCTAATCGGCCATTGCAGTGGCCGACAGCACAGGACCCAGAATGCTTTGGGAGATTCATTGGTCACACGCGGGGCTGCTATGGTGGGTCATACAACCAAGACCATCTGAGAAAGTAGGAGAGAATAACATCTTTTACATTTTCCATTTATTCCTACACTGTCCTTTTTTTTTTTTAGCTTTTACTGATTTTCTATTCTGACATAAGAAGCTCTTCCCTCCACCCCAAGCTTTATTGAGATATAATTGACAAAGATGGAATAAAATATGCTGACTTTGTTATGTCATCTCTCCTCACTAAAAATTAGACACACAATTATATTTATATTTCTGTAGAGATACTGTATATCACATGTTAAAACTTAGAAGCTATCAAGATAAATATTAGTAAATAACACTGCATGAAAGTCCTTAAATTTTGATACAGAAAAGATACAATAAACTAAAGTGAACAACAAACTGGAAAAAATATTTTCAACATATGGTAAAAATTCAAAAATATTCTTCACATATATTGAGTACTTACAAGTTAATATGTTACATATACACACACAAAAAGAGAGGCAAAGGACATGGATGTGCTTGTCACAGAAGAAAAATAATAATGAATATAAACAGAGGGGAAGACACTTGACCTCACTGATAATACAAAGAAATGACAGGAAAAGTGAGATAGTCTATTAGTAGGTTTAGGAAATTGTTTCTGAAAATTAATATTTTTTAGAAGAGTTGCATGTACTTGATATAAGTGGATCACTATGAAAACAAACCTGGGTTTCTAAAGAAAAGCACATTTAAAATATATATTAAAATATAAAACATCTGAGAACTCGGCTACTATTTTTGTACTTTGAACATGGGGATATTAGACCTTCTCCCTTCCCTTCATACTTCCTACCTTTTAACTACTCTGGGAGATCTGGGTGGCCACCAGCCTTAGTAAACACGTGGCCAAAGCCCACACAGGTTCTGGAAAGAAAATTTATATTTGGGGTATTCAGGAAGGAAACATCTCTCCCTTTGAGTCTTTTGAAAAAAAAGATGAGTAAATACTTTAAATAAAGACATATAAATCAATGGAATGTGCTGATAATGACAGTGGTTCCAATGACAGTTTGCTACTTAGTAGCTGAGTACTCGGGGCAAGTGCCTTGTTCCCTCTAAGTTTCGGTTTCTTGATTCCTTCATACATTCTTTTAATCAAGAAATACGTACACCATTATCAGCTGCACAAGGTCTATGCTCATGTCTATTTTGATGGCTCATGTCTATGCAATGCAATGGTTGAATCATCAGCAGTCTAGACTTGTTGAGTGACTCTCTAAGACAATGGGGTGAATGGATCATGCCATTGTGCCAGGAAGAGAAGATTGTCCATCTACTTGCTGGATTTAAAAAAGACCTTGTCAGTGGCAACAGATAATAAGAGAGGGAGGCCCAGCCTGACCAGGCAGTGGTGCAGTGGATAGAGCATCGGACTGGGATGTGGAAGACCCAGGTTCGAAACCCTGAGGTCGCCAGCTTGAGCATGGGCTCATCTGGTTTGAGCAAGGCTCACCAGCTTGAGCCTAAGGTTGCTAGCTCGAGGAAGAGGTCACTTGGTCTGCTGTAGCCCCCCCAGTCAGGCACATATGAGAAATCAATCAATGAACAACTAAGGAACCACAACAAAGAATTGATGTTTCTCATCTCTCTTCCTTCCTATCTGTCTGTCTCTATCTGTCCCTCTCTCTGACTCTCCCTGTCTCTGCCACAAAAAAAAAAAAAAAAAAAAAAAAAAATGAAGGAATGGAGGCCCATGGCTTTAAGAAATGGGGAAACAGCCTCCACAGGAAAACCAAACCCACTGATTATTCTGTGGGTCAAAAAACCCTCTCTTCTCAAAGGGGAAATTAGGAAAAAGCTAATAATTGGGTAACAACAGAATGCATTTAAAGAGATTTAGTAGACATATCTGTATTACAAAAGAAATATATCCTAAATGCAATTATTTTAGGGAAAAATAGTAGCGAAAGAGTGTTATGGTATGTTTTCATGTTTCTGCTGTGTGTAGATATGCACATTTGTATATGCATATAAACACCAAAAGTGTATGTAGCAAACTGGGCAGTGGTTTGCTCTGGGAAATGATGCAATAATAAGGCATTTGAAATTTTCCAATGAGCTATACTGCTTTCAGCAAAAACAATAAGAATCCTACCTCATAGCTAACTTATGCCAAGTGATCCATCCTGAAATAGATTTTAATAAAACAAAGGAAACGTGCCTTTTCCTTTATGTACCTCTGTATTTCCTTTTGCAAATCAATATCAATATTATTCTCTTCTATATTAATGGAGATATATTTTATATGAAATTTTCTCAACAGTTAATGTTCCTGTCTTTGGCTCTAACATGAAGGTGCACTTTTTCCCATGTAGGAAAGTGAGAGAGGACAGCCCTGGGGGTAAATCAAATTCTTTCTGTCAAATATCTGGTTCTAGCATGACTGAAGATCTGCAAATAACCTCATATGTTCCTAATTTATTCTATAATTGAATCAAAATTCAATCAAATATCACACAGCTCAGCCGGGGCCATCATTGTTCTCCACAATTGTATTTGAGGTCAAACATTCTGTATAGTGAAGTTTATAGCAGCCAGGTCTCCAAAGGTGTCCATAAAGTATAAAAGCACTTCTCAACAGTTGAAACATTCTAGAAAAGTAAAAGTCATGAAGCAGGGACATGAAAGCCACCGGCCCTTTCTGTCTAAGGAATCAACCTCTTCTAGGGTGAAGCCCAATAGACCCAAAGACTTGCCTCTGGTCCTTTCTCTTAAAAGTACACCTTAGGTTCTCAGTTTCTGATGTCAGCCTAAGAATAGCTCCCAAATGAGTATTTCTAATCATTATCTATTTTCCTAAGTGTTGCCTACTTCAGAGCTCTAGGACATAATCTACGAAAGGCTAAAATGGCATATATTTTCAACAGGGTCATACAGTATTTGCAAATTGCCCTGTTTGTGCCTCCACCGCTAACCCCCACCTCCAGGCTGAATTTCACAGGGCTGGCTCCTTGCCATCTTGGTTGTCAGAAGCCCTATAAAAAACCAGTGGGGTGCATGTGCTGAGAAGATTGGACTGGGAGCATATCAGTCCCTCCAGATTTTGAATGACTTGTTCCAGGTTATTGGGACAATATAATTGTCTGTGCAGTGTATATGCAGCGCTCATATGCAATCCTGAATAGTGCTGGTTAGGTACAATTCAATAATAATCTCTTAAAATTGAGATCAGAAGAAAAGAAACCAACCAGTAGATGTCTCTGTGGTGCTTCCAGTTCAGTCATGTTTTTGCGTATTTGGCCACGAATGTCTGTGGGTTCAGAGAAGCAATAAAAAGATTTGCACCTTTTATTTTGGGCAAGTGCACGGAAGACCCAAAGTGCCCTCGAAATATACCAGAACTCTTCAACAATAGTTTTCTATAACTATCTGAAAATATACCTAGCCATTAATGTCTTCATATCTGGTCTCAATCTTAAGAACAAACCAAAAAGGGTGCTTCGCTTGTAAAGATAGTCAGTTATGAAATGTTGAACAATTTTTTTGCCACATGGTCACATTAGTAATTTTGGTAGAGTGTATTCAGGTGAAAGACATTTGACCCAAGAAAAATTTTATTATTTCATACTCAACTCATGAAAGGGATCCACTGACAGTAGAGGTAACACTCAGAGAGGTTCCAGAGAGGTTCTGGGGCCACACAGATATCATGCTTCCAGTCTGCTTTACCTTTCTGTTATTCTCCTGTGGCCTCAGTGCTGGGCCCTGGGACTGGAGTGTGGGAACATTTCTGCGGAGCTGGTGACCCACCCCTGGGAAAAATCACACAATGCTCAGGAGTCCCTTCCAACCCTCTTTAGCACTTCAGGATTAATAATTTAGAGGTTTCACTAATACTAAAGCAATCATCCTGAATCCGTTTTGTAAACAGAATATTTGAAGAGCCATTATTATAAAATGGGACTCGCCTGCTCTCTAATAATGACAGTAAAGTAAGAAGATGCTCAACTTTCCTTAAACAATGGGTATATTTCTGCAAAATATAGAACCTATTTTCTTTTTCTTGTGAGTTTACTATGGAAAAAACTGTATATGTCATATATATTATAAAATTTAGTTACAGAATTCCTGAAATGACTCTCTTATTAGGTTCATAGTCCTTTTATTTATAGAGTCCTGCACGTTATAATTCCCATAATATGTCTTTTCTGTAGGTGTAAACTTTTTAATCATTTATTTAAATTAAAATTTCTATTGGGACACATATAGATTCACAAGTAGTTGTAAAAAATGATATAGAGAGGTCAGTGTACACTTTACACAGATTTTTCCAATAAGCCCTTTGTGGAACTATAGTGTAAAGTAAGATATTGATATTGACACAACCCACCAATCTTATTCAAGGACCATTTCTAAAAGAAAAGAAAAGAAAAAGAAAGAAAAGAAAAACCTTAAGCACATCTACTCCTCAAACTTATACCAAATCCAGAGGTGACCCAGGAAATTTGGAGAACAGGGGTATGGATGATAACGCTCAGAATGGGCTCAAAACCTGAGAATAGTTGTGTCCCATAAGAAGGCTCCCAAAAGGCTCCCAGGGCAAAAGAGATCTTCACAATCAGGCAGGAGGGAGGGTCCTTCATAGACAGCACGCATCTTGCTTGTTTCATCTCTTCAGGGCTTGCTCACTGGAATCACAAATAAAATGGAAAGAACCACAGAAATGTGTGTGAGGAACCCCACTTGGTTTGGCTTGCCCGAAGTGCCAGGAGTGCACTGATTTAGAGACAGTGACATAAGAGAGGGTTCAACCTGAATCTTACATCCAAAATTCTAAGTTTGCTAAATCTGGCTTGTCTAAAACTGTCATACTGAAGAGTCACATCTTCGTATCTGATTACAAGGACTGAATCTTTGAACATAGGTAGGGCTCTATCCTCTTAAGAAAGAATTTTGTTATTCAGACACTCCCAAATTTCATGCCTACAAATTTACTCCAGCTTTAAAAAATTAATAACAAGTAAATTTATTTAACTTTTTATTGTTAAAAATTTACATATATTCTTAAGTCAATAGGTTGTGTGTGCACTGTCATGTACCTACTGCATGGCCTTAACAAAATTAGATCATTTTCCCATATTTTTTGACAATGGCTTTAGAAAATTCCTGTAATGTCACCCTGAAGATTTTTTTCTTTTCGTTTTTCCTTTCTTTCTTCTTTATTCCTTCCTTCCTTCTTTCTTTCTTTCCTTCCTTCCTTTCTTCCTTTCTTCCTTCTTTTGATCTCTAGCTGTCTCTCTCTCTCTCTCTCATTCTCTCTCTCCCATAACTTACTTGGCCATCACATTCAGTTTGAACCCTAAATATTGTTCAAGGGTCATTAGAAAAATAAGAATCAAAGCACATATTTTATAAAATACATATTTTGTATCCAGTTTCATAAGTGTTTAAAGGAAAAACATAACTAAAACATTAATGAAATTTCATCATTACCATTTTGATCTCAAACCTGGAAATAATCCAGAATAAGATGTAAAATCTATAGGTCAATACATTATGTATGGGTCTTACATGTAACTGTTTTAGTGTTTTTGATGCATTCTGTAGTTAAATAACCAAGTATGAAATGGACATTCCACAGTGACAGAATGTAAATGAGACATTTTGACTGGTTAACAGTGAGACTCATGTCAGGAAAAATCATTAGAGTTACCAAAAAAGAAGGCTTCCCAGAAAAGAAATCTTGTATAAATAAGGAGTAAAACCTTGGGTTCTGTGTACTGTCATAGTCTGTCAAAACCCAAGAGTAGAGTCACAGTTGGGAGTGTTGGAAAGAAGTAGATTTAAATTATGACTGAATAATAACATATTTTAAGAAAGTCATCCATCTGAAGGATGGATGCCCAGTAAAACTGCCTCCAAGGGCTGGTTGCTTAGCAACCAGTAGGGATGTGGAAGCTGGAGAAGTCTAAGCAAGGAAGGGAGCAGGCCAGTAATGGTGGAGTGGCTGGGCACCTCCACTGCAGCAGAGTAAGCAACAGCATTTCTGAGGGAAACAACCCAACGGGAAGATACCCGGACTTTTAAAGGAGAAGACAATCAATCATACATATTAATTTAAAGAATTATAGCTGCCGAAATTTTTCTCTCCACATTTCCAGAAAGTTTATAGTTTTGACGGAAAAGTAGGTTATGGGATTATTTATGTAAAAATATTCTTACTCCCAGAACACAAATATTTTTGAAATATTATATATATTAAAAAAATGAAGACCAGAAGGAGCTGGTGATGGATATTGGTTCCAATCTTAAATGAACCTTTTATTTCATGTTTAAAAAGCTGCAAGATTAAATAAAATAAACATGAGAAGGAAAGGAACCATTTGATATTGAAAATAATTCTGCACACATTCACATATATACGGGATCACTGTTTTAGCAATCTATTCAATAAATATTTAAGAAATTCTGTCTTAGTTCATTCAGGCTGCTATGACAAATACCATAAACTGTGTAATTTATATATAACAGGTATTTCTTACAGTTCTTGAGGCTAAGAAGGCCAAGATCTCGTTAATTAACATATCTGTTGTAAAGCCAGTAGCCGGGGCCACCTTCATAGCCGCTTGACCCACGCAGGTTCACATTAGATTCGGACAGATGGCAATGAAACAACAGAGCCAAAAACTGGTGAGCCATCCGCTTTAATTCTAGCTTGCACCCGGCGGGCAAGCAAAAACACACACTGGGCTTCAAAACCCACACATTCAGTGCTCACAAAGCTACTGACTTATCCGAGTTTCCTAGAATCAAAGGTTTCTAGCTCACCAGACTTATTCATCTCTGTTTCCCATCTCCTCCAGCACAAACTCTTAACAAACTGGCTTCTCACTCAGCATTCAGCCATCTTGACTGCTTCTCCTCTCCACGTGGCCTTAATCTGCTCTCCTCTCTAATACCAACCTCAGGAACTCCGGAACCAAGAGAGAGAGATCTAGCTACCGGTCCGCCCACTTTATAGCATAGATAATCCAAACCTTTAATCCAATCATACATACAAGAAAGTCTCTGATACAAAGCCACCCATCTGAGGCATAATGGGATTCCTCCCTACATCACCACCCTACATCATCTAATCAGTCAAGGGTGTGGAGAAGAGCTTAGTCTTAAACTAAGCCTTAGGCTATAACGACCCAACCTGCCCACAGCCTGTTCCAGAACACACATTCCAAGCATAAGGCCAAATAATATCACCTGGGTGACGGGCTTCCATGTGGGCAGCTCCATCTTTAACAAAGTGAGCATATTATATTTTATCTGCCGAACATCTGTCACCTCATGGTGCGTGTTTATCTTTTGTTGTTGTTGAGAATATTTAAGCTCTACGCTCCTAGTAAATTTCACTGATACAATAAAGTGCCCCTTTCAAATTTTATTCTATGTGAATGCGCTAATTATTTTAAATTAGGTTTTAAAAACAAAATCCAAGATCAAGATGCCAGCAGATTTGGTGTCTAATCAGGGTCTAGGAGCTCTCTTGGTCTCTCATATAAGGACGTGAATCCTATTCATGAGGGCTCCACCCTCATGCCTTAATCTCCTCCCAAAGGCCACACCTTCTAATACTTTCCTCACGTTGGGGATTAGATTTCAACAATGGAATTCTGAGGAGACACAGATATTCAATCAGCAGCAGAGGCTGATTAAGGCTGGTTGAGGCCCCAGTCGCAGAAGGAAATATTGAGCCTCTTACATTAAAAAATGTGTAAAGTTGGAGTTTTGGAGGGCTCTTCAGAAGTTGAACCCAGGGCATGTGCCCAGAACTTCTGCTGTTAAATCTGCCTTTGATCTGTAGCAGTTATTTACTGTACTTACCGCAATGGAAGCTACACAGGACCCCTTATAAACTGGTAGTCTTTGCCCTTAAGAGAATTATAACATAATTGGGGGGGGGGAGCTCATATTGGTGAGAAGTTTGAATAAATGAGAAAGGAGAAAGAAAGGTGCACAGTCATTGTCAAGTGTTCTATGTTTTATGCATGTTAATAACATTTTATATTTTTTTCATTGATTTTGATTCTTTAAGTTAATGTTTCTTAATTCTGTTTTGCATCATGGACCCTGTTGGGCAGATAAAATATAATATGCTCACTTTGTTAAAGATGGCGCTGCCCACATGGAAGCCAGTCACCCAGGTAATATTATTTGCCCTTGTGTTTGGGATGGGTGTGGGGGAAAGGCTGTAATGTAAGCAGGCCAGGTTGTTATGACCTAAGGCTTGGCTTTAAGAGTAAGCTCTTCCCCACACCCTTGACTGATTGGATAATGTAGGGTAGTGCACTCTCCTGAGAAATTCCATTATACAGAGATTTCCTTGTTTGTATAATTGGATTAAAGGTTTGGATTATCTATGCTATAAAATGGGAGAGACCAGTAGCTTGATCTCTCTCTCTCGGTTCCTGCTATCCCCATTGCAGGGGCCTCCCTGATCCCTTGACCTCCATGGGAAAAGCTGGTTTTCTGCTTCTCCCTTGTCTTCTCTTGTGGCTTGCCTGTATTGGTGAGACACCAATAAACAGAATGGCCTACCATCCTCCGACTCTGCCATTTCTTCACCGTCAGCCCGAATCCAATGGGAACCTGCATGTGAATGGCCACGATGGCGGCTCCTGGCCTTACAGACCCCATTGAGGATCTGATGAAAGCTTTGAACTCCCAAAATAAAAAATGAAAATATATTCATATATATTTTGCTTACAATATTCAGAGGATTTTAAAACTGCTGAACTTTATCCATGGACCTCAAGTTAAGAAATTCTATTATTAGAGTTATGGAGAATTAATCCTTATTTAAGAATGAAACTAACTCTTAAAAGTTTACGTGCTTAAGTGACTCTACAAAATCATACAGCAAGGAAGTTTGGGGTCAAACAATAAAAGGAAAGCTAAAGTATAAAACTTATTTCTAATATTATATTAAGTGCATTAAGAAAAGTATTAGAAACTTTGCAAAGGGTTCTAAGATATCTCTGGGATGTTATCACTGTCTCTGTGACAGAGTCCTCTTTTTCATGAGAGCTTTTCCTATTAAATATTGATAAAATCCTTCTGGGAATTTTTTAATTAAAGTTATCTTAAGGTCAGTGTCTGGATAGATTTTTCATTCTTAAGTAAAAAAAGAATCATTTACACTGACTCAAGCAGATAAACGAATCAATTAATTAAGAGTTTTAAAAATAAAAAGAAAGGGGCATTTCATGGAATATGAGAGAAGGAAGCATGTATGGAATGCCTGGACCCAAGAGCAGGGGAGGCAGCAGTGAACCCAGAGGACTTCTCTCTCCCTCTCCTTCCTGTAGGGATTTCCTGGTTCGTATCTCTGCTTTCTTGAGTGAATGATATACAACAGTTAAATGTACCCCCCAAATTTTCTTGTTCTCCTTTTTAACAATTAGTAAAACCTGACATATATCTTTCATATTCTCCCGCATTTAAAATTTTACTCCAATTTTATGGCAAAGGTCATTTTATTCAGTTTTTGTGAGTTTTTAACTCTCATCTGATCTGCAATCATTGGGCAGAAGGCAGGAATTGGCTAGCAACAACACTACAGTAAGGATGCACTCCTGGGTGCCTAGGACGTGGGGAGCATTGACACCAAACAGTATCCATTGAAGACCAAATAGTGACCTTTTCAAGGGTCTGTAGTCCACATGATCTCTGTCGCAGATACTCAACTCTTACTGTTGTATGAAAACAGACACACCCAATTTACAAGCCAGGGCAAAGTAGGTTTAAAGCTGTTTGCATAAAAAATAATACAATCATTAATAAATAATAATACAAGAATAAACTCTGAGGTTCACGTACTCACAACTATAAACTATTTTTGCTCCACCCTTTATAGCAGTGGTTCTTAACCTTTTTAGAGGTACCGAACCCACCAGTTTCATATGCACATTCACCGAACCCTTCTTTAGTGATAAATAAAATATGATTTTTTTTTTCCAAATTCAAGACATAGGTATATGTTTTTTTACTGGTGCACAAAATGAGCCATGCATGAACATCACCTTGCGCAAAGAACAAAACCAACAAAGTGCATGAACTCACAACAAATACGGTATTACTTTATTCTGGCCTCCGCGGCAGAGGCTTCTCCAAACCCCTGAGACCAACTCATCGAACCCCTAGGGTTCAATAGAACCCAGGTTAAGAACCACTGCTTTATTGACAAAGGAGAGACCCGTGTTTTAATAACACATTATGAATCCAAAAGTTAATTTTCATATAGTTTCAAGTATCAGAATATATTCTTCTTCTTTTGCTCCCACTCAACCATTTCAGAACATAAAAAAACCCTAATAATCCCTAAAAAACAAACAAACAAACAAACAAATAGTCTTTGTTGGAAAGCTATGCAAAAGCATGCTGCAGGCCGGATTAGGCCAAGGATCACAGTTTGCTAACTCTCGGTTTAGCACAAGAAGGGCTTACTTTTCCTTACGAAGCTTCCATCTAATGACTTAGTGATCCATGCTTTCTTCATCTTTTCATGCTCCCACCTCAGCATGTGGCTCCCAAGGTTGCTGTAGCAAAGGGAAAGGGAGAATGAAAAGCGCACACATACTCTTAATTGTCTTGACCTAGAAGTAACGCACATTGTCACAATCCGTTGGCCAGAACCAGTCACATTACCCTAATGGTTACCTAATCACATGGGAGGTTGGAGAACACAGGGAAGCTGATAAATGTATAGTGAGAAGCAATAATTTATGCCACAGTAGTAAACCCTAGAGTGGTCAACAATTGATCTGTAGGACTATGGGACAAATATATATTAATTTTGCATTTCTATTTGTTTATTTTCCATTGTATAGCTGGAGGCATCCGACCTGAGAAGACTTTCCCCAAAATAATATTACTGTGAAACTGATGAATATATAATGTAGTAAATTAATAAAGGTGTAAGACCGAATTCAATTCATTCTCATTTCTTAGGTTATTTGGTAGTATTTCTGCTTATTTTTATTATTCCTTATAAAATGCCTACATCTGTATTTTATGCTCATCCTATCATAGAAACCCTCCATGTGAACAGCTTCATTAAATGAATAGAAAACCTTTCCTGTTAGTACTGGATGCTGCTTAAAATGCTCACACAAAAATAAGTCCCCTTTTGCAGGGCCATAATGCCTACAGTCTCATTATATATTTGAAACCCTACTTTTAAAATTAATTAAATTCAAATTCTTCCCTCTGCCTGGTAACTCAACCTCTTTATCAGTTGATCTTATCTCACATCATCTCAGCACAAAATCTTCAATTCACATGGCTTATCTCTTTATCATTCTTGATTTATTTCTGTGTTGTTCAACTATGCAAAAACCTGCCTTCTTCCTGTCAGCACTTTCTGCCTTTCCTCGCATTACATTTCATTCACATCAAATTTTTCTGTTTCATACACCCTGAAGACTTATCAGATTAGCCTGACCTCATGGAGTCTATTTTTAATTTTGAGTGCTTCGTGCCTTCAAGGATATGAGTCATTCTATTTTTCACTTAATGCTATAGTGACATACACTTTTATATAATTTCTTTATATCTTATTTCTCCATTTAGGTTTCAGTCTTAATGATTGAGATAGTCTGCTTCCTATTCAATACAAAATAAACTATATAAAACTTTTTTATTTGTTTGATATTACTCAGAAAGGGAAAACAAAAAAGGCCATAGCATATTTTAGTGGTTAACATTGTTTTAGCAATAAAAACATTATCAACTGTTATTTATACATTTGCTGAATTTGAGAGGCATTTCTTCTTATGAGTCAGTTACTGAAAAAAATGCAATCTAGAAGACAGATGGTCAATACATTATTGGCATATTCTAAAACCACTTAAAATAATTTAATGTAAAGCTTTGCTCACAACAGTGAGCTCAAACCTATACATGCATCATTCTATTGGGAACATTTTGTGGAACTGCGTGAATATGAAAGATACAGCAGACATGCAGTTTTAGAAAAAAAGAGTTCTAAAAATGATTTGACACTTTCCTCCATGTATGTTTTCCACTTTCTTAGAAAATAAAGTTGCCATCAAAATTAATTATTTTCATATATGGAGAAGACAAGAGTAACAACGAGGTGTATCCAAATGATATAGCTTTTGTAAGAAGAGAAATAGCCCAAAAGGGGGAGTGTAGATCAGTACACGTGGACGGTGAGTTAGTAGCTAAGCAACGTGCTGCAGAAAGCAGGGGCTGTAAATTGTAATTACCCCTTCCATCAGCCAGTGCTTTTCCAGCCGAGAGCTCAGAGTATACCCAGGCTAACAACTCAGTCCCAAATCAAGTCATTCACCCTCAGGTTAGTCATCTGAGAAATAAAATGGAGTAGTGATGTGCTAACAATTACACAGATAGCTTCAGCGTAGAAGAAAGATGAAAAGAAATTAATTCAGGATGTGAGCAAGTCTGATGACTCAATATAAAAATGAAAGAAGCAAAAAGAAATATGGGGAGACACTCACAAAAAATGCCTCTGATTTTTAAAAATGCCCTCAAATTGTTTCAGAATCGCATTTCAATGACTTCTAATGATGTAATTTCAGAAACTGTTAGTTTTCAAACATTTCAGCCAATAGAAAATAATTTTGTTTTATAAAGTACTATATAGAGAATTACTTTTGAAGGTTAAATAAAGTTATTTTAGACTTGCTTGCACTACACATCTGCTAATAGCAAAACATTTTATGCTTTAAAAAAAGTGATTTTGAATATAAAAGTCAATACTTCCCGTGTTAGCACATTATACTATGGCCAAATTAAAAATATGGAATTTAGAATGAACACAGCTAAGAAACTAGGTTAAAATCCTGGTATTAATTAACTCCCTAACTTAGTTTCCTCACATATATCCTTAATATATACTGGGGTAATCATTGTTGCATATATTAATTCCTTTCCAGTATTTAACTACCACAAAGATCGTAAAATATCTCATTTATTCATTAAACAGCTATAGATTACTTTATTAGGATTTAATATCTGCCAAAATTCAGTATTCTTTCATCCTCTTGCCGGAGAGCACGTTGGCTGTTTCATCACAATGAGAAGGAAATTTCAGACAACAGGAGACAGATGACATTCAAAGAGTCTCCCTTCCCTTATTCTCTTTTAAAAGTAATGGCCAAGGCATGTTTAGGATTTTCCCTCATCGTTACCTGGCTTTTATATGAAGATGGGAAACTTCATGCATTTGGATCCTGTTGGGCTCCAGAAGTGACATAGGTTTCTCATAAAGGAGATTCAGAGGAACACCAAGTTTTTGCCTATTTCCCCACAAAGAACTTTGGATAAGTTTGGAGCACCTTCATAGCAATGCCAGGAAACCTCTGATTCAATGTTGTAACATCTCAAGGCTATGACCTCTACCTTCACTCTGGTGAAATTCCAGTAGATATAGTAATTTTTTTTATATTTTAAATATTTTTTTAGAAAAAGGGAGAAGTATCATTTATAGAAATCTATTAGATATTTTAGAAAATAATTCTGCAGAATTCTTATTCAAAAAAATATCTTGTTGAAGATGTGCATGTGAAATTCTCCCTCATTGGAAATATGCAGATATTTTTATTGCAGGTAGAAGCTGCTTTGCCAAGCACATATTCTCTTAAATATTGCCTCAGTGGAGAAGTCTTCCTGATTATCATTTATAAAATAGGTCACATACCTGCACTGTTACCTTGACTTATGCCTTTATTCTGCTTTATTTTTCATAACATTTATTATCATCTAAAAATATTTGTTAATTTTTTGTCTCTCCAGAGTAGAAATAAACTTCATGAGAGCATGGACTTTTCCCATCTACTGCCTAGATTAATATTTAGTAATAAGTTTTTAGCATATTCAATGGATGCATGAATGGATGGAAGGATGGATAAAAAGGCAGGCAACATTTGGTACACCTCAAATGTCTGGCAAAACCAATGTATTTCATAGAAGTATATATCCATAGAAAAGAGTAATTAGTAAAATGATAAGGCAGAAGACCTGATTGTAGCTTTGAAAGGGGTAGACAGCCAGCAAAAAAGGAGAGCATCTCCCCAAAGAGAACATTATTTGATTATAGATGCAAAGTAGGGACGCGTGTGTATGTGATGCTTGAACCTCAGAAGTGGCCATCAGGGTTTGTGTAAGGGATGCTAGGAGTATTGATCAGGAAGGTAGTTTCAGGTCAGTTTTTAAAAGATCTTTGATGCTCAGCTGAGGCACTTTGTGTTTTATCCCCTCAATAATGGAGAGCCCCTGAAGGTTAATGCAGAAACGGAAGCAACATAAAAAATGGGTAAAGTAAGAAGATGAAGTTGAAAATAATGAGGTAGGTTGGAGATATAAGAGGCTAAGGAAATGAGCAGTTGGAAGCTATTTCAATTACAAATCCTCGTGTGGCAAGTTTCAGATTCAAATGGTGGCAAGTGGGATTTTTTTTTAAAAGGATGATGCCTACACAAAATCAAGTAAATCAATATCATTTCTTCTCAAACCCTTGAAAGAATAATAGAACCCATTTTCTTCATTAAGAAACTGAATATATTTAATCTTGTAATACGATAATCAGTTAAGAACTTGGAGTAGTAAAAGAAATCAGGGGAAAGAAAACTGACATTGAATAAAACAAGTTTTCTAGTTTATTTCAGTGATTTTTCACTATTGTTTATACCCTTCATATTTTACTTAGTCAAAATGATAAACAGAACCAGATGATTATGTTCCCTAAAGCTTAAGGCTTGGCAAATTGTCACAATCAGGATTGGTTTTATATTGCGTGGATGTTTTTGAAAGATGGATAGGATAAGACTTTGAAATCTCTTTGAGCTGTAAAAATTGATGAAACGCTAAATGAAAATATCACCATGAATTAAGAAGGAAAGAAATAGACTAACAAGAGAAAAACTTGATTTCTTTCAGTAAAGTCCATCTTTAATCAGATTCCTCCTACTAATCCAAGAAAATGAGAAAGAGGAAATTTATACGAAGATATAAAGAAAGAGTGCTTAAAATAAGATA
This sequence comes from Rhynchonycteris naso, assembly GCA_037038555.1. NCBI lineage: Eukaryota > Metazoa > Chordata > Mammalia > Chiroptera > Emballonuridae > Rhynchonycteris > Rhynchonycteris naso. Next base: position 145,939,127 of record CM072999.1, on the reverse strand, counting down.
GAGAAAGAGCTTTCTCGTTTATGCGGGCTAAATCCAATAACCATTTTCAATTTAATACTGAAGGCACATAGTATCTTTTAAGTCCTTTTTGATAGTCTACATGGTGAAGAGTCTGTTTTTTTAGTTGCCAGGATAATGAAGAGTAATGTGAAGATGCCTACGGTATTATTTTATTTCAATGAGTTCACCTATACTTTCTACATATGCCTCTTCACTATAGTCGTCAGTGTTATAGTCAAGTGGCAGTGAATTTTATTTATTAATATTGAAATGTAATTAAACTTGATAGTGCTCAAGGGAACTAATATATTCCCTCCTGACATGATCGTGCCAATGAAAGTGCTGACTTTCACCGTAAAATTTCATTGACGGTTAGTGCTCTAATTTTTTAGGTATTATCAGAGTAAAAAAGATTTTACTAATCTTTTATATTTGTATTCCTTTTCAAAAATCAGACAAGTAAGATAAAACATTATTGTCACCTTGGAGTAGTAGATGTCTTAATTAGGACACTAGAAGGATTAACTATAAAAAAATATGATAGATTATATTAGAAAATACTCTTCCAAAGATATACTTAAAAATTTAAAAATCAACCCACAGAATGAAAACAGATACTTGTGTGTGTGTGTGAGTGTGTGAAATAACCCAATAGAAAATGGGCAAATGACTTAAACAGACACTTCACAAGAAAGTATTTAAAAGACAGTAAATCTGTGAAAAGGTATTCAACTTTACTAGTTACTTCTTTAAAAGTGTGAGTTAAACCATAACTAAATACCACTAAATAAATACTAGAATGGTTAAGTGAAAACGACTAATAATACTAATGTTGACAAATTGTAAACTGAACTCTTTTATTGCATAGGTGATTGTGGAAGTTGATAAAAACACTTGAAAATCGTTTGGCAATATTGTCTCAAGAATAACATGTGCAAAACTACAGTGAGCAGTTTTACTACTGGGTGTCTACTTAGCAGAAACATGTGCATATGTTCATTCTCCTAAAGACTTGTGGGAGAATGTTCAGTATAGCACTGTTTACATTAATCCTAATTTGGGTGATCACCCAAGTGACTTTCAACAGTAGATTGGATAAATGCATTCTGAATGTTCAACAGCATTAGAATGAAAAAATCTTCAACTATAATAAAGATGATTCAATATCACAATGTTGAGTAAAGAAGCCAGATACAAAAAATAATTACCAAACACACAATTCTTTTTATTTAAAATAACAAAATAGGTAAAAATAACATTAGTTGTCAGATGTCAGGATAATGGTTACCTTTTGAGGAGAGAGAGTTTAATAACCTGACTGCTATTACTTGCTCAGCTTGTGGAAATTTTTTAAGCTGTATACACATAGGTGTACTTCCTTCTGTGCACCTAAGTGTTTGAGTGTGTGTTTGTGTATAACATATATATTATGCTCAGTAAAAAGTTAAAAATATCTTATACAAGTAGAATGGGACTAAAAAATTTTAGTAGAAGGTTCACAAAATAGAGATAAAATATGAAGCATGCCATCTTCCCTTTTATCTCTCATTCCCCAATTTTATTCTCAGTTTTTGGAGGTAATCACAGACCCTGCCTTGATGGATCAGTGGTAGAACATCGGCCCAGCATGTGGAAGTCCTGGGTTTGATTCTCTGTCAGGGCACATAGGAGAAGTGACCATTGGCTTCTCCGCCCTCCTCCTCCCCTTCTCGCTTTCTTATTTTCTCCTCTCCTTCCACAGCCATGGCTCAAATGGTTCCAGCAATTTGTCCCTGGGTGCTGAGAATGGCTTCATGGCCTTGCCTCAGGTGCTAAAAATAGCTCGGTTGCCAAGCAATGGGGCAGCACCACCAGATGGGCAGAACATCACCCTGAAGGGGACTTGCCAGGTGGATCCCGGTTGAGGTGCATGCAATAGTCTGTCTCTGCCTCCCTGCCTCCTACTTCACACTTAAAAAATAATAAGAAGAAGTAATCACATAAATAACAGAGCATCCTTCCATCACTAACCATGGCATGTACACACATATATACATACCAATAATACTTTGAAATTATACATTGAATTATATTTTATGTATTGCTCAATAATCTTAAGTCTCTTTTAAAATATTTAGCATAGTATAATGCTCTGCAATCCTCTGGTTTTTATTCCACTGCTAGATAAATTACAGAGTATTGAGCTACCTCAAGCCTCTCTTTACTCTATTGGGTTAATGATCACTTCATTCACTTATTCGATAATCATCTCTCTATTTTGTGGACAGCACAATGAGGATTCAAAGAGAAAGAAGGTGCAGAGCATGTAGTAATTTCGTGTAAAATGAATAGCAAAAAAAAGAAAAAAAAAAGGAAAATAGATTCAGAAGTCATTGTGTAAAAAGTATGACGTGACAGGTCCAGATAAACCTATAATTACCATGGGGAGTTCAGAGGAGGCAGATGTATTTTCTGGCTGGTGATATTAGGCAAAAACTTTGTAAAAAGAAACTGCAGGAAATCTATGTCTTGAAGAACATGTATGATTTGATTGCTTGGGCAGAGGGCATTAGGGTAAATAAGTAAAAAAATATATGAACTTTATTCTGTAAGCAATATAAATTCATTGCACTCATGAACAGGAATTGCTAAACATCGGCTCCGGGGCAAATATTACACCGAAGGTCTGAGAGAAGTCATGGAAGAGAGTCTGAAAACAAGCCATTAGTATTGTGACTAAAAGATAATTAATAACCACCGAGAGCAAATGACCAAAAGGAAGTAGAAAGAATAAGAATGTATTAGGAAAGCTGTTTCATCCAGAACTTTTATTGTGACCAGTGTAGTGATGTCCACTGGTGCAATCTTGTGGAAGAGAATTTGGCCACATGTTTCAATAGCCTTATATAGATGCTTACTTGATTCACTGATTTTATTTATAGAATGGCTAAAAAGATTTATGATTCAAGACGGTTAGAATAGGAAAATATGCCTGACCTGTGATGGCACTGTTGATAAAGCATCAACCTAGAACATTGAGGTCGCTGGTTCGAAACCCTGGGCTTGCCTGGTCAAGGCACATATGGGAGTTCATGCTTCCTGCCCCTCCCCCTTTCTCTCTCTCTCTCTCTCTTGCTCTCTCTTTCTTTTCTCTAAAATGAATAAATAAAATCTTAAAAAGGAAAGAATAGGAAAAAACTTTGAAATAGTCAACATGTATACTGATGAGAAATTAATTTATGACACATTCATACAATGAAATATTATATAGTCTTTTAAATGTCTTTTAGGAATGGTTGGCACTTTTTCTGCAAAAGGCCAAAATAGTTTTGTTACAGATCATCTGTGTCAAAAGTACTCAACTCTGCTGTAATAGCTGTAGACAATATGTAAACCAATGAGCATGGCTGTGTTCCAATAAAACTTTATTTACAAAAACAGGTGGCAGGCTGAATTTAGCTTGCAGGACATGTTTTGACAATTCCTATTGCTAAATATTATGTAATAAATTAGAGACAATATGGCAATATTAACAAAAATGATTAACAATATGGAAAATGACAGGCTTTAAAATGATATGTACAATATTTCTAATGTTTTGAAATATGTTTGTGTATGTATCTGTTCACCAATCTTTCAACAGGATCTATCTTTGAGTACCAGCATCACAGTGAATTTTATTATTGATTTAATGCTCATCTGTAGTTTCATATTTGCTATAAAAACAATGTATTACTTTTTGTAACCAGTGAAAATGCTATTTTTATATGCAATTAAAATTTGTGAAGAGAGATGAGATTACAAATTGAAATGGGATACTAAATCATGTTTGCTAACTGAAATTCTATCAGGTCTTCATGCACAATTGGAAAATTCCATTGATAGATGAATTTTGAATTCATGGTGAGTAACCTGAAAGGCCTCTCTGAGAGCTATGCCTGTCTGCAAATCTGCAGTGTAGCATGACTAATCGGCATTTGCTAAGAGAAGCAAGGTCATGTTTGCAAAGACCATCTTCTTCACAGGTGAGAACGTGTGAGCTATGATATATAGAACTGGTATTGGTGCATAGAGATGCCCATGAACTGTGCCCCTCCTCCCCAACGACCAACCTCCCCTGCCCTAGTACCTTCCCTTCTATTTCTCATTTGTTCCATATTTCAGTTTCAACTTGCTGCTCTAATATCTTTGCACTTGCTGTTTCCTCTGTGTGGGATAGGATTTTTCTCTTTTATTTCTTTTTCAGGATGTTACATAATATTTGCTACATTCAAAGAATTAATGTAAGGTACTATATGTAAGGTAAAAAGCATAATATAAACAATGTCTGTAAAGCCAATAATTTGATCATTACTGACAGATTATACATCATGCTTTACCCTTCCTTCTCAGAAGTGGTTACTAGCCTTATTATAAATTCCTTACTTTTTACTACACTTGATCTTAGCCAAAAGGCTGAGAAGCAATGAATTCCTTACTTCTTAAAATATATAGTGTTCTCATATTTGCATGTACACTTGTGCTAATTCTGCTATTTTTTTTAAAATCTCTTTGAACACTGTATCATGTTTGGTCTTATAGGATTTGCTTTTTAAGTTAATACTTTGTTTTCAAATTTGGTTTTGTATAGTTTAAGGTTATACATTTTTACTGCTGTATATATTCTTTGTACAAATAAAACATGACTGATTTATCTAGTCTCCTTTTCATGTCTATTCAAATGCTTCAATGTTTTATTACTCAAACATTGCAGCCCTCAGCATTATTTTATAAAAGAAACTATACTATTTATTCAATTCTCTCTTATCTCTGACCATGTTATAATTTTTATTTATTTATTTTTACTTGACTTTATAAGGGTGACACTGGTTACCAAAATTATTCAGGTTTCAGGTGCCCCATTTTACAACACATCATCTGTACTCTGTGTTGTGTGTTCACCACCCCAAGTCAAGTCTCCTCCATCAACATCTATCCCCCCATAACCTGCCCCATCTCCCCCCACCATCCATTCCCCCAGCAATCACCACACTGTTGTCCATGTCCATGAGTGAGCAGTCTTGTATATCTCTTGGGTGCTACCCCTTAGATGGCATTAGAAGACTGTAAGGTGTTTGTTTTAATTTATTTTATAATGATAGGATTACTGAGACTTATGTTTCTTTTGAATAAGTTTGGATAAATTACATTTTCAAGGAATTTGTATATTTCCATATTTCCAAATCTATTGGCATAAAGTTGTCCATGATGTTCTCTTCTGATGCTTAACCTCTACTTTATCTGCCATCATTTCTTTCTTGTCTTTATAATTTTATTGAAGCACAACTGACATATAATTAACTGTACGTATTTCAAGTGTCTAATCTGGTGAGGGGGCAGCCGTGGGAATATACTTCGAATATCTTTTGCTAAAAGAGTAATTGACTAACACCGTTGTCTGCTGTGTTCTGAATTCCATCACTGCATTCGGGCCTAGGTCACTTTCCCATTGGCTACTCCTGACCAGTGTCCAGGCGTGGGAGGGAATTGGGTAGACATTCCACTAGGGCCATTAGGTGGACCCAGAGAAATCCATGTCAGCTTTGCCAAAATTCCATAGAACTACACTCTGGTCTACGAGCTTTGTGTCTTCCCTCCTGCCTCCCTGACTGTCCTGACTGCCACGCCTGGGTCAGCTGTGCACTGTGGTCTGATGGCTCTCCCAGCATCCTCTGTCTCCCTGCCCCGTTTCCTTCATGGGTTTTCACCCCAGCAGATCTCTTGCAGTCTTATTCTGTCATGGGATAAGCTTCTTGAGAATGAGGTTTAACTCAGAGCATTTTGACTTATGTAAACATTCTGAAACCATCACCACAGTCAAAATAATGAACGTGTCCGTCAGCCAGCATTCCTAATGGCCTCCCCTTCCCCTTGGTCATCCGTCCTATCTTCTACTCTGTAACTGTAGTTTAGCTTTCATCCTTTAGCAGTTTATATAATGAAACCGTATCACATGTACCCTTTCTTGTCTGGCTTGTAAAAAAACTTTTTTATTATTGCTGAGTAGTATCCCATTGTACAGATGTATCACAATTTGTTTATTTATTCATGTACATATTGGTTGTTTTCTATTTTCAAGTATTGCAACTAAGGCTGCTATGAAAATTTATATAAGCCTTGTATGCTGTCATCTTTCTCGGATAAATGTCTACAACTGAGATGGCTAGGCTATATGATAGATGTATAACTTTTTCGGAAACTGAAAAACTATTTTCTAAAGTGCCTTTTCTCCTTATCTTTGACCACTCTAGCCAAATATTATCAATATTATTAACTTCTTAAAAATACTTTAGGCTTTATTGATTCTTGATGTTGTATACTTCTTTCTAGTGTAGATTTGTTTTCTATTTCATTGATTTTTTTCTTTAGTATTTATCTCCTTTCAAAATTTTCTGCCTTTTTATTTGCTAATATAAGAACTTAAGACTCTGAATGTATCTTTTAGTATGCTTTCATAGCCTCCCATATGCAGTATTTTTATACTATGTTTCTAATTATTTTTAAATATCTGTGTTTATTTCCACCATGGCTCATGAATTACTTAGAAGTGTGGTTTTATTTGTCAACTGCATAGGAATGTTCTATTTATCATTTTGTTACTGACATGTAACTGCACTCTGGTCAAAGAACCTGGTCTGTGTGATACTGAGTCTTTATTAGTTTTTCAGCTTGCTTTATGACCTAGTGAATGATCAATTATGACCAATGTTCTATATTTGGATGGGAAGTAGATGCATTCTCTGTTTTTCCCTATGTCGTCTAGATCAAGATTGCTTTATATACTATTTGAGTCTTTTTGATATCTACCTCTGTGTATGTTTGTATATATCTAGATAGATCTACATTTTTCTGTCTTTGTCGCTAGCCCTACTCTTCCTCCTTCCGCCTGGTGTCATTGCACAGATGACATCTCAGTGTACTTCAGAGGCCCAACCATGGAGATAGAGCATCATTCCCCAGGAGCCCTGCCATCATTCATAAAACCAATGGCTATGAAGAGATGCTTGATGGATGGGTACTGTCTTCTTCTCAGGCCAGCCACCGCCACTTCTCTGCTGTGGTCCAGACCATGCACCTAGCGTGCTTATTAGCATCTCTGGATGCTGCATTAGCCCCTTTGGCTGCTGGTCAACATTTTCTTTTAAAACAGAATTATATTTCAGAAAACGTGCTGAATTAATAAAAGTGGCAAAAAATGCAACAGAGAAAAAAGTCACAAGTTTTGGGCTCCAGAAAGCAGTCTGTTATTGAGGCAAAATGACTCTAGCTTAACCTGACTCTCTAGTGACCAGCATGGCTCCCTCCCTGTGCCGATCTCTCTCCACCACAGTCATAGCTGCTTGACCTGCATATGACTTGAGATCAATTCTTTTGATTGACTTCTGGCTCCTTAGATCTTAAAAGGTATCAGTGCCCCTCATGGTTGGGCTCAGTCTGACCCTGTACTCCTTAGGTTTGTACTTGTCTGATGAGAAAATCCTGCCTTGAGTGTTCCTTTGGGAGAACATTTCATCTTTGATCATTTCTCTCTCTTCTCTCCTGGCCTCTGAACCTCGACCTCACCAGTATACCTTGTTATGGGCCAATATACCTAGCTACTGACCGCCATACTTCACCTACCTACGTGGTCTGACCACTAGGTATGCGCAGCCCCTCCTTGGTCTGTAAGACAACCACTTCTTGGTGGATGCTGGACCCTCCTCCTGTCTCTCGACTATGGGAGACTTTAACCCACCCACTTGCCCTCCCTCTCTATATGTGTGTTAGTATCGGTATTTACTCTGCTAACAAACCTTACTGGAGTTAACGTTCTAGATTCTGGTCCCTTCTGAACCAATCTGCCTGCTGCCAACCAAACTCTAAATATATACTCATGTTAGGGTGGGGGAAGCAATCAGTGTTGAATTTTCAAGTCCTGTCTCCTGATTCAACACTATACTCATAATGTCAAAACATAAAAGTCCTTAGCAAATATAGCATCATCTGACTATTAGTGTTCACTCTTATAGCAAATATTATATGTACACATAATTGTTAGATTACATACATACATTAGTATCTTTACATTTACATTATAAGCTCCTTAAAGCAAATGTGTACTTAACACAGTTTGTTAAATAAAGCAGCTGCTCTGAGATCTCTGCTAATTGAATTTAATCAATTAAGAAACTAACTTCCGAACTTTTCTTTCTTTTTTTTTTAGTGAGAGAGAGAGAAAGAGGGACAGACAGACAAGGAGGGAGAGAGGTGAGAAGCATTAATTCTTCACTGTTGTGCCTTAGTTGTTTATTGAATGACTTCTCATTGTGCCTTGATTGGGGGGCTACAGCAGAACAAGTGACCCCTTGCTCAAGCCAGCGACCTTGGGCTTCAAGCCAGCAACCTTTGGGCTCAAGCCAATGATCATAGGGGTCATGTCTATGGTCCTATGCTCAGGTTCACTACCTCGTGCTCAAGCTGGTGAGCCCGTGATCAAGCCATCAACTTCAGGGTTTCAAACCTGGATCCTTAGCATACTAATCAATGCTTTATCCACTGCACCACCACCTGGTCAGGCTGAACTTGTTTTCTTTAATGTCTTTTCTTAACTTAGTGTCCAGTTCATTCTTCCTACAAATATGTGCTGAGCATTCTTCTAGGCTATCAAACTACTACTCTATCAAAGGAACTAGAACAGATTCCCTAACAGAGATTATGTTGCACTGGAGGAGTTACACAATAATTTTTAATTTTTTTAAAATTTATTTTTATTTATTCATTTTAGAGAGGAGACACAGAGAGAGAGAGAGAGAGAGAGAGAGAAAGGGAGGAGGAGCTAGAAGCATCAACTCCCATATGTGCCTTGACCAGACCAGTGCAGGGTTTTGAACTGGCGATCTCAGTGTTCCCAGGTCGATGCTTTATCCACTGCGCCACCACAGGTCAGGCAATAACTAAATTTTTTAAAAAAGAATGTTATATGGGAAAAGGTGCTACAAAGAAAAAGTGGGACAAATAAACAGAGAAAGATGAAGAGAGGTGTTTAAGTGGAGTCTTGTTCATTTTGCCTCTTGGAGAATAATCTTCTGGAGGTCTCTATTTTGTTTGGGTTTTTTTTTTCATTTATATTGAGATTTATGAACAAAATATGCTAAACATGAAGTTTTTAGGGCCTTAATAAACACTTTGCAAATATAAGAAAAGATAAATCACACTTAAAAATTTTCTTCCTCTTTATTCCTTTTTCCAGTATATTTTAGATATAGGGGGAAAAACAAAATATATGGATTGCTGTCAATAAAATGCAAATTAGTGTTCTTTCTAAAAGCCTGGCTTTAACGCCATTTATTCAACAGATAAGATAATCCTTGGTCATTTTGGGTTTCAATAGCAATGTCTGGAAACATTAGCGGACCCAATTACCCTGATATTTAACAAGCTGACTCTACCGAAAGCCTTGGTAATACCCCCCAGATGTATCAGCATGAAATAGGCTCTTCGGAGTTACCTTGTGTGCTAACATAGTGCAGGCACTAGGACCGCCCAGACGCCCAGAGGCAGCCGGGCTTCCCCGTCTGTCAGCGCGAGTGAGCCGCCTTTGCTGTTACACAAGCGAGCTGGCAGCAGCTGTGGCCGCTCAGCATCCTAACCCCCCTTCTGGTGGATTGGAAGGTATTTACTTGCTATTTACCATCCAGATTTTGTACACCATTCGTGTGCCTTGAGTGTTCACTTAATCTGATGCTCTGAAGGCTGCCCAGTACTTGTTGGGTTACTATGTTATTTTATGTTAATTTCCACAGCTGATGGAAGCAACAGTGCCATAAAGAAATGGGCTAGATATTTCCAGAGGCTGAAATCTGGAGGCATTTGGAGGTGTAAGTACGTTGGTCCCCAATCTCGAACGTGCTGTTAGCTGTGTCTCTTGACCTTCTTCTTCCTCATTGAAAGAACCAATGTAAGATGCCATTTGCATATTTCATTCATGAAGGGAAAGCACACAGACGGTGACAGAAACCACTAACGATGGGCCTGAAACTCCACTTCAGAGTGGCTGCCCTTCCCTCTGCTAGCCTGTGGGTTTGTTTGCAAGAGGAGAAGCGGGTTTGCAGCAGAGTTTGGATGGGAAAGAGATTTTGCTCAGGGCTGCAGACTGCTTGGTGGTTTGCTTTCTGCTTTCTGTTTCCAAAGCTCAAAGATTGTCCTTTCTAATCGCTGCCGTGCTGCAGTGTAGGAGTCTTTTTATGCTTTAGTTCTGCATTCCAAATATTGTTATCAGAAATGTGGGCTTCCAGGAAGCTGTTAAGTCATTCTGCCCCTCTCAGTGCAAAGCCACTGAAGAAAAGTCTAGTGTGCTTTCACTTGGCCTAACTATACTCAATACTACAACTAGTTGATTACACACAGAAACATTTGAAAAAAATAACTTAAGATTCCCTTTCCTGTTCAGCAATACATATGGTTATATGAGATAAGGGAGTAGTTTGCTATTAGAAAGCCCAAGTGAAGAAGACTCTACAGAGAAAATTAAACATTTTTAAAGTATTTTATGAATCAATTGAAGATGCTTTTTAGGGCCATGATGCCAAGTTCATGTATCAAAAGGTCTTTGAAAACTTTAACTCCTTGTCAAATTTTTAGGTTACATTATAACCTTAGGAATTAGATCTAATGTAAATATCGTATACCAGACTGTAATAGCATATTTAAAAATGAATAAAATGTTGGGTCATATTAATGGTCAACTCATAGTAACATTCAGATAAACACTGCCACTAATTATTTTGGTAAAGAAAATATCAAATCAAGACTCAAAGCAAGACATCAATATTGAAAATGTGACTTTAATGAAAAGTATTTCATAAGTAAACTGCAAAATAACTTTAATGGTTCAAAACTTATACAGTTTAAGTATTTAAGTACATTATATTGGATATATTGAATTACCCTAAATGAGATTTCAAATTGGTTAGGTAGTAAACTTGTAAAAATATAACTATAGTTCTTCTAAAACTTTTTTGTAGAGGAAAGAGAGACAGAGGAGATGAGGGAGGGAGGATTGAGTCTTATTTTATTCTTTTTAAATATTTTGAGCATTCTCATTAAATAGTTTCTGTATAAATGTTCTACTTATATTTTAAAATATGTAACAAAAATTACAAATAATTATAAAATTAATTTGCTTTAAAAGCAAATGAATGTAAGTATATAAAAATAACAAGTTAATACTATAGAATGTATCTTAAAGAGAAGAAAATCTTTTTTGAAGATAATGACTTACTTAAGGAGGAAGTTAGGGAAGTCAGATGGGAGTTGTAATAGACTTTCAATATTTGTGAAGCAAAAGTAATTTTTTACATCAATTTTGGTTGGTTTAGCAATGTACTACAACTTGATAAACTTGATGCTTAAGTTTCTTCCTCTCTCTTTTAAAAAACTTTTCTGTATTTCAAGTCTAGAAAGATGATCCATTTAGTCAAATTAATACTTAGTTTTGGAACTTTATGCCTCACATATTATTTGTAATCTTAGATTTAGTTTTATGTTATATTCATTTTATGGGTCTCATCATGAATAATTCGAGAATAACTTCATTATGTGTTGGGTTCAAGATTCACTGAATTCAGTGATGATGGGAGGGGGGGCAGGCAGAAAGTCCCAAGAATAGACCTTATTCAGAATTTGATATTCCGCTGTGAATATGAACTTTCTTCCTGAATTTAATTCCTAAAATTAAGTCCACTGGTGAGACCCAACAGACTGAAGACAATAGGAACCCTGCAGAGCAGAAGTCTGGAGTGCTTGCCACAAGTGGGGTTTAAGCTGAAGAATAAAATGGGAAAGCTAAAACTGATTTGGTAGAGTGTGAAAGAGCTGATTATCTGGTGATTTCATCCCTGAGGATAATCCTTTTAGTCCCTGAAAAGTCTCCCTACCCAGAAAATCTTCGTGGATATCCTTATTACCTAGACTTAATGGATGAGAGTAAGAGATATTTCTAAAGATGAATTTGAAAGTACACATTTTTATTTAAAAGAGATTCAGCAAATAGCCAGTCTGGTTACACCCATTTCACCCTCAGCAGTGTGTTTTTTCTAAAGGACATAACACATTTCGCACGAATAGGGTGCCTGGTAAGACGTGTTAGAAAGAGATAGGAAAAGATAGCTTTTGCATTCTTAAACACGTGGAAGGAGCTAATGTAAACAAAAGAGGAGTGACCGCGCATGTGCTCTGTAATGTCAGTTCACTTTTAGTTTGGTTTTCTGTACACCTATGCTTTGAGTTAAAAAAGAAAAAAGGAAGAAAGAAAAAAGATATATCCCATAGAAGGCAGTAAATCAGCTGAGGCTGACTTCTTATGCTAAGCCTGTGCAAAGCACTTAGTGTTTTGTTGAAGAGATAAAGAAGCATGTATAAAGAAATGGCAAATAGTCCCTCTTCATTTATCCTCGATTGTTTAGCAAGGCGATTACCATGCTAACATGAGTTTTTAAGAATCTGTTGGTCACATATACAAGCCTCAATAAAGAGAGATTGTATATAGAATTTCCTTGAAATCTAATTATGATTCTCTCTTGTTAAATAAAAGACTTAAGAGGAAGGGAAAAGCTTCTATTAGCCATGTCCACATCAGTTACAGTTGAGTGAATCAGGAAGAGGAAGTTTTTTTTTGTTTGTTTGTTTTTAGGTTTGGCAAGAGGGGTAAGCTATTAATCACATAGTTTTGGGATGAAGGTTTCCTCGAAAGCAAAGGTCTTATTTCCAAAAATTGATGAAGAAATAAGTTTTTAGGTACAGCAGAAAGCTTTTAAATATACGAGATTCAACCTTTGAGTATAATAGGCCAATTAACAATATGAAATGTGTGCCATGCATTATTAATAAGCAGGCTTATCCAAAATGTTGTTTCCATTGTCCCTCCTGGTTCATACACTGTAACTGATGTAGGTATGGGAACCACTAACATACTGTCATACCTTTTCTTTATTATTATTTTTTGTATTTTTCTGAAGTGAGAAGCGGAGAGGCAGAGAGACAGACTCCCCCATGCACCCTACCAGGATTCACCCAGCATGCCCACCAGGGGGTGATGCTCTGCCCATCTGGGGGCATTGCTCCACTACAACCAGAGCTATTCTAGCGCCTGCGGCTGAGGCCATGGAGCCATCCTCAGCACTGGGGCCAACTTTGCTCCAATGGAGCCATGGCTGTGAGAGGAGAAGAGAGAGCCAGAGAGAAAGGAGAGGGGGAAAGGTGGAGAAGCAGATGGGCACTTCTCCTGTGTTCTCTGGCCGGGAATCAAACCCGGGACATCCACACGCTGGACCGAAGTTTTACCATTGAGCAAACTAGCCAGAGTTCATACTGTTATACCTTTTCACTTATGCCTTTTTTTCAGGAAGGAAGAAGTTAAAAACTGTAAGAAATTTGTTGATAAATATTAATTATGATTCCAGCCTGACCTGTGGTGGCGCAGTGGATAAAGCGTCGCCTGGGAACACTGAGGTCACCAGTTCAAAACCCTGCACTGGTCTGGTCAAGGCACATATGGGAGTTGATGCTTCCAGCTCCTCCCCCCTTTCTCTCTTTCTCTCTCTCTCTCACTCTGTGTCTCCTCTCTAAAATGAATAAATAAAAATAAATTAAAAAAAAACTAATTATGATTCCATAGATGTTTAAGTTGCAAATGAGCTATTCCCTCAAAGATAATGTAATAATTATAGTTTATACTAGGGAATCAGTATAAATTTTAGGAACATAACATTTAATATATGTATATGTATATACATACTTTTTATAGCAAAAAAAAAAAAAGAGAGAGAGAAAAAAGGACAGACAGACAGGAAGGAAGAGAAATGAGAAGCATCAATTCTTCTTTGCTCACCTTAGTTGTTCACTGATTGTTTTCTCATATGTGCCTTGATTGGGGGCTCCAGCAGAGGGAGCAACCCCTTGCTCAAGCCAGTGACCTTTGGGCTCAAGCCAGAGATCATGAGGTCATGTCTGTGATCCCACAATCAAGCCGGTGACCCTGCACTCAAGTTGGTGAGTCCACACTCAAACTGGATGAGCCCACACTCAAGCCAGGGACCTCAAGTTTTCAAACCTTGGTCTTCTGCATCCCAGTTCAAAGCTCTATCCACTGCACCACCACCTGGTCGGGCACATTTAATATTCTTGGATTATCTTTCTTTAATAGATATTAATCGAATCTTCACTGAATGCCAGGTATGGAAGCTAGACAGCAAACATGATATGTCTCACCTCTCATGGTCTTCATCACTTTGTGAAGGGAACTAGGCAACAAACAACGGTTATAAACCAAACACATATAATTAAAATATTTTATAATAATTATTTAACTTATTACAAATTAAACAAACCAGAATGTATTCGACAGGTATGAACTTGAAAATCAGAAGAAAGGGCTATGATAAAGAACGATTTGGTGGCATTTTTGTGTGTAATTTTTTTTGTGACATATGAGGGAGCTGAGTACAGAGGCAGCTCAGCAGTGAGTGATAGTGCGCTGTGATGGAAAGAGGGAGGACTTTGTGCTAACCTGCTGTGATTTAAATTCATTCAGTGTCATTCCTAAACCTTGATATCTTGAGCATTTTATTCCCTTCATAAAGCTTTATAGAGTTTTGAGAATAATGAGCTTTGCAGAACGTTTTGAGGAAAAAGAAAGGTCGAGTGTCCATGATAACACCTTCAGTGTCCATGGCCATGTTGACTTATAAAGTGTTATAGCAACTTCGACATTCACTCTTGAATACCTTGTCAAAGAACTGTAGAACCTCTTTTACCACTCCTGTGGCCCTTTTCTTAAATTATTTTGGTGATTCTATGTCACACAGTTGAGGGAGAGAAGACAGCCACTCCTTCAGAAAGCAGAAAAAAAGAGAGCGTTGTTCCTGAATCTTCTAAAGATCAAACCTCAGTTAGGAGCTTTGATACAGTCATCATAGATTTTTCTGTTTTTCTTTTCTTCCTTCCCTCTTACCTTTCCACCCTCCCTCCCTCCCTCCCTTCCTCCTTCCTTCTCTCCTTCTCCTTCCTTCCTTCCTTCCTTCCTTCCTTCCTTCCTTCCTTCCTTCCTTCCTTTTCAATTGACTTTATTGAGGTGACACTGGTTAATAAAAGTATATGTTTCAGGCATACAGTTCTATAATACATTGCCTGTACACTGTATTTTGTCTTTACTATTCCAAACCAAGTCTCCTTCCATCATCATTTATCCTCCCTTTACCCTCTTCTACCTCCCCTCACCTTCCTTTCCCTCTCTTAATCACCACACTGTTATCTGTGTCTATGAGTGGGTTTTTGTTTGTTAGTTTGTTTTGCTTAATTCCTTCACTTTTTTTACCCAGCTCCCCAACCCTCCTCCCCTCTGACAGCTGTCAGTCTGTTCTCTATACCATATGATTTTACTTATATGTGAAATATAATGAACAAAATTAACTAGCACCCAAAATAGAGTGGTGGTAGATATTTGATCATCTCCTCAGAAACCACCAACATGGTGGTAGATGGGGATTAATTAGGGTGCTGTTCCTCCCAGGGAATGCCAGACTGAGGTGACCACCTCCAAGAGGTTAGACACATGTCCCCTGGTGGTGCTGTGTTTACTGGGCTTGGCCTATCCAACACAACTTGAGAAGCTCAGTGAGATGAACACGGACCTTTTCAGTGCACAACAAAGGGTTCAAGCTCAAGTTGAAAAAGCAAGTTCATTGATGAAGAAAGTAATTCATTAAAATTTGGAATTAGTTCCATCTAAACACTTTTGGAGTTTTGTCTTCTCATCAGTGTATAGCCGTAAAATATATACCTGCACACAACCATGTGTATGCTATATATTTAACACTTTTAAGTGGAAAATTATTATGGGAAGACTCTTATGTGTTTTCTTCCTGTTGCTCCTGACAATACAGCTGTGTAAAATGGCAAAATTGTTCAACGATGTGTTGCTTTAGTCATTTCAAGGATTATCAGCTAGGTATATTTGAACTTCTATCAAACAGAATCCAAGATAACAAACCAAACTAAAACCACAGAGTGAAAGGCAGTGGTATTGAAAAAGGTGTTGTTACAGGAAATAATTCCCTGATAGGTCTAAATGTGGCCAAGTTCCCAACCTTGTGGAAGATGGAATCCTCCAGTGCCGTAGCCACAGACAAATTGGCAAACTCAGACTACAATCTGTTCTTGTGTAGGAACAGGGAAAAGCAAGGGTCCTCACCAAGGTTGAAAAACAGAAGACAGAGGGTCAGGTCAGGAGGTAAAGTTCAAGTTCATGAGACTTTGCCACTGCTAGTATTTAAATCTGCCTGCACCTTTGTCATGTCCATCTGTGTGTCCTTGGAAATATAATTTGATCTATTTAGGTCTTAGTTTCTTTATTGTAATATATTGAATTTTAGTAACAAATTAGTATCATTAAATGAGGAATAAGTCTAATACATGGATATCTAACAGGAAGATAATTACTAAATAAAAGTTGGAGTAGCAATAATCATAGTAGGCAAATACATTTGAAAACAGAAAGCACAGTTAGAATTTAAAAGGGTTGTTAAATAATGATTTATCATATAATTCACTAGAAAGATACAGCCATACTGAACCTATCAGTACCTAATAACATAGCTCAAAATATTATTAACATGTAAAACAAAGAGAAATTGACAAACCCCACTCACCGTGATAGATCTTATTAAAGTTCTCTTAGAATCTGGGCAAAGGATAAACAATTTGAATAATACAATCTATAATCTAAATCTAATGTGTATATATATGAAACCTGCAACCAATAAAATTATTTTTAAGCATATACAGTGTGTCCATAAAGTCATGGTGCACTTTTGACAGGTCAAAAGTGCACCATGACTTTATGGACACACTGTATAAACATTCTTCTTATGCATAAAAATTTAGAAACAAAATATAAAGTATGTCTCAACAAATGACAAAAATCAATATCATAGAGTAAATATTATTTAAATGGAAAATTATGCAGTTCAAATTAGCCATATACAATATAAAATATAATATAGTCCAGACTAGAAAATTTAGAGAATTGTGTCTAGGCTTAAAGATAATTATGAAATATTATTTGATCACATTAAAAACTTTAATCTTATTCATAGATTTCATGAGATTACCTCTAACCAGGCTCATTTTTACCTTTACCCAGGGTACTGTGTAAGGATTTTGATAAAACAACCAGATTTTTGAACTGAACACTCTTGAAATTTTCTCATTGAGCCTCATCTGCATTATAACCAAATAAATAAATTATTGGTTTATAACAAATCTATGATTCTGATTCTGAAGCCAAATTTTCAGTGGGCCTACTTTGATAATTATTATGACCTGTGTGTAAATCTCATTTCAAGGTTAGAATAAACTTATATCTGGATTTAAGATGGCCTATAATTCAATATCCTATATTTTCTTAATGTAAAAAATATTTCAATCACTGCATAAAACAAATACCAACCAAATTTGTTATTGATGGGATCTCAAAATGTGCGTTATGAATATTCTAGGTGTTACATTTTTACCTATGTTGTTTTAGTTATCTTGCCTTTCCTTTTTATTTTTAAGTGAGAGAGAGAGAGACAAGGACAGACAGACAGGAAGGGAGAGAGATGACAAGCAAGCATCAATTCTTTGTTGTAGCACTTTAGTTGTTCATTGATTGCTTTCTCATATGTGCCTTGACTGGGGGCTCCAGTCGAGCCAGTGATCCCTTGCTCAAGCCAGCAACCTTGAGCTTCAAGCCAGCAACCACTGGGCTCAAGCCAATGACCATGGGATCATGTCAAGCTGGCAGCCCCATGCTCAAGCTGGTGAGCCCTTGGGGTTTCAAACCCAGGTCCTCAGTGTCCCAGGCTGATGCTCTATCCACTGCTCCCACCTGCTCAGGTGCCTTTTCTTCTTTTATAAACTATTTTTAAAAACCTTAGAATAAAGAATTTTTTATAACTCTTGGCGGAGCATTCCAATGCCTTTCTTTGTAAAATTTTTAGTTGTTTACAATTTTCCATTTGTCTGAATTCAAATGAGGTCAAAATTCCATTTCTGATCTATAGCCACTTTGCTCTCAGTCTGAAAAGAACAGAGACCCTTACTGTCTCAGCATTGTATGTGCTCTCTGACAAAGAATGATCTCATATTATGCCTTGACAAGAACAAAACTCTAGGAAAGATATAAATCTTGTATCGATATATGTGCATGTCAAAAGTTATCTATCTGAAGAAAAAATGGCTTAATTAAAGAGCAATTACTTCTGGCAAAGTGATCATTTCAATGGCGCTTTTTCATTTTGAATGGATCCCTTCACCTGTTACTGCAATAGAAAGAGAGTACATTTCAAGTCTGAGTTTTTTTCAGGATGTCCAAGTTTCTTTCTTTTCTTAATGTTCTATTTCAATAATTCAATTAATTTATTCAGACTTTTCAGATTTAGAGTATTTTAAGTGAATTTGGAGGAGACTTTTGAAATCTTAGTCTCCCCCCCCCCTCCCGCCATGTAAAGATAAAGATCCTGAAGTTCTAAGTGGTCAGGTCATTGCATGCCAGATGTGGAAGAGGAATCCATGTCTTAAGATTTTCAACCCGACCTTATTGTATCAGCCTATAGTTTATTAGAGTACAATTTGACAATGTAAAGTCATGACTCTCAGGAAAATATAAAATGAACATGTATAAGAGATTTTCTTTAATTTATTAATTAAGGAAGACCATCAGTGTGATGTAATGACTAGTTTAAAATACATTTAAGAAATTAGGTATACATTGGCAATTTAAGAACTGTTAAGACTGTGGAGTTTAAAAAAAGGGTTAATCTTTGGGGTTATTTGTTCTATCAGACAAAAATGATTTTCATTTCTACAGGAAAAAGTCCTACAAATTTAACAGTAACTTCTCTAAATATGGGACTTCTAATATACAGTAAATAATAGATGAATTAAGTTCCTTCCTTTAGACAATCTTCGGATGGCCTTTCTCCCATATGTTATTGGAAGAACCTTCTGCCCATCTTCCTGTTTCATTTCTGTGGGTTAGATCAGGGTTGATAACTCATCACCTGTTTTGTAAATGAAGTCTTATGGGAACATAGATTTGCCCTAATTGCTTCCATAGGTTCCCCAGAAGTGTTAATTAACCAAGGCCTCCTGGAGTTTGTTCTGCAAATCTAGAGCCCTAAAGTACTGAGCCACTACGAAGGCCACAACATTTACTTCTGTCTGAAAATTCTCACAAGGAATCTTGAGTTGGACTTTTAAAACTCTCTTTTAGTAACCCCTCTATCCTAAGGTTAGGAAACTGACTCCCTAATACTCTCTCCACTAGAGTTTCTCTTTCTCTTCTAGAGGTCACTCAAATTTGCTAAGGTCCCTAGCCTGCTGGAAGTAACCTCTTTGGTACCTGAGAAGCTGGAACTTTGAAGCAGGTCCTAGACTAGCTTCCTGGAAAGGCTTTATGGGTGTCCACGCAGCAGATGAACCCTAATGATCAGCTGCCAAGTTTGATTAGATAAGAACTGTTCTGGAATATGACATTCCAAGCAGAGACTTAGTTGTAACATAATGTGTGTATTTATATCCTGAAATAAATGGGCATAATTTCTTAGTGATCCTATGGAAATAACCTGTTGCCATGGAAAGTAAAAAGACTTGCAAAAATGTTTGCTTCAGAATTTCTAGTGGGTCAATGAGAGTCAGATACCATTTAGCAGTGCTTTTTTTGTGTGTATGACAGACAGAGAAACAGAGAGAGGGACAGGAAGGAATAGACAAGAAGGGAGAGAGATGAGAAGCATCAATTCTTCATTGTGGCTCCTTAGTTGTTCATTGATTGCCTTCTTATACGTGTCTTGACTGGGAGGCTATAGCAGACCGAGTAACCCCTTGCTCAAGCCAGCGACCTTGGGCTCAAGCTGGTGAGCTGTGCTCAAACCAGATGAGCCCACACTCAAACCGGCAACCTTGGGATTTCGAACCTGGTTCCTCTGTGTCCCAGTTCAATGCTCTATCCACTGCGTCACTGCCTGGTCAGGCTAGAACAGTGTTTTTCAACCATCGGTCCACCAGAAATTTCATGCCGATCTGTGAAAGAGTTAACCACCCTCATGTTCTATGAAGACTGTAGACCCAATGATCTTAGTCAAATTTGCTTATGTTCAAGATGATTTCTGCCTTAGTGGTCCCCAAAATAATTCTCCCATTTTCACCAGTCCTCAAGTGTAAAAATGTTGAAAACCACTAATTTAGAACATTTAATTTGTTTATAAAAGCATAATCTTCTAAAGTTAGCATTAGATACAGATTAAGAAGAAAGAGAAAGTTTTTTTCTTATATATTTATTTAAAAATAGGAAGCTAAATAATGGCAACCATACTTTAGACAAATAACCACAATTGAGTATTGCTCATAAACTCATTTGGTCCTGGTATATTCCTGTTGCTTAGAATCTAGGGCCAGCAATCTACTTACGTGTACTACGTCTGGTTCTAGACTAAAAGAGTCAGGAACTCTTGAAAGTTTTCTAAGCCATGTGGGTTTAGAGGTCTATTCTTTGAAGAGTACTTGATACTGCCCTTTTTTGTGAGGGTCTGGACTGTCCTTTCTTGAATTCGCCAATTCTAGCCTCTAGTTTAGAGCAGAGCCTACAGGTAGGCATCAAGAAACAGAGAGCTGTTTGAGGACACTGATTGGCTGTGGTTAATTGATGAAATAACCAGTGATATCAGAATGGAGGAGAGTACAGTTCTGATGCAGTCTCATAATTGATTGACCAGATTGATTTTGTCTGAGGTTAAGAATATTATGGACGGCACCAAGGAATCTCCAAGGCCTTCCCTCAAGAAGCATCGAATTTCTGAAATATTTATGTTCATTATATTTTACTTATGCAAATTAGCTTAGGAAGTCTGAGTCTCTTCTGGTTTTATAGTAAGATGCAGCTCTAAAAATAGTATCAAACTATGTAATTAGTAACTATGAAGCTGCCTAACAAACCTAATTATTTCTCCCATTTTCTTTGTTTTTCCACTTTTAAAAACAAAAGTAAGAATACTTCGTGATTTCTCAGGTGCTCTCTGTGAAATCTTAAAAATAAATTTGATGAGTCAATTTTAGGACCTTTTTGGCAGTGACCGCCCAAACTGCTAGAGTATAGTTTTAAAATCATGACTCTCTGGAAAATATAAAATGAGCACATGCAAACAATATCATATAACTTATTAATTAATAAGAGAACCAGATGTTATGATTGCTTCAGAGAAAATATGAGAAATAATATGTATATAAGCAATTTAATGATATGTTAGAATAAAATTACTGAGCTAAATTTTAAAACTTGCTCATATCCAACAGACCATAAATCTATGGAGTCACTTTTTCAGTGAGAAAAAATTATTTGCATATTTAGTGCACAGATATTAATTACATCTGTTAATTCTGTAGATTAACAACTAGTTTTAATAAGTCTAGGATCTTTAATTAACAACAACAACAACAACAACAAAAAAGAGATAGACTCAGTTATTACTCTGGACCTATTCTCTCCAATTAAGTAGCCATTATCTATTTAAATATAGCTACTCAAATTAATTAAAATTAAATATAATAAAACAGTCCTTCAGTCACACTACCCACTGTTCACAAGCTCAGTGGCCATTTGGCCTAATGTACCATGTTGGGTGGCACTTTCATCTTCACAGAAAGTTCTATGGGACATTGCTGTGCCTACCCATAGAATCCTCAGGTGGCCACTGACCCTGTACAATATTAAAAGGATATGTTGCCCACCGTTCTGCCTTATTTCCAAGTTTCAGAGCATTTTTCTGACAGTTTTAGTTGTGAAACAGTTTATAACCATGTAAAGGTAAAGTTAGAGAGTGAATACCTGCTGTCTCAATAAACTTGATATGTATCATGACTGTGTCCAAATAGGATAATTTCATGAATAAACCAAATAATGTGTGATCTACTTTGATAGTAGTATAAAAATGACTTTAGAACAATGCACATTTTAAAATATATGATATTACCAAAATATGTAGTTGTATTATTTGGTTTATGCAAGATGTTTCAATCAACCCTCTCACAAAACCAAAGAAGTTGGGATATCGTGAATGGTTTTGGGAAACCAGAATGGACCAAAACAGAGAGGATGGCAGTGAGGGCAACCATAGGATCTAAGGAGTTTGTAAGCCTTTTGTTTAACAGAGGATTCTTTTTTTAAAAAAAATTTATTTATTCATTTGAGAGAGAAGAAAGAGAGAGAGAGAGAGAGAGAGAGAGGGGAGACACAAGGGGGAGGAGCAGGAAGCATCAACTTCCATATGTGCCTTGACTGGGTAAGCCCAGGGTTTTGAACTGGCGATCTCAGCTTTCCAGGTCAACACTTTATCCACTGTGCCACAACAGGTCAGATAGATTTTGTTTTTCTGAGCTGTATGGCCAGTGGCCAAGGCCACCATCACAGCCGCCTGGCCAGTGCAGGTTCACATTAGATTTGGACAGTCGGTAATGAAACAACGAAGCCAAGAACTGGTGGGCCATCAGCTTTAATCCTAGCTTGCACCCAGCGGGCAAGCAAAAACACACACTGGGCTCCAAAACCCACTCATTCAGTGCTCACAAAGCTACTGACTTATCTGAGTTTCCTAGAATCAAAGGTTTCTAGCTCACCAGACTTATTCACCTCTGTTCCCCATCTCCTTCTCCTGCACAAATTCTGCACAAACTGACTTCTCCCTCAGCACTCCACCATCTTGGCTGCTTCTCCTGGCCTCCTCCATGTGGCCTTACTCTGCTCTCCTCTCTAATACTAATCTCAGGAACCCAGAAAGAGCAAGCTCCCAGTCTGTCCCACTTTATAGTGGACAGACCTTTAATCCAAACCTTTAATCCAATCTACAAACAAGGAAGTCTCTGATACAGAGTCACTTATCTGAGGCATAATGGGAGGATTCCTCATGAGAGTGTACCACCTCACATCATCCAATCAGTCATCCACAAGCCTTAGACTATAACGACCCGGTCTGCCCATAGCCTGTCCCCCAACACACATTAATATCAATGAACTTCCATGTGGACAGCACCATCTTTAACAAAGTGAGCATAATATATTTTATCTGCCCAACATGAGCTCAATGATGATAAAATGGAATTACACCCATTGCCACAAAAGTAACTTTTAGGTTTTATAACATTTGATTGCACAGTAAGAAGATAGAACATTATCTAATAGAACACTATTTTCAAATTTTATAATAAAGAACTGCTTTACCTTGGATTTCTCATTAACAAAATGAAAACATTTCCCTGAAATTTTATTACTGTTTATAAATTTTAATCGTTTATTCAACAAATAGCTATTAGGTGCCTATTATACAAAGAAGATAGAAACATTGTCTACCCCTATGGAGGGGCACAGACTGGTAAGAAAGACAAAAAACAAGTAACAAATTACTTACAATTGTAATTTTTATGACAAAGTACTATGGGAGCATAGGAGGGTAACACTTTTCCCGTCATTGGGATAGGAGCTGGATGGATCTAGTCAAGAAAGACATCTCCAAGAAAGTGACATTTGAATTAGGATCTGGAGGATAATAAGGATTTTCTGGGGAAAGAAGAGCTGTGAAAGGAGTAAGGTGGGAAATATTATAAAGGCAAACTCATGTAGTAGGTCCTTGGCCAAGGAGGTACCAAGAGCATTTCAGTTTTTAATTGGAGGATAGTTGAATGCCTTAAAAGAGAAGATTGGTACAGAATACTTTTCTATATCAAATTGTAATCAAGGAACTACATAAGTAGTTGGCCAACTTCTCATTCAAAATTTCCAAAAATGTTTCCCTCTGTGGAAAATGGCTGCATACCAGGGCAGGTCTGATTTGGGAGAAGTCAGTTCCTAATCTTATCTGCTGGTTCACTGTTGAGTTTTTGGGCTATCTTATGCAAACTAACTTTCTTGTAAATAAGAGTCAAACCTTGGATGTAGGCATAGATGCAGGTGCTTAAGTAATCAGAGAAAGAGTTATTCTCCTTGCCTGGAAAAATAACCACAAGTTTAATGTTTGAATAATTCAACCTTTATTTATAGTATCAATTATAGATGATCTACATTCAGATATCTAAATGATAGTAAATTTGATTGCAGAATTTTATATTAGCTAATGAATAGATGGATCAAAGTTTATTTTTGAACTTATCTGGAACACTATCTTGTTGTTTGTAAAGCCAGTAGTTGCGGCCATTATCACAGCCAGTGCAGGTTCACATTAGATTCGGACACTAGGTAATGAAACAATGGAGCCAAGAACTGGTGAGCCATCAGCTTTAATTCTAGCTTGCACCTGGCGGGCAAGTTAAAACACACACTGGGCTCCAAAACCCACTCATTCAGTGCTCACAAAGCTACTGACTTATCCAAGTTTCCTAGAATCAAAGGTTTCTAGCTCACCAGACTTATTCACCTCTGTTTCCCATCTCCTCCTCTCTGCACAAACTGGCTTCTTCCTCAGCACTCCACCATCTTGGCTGCTTCTCCTTTCCTCCACCTGGCCTTAATCTGCTCTCCTCTCTAATACTAATCTCAGGAACCAGAGAGAGCAAGCTCCTGGTCTGTCCCATTTTATAGTGTAGAAATCCAAACCTTTAATCCAATCTACAAACAAGGAAGTCTCTGATACAAAGTCACTCATCTGAGGCACACTGGGATTCCTCATGAGAGTGCACCACCCTACATCATCCAATCAGTCAAGGGTGTGGGGAAAAGCTTACTCTTAAATCTTGCATGTGGGCAGTGCCATCTTTAACAAAGTGAGCATAATATATTTTATCTGCCCAACATTGTTCTTTCTCCTTTTCCACATACACTTCTCATGATATATTTATCCCACCATCATAAATTTGTTGCTGTATTTAACATGCTTTTTAGAAGCAGTGTCAATAATCATCTGTTCCCAACGATGCATATCATACTTGGCAAAAAGGAGATGTTCAATATGTGTTTATTGAAAGATTAAGCAAGTGAATAAATGCAGAATCTTAGATTTATGAGTCGATTAAGAGAAAAACCTTACATTACCTGGCTAAATCTCTTAAATAAAAGTGTTTTCTTTATATGAAAGTAACTTGATAATACCTGTTATTTTAAATAATTATTTAATTTAAATAATATTGATGAGGCAAGAGATTTTAAAAAATGAGACTATAGATATCATCGATAATTTGTTCAACTTTTATTGAATGCCTAAAGCAAAGATATCAGACATACTTCTTACCTTCTAGAAATTTCTGACAAAGTTGAAAAACAAGAATGCGTGCTTAAAATGTAATAAAAAAAAAATGTGTACCAATGCCAAATGAGTACAATAAAAGGAGAGATGCCAGAGTTAGGAAGGTTACAGCCAGGACACTCTAAAGCCTGGATTGCTTTATAAATCACAGAAGAGGAAAGAGCGCTCATATAATCCGGGTTCCGTTGCTTATTCTTTGATGACTAGCCACTGATTCATGATCTCGTCCTTTTGCATCTATTTCTAGTATTTTATAGCTGACTGACTTTGAAGACAGTACTTACTTATATTTTCCACAAAATAAAAACTGGAAAGAAAAAATGAAATGGAAGTTGTTGATACCCTACCACATCCCAGACATTGAAAGCAATTTTTTACATAATGTATCTCAACCTTAAAGCCCCTTTTAGAACACAAATACATTCATTGGATTTTTAGAATATTTTTATTCATCGGGGATTCTTCTTTAAAAATTTATTTATTTATTTATTTATTTTAGAGAGGAGAGAGAGAGAGAGAGAAGGGGGAGGAGCAGGAAGCATCAACTCATAGTTGCTTCTCACATGTGCCGTGACTGGGCAAGCCCAGGGTTTTAAACCAGCGACATCAGCATTCCAGGTTGAGCCTTTATCCACTGTGCCACCACAGGTCAGGCGGTTTTTAGAATGTGATATATGTCTTTTGCCGGTTGTGGGATGGAATTTGGCTTGAACAAGAACATTTTTTTATAAAACAACTTTGTTTTGGTGTACTTTTTATCAATTAAACTGCACATATTTTAAGTGTATAGTCGAATGCATCTTGTAAAAAGTACACTTATTTTATAACCATGGCCCAATCCAGACGGAGAATGTTATCATCACCTCCAAAATGATGTCCCTTTGCATTTCACTCTGGACATAGGCTGCCTCTTGATATGCTATTTGCCACTGTAAATTTATTTGCCTTATCTGGAATTACATATAAATGGAATCATATAGTATGTATTCTTTTATGTATGGCTTCTCTCACTCAGTGGACTGTTTTTGAAATTCACTCATGACCTTACATGTATCAGTAGTTTAAGAGCTTTTTTTAAAATTATGAATATTTCATCTTATGGTTACATGACAATTTGTTTATCCATTCTCCTACTAATGATATTCAGGTAGTTAACATTTTTTGGTTACTATGAATAAACATTTCTACACAAACCCTTGAAAATCAAGTCTTGTGTAGAAGTAAGTTTTTGTTTTGGTGAGTACCTAAGAACTGCATTGCTGAGCCAAGTGGTAAATGTGAGTTCACCTTTGTAAGAAGCTGCTGGGTTCTTTCCAATGTATTTGTTGTGTTTTACTTTCCCAGTAGAAATGCATGAGAATTCTATTTTCTCTACATCCTCAGCAGCACTTGATGCTGTTAATGATTTTATATTTAGTCCTTCTGGTGGGTGTGTGGTGGTATCTTGTTGTGGCTTCAACTTGCTCTTCTCTGGTAGACTAATGATGTTGATTATCTTTAGTTAGCCTTCTTAGACATTTGTTTATCTTCTTGTGAGAAGTATCTGTTCAGATCTTTTGCCCACTTTGCATTGAGTTGTCTGTCATAGTGTTGTTGCAAATATGTTCTCTCATTCTGTGGCTTGTATTTTTTAAAGGATTTTATTTTTTTCTAGAACAGTTTTTAGTTCACAGAAGAATTACAGGGAGGTCCGCAGATTTCTCGTATAACCGCTGCTGCCACACATGCACAGCTTCCTCAATTATCCATGTTCCTGACCAAAGTAGT
Organism: Rhynchonycteris naso; assembly: GCA_037038555.1. Classification (NCBI taxonomy): domain Eukaryota; kingdom Metazoa; phylum Chordata; class Mammalia; order Chiroptera; family Emballonuridae; genus Rhynchonycteris; species Rhynchonycteris naso. The sequence goes on along the minus strand of CM072999.1, from coordinate 145,912,038 downwards.
CCATTTCTTACAACTGACGAGCCTACACTGACACATCATAATCATTAGAGCAGTGGTTCTTAACCTTTTTTGACGTACCGAACCCACCAGTTTCATATGCGCATTCACCGAACCCTTCTTTAGTGATAAATAAAATATGATTTTTTCCCCCAAATTCAAGACAGAGGTATATGTTTTTTTAATGGTGCACAAAATGAGCCGTGCATGAACATCACCTTGCTCAAAGAACAAAACCAACAAAGTGCATGAACTCACAACAAATTATGGTATTACTTTATTCTGGCCTCCGTGGTAGAGGCTTCTCCGAACCCCTGGGACCGACTTATCGAACCCCTAGGGTTTGATAGAACCCAGGTTAAGAACCACTGCACTAGAGGTTCATAGTTCATTTTAGGGTTCACTATGGACTCAGACAAATGTATAATAACATGTATCCATCACTATAGTATCATCCAGAGCATTCCCACTGCCCTAAAAGTTCTTTGTGCTCTGCCTGTTCATCACTTACCTCACAAGCCCTGGTAACCACTGATCTTTTACATCAGTGGTTCTTAACCTGGGTTCTATAGAACCCTAGGGGTTCGATGAGTCGGTCTCAGGGGTTCTGAGAAACCTCTTCCGCGGAGGTAAAGACACACTTGTGTAAAGTCGTGATGACACACCCCGCTTGGCCATCACTTGCTGCAGAGGATCACGTTACATTGCTTGGCCAACCAGTGCTGCGGGGAATTTAGTGCACGCAGTAGTCAACGGCTGTCGTAGTTGTACGTCTTGTGGTTTTTTTCTTAATATTTTAATCCATACTAAATATGTCGAGCAAAAAAAGAAAGTGGTTGGACAAATATGTATGACATGGATTCACATGTATCAAAGAATGGGATGGGAGTCAGCGTCCTATCTGCATGATATGCAATGCCAAGTTGAGCAACTCTAGTCTCATACCGGCAAAACTAAATTTGGAAAAAAAAATCATATTTTATTTATCACTAAAGAAGGGTTCGGTGAATGCACATATAAAACTGGTGGGTTCGGTACCTCAAAATAGGTTAAGAACCACTGGTTTACATAGTTCTGTATTTTCCAGAATGTCATTTAGTTGGAAACAAAGAGTATACAAGCTTTTCTGAGTGGCTTCTTTTATTTAGTAATTTAGGGTTCTTCCATGTCTTTTTGTAGGTTAATAGCTCGTTTTTTGTTTTTTGGCTCTGAATAATATCCCATAGTTTTGATGAACTACTGTTTATTTACTTATTCACCTATAAAAGGATTTCTTGGTCATGTCCAGATTTTAGCAATTATGGCTATAGCTGCTATAAACATTAGTGGGCAGGTTTTCATGTGGACATAAGTTTTCAGTTCACTTAGAGTAAATACCAAGGAGCATGATAGCTGGACCGTACAGTAAGAGCATGTTTAGTTCTGTTTACCTTTTCACTTTCATAGATTTCTTTACTAAAAGCTATGAGTTTTAATTTTGACATAGCCCATGTACCTTTTTTGTGTGTGTGTCTTTTATGATTTGTGCATGGCCTGGTGACAAGTTCACATGACTAGAGAAAGAATTCATCCAATGGCTACTATTATTAAAGTTCAGTAATGTTGCGCATCTTTGTATAAGAGTGATTTTATCTTATACTTTTGATTAAATAGTCCCCTGGATCATTAAATGATTTATAAACATGGTCCATTAATGTCTGACTAAAAAGCGTGATAGAGCCTCAAGGTTTGGAAGGAAATGATGTGACATGTTTTCCCCATTCATTGGATAAACATTTTAGCAGTTAGATCATTTTTCTAATGCACATTTCCAGAGCCTACTTTCATTACAGGTGGCAGTGTAGCATAACTCATCTGGATGTTAAAACAGGAAAGGAAATAAAGAATGTCTCTCTAATTTTTCATTCATGGGATGCTTATCCAAATTTCACCGCTTAGAAGTATAACATATCCCATCAATGTATCACTGTCAAGTGGTGTCATGCCGTGGGAGCTACTAATGTGGTCCTCTGGGCAGAATGAGAGCTTTCTAATCAGGCAGAGCTAGGCATGTATGTGGGTTAGCGACATGAACAAGTCACTTAAATGTCCTGACCAGTTTCCCTCATCTGTAAAATGTAAAAATTAGCGTATAGACATCAGAATGGAATATGCTCTCACTAAATGGTAATTTTTTTATTGATTGGTGATAAAAATGATGCAGTGGAGAGAGAGAAATTTTATTTCTTGTGCATTTTTACCAACAGAAGACAAAGCTGAGAAATTTAGCATGAAAAAAGACAAGATTAAAAACTTGGTCTTTATTTTCAATAAATCCTACCTGGGTTTTTGGTCATGACAGCAATCTAACTGTGGTCTACTTTCACAAGAAGCTTGCCATGAAAGTGGTGGAGAGTAAATAGTATCCTTGGTGTACAACGGCCAAGAACCAAGCGATAGCACAATTATTTTCAAAGATAAAATGAAATTAAATGTGATTATTAAGAGAAGCCATATCTTTCTATGTGACCTTTTAAATTTTTGAATAAACAATAAATTGTCAAAACTCAAGCAATAGGACTACACCAGGAAGACTCACCTTCATTACTCTCCCAACCCATCAAATTCCCTAACCCTCTGTTCCCTAAAGCTAATTGTTTTTATCTACTCAGGGTTTCTTTATGCCAATACAGACATGTACAAATATATAGCCTGACCTTCCTTTTATACATATACATTCCTCTTTATTTAATTTATATTTTTCCTATTGATTTGAGAGGAAGGGGGTGAGAGACAGAGAGAGAGAGAGAGAAGCATGAACTCGCTGTCATACGTGCGCTGACTGGAGTTTGAACTGGAGACCTCAGGGTCTAACCAGCACATCTAGGATTGAGCTGGTGGCCCCAGTAATAAACTGTTGACCTCAGTGATCCCAGATGATGCTCCACCCACTGTGCCACCGGCCAGGGCTACCTCCCTTTTTGTTACATAAAAGATACTAAACTACATACACCTATTACACTGTTGTGTGTCTAGCACGCATATATATAATGCCTTATGCATTAGCACGTCACCCCTACAGTGATGAGGCTAAAGCTTTTATGCAACATTCCAACCTTACTGAATTTGCTAAGGAAACAGAAACCCTGCAGAACCTTTTGCTAAATAAAGAGTGACCCACGTCTCAGCCCTGATGGTTTGGCTCTCCTCCTGCCTAGAGGCAGAAAGTGGCCGTGGGTAAGAACCTAAGGCCCCTGTAATTTTTGAAGACATTTTCTAGAGTGTAACTTATCCATAAAAACAATCTCCGGGAATTATGACAGTCTCCCTTCTGGCAAAATAAGTCTTGAGGGGGGGTTGCTTTTAGCCTGAAGGCTTGTGCTACAAATAAAAATGTGTTGCAGCATAAAAGTTAACGGAGCCTTTCCTTGAAGAAGGAATATGTTCACGTGTAACTTGAAAGGGAATCTAAAACTGCCTTATTTTCTGAAGAGGGTGAAAGACTGGGAGGAAATCTAAGGCAATTACTTGTAAAGGTGACTTAACTGTAACCCTGGAGGAAGCTATAAGCCTCTCGAAACACTATCTCACGAGAATGTATACGAGAGGCCCTTTTCTGAGTCATTACGGTAGGTGGTGCACAGTGTTGAATTACTCTTGTAAGTGCAGTTTATCTTGTAGCTAACATTTGTGAATGTACTTCATCTTTTTGAGTTTATAAGCATCCCCACTTGTTTGAAAAATGCTAAAAGTACATGTATACTGTACTGTTATCTGAAATTATAATAATGAAAGAGAAAATTTAGAATCAGATAAACAAATACTAAAGAAATATAAGGTCACTTAAATCATTCATAGTTTATTTACCAAGAATTGATTTGCTGTTTCTACAGTGGTTTCCCTTTCTATTTGTTTTTTGCTTCTGCTAATAAGCAAGTTATTTACATTTTATGAGGACAATGCAAGTAATTATAAGAGCAGGTGCCCTGAAGATAGCTAAGTGGTAGGTGTCAACCAAGGTGGCTTCCATATCTTCTGTGTTTCTAGATCATGGGAGAGAACACAGCCAGCCTCAGGAGTCAAGTCATAAGCAGGAAACTATTGACTTGAATATCAAAACCACAGGCTCTGAGTTGTATGACAGTCTGGCTTCTCTGGTGGCCATATTCCAGGACACCATTGATAGGTCTCATCTCCTCAAGAGTGCACAAGATAACCTTGTAAATGATGCACTCTTGTCAACGTATACTGTGAGTACAGTTCTGGACAGGATGATCAGACCCTGAACTACTTCTGGAAGTCCGCAGGAGCTGACCATCCTCGAAAGTGTGTCTTCCACGTTGGGATGGCATTTTCAGTAACCTCAACAGCAATAGAAAGAACAGTTTTCTTTCCTAGACCTGCACAAAGTAGTCTCAAACACACAAGGACATCAAATCTACTGTCCATGCCAATTACAGCACATCTGGCCTTAACATTCAAGTAGCATGCTATTTAGCTTTTCTATGCTGTTGTGTTTTGATGTTTCATGTTTTCTTAACATACTGATTTATAAGTTTTTTTTTTATCCTGACTCTCTATAAGCTTTATTAGAAAAAGTATTCTATGTACTTAGTACGTATTTATTGGTTGCCTATTATGTACCAGATACTCTTCCAGGGGCTGGCGACAGAACCGCTGTTATCCTGGAGCTCTGGGTCATACACCAAAAATATATACAGGTATCGATTGACTTATGACCTATGCAACTTATGACCATTCGACTTTACGACCACAATCACTAGCCATGACTGCTCCACGTCTGGCAGCGCAAGCGTTGCCCAGCCGGGCACACGACAGTGCGGACCAGCTTCCGGCAGCAGTACCATCTCTGTGTGCACCATTTCAACTGTTATCCCAGACTTGGTACAGCAATTTGTGTTTTGTGTCTTGGATATTTTTCATCAATCCCCTCCCAAGATGTCTACTACGAGGAAATTGTCTTTGTCTTTGACTTAAAGATTTTTATAACATTATTTCACAATACTGTACATATAACCTACTCAACTTATAACCAAATCATGTTACAATTGGTCTGTTGGAACCAATTATGGTTGTAAGTCGAGCACTAGCTGTAAATGCATCCATAACATGATAGATGAGGAAAAATTTCAAAGACAAGGGCTTAGAGAGAGTGGGCTGATTTAGATTGAATGCTGAGGGGAGGAAACTCTAATCCCGGGGTCCTTGGACAGAGACCCAAGCTCAGTGAAGGAATGAGTCACACGGAGAACAAATGCAAGAAAGAGCACCTCTGGCCGAAAGAATAAGGGCGGGGGTAAGTGCCCGGGTCCTGTATGGGAGCGTGTTTGGCATGTTCAAGGAAGAACAAGGAGGTAAATAGGGTCTGGGGAGAAAATGACAGAGAGGGGAATCATAGGAAGTGAGATCAGACACACATCAGAGAGCAGAGTGGACAGAGTGGATAGTCTTGTGGCGCTGTGGCCCTTAGTCCGAGTGAGATGGGAAGAAAGGATGGAAGTGCAGCTTAGAAGATCATGAGCGGTCACATGTTATGTTTCACTCCCAGGGAAAGGGAGCAAGGGGAGAAGCAGAAAGACATGTTTCAAAGCTGTCAGAATAGGCCAGACGGGAGATGACAGTGGCTAAAACCAGTGGCTGGAGAAGTAATTCTGACATAATTGATGTCTAGTAAACATCTCTTGAGAGACTTTGTGCCAAGCAGCATGCTCGAGTCTGTCCTCTTAACCACTGTACTGCCTCTCTTAAAATAAAATGGTGAGCCTGGCCTGTGGTGGTGCAGTGGATAAAGTGTCAACCTGGAATGCTGAGGTCACCAGTTCATAATCCTAGGCTTGCCTGGTCAAAGCACATACAACCAGCAAGCAATGTACTGTACAACGGGAAGCAACTTAATACTTCTCGCTCCACACTGCTCCACCTCCTCTCTCTGTGAAATCAATAAAATCTTTAAAAAATTAAATTAAATAAAAAAATAAAATGGGAAATAATTGTTACTTAAAAAAGTAGATTGGTTTCATTCATTTGAAGGTTTTTGAGCCATGCCTACATGTACCTGTCTGAGCAGCTCATATTGGACCCAGAGAAAAAGATGAGCAGATAAAGATCATTAATATTCCTTTCCTACCTCAATTTAGGACAAGGCTTTTAGTTATTTATTTTATTTCAAAAATGTGATAAAGACATCTTTAAAGAGAAGATAAAAACTATTTTTTCCTTTAAGATTTGGACCATATTGATAATACTAGAATTGTGAGGCTCTGATCATAGGTGACCCACCATCTGGAACTGTTAGCTTGTTTCTTTTTATAGGAGTATTTAAAGAATGTCAGGACCAATGTCATTGAGGAATAAGAATGCTTCAAAAGGAGTCATTGGAAGCATTTGTTCAGTCAATCCGCAAGGATTTATTGGGGGTATTCAAGCTTGCATTCAGACAGAGGGGACCAGAATAAATCAGACTGAAGGTACACCTTGGGTCTACCACCTAATATGCTATCCTTTTTCACTTTAATTAACTTTTGTTTTGTCATTTGAAAAAACTGGGAAAGTGATAGTTCTTTACACATAGGTGAAAGTGAAATTAGTATATGTAAAACACAGTAAATTGGCCAGCATACATTAAGTGCTTACTGCATAGCAGTGATTATTATTATACCCAGTCCTCAATTCACTATTTTCTGTACGTTGTTTATTTTTGTTTTTTAATTGAATTTATTGGGGTGACACTGGTTAACATAATTATACAGGTTTCGGGTGCCCAATTCTACAACACATCTCTGTGCATCATATTGTGTGTTTATGTGTTTAGCCCCCAACTCAAATCTTCACCCATCACTATTTATCCCCTCCATCCCTCTCTACTTCCCTTCCCACCCCCCTGGTGATCACCACACTGTTGTCTGTGTCCATAAGTTCTTCTCTCTCTTTTTTTTGTCCTTTTCTCCTCAATCTCTGTTCTCTCCCTCACCCAGCCCCCCCCCCCCCACACACACACACATTGCTGTCAGCTTGCTCTCTATGTATGAGTCTGTCTGTATTTGGCTTGTTGGTTGATTTTGTTCATTAGATTTCACATATGAGTGAAATCATATGGCACTTGTCTTTCTCTGAATGGCTTATTCGCTTAGCATAATGCTCTCCAGGTCTATGCAGTGTTGCAAAAGGAAGATGTCCTTCTTTTTATGGCCACATAATATTCTATTTGTAAATGTACTATATAACTTTTTTATCCACTCATTTTCTAATGGGCATGTGGGCTGCTTCAAAATCATGGCTATAGTAAGTAACTCTGCAATAACCATAGAGGTACATATATTCTTTTGAATATATGTGTTTTGGGTTTCTTTGGATAAATTCCCAGAAGTGGAATTGCTGGGTAATCAGGCAGTTCCATTTTTAATTTTCAATGACAAAGAATTGCAGCGAGTGTTATCAAAACAAAGAAGCACCAAGGAGGCATTGGGCACACGTTGCAGTTTCCGGGAAGAGGATGTAACAGAAATGAGCCAGGGGTGATAGGCAGGAGTTAACGAAACAAAGGACAGAGGGCCAAAGGCACAGGCCACAAAGCAAGTTAGGGGGGACTGCAAACAACTCTTCATTTCTGCAGAACTGAGTCTTAGAGGCTGGCAGGACTATGTGAGGGGATAGGGAGAGAGGTGCCAGTCCATAGGGACCTGTAACCAGCTGAAGAGACAAGGCTTGATCTGTCCTGGGGAGACACTCAAAGTTAAGTGAGCGCTGACTAAGTTACATGGATCAGATTTAAGTTTTATACTCTGCCAGTGGCAGAGCTGAGTGGTTGGAGAAAGACAATCTTAGAAGCTGGGGTTGTTGATGTTAATGCCCATGGGAGATGAGAGCCTTAAATAGGGTAGGGGCAGGAGCTAGAAGGAAGTGATAGGCGAAATACAGAGGAAGTGGGATCAGTACCACTTAGTGATTGGTGGGTACAGGAAGGGATGATGAGGGAACAGTCCTGAATGAAACCCAGAGTTCTTACTTGGCTGGCTAGATGGATGGTGATACCACGGACAGAGAACCCAGGGGAGAAACAAGTATAAAAGCGATGATGACCAATTTGGCTTTGGAAACATTGAGTCAGAGGTGCCTTTCACTCTTTGGGGAGCCATCACAGGCCATTGGATATTTCAATGTAAAAGTCAATCTAGGCAGACAATGTAGATTTGGGGCTCACATGACTATAGAAGTAGTTGAAACAGAAATCTGAGTTCAGTTTTGGGCACAGTGAATTCAAGGACCCAAAGTAAGTCTAAAACTCAGAAATGAGGTTGAGTGATACACATATTTTGAAACCTTAAGCATATGTGGGAATTGTATTTCTCTCAGATTACACAAAATATGACTAATGAGGTGGTTATACCTACCCAGGTGCTGAAGGGAAGATGTAAAAGAGGAAGGGAAATTGACAAGACACAGAATAGAAATGATCCATAAAAACTGAGTGTGGCATCTTTGAGGCTGTACAAAAGCAACTGGGAAGTGAAACAGTAATTAGAGAAAATGCTGAGCTGGGAAAATAGTTCTTAAAGTTAAAATTTTTCTGAGTTTCACTTTTCTGGGGTTCCCAAAGTTACCATTCATATTAGTTGGAGGATCTTTGTCCCCATGGGCCCCATCTGGCTCACATCCTAGGACCCACCTTGTGAGGTCAGGGTGAGGACATGGTTCTTGAAAGAAGGTATTACTCCTCAAAACTATTCAAGTTAGCCCTTCATACCACAGCACTGTGTATTTTTCTGTGTGTGATTCACACATAAACTGAGGCAGGGGAGCACCACAAGTGGTTGGCCCCTTCTGATGCCCGCAACTGGAGCTGTTCATTCAGGCTTCAGGGCAGCTCTCAGCCCTGGCTGCCCACTGAAACCACTGGCAGCTTTCCTAAGATGCGATGCACTGACCACTTTCCCAGAGCTTATGATTTAACTGCTGTGGGGTCGAGCTAGGGCACTCAGATGTTTTAAACACCACACCCCCAGGTGATTCTAATGTGCAGACAGGAGTGAGGGTCCCACACGGCAAATACTCTAATAGAGCATATCAAATAGTAAGCACAGGAGCAGTGTTTATTTTTCCGAGTTCAGGTGACTGAATGAAAAAATTTCCTGTAGGTATGTAGAAGACCACCCAAAGAATGTCAGCACTGGAGGTAAACTTAGAGATGGTCTATTAGATCCATGCCATCTTTGGCTTTTTAAATGGAATATATTGGAGTGACATTGATTAATAAAATTACAGAAGTTTCAGGTATACCATTTTATAATATATACATCATCTATACTATACATTGCACTGTGCATTCACCACCCCAAGTCAAGACTCCTTCTACCACTATTTACCCCCCTTTGGCTTCTTCTACCCTCCCCCCATATCTTTCCTCTTGTGATCACCACACTGTTGTCTGTGTCTATGAGGTTTTTTTTCACTTTGTTTAATCCCTTCACATTTCTCACCCAGCCCCCAACCCTCTTCCCCTCTGACAGCTGCCAGTCTGTTCTCTGTATCTATGGATCTATTTCTATTGTTTTTTAGTTTATTTTGTTTACTGAGACTCAGAGAGGTAGAATAGCTTTCTAAAGATCACACTGCCAGTTAGGAAGGAACACTAAGACTTCCTGTGTTCAATACACTCTTTTCCCTTTCAACATAAACCACCTTTAAAAAAATTACTATGGAAGAAATCAGCAAAGAAAGGAAAGAGATGTGTAAATAACTAATGCTTCTTAACCTGTCCCAATTTCTGATTAGGAAAAATCATAATAGTAATAAATAAAAGAGAGTAAACCCCGATCACATTAAAGATAATCCGGTTTTCTTTTTGTTTTCTTTTTGTTTTTTGTGGTTATGCGTCTATTTTGTGGAAAGTCGTCATTAGGAAAACTGTTTAATAGGGTATAGTGGTCCTGTGTCATTTTGCAAAACTTGTGAGTATTAGGAAGAACAATAAATGTTACCAATTATTGAAATGTCTAATTAAGAGTGGTTATATTGACTATTAAGATGAGAACATCATCATCCCCTCAAAAAAAAAAAAAAAAGATTGAGGATCACGGCTGCAAGTAACGAGGCACCTGCTTTGAAGAAATCGAACAAGATAAATAATGTGTGTGGAAGTAAAGTCACATGGTAAGAAGAAGGAAATAGCAAAGTCCTAAGAAAGCATCAAGAAGGAGATCTTTGTTTTGTTTGCCTGTTTGTTGTTTTTAACCTTACCATGTACCTATGCCAGGATTGACCATTGACTCAGGCTGTAGGCAGCCTAGGTGTCTCCACACTTTTTCCAGCACCTGAGTGGTCTAGGGAAGCCCTCCTCTCACCTTCACCAACGGGATAGCTGTGCCAGCTCTATGTTTATAATTACATGCCTTGGGATGTCTGTGTCTTTTTCCTGTTGTCTAAGCTATCCACTTTCGATGTGTGTCTCTAGGCTGCACATTCCAAGACTTATATTCTAATTTGTAGTCTTGGCTACTTAATAACTGTTTGACTTCAGGTGAGTCACTTGAATTCCTCTAGCATCCAGTTCTTGTCTCTACCCATACTGGCTGTGAAAGTTAAATCAGGTAATACATCTAAGGAGCTTAGTACGGCACTAGACAGATTGTCAGCCACATGGCACTGCAGCTCGGTTCATTATTTGTCATTTATTTTATGATTTATTTATCTTCTTTACTGCTTAGATTTTTCTCTAAAATAAAAACACTTTTATAAGCTTTCACAGGTATTTTCAATGTAAAGAACAACAAAAGAGCCTGACCGGACAGTGGCGCAGTGGATAGAGCGTTGGACTGGGACATGGAGGACCCAGGTTTGAGGCCCTGAGGTCACCAGCTTGAGCACGGGCTCAACTGGTTTGAGCAAGGCTCGCCAGCTTGAGCCCAAGGTCTCTGGTTTGAGCAAGGGGTCACTCGGTCTGCTGTACATCACCCCCCACCCCCCACCCCCGTCAGGGCACATATGAGAAAGCAATCAATGAACAACTAAGGTGCTGCAACAAAGAACTGATGCTTCTTATCTCCCTTCCTGTCTGTCTGTCCCTATCTGTCCCTCTCTCTGGCCTGTCACACACACAAAAAAAGACAACAAAAGAATAAGACCGCTTATATATTTGTGTAAATTGTCAATTTGTACATAATTTGTTTCACTGCATAATTTATTTCTCTTATTTGCATCTCAAACTTTGGCTCTTTTATAAAGAAATAAATCAGTTCCCAAACTTCCAACCTCATACAGGCTCACACACTTTATATTCAGAAGCAGTATTGATTACAGCAGATTCTACTGTTTTTCTAAATTCTCTACTGCTACTTAGAGAGTTTAGAGCAAGAAACTGGCGCCAGGTGCTGGCTGAATGAGACATTGCTCTTTGGATGGGCACCCTTGTTCCAGAACTGCTGTGCAAACAGCATTACCTATGTGCACGGAGGTCATTGTTATCGCCCTGCTATTATGAAATACTGACTGCTGTGAGAAGCAAAGGCTGGGAATAGAACATTTTCTGTACGGGGCTGATCTTTCCATCAGCACTTTGGGAATGCTTGTTTACTTGCCTGAAACACAATCGCTTAAAAGCTTTCACCTAAAAGAGAGTTTTTGTATCCAGTAACAGTGTCTGTATGGCATGATGCTATGGTTCGTTTATGACAAGTCTCCAGGACTCTTCCCCATGTGACAATGCCGTCCCTACAACTGCAGACCACATTACACCACAAGTGGGTTGCTTCTCCTTCTAGATAGACACTTTGGCATTGAACTCTCTTGAGAGCTAAGAAGGGCCCAAATAAAATAGGCCTCCAGTTGGGACTGCAGGGGATCATCACTCAAGAGTCCTTTTGTTGTGCAAATGCAGGTTCTGACTTCAGATGCCCATCTTTATTAACATTAAAATTCCTGGGAGGAAAAGTTGATAATAGCAAATGACCCTGTTTGGGCACAGCCACCAGAATTCCATCAACCAAACCGATCTGTAACAAGGTAGTAATCTGGATTTCAGTGGGCAAGGATCATGTAGAAATGTTCACAAGAGGAGGCTGAATATTACACGGAAAGCAAATAACAGCATCACCACAGTCTGTTCTTTGTTCAAAGCCCTGTGTGAAATAAAAAACAATTAACCCGTGGAAACCTCAGTCCATTAGTGGTGACTGTTTTCATAGATCATTTCATGAGGGAACTGAGTGGTATGTCCTAGCTGTAGTTTATTTGTGTCTCTATACCAGTGTTTCTTAACCTTTTTTGAGGTACCGAACCCACCAGTTTCATATGTGCATTCACTGAACCCTTCTTTAGTGATAAATAAAATATGATTTTTTCCCCAAATTCAAGACAGAGGTATATGTTTTTTTACTGGTGTACAAAATGAGTCGTGCATGAACATCACCTTGCTCAAAGAACAAAACCAACAAAGTGCATGAACTCACAACAAATTATGGTATTACTTTATTCTGGCCTCCGCGACAGAGGCTTCTCCGAACCCCTGAGACCGACTCATCGAACCCCTAGGGTTCGATAGAACCCAGGTTAAGAACCACTGCTCTATACAAAAGTGAAAACATCTATCACCGAGTAATATGAAATGATAACTGAGTAGTGCCATCAGTCTATGAAAAAAAGTGTGAGATGAAAATTGATCTCTCAGCCAGGTGATTCTATTAAACATGGCCTATGCTAGCCCTGGCTTGGTAGCTCAGAGCTAGAGTGTCGGCCAGGTGTATGGAAGTCCCAAGTTCGATTCTCAGCTAGGGCACACAAGAAAAGCACCCATTTGCTTCTCCACCCCTCCCCCTCTACTTTCTCTCTGTCTCTCTCTTCCCCTCCCACAGCGAAGGCTCCATTGGAGCAAAGTTGGCCTGGGTGCTGAGGATGGCTCCATGGCCTCTGCCTCAGGTGCTAGAATGGCTCTGGTTGCAAGGAAACATTGCTCCAGATGAGCAGAGCGTCGGCCCCTGATGGGCATGCCGGGGTGGATCCCGGTGGGGTGCATGCAAGAATCTGTCTGACTGCTTCCCTGCTTCTCACTTCAAGAAAATACAAAAACAAATAAGTAAGTAAGTAAGCAAATAAATAAATAAACATGGCCTATGCTATATAAAAATCAAAAGAAATAATTGAGGAATTACCAAAATTACTTTGCCAATGCTCTCGCAGTGATGTATTCCTTAAGTTACAGAATGACAACATGAGCCTGGGCTGGATAGCTCAGTTGGTTAGAGCATTGTCCTGAAGCACAGAGGTTGCTGGTTTGATCCCTGATCAAGGCACATACAGGAACAGATAGATGTTCCTATCTCTCTCTTTCTCTTTCCCTTCCTCTCTCTTGTTAAAATAAAATAAAATTTAAAAAAAATTTAAAAAATGAGTGACAACGGGAAAGCACCATTTCACATGTTCTTGGAAGAATTATCACCATTTCTGCCTTTCCTTATGTCTACAACCTGCTTCTCGCCTTTCCTTTTGCTTCTCTGCACTGCACCAAGCTGATTAGGTTTCGTGGATTGTTTTGACTCTATATTGATACGTTCATTAGGAACCCTGAGTGCTGGTTCAATTTTTCTAGACCCTAGAATATTGCTTTTTTAATATATATTTCATTTCAGCCTCCGCCTCCTTTCACCCCTGGGAACCGGCCACACTTTTATTGGGAACTTCCTGTTCAATGCGGCGAGTAAGGGAATACTAAAACTAAGGCTGTTCACTCAAGAACTGGTGTTGTTGAACAGATACATACTCTGCTCCGTTATGGGCCAAATGTAGTTAGGAGTCTGGGGGAGGCTAGCCCCAGGCCAGACTGTGATGTAAATTTTCCAGTTTATCTTAGCAGTTTGACAAATAGTCATCTTAAATGAATGAGTTACTGAATGAAGAAAGAAGGTCATAGATCCAGGAATAAAGTACTAAGGTCAATTGAAAAACTTTTTGGTGCTTAAAACAATATATTTCCTATTTACATAACCTTAATTTTCAGCAAGGCCTTTATTTCTAACTAAAGTGTCTTACTTGATATAAAGAGATAATTTTTAGGGTAATCCTCATCGAGACTGTTGAACCAGATTGATCCCATATGACACACAGGTGATGAGGACTTCCAATAGAGTGATCACTGCGGTGGTCACTAGAGGTCAGGATAGAGCCAGAAGCCAGATGGGCAGAGGAGCATCAGGCTCAAAGAAGCAGGTTATAGGGAGACGATTCTCCTGCAGCCTTCCTTCAGAGCAGGAAGAGACAAAGTCTCAATTAGGAGTCACACACCAATATCAACACCCAAAGCATGCACAGCTTAAGAAAGCAGACTAGTCACAAGTGTTAAAGGGACACCAGAGTCAGAACAGAATAAGGATCCTGAATACCCTTGGATATCCAAGTGAATATCAAGTAAAGTCAGAACCAAAATTTGAAGATAAAATTAGGACTCTTGGTGGGGCAGGAAAGGAGCTATATATAGCAACATCTGAGTAGGTTCTAAACACTATTGCTTATCTATTGGATGTCAATTTAAAAGCGATTTCCTTGTGATAGTCATACCTTTGACCATAAACTTTCCATGACAGACAATGGTGGATGGCATAGTAATCCAAACGACAATATATAATCTAATCTACTCTTTCTGGAGACAGCTGTTGATTGTCTAATTTTATCACTTACAATACCTTTTGTAGTGTATACAACCAGTCCTTATGAGTCCACTAAAAAACAAATAACAACTTGTATAAATTGTAGCAAAAACAATATAATTTAGCTATAAGGAAGAATGTTTCCACAGAATGGAGACTAAAAGCAATTACTTATTTTTCTTTGTAAATATTTAAGAACAAGATAGTTCTCATAGAATTTATGCTAGTAAGAAAGGAAAATAGATTTTTATGGGGCTCACAGCTTATAATATTTGGAGAAGCCTCTTTGATTTGATTATAAATAAACTAGTTATGAATACAAATTAGGTTTGGAAGTAAATAATTGTTTAAAACAACCAAAACATTCACAAGAAATCAAATTCTTCTTAAAATTGAAAAATATAAGAAACATCATTAAAGCTAGACATATTTGTATTAACGAATAGTCTGACTACTTCTGTAATATCTTTTATTATAGTGGAGTTTTTTTTTTTGGTTTTGTTTTGTTTTCCTACTTGTAACTTATATAAGATTTGTAAGATCATCGTTTAGAGATATAGTGTGTCCGTAAAGTCATGGTGCACTTTTGACTTTTGACCGGTCAAAAGTGCACCATGACTTTACAAACACACTGTAGAATAGGAGGATAATTCAGTCTCTCTGTTAGCATAGCTGATTAGTTTTTCTGTGTGTGCAAGCTCATGTGTGTATGTGTGTGTTTAACTTGTTGATTATGTAGAAAAGATTATTTAATTTTATACCTTTTTTGGTAGCATCCTATAAATTTACAGAATTGTAAACAACCTTGGTAAATGTTATTAGATTTCTCTCATACATGAACAATAGTTTTGAAAGACATTTCGGTTTTCTCGTGCAGTGTGTAACTGTAAGCACTGTTTAAATGGATAGTATCATCTACTGGTTTCCCGTCAATACCCTGCTGTTTTGAATTTTGTGTTCCAATTGGTGGACTCCATATTTTGTGTGAAATCAGCAAGAAATTTAAACCTTTTTTCAGTGGTCATAGGTGTGCTCCCCTTTGTTAATTAAATTATCAGACTGTACAAAAGGATTGATTCATTATTTCTCTTTGAACTGTATTTCCTTCTGATAATAAATTATTGCTTTTGGCAGAGAAGTGTTCTATTTGGTGCTTTGTTATGATCCTCTTCTTGAAGCTAGGTTGATTTCATCACTGATCATTGCCATTCTTGTTTAATTTTCAGTTAATTTTTTATTTGAATCTCCCCTCAGACATTTAATGAATGCTGTTAAAGAAATAAGAGATGCTACTTTTTATGCATATTAAATAAGAGTTTGTAAATTCTCAATGTCTAATTTGTAGTTAAAGTGGCTGATTTTCATATTATACCTAAGAAGGTCCACACTCATTTGGACAATGAACCAGAAAAAACGTACAGTTTGCCCGTGGGCTCTATCCCTGGTAAATAGCTCTCCAGATCATACTGTATATGGAACAGAACCTCAACACCATTTGCTGACTTGGACTGAATTACTATGTTATTTGGGTGTTGTCATGTATTTTTAGGTGCGGTCAGTGTGTCACTTTGTGAATCTCACTCTTGAAATCTCATTTTGCCCCAAGTTTACTTGTGTATGTAAACTCGACCCCCCACCAAGCTCTCAAAAGTTCAGTCCTTGTTCTTTGTATTAAATTACGTGCCCTTCCCGCGCCAGTAAATGCACAGGCTCTGAATTCCACACGTGGCTTTGAATAATTTGATCTAAACTACAATTTAGTTTCTGAAAGCCCAGTTATTATTTTAATGGTATTTTTCCTTAACTCATCAAGTAGACCTTGTTGAATGTTCTTCTTAAAGTGTTCATCTGAATTATTTACTGGAGTCTCTTATTTATCCCCTCACCACAAAGAAATAATACACTCCTCTTTAGAAAAGACAGCATGCTGTGGGAAACCTGATTCAGATCAAGAACTGCACTTTTATGTCTCTAATCTTGTCATTTCTTTGGAACAGGGAGACATCCTTTTGTAAAACCAGTCGGGACTCATTGAGAGCAGTATCTTTCCTCTGGAAAATGAGAGGGTTTTTGGTTAGACCTAAAGAACTATTTTTTTTAAATGCTTTTTTTAAAAGAACTATTTTTTAAATTTATATTTTAGCTTATTGGGTTGACATAGAACTGTTTTTGAAGAATCTGATAAATATTAGATATAAGATCAAGGCTGTATTTTGGGACTCAGGGTTTTTCTTTTTTCCCTGTGTTTTCCAAGAAACTCTTTGTCCTTGTTTAAGTAATAACCAAGTGTCTAATAAAAAACGTGTAATTGACTGCTGGCAATTCAGACGGGTGTCAATTCCCAGCCATTTGATTTAGAAACCACCTTCACTAGAATTTACAGAACAAGTACATATGTGGTCATTTCTTATTAATTCTTTCCAATTTACCAAATGCTTGTATAAGCCATTACGTGTACAACATTGTGTTAGTTACTGGGTGATGTGAAAATAAAACATATAAAGGTTTTACTTTCAAGAAACTGGCAACTCAATATAAGAAATTAAACAAGCATCCAAATAAACACAGTATAAAATTTAATAAGAGAAATACCCAACTTTGTTATAAACAAAGTGTTAAGAATCAGTACTAACTGGAGTGGGTCTCACATACTGGGGTGTCAGTAGACAGAGGTGCCTCTCTCCAGTTTGCCAAAATCAAACAAAAAACAGGGGAAGGAGACTGAAGACAAGAAACCGTGCAGGATTCTAATACTAAAGCATACCATGAGTTCATACACTGTTGCTCAGGACAGGCCCATTACTCTTATTTATCTTTTCCCTAGAACGAAGATGTTGGATTGATGATTCTGATGTGCTCTATAGCGTGCTGAAGTAGCAACTGGGTGGCTTGTCCCTAAGTGGTCACTAAATTAGCTTTGTGTCATGTAACCTACTCAGCCTCGATGCCTCACTTTAAAATGAACTTCTGGGATCAGAAGACCTCAATATTTGTATAGCTCTGGAATTGCATAATCTAGCATAAACCAAGCCCCAATCTCAACTGTCATGTTCTTACCAGAAGTAAAGAAATGTTTCCTTTAAATTTTTTAAACTGTGTATTCTATCAGTGAGTAGCGCTGATTTTTGCACATAGTAGGTGGTCAGTAAGCCCACATTTAATCACCAATAGTGTCAAGAAGTAACAGCAAGTCACTAACTGGTGCTGAGAAGGTTAGACACAAAGCTTTGAAGGTGCCATAAATTCAGAGGGATGTAAATGCAAAGCTAACTAAGGATGTTGGGTGCAATATACTCCCTATCAAGATAGTGGTAGACAAAACAATGTAGTCATTAATTAAAAACAAGCGTTTAATTAGTCACTTCTCTGTGCAAGCTGACCTCCTAGACATTGGAGACAATCTGGGCAACTCCGTTAGGATCCCTTATCTGCACAGAATTAGATTGCATAGTTACTCAGGCCTATTTTTCAGGTTGTGATAAGTGCTGTGGGAAAATGCCATGTGGTGTGATGAGCAGAACAGAGCAGGGTACCTGATTGGATGGAATGGAGAAGCATTTCTGAGAATGTGATGACTGAGTTCTGATCCAAAGGGTGAAGAGAGTGAAACTAAGACAGAGAATTGTCATTTCAAGTCAGATGAGGTAAGTGGGAGCAGCCACACAGAAGAACAGGCCAAAAGTGAATGTCTTGTGTTGCAGGTTGAGATGGGTCATAGCTTAGAGAGAGGGCTTGGCCTTTTATTATATGTGAAGTTGAAAGCCCCTTGAAGGATTTGAGCAAGGAATGACATAACTTAGTTTTTGAAAACATCATTTGGCTACTATGTGGAACAGACAGTGGGAGTCAAGGATGGAAGCAAGGGACCAGGTAGGAGGCTATTACACCAGTCCAGGCAAGAGATGATGACTTGAGCTTGGACATGGCAGGACTATGAACATTTTAGTAAAAGGAGATATTTTTGATCTGTGAATTGAGGTCACAGGGTAAGGTATCACAGAGAAAGCGAGACTCAAACCAGATCATGAAAACCAGAAGAATTTTGAGTGAGAGAGATGGTGACCTATTCAGGCATGGCAGGAAGAGTCCGGGGACAATCAAGAGGACACCACGTTTAGAAGGATACTGAATGACTTTAACTAGAACTCTGAGTTCTCTTATGGAAGGAGAAGGAAGCATGTGAGAGGTCTTTGAATGCCTATCTTAGAAAAGAAGAAAACCCCAGTAAATTCAATAAAATAAATTTAAAAAAAACAGGAGAATATTCCTTAGATAATAAATAATGAAATCATTGTTGAATCAATGGGAAAGGTCCATGGAACAGCAGTTTTAAATGAGGGGCATTCTTGGTCTTTATTTTGAACTGTATACCAAGAAATTTGCTTGAGGATCTGACATCGCAGTGAGGATAATTTACAGTTTCTCATTTCCTTCATTCTCCCTGCTTGTCCTGCCTCCCTGAGGTTATAACTTGGGAAGTAAATCAAGAGTTCAGCTGAAACTGTTACTAAAGCACTCAAAAGTTCATATTGATTCTCATTATTATTTTTCAACTCCTAAGGCTCTTTAAGATGCAAGTCTTTGCTTTCTTCTTAGATGGGTGAGATCAGTTTCCTTCCCTAAAGAGAAATATTTCCATTCGAATAGATTCAGTGAATCCAAATATAGAGTTGTTTTGTTTCTGAGATTTGCATTAAAAAAAGTAATACACTCATTCATTCCTGATTGTGAATGTATTTCCTGTCCTCAGAAAAACTTATTTATCTTTAAATTTTTGTCATATTGCAAATGCAACAAAATATATTATCATAGGCATACTTAATAAGGAACATCAAATATTAAAACTCGATTAGAGCTCCTACTTCTCCTGCCTACATACGATTGTTTATGAATCATCACAGGGATTTACCCTCTCTCCACAGCCAACTATGTGGGCAGTAATGAGCTCTGCTATGTTATTTATAAAGCAATGAAGAAGTAAGTCAATAATCCTATGTGTCAATCAATGCTAGCGATGCTATAAAAATAGATCTAATAGGACCATTTCTCACCAACTCCACTGGTGGATTACTGACATCTGAACAGCTTCCTAACTGTTCCTGAATCTTCACCCTTGGTCCTTGTAGTGGGCTGCACAGTGTTATCCCATAATTCATGCCCACCCAGGGTCTCAGAATATGACCTTATTGGGAATAAGATGGAACTGAGATAAGGATAGAGATGTGACCCTATTGGATCACAGTGCATCTTAGATTGCTTAAAAGAGACAGAAGAGGAGAAGACAGAAACACAGGGATGTTATGAAAACAAAGGTAAATATTGGGGTGATGCCTCTAGAAGCCAAAGAGCACCAAGGATGGCCAGGAGCCACTGCAGCCAGGAGGGATGGGTGACACAGCTTCCGTCTCAGAGACTCCAGAAGGAACCAACCCTGTGACCCCTGGATTTGAAACTTCTGATAAATTTTAAGCCACCCAGTTTGAATAGTTATGGCTTCCCCAAGAAACAAATGCATTCCATTGCAGTTTATTCCCTTCTGCTCTTCCCTCAACCCTCTGCTTAGGCCAATCCAGCCTCTTGGCTGTTCCTTAAACAACCAAGACACCCTCTTGTTGGAGCCCCTGAGTTTGCTATTGTCTGTCAGGAAGTTGTTGAGCAAATAAGTTTGTAAAATGTGGTTTTTATGCTCACTGCGTTAAAAATGGCATTGCTCACATGAATGGCACTGCCCAGATGAGGCTGCTAATTACCTTTCTGCTTGGGAAGGGGAATTGTTATGCTAATGTGTGGTGGAGGAGGGGTTTTCATGCCAAAAATTTTTAAGAAGGAGAGGTAGGCGGCCATGTTGTTGAGGAGAAAGCAGCCAAGATGACGGGATGCTGAAGGAAAACCCAGTTTGTGCAGAGATGAGAAGGGAGGTGTGCAGATTGGGAACCAGAGGTGACTGAGCTGGTGGGGGCCTTTGATTCTAGAAAAATCCGGATGTGTCAGTAGCTTTGTGAGTGCTGAATAAATGGGTTTGGGAGCCCTCTGTGTTTTTACTCACCTGCTGGGTGTGAGGCTAGAATAAAGGAATGGCCCTCCAGTTTTCAGCACTGCTGTTTCTTTACCATCTGAACAAATCTAATGTGAACCTGCATGTACCTGGCTGTGATGGCCGTGGCTATTGGCCATACAGAAGTCTTTCCACAGGTGTGCCCTGCTTACCCTGGTACCTTCTTGGAGCTTTGTTCCAGTTACTTCTTCCTCCAGGTCTCCTCTGATGACACTGGGGAACATATTATTTTCATTTTTTTGTTGCATGAGGTTTTAGAACATTTTCTATAAAGGTCTGCATTGCTAATTCCAAATCTGAAATCCATTTTTTGGTGCAAGCTCTAGTTTTTATGCAATTTTAATTTCTTTTTGTTACAGTTAATGGCATGCATTGGTTTTTAAATTGGAGTTACAGGGCGACGACTCTTGGATTGAACATAACCACAAGGCAAATAATATTTTACAAACATCACTTTACATAATTTTAGTTGTTTTTAAATGTAAAATACACCCTCTTATTTTGTTTTAAGATTGAATTATGGCTTCTTCAAGTAGACATAAATGTAAGAATAGTCCTGACACCTTCTGTTCTATATGTGGCTGTTACACACTTCAATGTCCAAGGCACAATATTTCATCATTTGTGACACATGCATATATTGCCTATTTTCAAGTTCCCCTTGGCGATTAAGACAAGAATTGGGCTCCTCATATTGTGTATCATAATTGTGAGAAAATGCTTCATGACTGGACAAAAGGAAAACACAAAGGAATGCCTTTTGGTATTCTCCTTTGGTTTGGCGTGAACCTAAGGACCACAGCAGTGACTGTTATTTCTGTCTGATCCATACAAAGGGCATCGGCATGAAAAAACGACATATGATTACATATCCTAATATTCCTTCAGCAATATGACCTACCCCACACTCTGAGACACTCCCGGTTCCAGTTTTTAGTGGTTTTATTTCTTCTAAGGATGAAGAAAGTGAACATGGTGATCAAGTGTATTTTGATAAGATGCATGAGGAAATGGTTGTAGAATCTGAAGGGTCTTCTTCTGATGCCAAGCAGTCATTAACCCCTCAGCAGTTTAGCCAACCTGAATTGTATGACTTAGTAAGAGTTTTGGGCCTATCAAAGACAGCAGCTGAGTTATTAGCTTCTAGGCTTCACAAAAGAATGTACTTCACCAGTCAGCTAAAGTATCTCATTTCAGGAAGTGTGAACAAACTTTTGTGGACTTTATTTCCGAAGACAAACACTTTGTTTACTGTCATTGTTGGGCAGATAAAATATAATATGCTCACTTTGTTAAAGATGGTGCTGCCTACATGGAAGCCCGTCACCCAGGTGATATTATTTGCCCTTATGCTTGGGATGGCTGTGGGGGAAAAAGCTGTAATGTAAGCAGGCCAGGTCAATATAGCTTAAGGCTTTGTTTTAAGAGTAAGCTTTTCCTCACACCCTTGACTGATTGGATGATATAGGGTGGTGCACTCTACTGAGGAATCCCATTATGCCTCAGATGGGTGACTTTATATCAGAGACTTCCTTGTTTGTAAATTGGATTAAGGGTTTGGATTTTTACAATATAAAGTGGGACAGACCAGGAGCTTGCTCTCTCGATTCCTGAAGTATTAGAAAGGAGAGCAGAGTAAGGCCACGTGGAGGAGAGGAGGCAGCCAAGATGGTGGAATGCTGAGGAAGAAGCCAGTTTGTGCAGAGTTTGTGCTGGAGGAGATGGGAAACAGTGGTGAATAAGTCTGGTGAGCTAGAAACCTTTGATTCTAGGAAACTTGGATAAGTCAGTAGCTTTGTGAGCACTGAATGTGTGGGTTTTGGAGCCCAGTGTGTGTTTTAACTTGCCCACCAGGTGCAAGCTAGAATTAAAGCTGATGGCTCACCAGTTCTTGGCTCCATTGTTTCATTACCGACTGTTCGAATCTAATGCGAACCTGCACTGGCCAGGCGGCTGTGATGGTGGCCGCGACTACTGGCTTTATAGTCATGATATCAGTAGTCTTCTCAGCCAGCTAAGTGTTACCACTTACAGTCCAACAGAATGATGGCTATTTCTTGACAGCTCTAAACAGAGTCTGAAATGTGTTCTTTCACACAACGGTAATGTTTATGCAGCGGTTCCAATTGGTTGTTCAACTCATCTGCGAGAAGATTATAATGACATAAAAATTGTCCTCGACTTTCTGAAGTATGAGGAGCATAACTGGATCACTTGTGTGGATCTGAAAATGGTAAATTTCCTGCTAGGACAACAGACAGGTTTCACGAAGTATCCTTGCTTTCTGTGTTTGTGGGTCAGCCGAGCTCGGGAGAAACACTGGACACAGAAGGAGTAGCTGAAACATGAAGCTCTGGAAGTAGGGATGCAAAATATTGTGAATGAACCTGTAGTAATCGAGACAAGATCATTTTTCCCCCACTTCACATCAAACTTGACTTCATGAAGCAGTTTGTTCAGGCTTTGAATAGAGAAAATGAATGCTTTCAACATATTATTTCTGCTTTCCTTGCCTTGTCTTTTGAGAAGATAAATCTAGGTATATTCGATAGAACTCAAATCATTATATTTTCACAAAGATGATGCCCAAGAAGACATTCTGTTTCATTGTGTCAAACTAAATGTTGAAAATTTTACAATAAAATGAAAACCTAAAATCTTAAATTGCAAAAAAAAATATAAAAATAAACTAGCTTACAGAGAAAATCTAATGTCAGATTTGAGATCAGCACACTTGAATTAGGTAAGAACAAGTATTTTTGTGGATGCAACAAAAATTTTGTTCCCCAGTGTTACTGAGTTAATTAGCACATCCCCCACCTCACACCTTCCTCTTCCCCTTTCCCTTCCTCCTCCCCAGCTGCCTTATTATTCTTCCTAGCACTCATTGCTCTTTGCTCTTAGGCAACTATTTTACTCCTTTATTTGATATTATGTGGATCCTCCCTCTAATCTGTAAACTGTGTGGGTGGGGATTTCTATGGTGTTGCTCACACCCACCTGTATTCCCAGCACCTATAAGAGCACTTGCCCTACATTTGCCAGGGATAGATGAAAAAATGCTTAAACTAAAGAAAGTTATTTTACTTCACATATACTTGTCTGATTAATTCATTCATCCACCCATGAAATATTTATTGAGTCTCTAAGCTCAATGCTTTGAAGAATATTATGATGTATAAAACTTGGTCCTTGCCACCAGGGAACTTAAAACTTAAAAGAGTAAATAATATATACAAAAAAATGAGTAAGAGGATAACAGAAAGGCTCTGAAGTGAGAGTACCAGGGTTCACATACTGTGTTTAAAATATTTTAATTAATACAAATTTTATAGATGATAGTCTTTGAAAAGTCACAGTACAGACCAGTGAGTGACAGGCTTCTTCCAAAACCACATAGTGCTCTAGAACTTGGGAAAAGAGAGGCCGTTTCAGGCCAGGTTGTTCCAGGAAGGCTTCCTGGGTGAGGTGGTACTTGAGCAAACTATGAAGGTATACATGATATTCATAGGTGGGGGGTATCAGAAGGTGCTCCAATGATAGCAAATAATACAGCCAATCTGCCTACTGCACAGAGTGTCCAGTTTTCATGGGAGAAGCCTGAAGAGGTGGGTGATGGGCTGAGGTATCCTGCTATGGTACTGTTTTCCTTCTCTTCCTCTGACTCTGCTGGAGGGAGAAACGGGAAAGGCGTCTCCATCATTCAAATACAGTGAAAAACTTGATGATTTATGCTTTCCCCCTTAGACTCCCAGCATCCTTTCTTTCTTCTCCCTTGACCCCAACTATTTTAGGTACTAAAACCCCATACTCAATCCAGGACTTGAGCAAGAATCTGATCCTAGCAGAAACTGGCAATGTAGAGTGAATAAGTGGTATTAGTTAAGCCTGTTTTGCATTCTCAGTTTGCCCAAAGGGGAGATATATTGACAAGAGAGATTTTTCTGAGTTCTTATTTCCTGCTTGTGCCATTTCTCACCTTTAATCAAGCCAACTCTCTCGGACACCCCTGTATCTGAAACATTGTATTTTCTCATTTGCACATTTTTTCCCAGTCACCCATGCCCTGTCTTGCTTGTAGTAGGGTAGAAGGTACTCAGTAGTTAAGTTGACATATTTTTAACCCCAGAATGTTCTTCATTGGTTAAGCAAACATCTGTTGATCACTTTCATGCAAAGCACTATCCTTTCTACATAGCCTTCAGGGTGGTAATCAAAATGTCCTTTGTCCTAGTAGAGCTCAAACCTAAAATCCTAATACCTTCATCTGTATCTTATGGGGATTTGGATGCTGAATTGCTCACAATGTCATGACTTGGCTTACTTGTATTGATCTTGCTTGTACACAACAAAATTAGAAGCTCAGGAGTCTGGAGTCATTGCTACTCCCTATTATCTCCACTTCTCTCATCTTTCCCTGTGTCCACCTCCACTTTACAGTGAGTTTCCTTAAAGTAACCTTTTGCAGATAATTTACAATAAAATGAAGTATTGAAAAATGAGAGACTGGCCTGCACCTCATGATCACTGTGATAAGGCAACTTACTAATGTTTGTTCTCTGGGAGGTTAGTTCTGTCAGAAATTGGTATTAGAAAGAGTTTTCATATTCAAATATGATTGACAAATAATGGGTTAAATAATGTCCAACCAGTTTATTTATAGCAGGACTTCTCTGATACTTTAATATGCTGGTAAACATTCAGTTCTATGAGGCACTGTACTTTCCCAAACTTCTTAAGTACAAGACACACGTGTTCTTGTTGTGGCGCATTGTTAGTGCCCAACGATCACCTCTGCAGCATTGCCAGTGGTAGACCTCAGTGAACCATAGAATTTCTGGAGTTCAGGTTCAAACTGATAATGTCTGCATGAAGTAACACATCGCCCCATTTCATCTCACCATTTTATAATCTTCATGGTAAACCATCCAGGGATTATCAAAAGCAGCAAAAAATAATAACAAATATGAAGCAGAAAGTGAAGGGATTAGCCAAAAACATATATTCATAACACAAATATACAGATAATAGGGTAGCACTAGCCAGAGGGAAAGGGGGGATGAAGGTAGGGGCAGGGAAGGCAAAGGGGGGGAAATGGGAGTGGAAAGAGACTTTGCATGGGGCATGGGCAGCAAGACGTGGTGTGTGGAGGGTGTTATATTGGGTGGGACCCTTGAAACCATGTCAACACAACAAAGTAAAAATAAAAAACACATATAAAGAAAATAAACAAACATGGAGCATTATAAATGGGGTCACTGTTGATGAGTAAAAGGGCACTGAAAACCCTATAAATTTAATTTGTAGAGGTTGCTTAGCAGGTTCAGTAGAAGCAGGCAGGTGTATTCAAAGAGCCCCCAATTAGGATTTAGGAGACCTGGGTTCCATTCCTGGCTTTGCCCTCAGCTGCCCTTTTATGAGAACAGGTAATTTAATGTGCTCAGGCTCTGTTTTTCTTTTTTCTATTTCTAAAATAAGGAGGATAGATTCAATAAGTGCTGAAATCCCTTTTGGGTTTATGTGTCTATGTCTCTGTAATGCAGGTTCTTTGACTTTTAGGTGGGTTTTTACCTCTGCATATGAATCCATGAAGTATGCCCAAAGACACAGATACAGTGCATGAAATACTAGAACTCTATAACGAGGTATACACATGTAGGTAATTGGCTTGTTTCATGTCCCCTCTGGACTCTTTGTGCTGGTTCCCCAGAGATAATAAACCGAGTTTATTAGTTTTGAAATGTCATTTCAGTTACTCAGTCTGAAGTGAAAAAGCCACCATTGTCTGGGGAATTTTTAACGTGAGTGGAGGAGATATATCATCACTCACGCATTGTCCTGTGACTTTCCTAATGGCTTCTTTAGACGGTTGCTCTTGGTTCGTTTTTGGCTCTTCCTTTCATTGTGCCACAACTGATGAGGAATTTTTGAAGGCTCTCCAGGTCACTTAATTTGTGAATGAGTACAAATTCCGACTCTAGACTCAAACAGGGAAAGGTGGAAACAATTTAGTCAATTACAAAGGTTTTTCCATCCTGGACACTAACATTTTATTTTCTCCCTCTCTCTTTTTTTATCCTGCACTTTCAACATACTGCCTAAAGGAAATACAGCACTAAACTACTTTCTCCATTTTCTCCCTGAAATGTTTGCTGTAATACTCCCCAAACAGGTTTTTCCAACAGGTAAATAACCTTGAAGAGAAATAACTCCACACACACCAAGGTTTACCCAGTGGCTCACACTGATGTGTGCTGGGTAGTATTGATTTTTTAGGAGTCGCCCAGCTGTTCTAACTAAATAGTCAGAGGACATAGTATAGTTCTTTGGTAAGATAATGATTGTGACGGTTATTTAGCTCCTTGCATTCTTTTGAGTGAACCACCCATCAGATGGTGACCGATTAATGGTCTTTCTTCAAAATGATATATAACTAAAAATAATATAGGCAGAAACTGTTTGTGTCAAGGTGTTCACAAACACAATTAGGCAATCACTTTACTTTTGGATCATAGTTAATGACCCTGAAAACTATGAAGTCAATGAATGTTGTTTATCTTCCACTTTTATCTTATTTAATATACACTCACTTCATTCCATCTATTCAGTCTTCAACTAGCTGAAGTCAGACCTTGGTTCTTTCACCTGTTTCCCGTAAGTCATGCCATAGCACACAAGATAACCACAAGAACCACCCTCCACACATGGAATGTTGCTACTGTTATATCACTGAACTTCACTCATTGTGTGGACACAACGCGCTCAGCCTCATCTCCAGTAAAGCAGTAAGATTGTGAAGGAATGTTTTGCTCTGTAAAAGTGACCTATTAATTTTTAGGAAATTTAGGGGGAACTAGTGGGAAGATTAAATACATCAGGGATGTAATGACAAAAAAAGATAAGATGGTCTTTTCTTTCAAGAAACCCAGACCAATAGAAGCTTGGAGTAGAAAGACAAAGAACAATGACAGTCCTATCTTGTAGTAGCCATTGCAGAGTAGAGACAGGATGTGCAGAAGGCCTGGATGGGTACCTTGGAAGAGATTAACCTTGAGCTCACACTTAATGGATGAGTACAAATTCACCAGTTAATTAAAGAAAAAATTTCTTGTGATAGAAAATTTTAAAAAAATTAAAAATAGGGCACACTATGAGAATGGTAAAATGTTCCTTAAGGATAAAGCATGAATGAATTTGTAAAAATGGAATAATAAACAATGACCATATAGTGAAGGCTCTTAGATGGCAAACAAATTTTAAATTAAAAAAAAGTATTGCCTGAAGCCAAGAAAGAGCCACTGATAACTGGTAAATTCTCTTTCCTACACTAATATAATTTTCACATATGAAAGTGAACACATATCGGCTTTCCACACTTGATTATACCTTCGCGTCTTGTCTTCTGTATTCTCATTACCAAACTACCCACTTCAGGTAACCCGTGTTGACAATCTAATCTAAACTTCATGTTTTTCCCATTTTTATATAATCATATACAGATACGTAAAAGCACACAGACATAGGTAGATGGGGTTGTCATTGTTTTATAAGAATTTGTTTATTTTACATATATATATATATTGTATCTTGCTTTTCCCACTTAAGACCTCTTTGAAATTCTTTCAAATCTATTTCTATGTTTAAGACTTTGTAAAATGTGAATACTCCATATTTTCCATAATAATTCACCTATTCATCTATTGATATGGTTTTTCTTTGTTTCTGGTTTATATATACACATATGGATTCTAATAAATATTCTAATTAACTGGTGTTACTATTTCTAGGATAAAGATTTAATTTAAAAAATTGCCAGGTTACGTTCTCAGAAGGCTGTAACAACACATATTTCTGCCAGTAATATGTGGGAATAGTCTTTATTCCACAACCAGCCCTGGATGATAAAGTCCTTTCTTGTTTCAGACAGTCCAGTGAGTATCAAATGCCATTTGATTGTTATGTTAGAACATCTTGTCTTATATTTCTTCACCAGTTGCATTTGATCTTTTGGAAATAACCTCTTTCTAATTTTTGTCCTATTTTGTTGCTTTAACTTTTCCTTGTAAACTTCTGAGAGGTCCTTGTTTATTTTCTGCAATAGTAATATTTATCCAAAATCTATTGTTTGTATAAT
Source organism: Rhynchonycteris naso (assembly GCA_037038555.1). NCBI lineage: Eukaryota > Metazoa > Chordata > Mammalia > Chiroptera > Emballonuridae > Rhynchonycteris > Rhynchonycteris naso. The sequence goes on along the minus strand of CM072999.1, from coordinate 145,883,219 downwards.
GGCTTTGTTAGTAGCATATTTTTTATACAAAAATTTAACGTTTATATGATTTTTTTCATTTGTAGCATTGAGGTTTCTGGTTAAGATTAACAATGTCTACTTTTCTCCTAAATTGCATGTGTATTTACTAAAATAGTCTTTCAAGATTTTGTGGTTTTATACATTACAATGAAGTCTCTAAGATGTGTGGCATTTATTTTAGTATGTATTGTACATAAGGGGTCCAATTTAATTTTCTTCTAGTTAACTAGTCCATTGGAACAACATTATTTATTAAATAAACTACCTTTTCCCCCACTGAGTTGAATATAAAATCTTATATCCTACAGTCTTCTATCCTGGGATCTATTTTTAGATTTTCAATTCTGTCTCATTTGTTTATTTCTCCATTCCTGTGCCAACAGTATGTTTTGTAATAGCAACTTTACAGTCCTTTCAGCTGCCTGGTAAGGTGTATTCATCCCCAAATCCTCTTTTTTCAAAATTTTTTCCAGCACTTATTATTTCATATAAACATTAGCATCATTGGATCCAATTCAAATAATTGTATTGTTATTCTACTTGCATTAAAATTATATATTAATTTTTAAAACAAAGACACTATCATTTAGGTTTTGTCCCTTTCTTGTTAAACTGAAAGATTTTCAGCAGTGGCTAGACATGGTTAGATGTGTATTCTGAAGGCTCAGAGCAGGATCAGATGACATGGCAGTAAGATTGGATGAGAAACACCCTTGTGTGGTCATTGCCACCATCCAGAACAGGCTCAGTCCAGCCAGGCTGAGGCAGTGACAGTCAGGTTGGTTAAAAGGGGTTGGAAAAAAAGAGTTGTTTTGCAGGTGCAGTCAACATCGGATCTTAATGAAACCAATTTAGAAGTTGAAGGAGACTAAGAGTATCTAATGACTCAGGATCTTGGCAGGATTGTGACTGGATTCATGAGTATGCCATTTATAAGGAGAGGTCAGAGTAAGGCAAACATTTTCAAGGGTAGAGAGTCAATGAGCTCAATCTTGGACACACTTCATTTTGAAGTGCCTAATAATTGATATGAAATTGAAGTTGAGGTGAGAGATCTGGTTAGAAGTATAAAGGGAAGACCATAGGGGTGGCGCTGATTGTTGAGAAGTATTTGTATGTGAGCATGTGTGTGTGCACATGTACACATGGAATGAAATTGAATAAAAAGACCACACAAAGTAAAAAGATAAAAGTTCATTAAAGGATTTCTTCCACTGTCTATTTAAAACATCACATTTGATTCCATGCTTGGACAAGGCTGAAGAGAAATCTGTGCTCAGTTTTCCCAAAATACTTAGAAGGAAGAACTAAAACCCAAGCAGCCTTGGATACATGATCTGAAGACTGCTGGCAAGAGTAAATATTTGTTTTATTTATGATGTTGGGGAAGTCTAGTCACTAGTTTATACAGTTAAAAGGAAAAAAGTATCACTTGATGGAATCAAGACTCCTACATTTGCACACATTCATGAACACGCATGCTAGCCCACACAAACATAGTGGTTTACTCAAAAGCTCCTCTTCAATTTCTTTATGTTGCTTTTGCTTTTTTGATGAGCTGCCATGTTTATTTCTAATGATGAGTATCTTTAGGGAATGTGTCTCATCACCTCCAGTGATAATATTATCAGTATAGTCACATAGAGGTCCTGGATGGGGACTGCTTTGTTAAATGACATTTGGCAACTGGCTGACAAGGTTTAGCCAATTGCCATGCCAGATATTTAGTAGCATAATGTATCATGGGTTGCATGCCAATGGTTCTTGGACCATTTCCTCTCTGTGCTTACGTGCTATGGACCCAGGGGGTGACTAACAAAGTGGCATGCTTTATTCATCTGTGAATAGCACCATGTGCAAATGAAGCCCGGGAATTAGAGCTCTCCTTTGCCTTCTGGAGAAAAGAGAATGTTTTGGTGGCTCATCTGAATTCTGCATTGGCCTCTGGGCTTATGTGTATTGATTGTTCCTGCATGTCCGTGTAGCAATTTGAATTTAAAAAAAAAATGTGAGAACTTTCATTTTAATAGTTATATGCATCCAAACTTCCAACAGACATCCAGTATAGGACAATAAGAGATGTTCTGCATTGAAACATTGGCTTAGGACAGTTAAAATCTTTATTCTAGCCCTGGCTGGCTAGCTCAGTGGTAGAGCATTGGCCCAGTGTTTGTAAGTCCCAGGTTCAATTCCCTGCCAGGGCACACAGGAAAAGCACCTATCAGCTTCTCCACCCTTCCCCCTTTCCTTTCTCTCTATATCTCTCTTCCTCTCCTACAGCCAAAGCTCCATTGGAGCAGAGTTGGCCGGGGCACTGAGGACGGCTGCATGGCCTCTGCCTCAGGCGCTAGAATGGCTCAGGTTGCAACAGAGCAATGCCCCAGATGGTCAGGCACATGGGGGAGTCTGTCTCTCTGCCTCCCTGCTTCTCACTTCAGAAAAATACAAAAAAACCCACCTTTATTCTAAACCCAGTCTCCTTTATGAATTATTGCCAAATAATACTTACTGTATTTTATACTTAATTTATTGCATATTTAATATCATAAGCAATTCCTCTTATTCATTCACTTATTGAATAGTTTTTATCAAGGATAGACCATGTACCATCATCAGGCTAGATGGTGTCCCACTCTATATCCTTGATTACATTTGCTTCTAACTGCTTTTATTTGTTTCCTTATTTCTTCCTACAACTTTTCCTTTGCTGTCTGGAAGAATAATAATTCTATCCTTGTAATTTAATTTCATGTTCTTTTCATGCATTTTGTACTTGATTATTTGCATGCAATTTGAAATTAATGTATCTTCAGAATTTTTTAAAGAGCTGTAGACTAATTGTCATGCCTGTATTTTCTTTACCTTCAATTACATTTGGTTCACTTGGCTGAGATCATCTCATACATTGTGAATTTAATATAATTGAGCAAATACTGGCTTCTGAATTTCATTTTCTGAAATGCAACAGAAGATGAATATTTTTATTATTCAAGTGAACAGAGGGATCAATATTTTCCTGTTCCTAGGGCCATGATTCTATGTAGCAATGTCCTACCTCTTCAAGGGAGTTTCTGAATGGATGTTCTAGATGGAAGCTCCGCACCCAGAGAACATTTCACTGGGGAAGTGGATGACGGGGCAGAGGAGGTGACTGTACCCATGGTGGAGGTGACTGTGGTCTGAGTCTTCTGAAAGGAAACAGCCAATGGAAGCTGTACAGAAGAAAGGGAATGGGCTGTTGCCATGGTGGTGAGTCCCAGTTCCATTCTGAACAACTGTGGCCCAGTATGATGGCCTCTGTTTTGTCACTGTAGCTGTTGTTTATATATTTCTTTCCATTCGGGCTCCTTATGTCAATTTCACCTTATCTCCCAAGCACATAACTCTTCCAGGCACTGTCTGAGATGTTGTGGATACATACCAATAAGGAAGATTTCATAACATGACAGTGCACACTCTAGCAGAAGATGCAGACTCAGAAAGCAGGGCGTATGCTACTTCCCAAGGCCAGGTGTGTCAATGCATTTAATTTTTGAAAAGGAAGATAAATACCTTCTATTTTTCTAATGTATTATTGCCTTTAAATAGTAACCAGAGGTGTCTTTAAGAAACTGTAAGTGAGGAGAAGCAAGATGGCGACGGAGTAGGCGGACGTACCAACTTCCAACTCCCAGAAGCAAAGTGGATTATAACTCAATTTAAAGAACCATCATCTGGATAAACCAACTATGAACTAAACTAAGTGGACTCTTCAACCAAGGAACACAGAAGAAGCCACATTGAGACTGGTAGGAATAGCAAAAACGCGAAGAGGGCTGCCCAGCTCCCCGGAACAACGGCAGCCCGGAAAGACCCGTGGGGCGGGAGGAAAGTTTGGCGGAGAGGGAAGGACCTGGGTCCCAGGAACCAAGCCCTAGCCTGCAGTCTCAGAGCCTAGAAGAGGCGTTTGGACAGTTTTGAGCTGTGAAACAAGTGAGGGAGATCCCAGGCCTACAGTGTGGAGTATTAGGTCCCTTCCTACTCTGTTGAGGGCTGCTTAAGGATTTGGGGCGACAGGACGCTGAAACGCGGTTCTGTAGGCGTGGGCAGAGGCCAAGCCGGTGGAAGCTCGGTCTAGCCCAGAGGGTCAGAGGGGACGCGCGAAGCGGTCTGGAAGCTGTGGGCCTGCCTTTAATCCCACTTACGGGGACAAAGCGGGAGGCCAGGTACGGGCAGAAATCTGCTCTGCGACCCTGCACAAGCCGGCCCTGACTGCGGGGACCGGGCTAGGACCAGGGACGGGCAGGGGCTCACGGCTGAGCTCACGCTACCAGCCCCCCCGCCCCACCCCAGGGCCGGAGAAACCGCGGTTGGCCAGTATACGTGCACGAGCAGGCTCCAAGCGCGGGAACGGGGTAGTCCCCAAGACAAGTGGAAGCTCGCAGCTGAGCTCACGCTACTATCCTCGCCCGGCCGGAGAAACCGAGGATTGCATTCATATGTGTACGAGCGGGCTCTGAACGCGGGGGCAGGGTAGAGTCAGGGACGAGCGGAAGTACGCAGCTGAGCGGAAGCCAGCAAACACGCCCGCCCCAATAAACCTTGGTTTCCGACCCTGCGCAGAAGGGCCCTGGCCTCGAGGGCGGGGGAAAAATCTCCAGACGGGCAAACGCTCACAGCTGAGAGCACGTCAAAAGCCCCGCCCAACACGCGAAACTGTGGCGAGTAGGCTCTGACTGAGGGTTCTGGGCAGAAGTCCGGAAATAGGCTGGGTCGGCAGCTGAGCAAAGGTGCTCACCTCTACCCTTGGTGCTAAGACTTGTGGCTTCAGTGACAGCCCCTCCCACGGAGGAGAGGCAGAAATCACAGCAAAAGCCACAGTGGGCCGGCACAGGCAACGCTCATACCCAACCACCCTAGGCACCGGCAGAGGGGGTGGGGGGGCTGCAGACAGACCACACCTAGAGAACACAAAGAAAACACCTACCGGACTCCAGTGGCCACAACTTGCTTATACACAGAAAAAATGGGCAGGTAGAGGAATGCAAACCAAATGAATCAAGAGAAATCCCCAGAGAAGGACCTGAATGAACCAGATATAACCAAATTACCAGAAGCAGAATTTAGAATAATGATAGTTAGGATGTTCAAAGAAATTAGAGCAACAATGGATAGTCATTATGAACACCTAAATAAAGAGATAACAAGTATAAAAAACAAAATTAAAATAATAAAAAAGAATCAGAAATGACAAATACAGTATCAGAACTGAAGACCACAATGGAAGGAATTAAAAGCAGGATGAATCACGCTGAGGATCGAATAAGCGAGTTAGAGGACACAATAAACAAAGGCACAGAAGCAGAGAAGAAAAAGGAAAAGAGACTTAAAAAATGTGAGGAAACTCTGAGGGAGCTTTGTGACAACATGAAGAGAAACAACATTCGCATCATAGGGGTGCCTGAAGAAGAGGAGAGAGGACAGGAAATGGAAACTTTGTTCAATCAAATCATAGCAGAAAACTTTCCTAAATTAAGGCTGGAAAACACTCCACACATTCAAGAAGCACACAGAACTCCATTAAACAGAAACCCAAAGAGATCTACACCAAGACACATCATAGTTAAAATACCAAAGCTAATGGATAAAGAAAAAATTTTAAAAGCTGCTAGGGAAAAAAAGGCTATCATCTACAAAGGAGCCCCCATAGGATGACATTGGACTTCTCAACAGAAACACTTGAGGCCAGAAGGGAATGGCAAGATATAATCAAAGTAATGCAGAACAAGAACCTACAACCAAGACTACTTTATCCAACAAGGCTAACATTTAAAATTGAAGGAAAAATAAAGAGCTTCCCAGAAAAAGAAAGCCTGAAGGAATTCATAAAAACCAAACCAATTCTGCAAGACATACTAAGGGGCCTCTTGTGAACAGTTTAAAGGGAGGAATGAATAAAGCAAAAGAAGATTACAGCTTTAAAGAATAAAATGGCAATGAACAACTACATATCAATAATAACCTTAAATGTAAATGGATTAAATGATCCAATCAAAAGACATAGGGTAGCTGCATGGATAAAGAAACAGGACCCATACATATGCTGTCTACAAGAGACACACCTTAAAACAAAAGATGCTCATAGACTGAAAGTAAAAAGATGGAAAAAAATATTTCATGCAAATGGAAATGAAAAACAAGCAGGGGTAGCAATACTTATATCTGACAAAATGGACTTTAAAACAAAGGCTGTAGTAAGAGATAAAGAAGGACACTACATAATGATAAAGGGAACAATTCAACAGGAAGATATAACTATTATAAATATCTATGCACCAAATATAGGAACCCCAACATACATAAAGCAGACTTTGATGGATATAAAAGGCGAGATTAACAGCAATACTATCATAGTAGGGAATTTCAATACCCCAATAATATCACTGGATAGATCCTCAAGAAAGAAAATTAATAAACAGCAGAATTAAAGGAGACACTAGATCAACTTGATTTAATAGATATCTTCAGAACTTTTCACCCTAAAGCAGTAGAATATACATTCTTCTCAAGTGCTCATGGTACGTTTTGTAGGATAGACCACATGTTAGGACACAAAAATGGTATCAATAAATTTAAGAAGATTGAAATCATATCAAGCATTCTCTCTGATCACAATGCCATGAAACTAGAAATTAACCACAAAAGAAAAACTGAAAAATACTCAAACACTTGGAAACTAAATAGCATGTTATTAAATAATGAATGGATTAACAATGAGATCAAAGAAGAAATAAAAAAGTTTCTAGAAACAAATGATAATGAGCATACATCAACTCAAAATTTATGGGACACAGCAAAAGCAGTTCTGAGAGGGAAGTTTATTTGCACTACAGGCATATCATAAGAAGCTAGAAAAAGCTCAAATAAGCAACCTGACCCTGCATCTAAAAGAACGAGAAAAACAACAACAAATAAAACCCAAGACAAGTAGAAGGAAGGAAATAATAAAAATCAGAGCAGAAATAAATGACATAGAGGTGAAGGAAACAATACAGAGGATCAATGAAACCAGAAGCTGGTTCTTTGAAAAGGTAAACAAAATTAATGAACCTTTAACTAGACTCACCAAGAAAAAGAGAGAGAGGTCTCAAATAAATAAAATTAGAAAGGACAGTGGAGAAATAACAACTGATACAACAGAGATACAAAGCATTGTAAGAAAATACTATGAAGAACTATATGCCAAAAACTTATACAATCTAGATGAAATGGACAAATTTCTTGAATCATATAAACTTCCAAAAATCAATCTGGAAGAATCAGAACACCTAAACAGACCAATTACAACAAATGAGATCGAAACAGTTATCAAAAAACTCCCAAAAAAGAAAAGTCCTGGGCCTGATGGCTTCACAAGTGAATTCTATCAAAAATTCAAAGAAGAACTAACTCCTATCCTTCTCAAGCTATTTCAAAAAATTCAAGAGGAAGGAAGACTTCCAAACTCCTTTTATGAGGCGAGCATAATTCTGATCCCAAAACTGGGCAAAGACAACACAAAGAAAGAAAATTATAAGCCTATATCCCTGATGAATTTAGACGCTAAAATTCTCAACAAAATATTAGCCAACCGGATCCAGCAATATATGAAAAAAATCATACACCACGATCAAGTGGGATTTATTCTGGAGAGGCAAGGCTGGTTCAATATTCGCAAATCAATCAATCTAATTCATCACATAAACAAAAGGAAGGACAAAAATCACATGATAATTTCAATAGATGCAGAAAAGGCATTTGATAAAATCCAGCACCCATTCATGCTCAAAACTCTCAGTAAAGTAGGAATACAGGGATCATTCCTTAACATGATAAAGGCCATCTACGATAAACTGACAGCAAACATCATACTAAATGGACAAAGATTAAAAGCAATCCCCTTAAGATCAGGAACCAGGCAGGGATGCCCCCTTTCACCACTCTTATTCAACATAGTTCTGGAACTCCTAGCTACAGAAATCAGACAAGAAGAAGAAATAAAAGGCATCCAAATTGGAAAAGAAGAAGTAAAACTGTCACTATTTGCAGATGATATGATATTGTATATTGAAAACGCTAAAGTCTCAGTCAAAAAACTACTGGACCTGATAAATGAATTCAGCAAGGTGGCAGGATATAAAATTAATACTCAGAAATCAAAGGCATTTCTATATACCAACAATGAAATATCAGCAAAAGAAATTAAGGAAACAATCCCCTTCACTATTGTAGCCAAAAAAATAAAGTACCTAGGAGGAAATTTAACCAAGGAGGTTAAGGACTTGTACTCGGAAAATTATAAAACATTGATAAAAGAAATCAAGGAAGATACAAACAAGTGGAAGCATATACCGTGCTCATGGCTAGGAAGAATAAACATCATTAAAATGTCTATATTACCCAAAGCAATTTATAAATTCAATGCAATACCAATTAAAATACCAATGACATACTTCAAAGATATAGAACACATATTCCAAAAATTTATATGGAACCAAAAAAGAACACGAATAGCCTCAGCAATCTTAAAAAGAAAAAATAAAGCAGGAGGTATCACTCTTCCAGATATAAAGGTTTACTATAAGGCCATTATACTCAAGACAGCCTGGTACTGGCATAAGAATAGGCACATAAATCAATGGAACAGAACAGAGGACCCAGAAATAAACCCACAGCTTTATGGACAACTGATATTTGACAAAGGAGGAAAGAACATATAATGGAGTAAAGACAGCCTCTTTAACAAATGGTGTTGGGAAAATTGGACATCTATCTGCAAAAAAATGAAACTAGACCATCAACTTACACCATTCACAAAAACAAACTCAAAATGGATAAAAGACTTAAATGTAAGCTGTGAAACCATAAGCATCTTAGAAGAAAACATAGGCAGCAAGCTCTCCGACATCTGTAGCAGCAGTATATTTGTCCATTTATCTCCACGGGCAACTGAAATAAAAGGCAAGATAAACAACTGGGACTATATCAAACTAAAAAGTTTTTGCACAGCTAAAGACAATAGGAACAGAATAAAAAGACAAACCACACAATGGGAGAACATATTCGACAGCACATCTGATAAGGGGTTAATAACTAAAATTTATAAAGGACTTATAAAACTCAACACCAGGAAGACAAACAACCCAATCAAAAAATGGGCAAAAGAAATGAATAGAAATTTCTCCAAAGAGGACATACAGATGGCCAATAGGCATATGAAAAAATGCTCAACATCACTAATCATTAGAGAAAGGCAAATTAAAACCACAATGAGATATCACCTCACACCAGTCAGAATGGCACTTATCAGCAAAACAACACAGAATAAGTGCTGGCGAGGATGTGGAGAAAAGGGAACCCTTCTGCACTGCTGGTGGGAATGCAGACTGGTGCAGCCACTGTAGAAAACAGTTTGGAGATTCCTCAGAAAATTAAAAATCGAACTGCCCTTTGACCCAGCTATCCCACTTTTAGGAATATACCCTAAGAACACCATAGCACTGTTCGAAAAGAAGAAATGCGCCCCCATGTTTGTGGCAGCATTGTTCACAATAGCGAAGATCTGGAACCAGCCCAAGTGTCCGTCAGAAGACGAGTGGATTAAAAAGCTATGGTACATATATACTATGGAATACTACTCAGCCATAAGAAACGATGACATTGGATCATTTTTAACAAAATGGATGTACCTTGATAACAACATTATACAGAGTGAAATAAGTAAATCAGAAAAAAAGAAAAACTGAGAACAGCATGATTCCATACATAGGTGGGACATAAAAGTGAGAATATGAGACATGGACAAGAGAGTGGTGGTTATGGGATGGGGGGAGGGAGGGAAGAGTGGGATAGGGAGGAGGGGAGGGACACAGGGAAGGCCAGATTGAAGGTGACAGAGGACAATTTGACTTTTGGTGATAGGTATGCAACACAATTGAATGATAAGATAACCTGGAGATGTTTTCATTGTACATATGTACCCTGATTTATTGGTGTCACCCATTAGAATTAATAATAATAAAATAAAATTAAAGAAAAAGAAACTGTAAGTGAATTAACAGGTAGAACACACACATGATGTCTCTGCTAATTTGTTCTGAACTCCACTCTCCCACTCACCTCTCATGAAAGTGGATGCTATAAGAAAAAAATTATTACTATTCAAAAACAATGATAATTCTGGAAAGCTGGATTCATGCTGGGAAAACCTTCCTCAAAGAGGCTACCATATTAATAGATAACTTACGTTGAGCAACTATTTTATGTGACAGGTGCAGAGCTAAGCAGTTTGCATGTATTATCTCTTTAATCCTTTCAACAGCTTAACGAGAAAGGTACTATTATTACTCTATTAAAGACAAGAAAACAGACCCAGAGAGACAAAGTAACTGACTAAGGTCATGTGGACTTTAAGGAGTGGAACCAAACTTGAACACAGGAAGTTTGACAGACTTCTAAGTTCTAAGAGAACTTAACTACTGTAATGGTCTCACGCTCGGGGATAATGCTGATTACTGACTACCTGCTCTACTCCAGAGGGGTGACAGGCTGACTGTTTTCTATTTGTTTGTGTATTGTTAGTTTCTCCTCACTCAGTCAGAGGTTCCTTTTATTTTGTTCAGTGCCTAGAACTGCGCCTGAGAAACACTGTGCACATAAGTATCGGTGCAGCGGTTGAATGAATAAATACAAGAGGGTCCTATGCATTTTGGGACAGTTAGTGCCCCCCCCCCCCCCCCCCCCCCGTGTTCTAGGAGAAGCTTGGGCTCTGTCCTTTTCCCTGATTCTTCCAAGGTCCTGGCCTTGGAGCTGGCCATTCAGCTTCCACCCCGGCTCAGCCTGAGAGTGTGTTTGCCTTCCTCCTGTTGCTTGACTCTGCCTGGAAGAGGTGACAACCACAGTGTCAGCACAAAGCCGCTCTGAAATCATGGAAAGCCCAGACACAAGGCCTTGCACATCCTCAAGCACCCATTAGCTGAATGATGGAACACAGCCGTTGCCCTTGAGACCTTTTCCATGAGTCTGGAATCGATGTTGAATCTACAACCTCCCATGCATTACTCTTCCAGAGAACAAGCTGCATTTCTTGGCCTAACTTCTGTCCTCCTGGCATCATATTGCCAAGGAAAAAGCGTCTAGGGATTGTCTGCTGCCCCAGGCAATCGCGTGGTCCCTTCAGCATCCAGAAACTCTGCCCATGTTTCTTGGCTCCCAAGCAGTGCAACCCGGCCTCCGGGATGCTGCTAGTGCATGGGACCGCCCAGAGTCTGACCCCAGAAGAATTGTGCCAGGAAACTGAATCGGACACATGGTGTATCTTGCAGTCTCGCCCTTGTCTGTTTCTTCATTCTCATCTCCCACCAACCGCCCACAAGCATAACTACTGGCAATGTCCCCCATGCCAGCTACACTGCCCCCACTCACAGCTTTTGCTCCAGCTGTCCATTCTTTCTGAATGTCCACATACTCCTCCTCTTTGTGACCTAGCCAATTTCTTCACTTCCCTCCCCCCTCCCCACCCCCCCATCATGGGAACGCGCTCAGCTAGCCTCGGTGCAGACACCCACCCTCAGATGCCCGCGGAGCGTCCTGCAGTGGGTTGGGCCCTGAGGAGCGCAGTGATGCTCCAAAGGAGCAGCGGGGAAAGGCTGAGACCCTCAGGCGTTTCCACCAATGATTTCTCCTGGAGAAGATACCAGAGTTAACAGACTGTGATCGTAGCTCTTAAGCAAGTTACTCCAAGATTTATGTGCTGCTTATGAGAAAATAGGCCACATGTGACAGAAAGAGCAAAACGTTGTACTATTTGCAAATCCCTTGGTGTATATCCTATTTCTTTGGAGACGGAACTTGTTTGACTGCAGTTTTCTTAGAAAACAGAAACCGGCCCTTTCAGTTTTTCAATGAGGAGAGAAAGTTGCCTATCATCACAGCTACGAAGAAGGAAAGGTGTTAGAGCACCCCCACCCCCCTCCTTAGAATGATTTCCTGCTCAGACAGGCCAGGCCTGGCTGCCGGCACAGCCGCCCACGTTTCCCTACACATCTTTGTATCTCAGCCCAAAGCCAGGGGAACTGACCCTGCTCGGAGGCCTCTGTCATTCATACAATCAGAGGGAGAGAGAGAGCAAGAGTGGCCTGAGTCTTGTGTATGACTAGTGCAAGGCCTGCCTTGTAGGCAACAGGGGTCCGTAAGCTCAAGTGGCCAGTCTCTATCCCCTGATTCCCTGAAACCCCCACCTCCTGTGGTTGAATGAATTCTAGGAGGAACAGCCCCAAGAGAGGTGTCAGCACCCCTTCTGGGGGTTTGCAGTGCCAGCAGTGAACAAGACAGCGCTTCCTGGAAGATCGATGCCAGGGGTGTTGCCATGTTGCCCTGGGCAGGTGTCTCTGGTCCTTGTTCTGCAGGGGGGGGGGGGTCCCTGTGCCTGTCTCCTGGCTGTGAAAATCACGGCAGTCTCATCTCCGTGGCCACAGTGCCTCGCTGAACCCAGCTTCCAATCACTCACGCAAGGACTGTTTGCTGAATGAATGGCTCTGATCACAGTAACACCGATCATATATAGAGTGCTTAGAAGCACCCTGTATTCATAGTAAGTTCAATGAAGTTCTACAGCATTGAAGAATTGGAGCATTGGTCTGTTAAAGTAAAAGGAATCAAGAATAATAAATGGTGAATGGGGAACAGGAGACGAGAGAACTGGCTGTGCTCACAGGTCCATTGGGGATGGGGTTGGAAGCAGGTGGCAAACAAGAAAATGTATCCAGAAACGCATTGACACGAACACTGACTTTTACAGCATCAGAAATGGGGGCCGTGTGTCGGCAGCCCAGCATGCCTGCACAATCTGTGTTCTACCTGCCCTTAAATTCAGTGGGAAGTCCTCAAATAAAAATGGGAAGGATCTGGGAGAGATTTAGAAAGCAACCTGGAGATAACTTGCCTTTTATTTTAATAATTGGAGAAAAGAATGCGGCTGCAGTTTGTGTACTCAAGATGTATATTGCGTGTTTGGCTGAAGTTCTTTGGGAAGACTACATTCCACATTAGATATTAACTTTAATTTGCTTGTCATTTGCCTTAATTTTCCCCTTTTACCTCTTTAAAGATAAATTAAAATTGCAAACTATATTTCCTATTTCCTTCATAATAATAAAAAACAAGGCTGCTCACAAATTTAATGAAGAATTAACTATTTGGTTTTTAAGGACTGGTTTTCTCTCTCTTTCTCTCTCCCTCCCTCTACCTCTCCCTTTCTTTCCTTTTGCTCTAAGTCTAGCTTGCATTTGAACTTATTGACTCTGGTAATGATGTAAAATAACAAGAATGTGTCAGACAAAGAAAACTTTTAAAAAGCCAACTTCTGCCTGACCAGGCGGTGGCACAGTTGATAGAGTGTTGGACTGAGATGCGGAGGACCCAGGTTTGAGACCCCAAGGTCGCCGGCTTGAACGCAGGCTCATCTGGTTTCAGCACAGCTCACCAGCTTGAGTCCAAGGTCACTGGCTTGAGCAAGGGGTTACTCAGTCTGCTGTAGCCCCCTCTTCAATCAGGGCACATATGAGAAAGCAATCAGTGAACAACTAGGGTGCTGCAACAAAGAATTGATGCTTCTCATCTCTCTCCCTTCCTGTCTGTCCCTATCTGTTTCTCTCTCTGTCTTGTCACATATAAAAAACTCCCTCCCAAAACAAACAAACAAAAAACCACACCAACTTCCTACAGAAGTCAATGTACAGTGAAGGAGTCCCTTCTTTGCTTATTTGCTATAACAATTTACAACTATTTGGAATAATACATTTATGTGTTGGTTTCCTCTCAGAAATCTTCAACCTAATGTTGAAAGACCCTGTAGTTTTTCTTTGCCCCTAAGTCACCTGCTATTTCTCTATACACCTCACAAATGCCCTAACTGCCACTTCTTCCTCTAAGGTGCTTCCAGAGTCTGCCTTTGGGCATCCTGCCAACTAAATAGCCACTTCCAACTGAACAGCCTAAAAGCCATCTTGTCAGTGAATAGTAGCTCGACCAACGTATTTTTTTTTCAAACTGGAAATATACCAGGCAGAATTTACTTCATTCCACCGATGAGATAAACACAAAGTATCAGAAACCTTCATGAAAAGCAGAACTAAATGTACCACTGACACAATGACAGGGTCATTATGAATTTCTTAGGATAACACTGACAAGATCCTTCTGATAACATCTTAAATGGCTTTTGGGTACACACCAAGCTGTCTTGGCTTGGGACTCTCACTATCACAATTCTCTAAGCATTGGAAGAATGTGTTTCATCACCTCCCATACTGTGATTTTTGTGTCTCTGACATACATTTCTACGAAGCATTTTGAATGTGGTGACTGAATTAGTAAATATTTTGCTTTCAGCTTTAAGATGTTAACCATAGATCTATCCTGTGGAAATGTGTGTATACATTTATACACCTTTATATATTTACATATCAGTTTACATGGATATGTATATATGTATACACAGTGATTATTGTGTTTACAGATCTAGTTGTTATGCCAGGTGTAACTAACTCTAGCTTACAGTAATAAGCAAAAGGACAATTTATTGTGCTGATTCGAGGGTGTCTAATGGGAACCAAGGAAGCTGGACCCCAGAAATGCTGGAAACAAGTATGTCCAATCTCTCCCCCTCTCATCTTCCTGCTGCCCTCTGGACATAGGCTTTATTCTCCCCTTTCTTTGAAAACCAAATTCTTCCACTTCAGTCTCCACGGTGGAAAATGAATGCCAATTACACCTTACACCTCCACTCCTCCAGAGAACATCCAGACTCTGCTCAGACTCTCTAAATTATAAACACCCTTGGGAAGTAGCCCATTGGACCAGCTTGTGTTGCATGCTTGTCCCCAAAGCAGTCAGCTGTGAAAAAAGGCAGGGTCATATTATCCAAATTTGTTTGCCCAAATGAAAATGTAAGGGAAAAAAGGAAGTCAGGGGGACTGTTTCCAGAAACAAGGGTACTGGGAGAGTTATCTATAAGGAGCCCACCATGTTATGCTAAATTGGTCACTTCCAGAGAATAATTTCTAAGCTATGGCTTAGGCATAAATGGGAGGAACCCAGGAATAGATATACTGTACCAAAAATATTGATGTGCATGACTGATGTAGCAACATAATTACAGTTGGTCTTTTCATGAATTGCAGAATAATGACTTCCAGGTAAGAACTAGTTACCACGTAGATTCGGGTATATTTTTTGTTCAATACTGCTTGAATGGAATCTTTTACTGGAACTTTAGATTAGAGCTTTTTAAAAATGAAAAAGCGTTAATCCAGTTTTTCTTTATTCGGAATAGTTAAGTGCAAGTTAGCACCATTCTCATTTATGGTGACAGATTAAACAGCTGTCTGGCTTGATTTTTCCATCACCTAATTTGGAACCCAAGTATTAAAATATTACACAGTGCATTATGCTCTAGTGGTTCTGAACCTTGCCTGCACCATGGACTTATTAAAACAGTGGTGTGTGCTTTCTTTTTAAATTCAGAAAAGGTAACGTTTTTAGGTCCGTAGGTGTTTTTTTAAGAATCTCCAGTTGCATGAGGATATTACTGAATTAATTTTCTTTTTCTCAATTGATATGCTCGTTATCATCTTGTCTTGTGATTCTCAATGCTGGCCATGCAACAGGAGTACCTGGGAGTGTTACTACTTTTAATCTTGTTTAAATATCAGTGTCAATTGTACCCTGAAAGATTCTAATTTCATCAATTGGGATGAAGCTGAGTATTTTATTCAAAATCCCCTTGGTGGCTATAATATAAAAACCATTGGTGTGCTCTGCAACTTAATAACACATTTTTCAGCCCATTTCTCTCTTCCTTCTGCCGCTCTTTCCCATTACTGTTTCATATTGAGGGCTCATGTTCCTTCTCTATTGTTTAGCGATTTATTTTCTGGTTCCTGAGAATTTCAGAAGCCCAGGAGACATCAGTCCACTTCAGAGCAAACTAAACATATGGGCAGTCCTCCTAAAAGGTTGAGAGATGCTAAGAGAAGACCCCAAGGAATCCAGAACAAAAGCCTATTCCTGGATCTGCTCATAGAATAATAGAGGGGAAGGGCTTAAAGGGACCTTAGCCATCTTTCCTCCAAGCATACAAATAGCTCATTCTCTCTGGCTGCAGGACAACACTCCACTGTGTGGTTATTAATATACTTTCTTTAATCACATCTTTATAAATGGACATTTGGGTTATTTCCAATAATTTGCTATTGTAAACTATATTACATGGACAGAACTGTATGTATATCTGGATCTACCTATTCAATTAACGCCTTAAAACAATTTCCTAGAGGTGGACTTGTGCATGAAAGAATGAGTACATTTTCAACTTGATACAAATTGTCAATTTCAAAGAAAGTTCCTATTTGCCAAGAGTACACTAATGTACCTTTCCCTTTCTCTCTTTATTGCTTAGCAACAGTGGGCAACTACTTCGCTTTTAATCTCATTGATGAAAAACATCTCATCTTTATTTGCATACATTTGATTATAATTGCAACTGAACATCTTTTGCAACTGTTTGCAATTCTCCTTTTAAGATTTGCAGTTTGTAGTTTGTTTTTTTGCCTTTGACGTTTTACTGCAGATTTTTTGCATTATCTATCTTAAACAGTGTTTATTTAGATTATAGATATTAAGATTGTACACTGCTTACCTCTTCAGCTTTGTCCGTAGTTGTATCAAATCTATGATGTTGGTTAAATTTAATTCTTGTTTATATTAACATATTTTAGGGGTAGACATTTTCTCTGCTTATTGCTCAGATTAATGCCCACTTTTAAATTGTTGTCTGTCCTCCTAAGTGGTCAGACTTATTGAGTTATTATAGCCAGTTCATGTATGATAAATAAAGTACTAAATCTGAAATGACAAAGCAGCAATCCATGGACCAATTCCAGACCACTAATTTATTTATTTTGCTCATGAAGTACCTTCATATTTATATTTGTTTTGTTTCTGTATTTTAATTTGGATTGGTGTTCAACATTATACAGTTGATTTCCAACATTTATACAAACCATCGTAAAACTGGTCTGTAACAATATAAGTCACCAATTATAAACCCAAACTCCTTTCTTTTCTTCAAAAATTAGAAAATCTGTCATCACTGGATGCAGACTGTTGTATCACAGCTGACCACTGTCCCCATGATGTTCTCATTTCACAGTCCCACATTTACTGTGGCCCATCTGGATCCATTGACTTTGAGCAGAATTTCTAAACCATAAAACTATTGATGTTTTGAACCAGATAATTCTTTGTTGGGAATTGGGAGACTGTTCGGTGATTTTAGGATTATCAGTATCCCTGACTTTTATTTACTAGCTGATAATAGCATACCCTCTACCACTCAAGTGTGACCATCAAAAATGTCTGTGGTCCCTGCCAAATTACCCTGGAGGGAACAAGAGTCAAAATAACACTGATTTGTCCTCTTTTCATATAATAGATTTTCTATGGAATTAAAAGCGTTAGCAATAAATACTATTTGTTTTACAAATCTGTGGCTCTTAAATGATTGATCAATATCACTGCTAATACTAGTAAAGGATCTGCAGATTGAAATTCTTACAGTAAAAAATGGGTGACTCTCACACAGTCATGTCTATGTACACCATTTTGGATACACTTAGCTCATAGCCCAAATATGAGTTGAATGGAAATGAATGTTGACAGGAACAAAAAGGATTAAATTTAATGCCTTGATATACCAACCAAAGACTTAGAGATTCTCAAACCTATCAAGTAAGATAACATACGTGGAATACAAGTACATGTCTGAGGACTATGTACATGTAATTTTATAGCACCTTTTACATATAAATGACAAAGTTAGATTAGCTTTCAGGATGTTTTGTTAGTTACTCTCAAGCTGGGATGGTTAAGTGGACAAGAAACATGAGTCATTAATGCCATGTTTAAACTAGCAAAAATAACAGTCAAATTTTAAAGAATGACATCAATAGCAACCTGCTCAACATCAGAAAGAAACATTTTAAATCCCTTAAAAGCAAAACTGAGTAGGTTTAAGCAAAGTGCATTTACTATATTAAGCTCATCTTGTGGTTTAGTTAAGTTAACTGGCATTTTAATTTTAATCTAACTTTTCTTACTCTGAGAAAGCACCTGTTATGTGCAGCATCTCCGAAAAAAAATAGTCTCTGAATGTTTTTATGGACACTGACTTGGAAGCAGAGTCTTTTTTTGAGGGTTAAACTTTCCTTGCAGGAGTAGGCAATAGGCAGAGAGGTGAGCAGGCTTGGTAGTCATCCTTGCCGTTTGGCCGGAAGAACATCACCTCCTGAGGAACTCGGAGCTTTACAGGGGTGATCACAATCATCTCACCACCCCTCTGAGACCCCGGCCTTCAACAAAGCCAGCTAATTTCTTAACTTGACCAATATGTGTATCATTCATCTGCCAGCTATGGAAGTAAACCCTGTATTACATTACCATTATTATATTAATGATGAATGTGTATAGTAATGATAACTTTGTGGGCTTTAAGTATCACCTAGAAAGATACACATTGTGAAAAACCCTCACGTCTGAGCTAGCAGGGTGTGCTGCGGGGAAGAACTCAGAGAAGAAATGAAACCTTAAAATTTTCCTTAGTACTGCTTCTCCAAATGGGGATGTCACCTGTTTCTGAACACAGGAAAACATGACTTGGTCTTGGTCTTTTCTATCTTATTCTTGTTTCCAGTCTATTTGTATCTTTAAAAATAGGAGTTAACTTTGCACTAATTACATGCTTAGTATTGATTTAAAAAATGACCAGAAGTCCAAATAGTATCCATCATAATAAAAGTAAGATATCTTGTAAGACCAAAATTGGTTAAATACTATGCTGTTATAAATATTTAAATGTTGTTCATTGTTTACTAATTAAGATGCCATATGTGCTCTGTACTCATCTGAATAAGCTTAGAAATGCTGTGGGCCAAACTAAATCACTTTATTCTTTCCAATCTATAGACAGAAATGTAAAAAGATCATCATGTGTGCAAACGCATATGCATATATACCTGATAGAGCTTCCAGTTTTAAAATGATGCCCCAAATATCACTAACATGATAGAATAATTTTTTTGTAACAGATTTTTGGGAAAAGGAAGCTCACTTTAAAGCTAACACTAAACAAATATATGCATATACTTTACATGTGCTTGGATGAGGCTATACTTATGTTCACACATACAGTTATATATATTGATATGACTACATTTATGCATATATATTTTATTACATTTTTCTTCTCTGCTCAGTTTTAATAAATGTATTTCTCCCTAATCAACTTGATAAATTGATTAAACAAGTTTGTAATTGTAATTATATTCGTAATTATGCTTATAGCATTTTGGTCATTATTTATAAAGGAGTCTAACACTCATAGACTTACCTTCCACTGTGGCCTCTTTGCAAGTCACGGCTTGCATGAAGGTTATGTACTAACATTACCCATGAAATAATTTGGTCCTTTCACAAAAAGATGTTTCTTTAACATAGAAGAAAGAATTAGACTAAGTCACAATGATTTCCATTCAAGGTCACAGTGTGCATTCATTTCACATTATAAGAAACTGAGTCAAAGTGAAGTTAGAAGTGGGAAGTTAAGAACTTATCATAGAGTAGATGCTCTACATGTAATTATGTGAATAAGTCCACTTTGATGTCTAGAATAGTTTGTGATGTTTTACCATTGAAAGTAATTTGCTAATATAAATTCACTTAAGCATATATATTTCTTGAAGTAACATCTTTAAAAGTAATTGCTGCAAGTAGCATGACCCGGAAGCCCAGTCTTGTGACTTTTAGTCATGCTGTGGAGTTTCCTCAAACTGGGGAGAGGTTGATTTTTATTTATGATTGCGTAGACTTCATGTAAACTGAGAATCAGCAGAGGGTGGAGGCAAACCCGTGTGTGACTACCAGACAAGCCTTCCCTGCAACCCCAGGGAGCAGCGAGGTAGGAAACTGCAGATCTCATCAGTGTGGGTGGGTTTCAATTAGAAAGATGAGATGGCAGTTTTTAGGAGCATTTTGAAGGATGAAAAGCAGTATGGTCAGTGTTTCATGTCAGAAAGGGCAAGAGAAAAGAAAACAAATGTATTGGTTGGCTGAAGCTTTAAAATGCTCGTTTTCTCTTTGAGGCCCTTCAGCTTTCCTTCGTGTTCTCCGCGTCACCCCGCGCAGAGCACGGCATCAGGCACGTGTTACCTAATGCATAATTGCTGGGCGAATAAACGACTTTGCAAACCTCCCAAATCCATCTTTAGCCTACATCCCAAATTCAAATTTTCACTGCTTATAGGTTATTATGCAAAAATATATGCAAGTACTCTAAGCAATTGTAATGTCTTCTCTATTGAACAAAGACATAGTTTTTTGTTGTTGTTGTTTTTTTTTAGTGGTGTTAAAGTTCTAATAAACAGTACAGCTCTCCGCCTAAGCCCCAATCTCCACTGGAAAACATAAGATATGTTTAGTGTTTTTTTACTGTACTTATTTACATATTTATAAATGAATTGCTTATTCTGCTATTTCTTTACTTAGCAATTTCACCCATTGTATATTGATTCTATGATAGTTGAGGATTTAGTTGTCCTGTACACACATATACACAGACTGTCTTTTCTCATCCCCATGCTCTACGTGTTGTTATGGTAGTTTATGGTTACTCTCTTGCCAGTGTTACCAGGATTCTGATTATATCCACATCTAAGCAAAGTGATATAATTATTATTATGTTTCTTTTCTCTTATAACTTTCTGTTTCTCCTGGAGTTAGTAATACCCCCTTTTTCTTCAACATGGCATTATACTTTGTACCTACTGTAAATTATTCACAAATGTCCCCAAATGACATTTGAAATTGTAACAGTGAGAACAGTGTCACTTCTATAACAAACAGCCCCCCAAAACCTTGCTCATGTCACAGTCTAACGTGTGGCAGCTAGGGTTTATATACCCAGTCATTCAGAGTCACAAATTTCTTTCATCATGAGGTCTTAATGTCTTCTAGGGCGTCTGGGCTCCTCATTGAGCCTTTGTGTCTGGATATTAACAAAGAAAGAGGAACAGCATGAAGAATCTCATAGGTCATTTTATAGGAATGCCTGGAAGCAGTGCACACTACCGCTGCCGGCATACCATTGGCCACAACTCTGTCACATGCCTCCCTGCCTGCCAAGGGTAAAGAAATGAAATCTACCCGGGTACTTAGGAAAAGAACATGGAATTAGATGAGCACCTCCAATCTCTACTGAATACATATTTATTAATTGTTCAAATGGACATACATATAAAATAATTATTTGATTGCTCTTTTTTTTTTTAGAAAATTTATTACTGCAATCCATCTTTCTGCTTCACTGTGGGCCTGCTTCACAATTGTTGCTCTGGAGAACTCACTGTACTGTCTCCTTTGTTCTGCATTTTCTAGGGTGCATTTTTTGCTCTTTCTTGATTTATAAACTTGTTTTGGAGACCTTTCTTTAAAAATGGTATGGAAAGTATATATTTCAACCCTTGCATGTCTGACACATCTTTCATCACACTTGGCTAATATTTTGTCTGGGTATGTGATTCTAAGCTCAAAATAATTTTATTTTTTAAATGTGAAGGCATTTAATGAATCTTCTTGATCCATTTCTGCTCATGAGAAATCTAATGCAATTTTTATCCTTTTCCTTTGCATATAATCTGCTCTGTGTTTTTGGAAAAGGTTTTAGGTTGTTTTCTGGGCTTCTAATATTTCTGAATGATTTATCTTGGTGTGTTTAATTCATTACCGTATTTTCGCTCCATAAAACGCACCTGACCATAAGACACACCTAGAGTTTAAAGGAGGAAAATAAGAAAAAAATATTCTGAACCAAATGGTGTGTTAAAATATTTAATAAAATACTGTATTTATTGCTCCATAAGACACACGGGCATTTTCCCCTCCACTTTTGGGGAGAAAATGTGCATCTTATGAAGTGAAAAATATGGTAATTAATCAATTAATTAAAAAACTTATTCTCCTGGACTCTAAGTGGAACTTTTGATTCTAAAAGTTCAAAAATTCTTCACTTTTGGAATTGTTTTGCATTATTTATTTAATTAATGTTTCAGCCCTTTCTGGATAAAAAGGAAAACCTCTTTTCTGGAACTTTCTGGGATTTCCATCAGTCAGAAAAATTTCCCCCTTTCTCCAATTTCTTATTCCTATAGCCTTTTGTTCTATTTTCTTGGAAATGTTTTCCACTTAATCTTATTACCCATTTGTCAATTTTTAAAAAGTTTTGTGTACATTTTAATTTTCAAGAGGTTTCTTTCCCTTTCTTATATATAAATGTCTTTTAATTCATTTTCTGTAGGAGCAGAGTATAAAATGCATGTGTTCAGTTCATCTTGTTAAACCACAAATTAATCTCATTTATTTTCTCCAGAAAATAAACGTCCCGTCTCCTGGAGGCTGGGTTGAGCAGATGGAGAAAGGTAGGGTCGGTTGACTGCATGGCAGTGTGGAAGGAAACTTTGGGTCCAAGTATTCTGTATACAGACATCTAACCAAACTCCTGTGTTCACCCCACCAGCTGGCCTCTTACAATGGTGGTGTCTCGGTCTCCTAGGCCTGAGCCTCCCAGGGTTATTCAAGGAGAACTGTCTTGCTTCTTATCCATAACCCTCTTACAGGCTTGTGGTGGGTACTGACTTAGGTTCTTCAAACCAACTGTTGCAGTTTATTCTGTCCTTTTCACATCTCTTCCCCCTTTTGTCTTCATGACTTAATGACATGTGAAATATTCATTTATTCTCATCTTGGAGGAGGTGGGGGTAGGGATCCAAAGCACATGTGATCAACTTGCTATTTTTCCACTAAGAATTGCCCATGGAGATATATCTATATCTATATCTATATCTATATCTATATCTATATCTATCTATGTATATCCCTGCTTATCTCAGTGCTATATTTATTGAATGACAAACTTATTGACAGAAGTTATGTCTGTTTAATTTGTGCTACATACACTCCAGGGACAGGAGAGCATTTATTTTTGATTATGTCCCATGATGTGTCACCTTATTTCCACTGGTTTTCCAGGGCCTTTTATTTTGCTCTACTGCTGTTCTTGGCCTGCACGAGGTGACCAAGAATCACTTCTCTCATCTTCGGCCACCACCCTCTCCTCCTTGGCACCCTTCTTCCCAGAGGGAAGGAAGGACAAGCTCAGCAACCCGAAGTAGCTGGGAAGCATCACTATGTGACACCAGTGCCTCTGGAGACTCAGAACCTGCAAGACAGGACTTACATGGCGAGTGACTGCAGGAGAGCTGACCCTGCAAGAGTTGACCCTACAGAGGCAGCTGACACACTTATCTGGGGGAGGGTGACAAGGAGAGCAGGACTTAAATGTGTCAGACGTTCTCACAACAGGAACTTCTCCTAAAAACAGTTGGGGGCAGCCTTGTATAGTGGCTACCATGAGCCTCGCCTTTAGGACCCGCAGACCTGAGTTCTATGTTTATAAAGCTTTACGATTCTGGGTGCTTGGTTGGGACTTTCTCAACCTCAGTTTCTTCAATCTTAAAATGGGGACAGTAAAAAAAAATAGATGCCCTGTCTATTTCAAAATAATGTTGTGAAAGTCAAGTGAGAAGATCTATAGGCGAGGTCTCTATAAACTCCACTGCATACAGGAAATAATAGCTGTTCAGGTTAATGTGAGGAAACACATGAACTAGGTGGAGTATACAGATTATCATTGTATAGCACAGAGAAGGATTTTAAGTTAATGTGCTGTCTTCAGTGGAATAAATTCAAGTATGTTATGTTCAGCTTTTTATTTCTTTCCAGGTCTGTGTACACACACTTGTTGCATACTTAAATAGCACCGATGAATGCAAAATAGATTTACCACAAATATAAATTTCCAACATATATATTTTGAAAATCTACAACCTAAACCTCCTATACTTTTGTCCTGGAAGATCAGAATAATTTCTATGAATTGAACCTTACTTTGGGAGAATGAAGTAGATAAATGCTACCAAAATCATACATTTAGCAAACACATACATAGCTTTGTCTGGGCCACACGCTGGTCTATGCACTTTACTGATATGAACTCATTTACTCCCAACCCTATGAAGGCATTTTATTACCCCCACTTTCAAGATTAGAACTTTGAGGCACAGAAAGTAGAACTTTTTCCCTATGTTCCTGATAAATAGAGTCTTGTGGGCCCCATAGTCCTCCAGTACTTTGCTATTGTTTGAGTTTCACTTTGGTTTGGGAGTATTCCTTCACCCCTTCCCACCACACTTCAGGGGGTGCTTCCTAGCTGAGTCTCCAGGTAGCTTGCCAGAACTGGGTCAAACAATGACAATTCAAGCATTCCTCTTGTTGTTGACCAATGTGAGTGCAAGCAACAGGTTTAGAGCTTTTCTATTTTCTTCACCAGCTGCCATCATGTATTTATACAACCCTGGATTCCTTCCTTTACCATTCATTAGTCTGTAAACTAGGGATGTCAGTCTGTCCCAAACATGACCTAAGGAGAGTCAGCCAGGATCTCTGCTGTGGATGAATCCCAAGCATCTAGAGCAGGGTGTGGCACGCAGTAGGTCCTTAACTTTTTTTTTTTTTTTAATAAGAAGGTCCTTAACATTTGTTCATTGAATGTGTGTCAGTGTCCTCCTGATTTTGTTTGACCTCATAGACATACCCTTTATTTACTAACCTACTGATTTCCGAAGTGATTAGGAGGCAAAGATTAGCGTAGTGCATACTGATGAATGTATTCCTATGTACAGATCCTAACTTCTAAAACACTAATTTCGAACTGCCCTGCCATTCCCCGAGGCCTTTCTCTCTCTGTTGGCCACTAGCGATTCCTCCCTCTCCATAGTTAATAAGACATCCCTGCGAGGAGAGGAATCGCAATGCATTGGGAGCAGTTCTCACAACGCCCTGGGCTGTTTCAATAAAAGATATCAAAGAACACACGAGGAAGTAAAGGAATAAAAATGAGCTGCTGCCAGTGCGAAGCTCCTCGGAGGAGACTTGAACCAGAGACCAAGCTCGTTTGAGTCACCCCCAGATTGGCCCGAGGTGCGCTCCGCACATCCGCGTTCGGACTGGGAGACACGCCTTCTCCTCGCGTGGACCTTCCAGATCCGGGCGGCTGTGCGGGCTCAGGGGTGGTGCTCAAGTCCTGCCACTCGCCGTCCACACTGGCAGGGGCCGGGGACCGAGCCTGAGCCACAGGTTGGAAAGATAAGGAGCTGTCCCCATGACGGTCACCCTGTAGAGCCGATCCAGTGTCGCTGCTGGTGCGGAAGCCCAGGAGTTCAAGGTGGGGAAGGAAGGCGCTGAAACCTGACACCCAACCCTCGCGCAAGGAAAACTTCACAGGCTGGTGAGTCGGAGAAGCCGGGTTGTTATTGCTGGAATGTGTTCCCACCCACTCGGGGCATTCTCAGCCGCTGGCCATGGAAGGAAGGGAGACGTGGATGAGGAGCGGCGGGCCAGCCGAGAGGCGAGTGCGGGCTCCCTGGGTCGCAGCTGCACCAGAAATCCCAGTTACAGTCCTAACGTGTGCGCGGGGGCATCGGGGAACTGGCTGTCTGTCTTTGTTGTGGTATTTGCGTCTCAAACAGCTGGTTAAGATAAAAAACTCTGCAATGGCCATTTCCTTCCATTGGTATCTTACTAAACAACCAAATAATAATAATGATGGTGATGATCATCATGATGACTGTTTAGAGTTTCATTCAAGAAGTAATTCAGTGAGGCAAGCCAGGCAAGCGATAGGACATTTCTTTGCACTTCCTCAAGTGAAACAGCCGCAGAGAGATCAAAAGTAATTTGTCTTCCAATGTTTTGCTCAGTTTTTTTTCCAAATTCTGATCTAAGTGTTGCAGCTACCAGGGTGTGAACAAGGGTGTGTGTTCGTTCAGGTGGTAACACTATATTAGATTAGCTTCCAAGAGTTTTCCACTTGAGACAACATTATCCGAAAAATATTGGAGCAGGCGACATGTAACTAGCTAGCTAAAGCTAGAGGCTGCCTTCCTAGGTAAAATGTTTGCTTAAAGTCACACCTATAACATGCTTGCTAGCTTTCAATTTCAAGATCTAAAATTAAGTGTATATGACTCCAGTGTTTAAATGGTTTAATTAAGCCCAAATTGGTAATACAGTATGTAGTTTCAGGAGTATTAGCAACAAAATCATTATTTAACATAATAATAGCTATGAATTTTGATTTAGTTCTGTTAAAGGAAAGCCTGTGCTGTTTTTAATATTTAGTTATATTCATGCATATTCAGTAATATTATAATATATATTATACATGGTTGTATAGGTCTACATTTTAAAAGTTAGTAGAATAGACTTCAGCATTAGTCTCAGATATTTAAGTTTATTGAATTTTCAAGTTACTATGAAGTCCAAATTGTAGTATGTAGGAGGAGCCATTCCCCCAAAATATTTTTCATAGTTTCCTCTATCCAGATGGGATCAGTCCTTCCGAAGGCAGGGGAGGATTCTTACAGATGACCAAAAACGAATATTCTTGACAATTTGATATTAATGAGGCCGTTCTGCTTTAAGAACTGACTGTGGCTTCCCATAAAATGTTGCCATCATTGCTTTTGAAAGGAAAATAAAACATTGCAGATGAAACTGGATGAGCCTGTTCTCACAGTTGCCAAGAAGGAATAAAAGGAAGCTGTCATTTGTAGGCAAGCCACTCTCTCATAGGCCATTTCTGGAATGCGAATATTTGACCTGATAGGGGAAGTAACCCCAGGATAACTGATCATCTAAGCTCTTTGGCATACCAATTTACATGCTGAAATTCTCTGCTGGTGTCTGAATTGCTTTTTGTGTCTTCAACTACTCTTCTGGAAAAGTGGAAGTCATCCAAAACCCCAGGTGGTTCAGAACAGAAATCTGTTCTTTTCCCACCCTTACTCTGGGAAATTTCAGGTTAGTTTTTTTATTTCTTTTTATTTTCAGATCAGCAGAGCATGAAACGTATACCAATTATTTACATAAAACTCTGCTCAGAGTTAATCCAGTTTCTTGAGTTGATTCATCAAGGCAGGTTAACCAATGGTTCAGCTCTTGAGCAAGTCATTGTAATGTGTAGATGCCAGAAAACAATTACAGTGAAAACAGACAGGATCAACAAGTTGTTTTTTGTGACCAACATGTCACTTTCAGAAGATGATGGTTAAAGGGGAATGATTTCTTTTTTCAGTCATTATTAGGTGTGTATATATAGAGCTTAAGTTTGTTATATAGTTGTAAGAAGTGGGAATAACACTAAGGGCAATAAAACCCTACTGCAAGCCCCATACATGGAGTTGAGAGTAGTACTTACTTTGCTTCATGCCCTTTGCAATCGTTATGCATGTTCCCTAAATATGAACCTTTTCTCATAGGCTCTCCTTACATGAAGAAAACTGGTGTAGAATGCTAATAATCAGATTAAATGGCTGTTTAACACATAGCTAAAAACATCTTCCATTAGACACCTAGGTCAAAAAATAAATTAGCAACTATGCACATTTCAGTGCTATTAAAAATATTTAAAGTCTAACCATAAGTGTGACGTGAAACGTGGAGGGAGCCTGTGTGTGACTCAGTGGTCAGGGAGAACCTAAGGGAGGCCATCTTTTTTAAAATCACCATGGCCTCATTGAAGAGAAGCTATTATGGGGTGACCAGAGTAGAGGAGAGACCAATGAGGAGGCTATTCCAGTAGACCAGAGGTGGCAGTGGCATACAACAGGTGGAAACAGTGCTCCTAGAGAGAAATGGATACATTGAGAAACTATTTGAAGGCAGAGCTATCAGGACTTGCTAGCTAACTGGATAAAGGGTGGGGACGGAGAAAAGAAAGAACCAAAATGGTCACCACGTTTTTACTACAGATACCGGGTACATGGCCAAGCCATTTTCTAAGATGGGTAAAGCTAGCCAAAAAACAGGTTTGAGAGGAAAATGAAGAGTCATTTATAGCCCTTGGAGGTATTTTTAGGTATCCAAGTGGAAATGTCAAATTGGGCTTTTGGATATGAGAATCTGTAGTGCTTAGAAGAAGTCACAGGCGAATAGAGTGCCCGTGGATGCTCTTTGGAGCCGTGGTCTTGAGGATGTCACTTAGAGAGATAGAGAGGAAAGAAACAAAACAAAAACTAGAGCCCTAAGGGCCAAACTGTGACATGTTTAACATTGAGGAATCCTACGTAGAAGGAGCCAGTAAAAAGCCAGCATAGTGGGAGATAAACCAGAAGAAGGTGTTGTCATGGAACCCAAGTCAGGAAATGTTTTTAAAAAGGGAAAAGGGGAAGGACAATTGGGTCAGTTGCTGCTAGGATGGTGAGTGAGATGAGGACCAGGAAGTGATGACTGCAGGTGGCGATTTGGATTCTTTGGCAGCTTTAATAAGAGATGGAGTTCTTAAAAATAAGTTTAGATAACTAACTTTAAAACAAATTTTGAAGTAGCATTTCACATTATCTCAAGAGAGATACCACTAGAGAAATTCATGATACTACATAGAGACTTTAATAAAATCAGTTTTTAAGAATGGCTAGAACAGGTTAACAAAGAAATACATAATTAGAAACACTTAGGAAGGTGTTAGTGTGAGAAAGAGTAAAGCCCAAAGTGGGTTGAAACTTGGAAAAAATGCTAAGGAGAGCCAATATTCTTCTAGTGTTGTTTAGAGCAAAGTAATGAATAAGGAAGTGAGTAGATGTGAGAGCAAGTATTATTAATCAGTGTCTATTGCTTCCTTCTTTTTTCTGATGAAAAGAAATAGTGTTCAAAAACAGGAAAGACAGGATAGCACTAAAAGAAAATTAGAATGAAAGAAAGATGAGAAGTTACTGTGACTGTAAGCAACTTCTTTAAATGGTAAAGAATAATGGTGGGACCTCTCTAGGGGAATGGTGTTTTAGTTGAGACCTGGACGATACCTAGGTGTTAGGCTGGTGGCCAGTTGGGAGATCACAGCCAGACAGAGCAAAAGCAGCAGCCAAGTTCCTGGCCTGGGAAAGAGCTTGGTGCATTCAATGAGCTGGAGGAAGAGTTTAGAAAGTGAAAGGCATTCTGTAGAGAGGGGCGGAGGTGAGGGGAGAAGAAACCACTTAAGAAGTCATCCCAGGGACTGGATAAGACCACAACCGAGCAGCAAGTGCAGCACTCCAAGACTTAGCTGTTGTAGCAACGGCTCGTACTGGAAAATTATAGTGAACAACCTGCAAGCTCTCTTCCAAAACTGTGATCCTACAAATACAAGAACACAATTCTAGATTACAACCTTTTCACAGTTGTAAAAATAACATAACAGATCAAAGTAAATTAAGTTATAGCTTCCATATAAACCGAATGTCTAATATCGAGAAATGCAGGAGTAAACTTGTCTTTTTAGTAAGTAAAACTATAATCAAGGATATCAAGACTTGCCCACATAATTTTGGGGACAATTTCAGAGAATACAGATTAGATGTCATAAATTAGTGAGAGTTGCATCAAACATTAAGAAAAGCATCATTAACAAAAACACTGTCAGTGCTAGTAATATAGCTATGAGTATGATCTTTAGTCTCCATAAGGCTTGATTTTCTCCTGGGTGTAAAAAAATTGATTATTTAAATATTCCTACTGTCCAGCTGTTGACCTGGGTAATCTGCAATGCTTGCTTTGTTTTTAGTTTTTCTTTTTTTTCTTTGTATCTTTTCTCTCTTCCTTTCATTTATGTCCATATTTACCCATTTAGATAGGTTGATAGATAGATATATAGATGGATATCTATAAATATTGGATATATATATATATATATATATATATATATATACACACACACATATATGTACATATAGAAAGGAAAAAGAAAAAGGCAAATACATAATCTCTATAAAAGAGGAAAATTTTCATTTAAAAAGGCTTAAGGAAAGAGCACAAGGTTTTATTTTAGTCATTTTTCTGTAACATACAAATTTGTTTTTTAAATTTATTGATTTTAGAGAGAGGTAGAGAGAGAAAAAACATTAATTTGTTGTTCCACTTATTTATGCATTCATTGGTTCATTTTCATATGTGCCCTGACCAAGGATCGAACCCGTAACCTTGGAACATAGGGACAACGCTCTAGCCAACTGAGCTACCTGGACGGGGTCCAATTTTTTAAAATTATAATGGTCTTGGGATCAACCCAATATGTTTTCTTGATGCTTCTCTCTTTAACTTGCTCAGAAAATGAAACTGTTAAGTAAATCTGACCTGAGGCCCTCACAGCCTGAGAAGTTTATATATATATATTTTTTTTTATATATATTTTTTATATATATATATGCTTATATATATATAAAATATATATATATTTTTTATTATTATTAATTCTAATGGGGTGACACCAATAAATCAGGGCATATATGTACAATGAAAACATCTCCAGGTTATCTTATCATTCAATTGTGTTGCATACCCGTCACCAAAAGTCAAATTGTCCTCTGTCACCTTCTATCTGGTTTTCCCTGTGTCCCTCCCCTCCTCCCGATCCCACTCTTCCCTCCCTCCCCCCATCCCGTAACCACCTCTCTCTTGTCCATGTCTCATATTCTCACTTTTATGTCCCACCTATGTATGAAATCATGCTGTTCTCAGTTTTTCTTTTATTCTGATTTACTTATTTCACTCCGTATGTTATCAAGGTACATCCATTTTGTTATCAATGATCCGATGCCATCATTTCTTATGGCTGAGTAGTATTCCATAGTATATATGTACCAACGCTTTTTAATCCACTCGTCTTCTGACGGACACTTGGGCTGGTTCCAGATCTTCGCTATTGTGAACAATGCTGCCACGAACATGGGGGAGCATTTCTTCTTTTCGAACAGTGCTATGGTGTTCTTAAGGTATATTCCTAAAAGTGGGATAGCTGGGTCAAAAGGCAGTTCGATTTTTAATTTTCTGAGGAATCTCCAAACTGTTTTGCACAGTGGCTGCACCAGTCTGCATTCCCACCAGCAGTGTAGAAGGGTTCCCTTTTCTCCACATCCTCGCCAGCACTTATTCTCTCTTGTTTTGCTGATGAGTGCCATTCTGACTGGTGTGAGGTAATATCTCATTGTGGTTTTAATTTGCTTTCTCTAATGATTAGTGATGTTGAGCATTTTTTCATATGCCTATTGGCCATCTGTATGTCCTCTTTGGAGAAATTTCTATTCATTTCTTTTGCCCATTTTTTGATTGGGTTGTTTGTCTTCTTGGTGTTGAGTTTTATAAGTTCTATATAAATTTTGGTTATTAACCCCTTATCAGATGTGCTGTCGAATATGTTCTCCCATTGTGTGGTTTTTCTTTTTATTCTGTTCCTATTGACTTTAGCTGTGCAAAAACTTTTTAGTTTGATATAGTCCCATTTGTTTATCTTGTCTTTTATTTCATTTGCCCGTGGAGATAAATCGACAAATATACTGCTGCTACAGATGTTGGAGAGCTTGCTTCCTATGTTTTCTTCTAAGGTGCTTATGGTTTCATGGCTTACATTTAATTCTTTTATCCATTTTGAGTTTGTTTTTGTGAATGGTGTAAGTTGATGGTCTAGTTTCATTTTTTTGCAGGTAGATGTTCAATTTTCCCAACACCATTTGTTAAAGAGGCTGTCTTTACTCCATTGTATGTTCTTTCCTCCTTTGTCAAATATCAGTTGTCCATAAAGCTGTGGGTTTATTTCTAGGTGCTCTGTTCTGTTCCATTGATCTATGTGCCTGTTCTTATGCCAGTACCAGGCTGTCTTGAGTATAATGGCCTTATACTAAATCTTGATATCCGGAAGAGTGATACCTCCTGCTTTATTTTTTCTTTTTAAGATTGCTGAGGCTATTCGTGTTCTTTTTGGTTCCATATAAATTTTTGGAATATGTGTTCTATATCTTTGAAGTATGTCATTGGTATTTTAATTGGTATTGCATTGAATTTATAAATTGCTTTAGGTAATATAGACATTTTAATGATGTTTATTCTTCCTAGCCATGAGCACGGTATATGCTTCCACTTGTTTGTATCTTCCTTGATTTCTTTTATCAATGTTTTATAATTTTCTGAGTATAAGTTTTTAACCTCCTTGGTTAAATTTACTCCTAGGTACTTTATTTTTTTGGCTGCAATAGTGAAGGGGATTGTTTCCTTAATTTCTTTTGCTGACAGTTCATTGTTGGTATATAGAAATGCCTCTGATTTCTGAGTATTAATTTTATATCCTGCCACCTTGCTGAATTCATTTATAAGGTCCAGTAGTTTTTTGACTGAGACTTTAGGGTTTTCAATATACAATATCATATCATCTGCAAATAGTGACAGTTTTACTTCTTCTTTTCCAATTTGGATGCCATTTATTTCTTCTTCTTGTCTGATTTCTGTAGCTAGGACTTCCAGAACTATGTTCAGTAAGAGTGGTGAAAGGGGGCATCCCTGCCTGGTTCCTGATCTTAAGGGGATTGCTTTTAATTTTTGGCCATTTAGTAGGATGTTTTCTGTCGGTTTATAGTAGATGGCCTTTATCATGTTAAGGAATGATTCCTGTATTCCCACTTTACTGAGAGTTTTGGGCATGAATGGGTGCTGGATTTTATCAAATGACTTTTCTGCATCTATTGAAATTATCGTGTGATTTTTGTCCTTCCTTTTGTTTATGTGATGACTCACGTTGACTGATTTGCGAATATTGAACCAGCCTTGCCTCTCCAGAATAAATCCCACTTGATCATGGTGTATGATTTTTTCCATATATTGCTGATCCGGTTGGCTAGTATTTTGTTGAGAATTTTAGCGTCTAAATTTATCAGGGATATAGGCCTATAATTTTCTTTCTTTGTGTTGTCTTTGCCCGGTTTTGGGATCAGAATTATGCTCGCCACATGAAAGGAGTTTGGAAGTCTTTCTTCCTCTTGAATTTTTTGAAATAGCTTGAAAAGGATAGGAGTTAGTTCTTCTTTGAATTTTTGATAGAATTCACTTGTGAAGCCATCAGGCCCAGGACTTTTCTTTTTTGGGAGTTTTTTGATAACTGTTTCGATCTCATTTGTTGTAATTGGTCTGTTTAGGTGTTCTGATTCTTCCAAATTGATTTTTGGAAGGTTATATGATTCAAGAAATTTGTCCATTTCACCAAGATTGTCTAATTTTTGGCATATAGTTCTTCATAGTATTTTCTTACAATGCTTTGTATTTCTGTTGTGTCAGTTGTTATTTCTCCACTGTCTTTCCAATTTTATTTATTTGAGTCCTCTCTCTTTTTTTCTTGGTGAGTCTAGTTAAAGGTTCATCAATCTTGTTTACCTTTTCAAAGAACCAGCTCCTGGTTTCATTGATCCTCTGTATTGTTTCCTTAGCCTCTATGTCATTTATTTCTGCTCTGATCTTTATTATTTCCTTCCTTCTACTTGTCCTCAGTATTAATTGCTGTTGTTTTTCTCGTTCTTTTAGACGCAGGGTCAGGTTGCTTATTTGAGCTTTTTCTAGCTTCTTATGATATGCCTGTAGTGCAATAAACTTCCCTCTCAGAACTGCTTTTGCTGTGTCTCATAAATTTTGAGTTGATGTATGCTCATTATCATTTGTTTCTAGAAACTTTTTTATTTCTTCTTTGATCTCATTGTTAATCCATTCATTATTTAATAACATGCTATTTAGTTTCCAAGTGTTTGAGTATATTTCAGTTTTTCTTTTGTGGTTAATTTCTAGTTTCATGGTATTGTGATCAGAGAAAATGCTTGATATGATTTCAATCTTCTTAAATTTATTGAGACCATTTTTGTGTCCTAACATGTGGTCTATCCTATTAAATGTACCATGCGCGCTTGAGAAGAATGTATATTCTACACTTTAGGGTGAAAAGTTCTGAAGATATCTATTAAATCGAGTTGAGCTAGTGTATCCTCTAAGTCTGCTGTTTTTTAATTTTCTTTCTTGAGGATGTATCCAGTGATATTATTGGGGTATTGAAATCCCTTACTATGATAGTATTGCTGTTAATCTCGCCCTTTATATCCATCAAAGTCTGCTTTATGTATGTCGGGGCTCCTATATTTGGTGCATAGATATTTATAATAGTTATATCTTCCTGTTGAATTGTTCCCTTTATCATTATGTAGTGTCCTTCTTTATCTCTTACTACAGCCTTTGTTTTAAAGTCCATTTTCTCAGATATAAGTATTGCTACCCCGCCTTTTTTTTCATTTCCATTTGCATGAAATATTTTTTCCCATCGTTTTACCTTCAGTCTATGTGCATCTTTTGTTTTAAGTTGTGTCTCTTGTCGACAGTATATGTATGGGTCCTTTTTCTTTATCCATGCAGCTACCCTATGTCTTTTGATTGGCTCATTTAATCCATTTACATTTAAGGTTATTATTGATATGTAGTTGTTTATTGCCATTTTATTCTTTAAAGCTGTATTCTTCTTTTGCTCTATTCTTTCCTCCCTTTAAACTGTTCACAAGAGGCCGCTTAGTATCTCTTGCAGAATTGGTTTGGTTTTTATGAATTCCTTCAGGCTTTCTTTTTCTGGGAAGCTCTTTATTTCTCCTTCAATTTTAAATGTTAGCCTTGCTGGATAAAGTAGTCTTGGTTGTAGGTTCTTGTTCTGCATTACTTTGATTATATCTTGCCATTCCCTTCTGGCCTCAAGTGTTTCTGTTGAGAAACCGATGCCATCCTTATGGGGCCTCCTTTGTAGGTGATAGCCTTTTTTCCCCTAGCAGCTTTTAAAATTTTTTCTTTATCCATTAGCTTTGGTATTTTAACTATGATGTGTCTTGGTGTAGATCTCTTTGGGTTTCTCTTTAATGGAGTTCTGTGTGCTTCTTGAATGTGTGGAGTGTTTTCCAGCCTTAATTTAGGAAAGTTTTCTGCTATGATTTGATTGAACAAAGTTTCCATTTCCTGTCCTCTCTCCTCTTCTTCAGGCACCCCTATGATGCGAATGTTGTTTCTCTTCATGTTGTCACAAAGCTCCCTTAGAGTTTCCTCACATTTTTTAAGTCTCTTTTCCTTTTTCTTCTCTGCTTCTGTGCCTTTGTTTATTGTGTCCTCTAACTCACTTATTCTATCCTCAGCTGATTCATCCTGCTTTTAATTCCTTCCATTGTGGTCTTCAGTTCTGATACTGTATTTGTTATTTCTGTCTGATTCTTTTTTATTATTTCAATTTCCTTTTTTAAACTTGTTATCTCTTTACTTAGATGTTCATAATGACTATCCATTGTTGCTCTAATTTCTTTGAACATCCTAACTATCATTATTCTAAATTCTGCTTCTGGTAATTTGGTTATATCTGGTTCATTCAGGTCTTCTCTGGGGATTTCTCTTGATTCATTTGGTTTGCATTCCTCTGCCTTCCCATTTTGTCTGTGTATAAGCAAGTTGTGCCCACTGGAGTCCAGTAGGTGTTGCCTTTGTGTTCTCTAGGTGTGGTCTGTCTGCAGGCCCCCCAGCCCCTCTGCCGCTGCCTAGGGTGGTTGGGTATGAGCGTTGCCAGCGCTGGCCCACTGTGGCTTTTGCTGTGATATCCGCCTCTCCTCCACGGGAGGGGCTGTCACTCAAGCCACAAGCCTCAGCACCAAGGGTAGTGGTGAGCACGTTTGCTCAGCTGTGGACCCAGCCTGTTTCCGGACTTCTGCCCAGAACCCGCAGTCAGAGCCTGCTCGCCACAGTTTCGCGGGTTGGGCGGGCTTTTGACGTGATCTCAGCTGTGAGCCTTTGCCCGTCCGGAGCTTTAGCCCCGCCCTCGAGACCAGGGCCCTTCTGCGCAGGGTCGCAAAACAGGGTTTATTGGGCCGGGCATGTTTGCTGGCTTCCGCCTGCTGCGTACTTCTGCCCGTCCCAGACTCTACCCCGCCCCCGCGTTCGGAGCCCTCTCGTGCATGTAGGATGGCAATTCGCGGTTTCTCTGGCCGGGCGGGGCTGGTAGTGTGATCTCAGCCACGAGCCCCCGCTCGTCCCTGTTCCTAGTCTGGTCCCCGCGGTCAGGGCCGGCTTGCGCAGGGTCGCAGAGCTGATTTCTGCCCGTTCCTGGCCTCCCGCTTTGTCTCCGTAGGTGGCATTACAGGTGGGCCCGCAGCTTCCAGACCGCTTTCACACATCCCCTCCGACCCTGCTGGGCTAGACCGAGCTCACACCGGCTTGGCCTCTGCCCACACCGACAGAACCGCATTTCAGCATCCTGCTGCCCCAAACCCTTCAGCAACCCTCAGCAGAGTAGGAAGGGACCTAATACTCAACACTGTAGGCCAGGAAGCTCCCTCACTTGTTTCACAGCTCAAAACTGTCCAAACGCCTCTTCTAGGCTCTGGGACTGCAGGCTGGGGCTTGGTTCCTGGGACCCAGGTCCCTCCCTCTCCGCCAAACTTTCCTCCCGCCACGTGGGTCTTTGGGCTGCCATTTGCTCCGGGGAGCTGGGCAGCCCTCTTCGCGTTTTCGCTGTTCCTACCAGTCTCAATGTGGCTTCTTCTGTGTTCCTTGGTTGAAGAGTCCACTTAGTTTAGTTCAAAGTTGGTTTATCCAGATGGTGGTTCTTAACATTGAGTTGTAATCCACTTTGGTTCTGGGAGTTGGAAGTTGGTACGTCTGCCTACTCCGTCGCCACCTTGCTTCTCCGCTGAGAACTTTGTTAAAAAGAATTACTCATTTCTTGTGGTGTGGTATTCAAAATATTCTCTTTATTTTATTTTATTTTATTCATTTTAAAGAGGAGAGAGAGAGAGAGAGAGAGAAAGGGGGGGAGGAGCTGGAAGCATCAACTCCCATATGTGCCCTGACCAGACCAGTGCACGGTTTTGAACTGGCGACCTCAGTGTTCGCAGGTCGACGCTTTTTCCACTGCGCCACCACATGTCAGGCCAATATATTCTCTTTTTACAAACAAAATTTACTATTGATAAATGTTTCTGGATATGTCAAAATATTTAAAATATAAAACAAAAGTAGATTTTCAAAGAAGAAAGAAAAACTAGGCATCTGTTAGTGCTTAAAAAAAAAACCCAGAAAGTAGAAACCTTTTCCAATATCAAGACTTCTGAATCTTGACTCAAGTGCCTCCTTGGGTTGACGTGGGCCTCTGATTTTCTCAACTTTTCTCCAAAATTCTGTCAAATGCAGGAGCAATGTAACCCATTTGCTAATTTCTCAATTCCTTGAGTAAAATAAAGATAGTTACTACTACTAACCATGTAGATAGAGCCTATTCTCCCCAGTCTCTATTCCTGTCATGCCCCAATTTAATCTTTCTATGATTGGCAATACGTTTTATCAAATGCTTCCTCTCAGGGTTTGGAGGCAAAAGCTTCTCCTAGCAACAATACAGAAAACAACAACAGTGTGAAACATATCTTAGAAACAAAATTTGCTTTGAATATTCTTGGAAGTTTTTTTTTAATTTTTATTAATTTTAATGAGGTGACATTAATAAATCAGGGTACATATGTTCAAAGAAAACATCTCCAAGTTATCTTATCATTCAATTATGTTGCATACCCCTCACCCAAAGTCAAATTGTCCTCTGTCACCTTCTATCTGGTTTTCTTTGTGCCCCTCCCCTCCCTCCCTCTCCCACCCTCTCTTCCCTTCCTTGACCCCATAACCACCACACTCTTGTCCATGTCCCACAGTCTCGCTTTTATGACCCACCTATGTATGAAATCATGCTGTTCTCATATTCTTTAATCTGCAGTTGGAAACGTGCTAGTTGATGGAAGACTGCATATTAATACAGTGTGTCCATAAAGTCATGGTGCACTTTTGACCGGTCACAGGGCAAAAGTGCACTATGACTTTACAGGACACACTGCATAATAAGGTGAAATGAGCAGCCTGGGGGCTACTTTTCTCCCCTGACCTCCCAAGACCACCATCAGGTGCTAATTATTTTGAAACTGACCTATACAATCTCCCCAAATCTCCCTTGTTAGATTTTAACTTTTCAATTACCTACCAGAAAACAAAAAACAAAAAAACACAAGAATGCAT
The DNA here is from genome assembly GCA_037038555.1 of Rhynchonycteris naso. NCBI lineage: Eukaryota > Metazoa > Chordata > Mammalia > Chiroptera > Emballonuridae > Rhynchonycteris > Rhynchonycteris naso. Next base: position 145,845,095 of record CM072999.1, on the reverse strand, counting down.
AGTTTATCCGTATTGCTCCTGGATACCTCCTTAACTGAGCTGCACCCTTAGCCCGGGAGTTTACATACTTGATGAGAATTCATTCTGTTTGAGATTACAAAGAGTGCCCCTGGGTCAAGGTGAGGTCCCGATGAAAATGGAGAGTAAGAAGCCTTGCTCTTCTTTTATTTTCCTGTTTAATGGCAAAAATTAATGCCAGCCCGAGGGCTCAGTGTCCCCAGCACTGAGCCTGGCGTGCAGGTTTCCAGCGGGGGCTGTGAGGATGCCTTTGGGTCCTTCTGTGTTGTGGTTTTCTCTGTAAAACAACGGTAAGATAATAACTCAGTTGCTATAAAGATGAATTTCCTTTGAATTGCAATCTTCTTCTCCCCAGTTCCCAGCAGTTTTCCTAATCAAGTGAGGTTTTCATGGTTCTGACCCCCTTTGGGTTTTCACTCTCTTAAAATATAATTTGACTTGTAAACTTATGATAGGAACCAGAAACTAGTTTTCCATTCGTTGGTTTATGGAAGGTGTTGGATAAGAGTGATTTTAGTGCAATAAAGCCTTGAGGTATGGTGTAATTAGAGTAGTAATGTTGACTCTTAAAAATCAATATAGTAAATATTTACACACCTACAGGAATAGGCACCCGGCTAATTCCAAAAAGAAAAGTAATTATTTAGAGTCATAAATGTTAACTATATATTTAAAGAAAGATGTGCTGTTTGTATCATCCTATTTTATCGCCAGGAGTAACATATTTTGTTCACTTTTCAGGAAGTATGTTTTCCGAAATTGTGTAGCACTTGAAAGAGCAGCTTTAAAGAAATAGCTCGAAACTGCTTTCTAATTTGTCTTTTCTACCATAATCATATTATTGTGTGTGGTCACAAGACCCAAAAGATAAAAATAAGAAATCCAAGAATTATTGAAATCCTTTGGAGAGCAAGAAATTCTACCTGGACAGCATAACATTTAGAGAAAATGTTGAAGTAGGTATAGTCAAGTTGACAGTGTTATTTATCACAATAGAAGATCTGTTCACCGTGTTAAAACTGATAATAGCAATTTGGTCTCTGGTATAATATTTATGTATCTGAATTTTTTATTTAAAAAATTTTAAGTGCCTTTTATGTATCAGCATCATATTTGGTACTTCGGTTGTAAAGATGAATAAGATGTAGTTCCTGATCTTGAAGGACTTAAAATCTGGTACAGTAGAGAAAGATACATGAGCAGATAATTTTAGTGTAAGCTGGTAAAATTAGTGGTTTGAATGCTGTCTTGTAGTAATAAAGAGGAAGAAAATTTAAAAGGGTCAAAATTGTAGAGAAATCAGGAGTGAAGAATTAAAAAGGTCTAAAATTAAGTCAGTGCTAATAAGGTTAGAGAGGAAATGTCAGATTAGAGGAACTACTGAGTGGCATTGAACAGATATTAGGAGAAAGGAGAAATGTTTCCAAAGTTTCAATTGCTGATTAAAGGAGCCAGTAGATGGACAAATAGTGATCCCCCAAGTTAAAATGTGGTATTAAAGAGATGAAGCACACAGGTCGGGGGAAGACATGTTGCATTTGGGGTGCCTGTGGTCATTCAATTGGATTTGTGCAGTAAAATGGCTGCCAGCATCTAAACTTCTTAAGAGAGTTCTGGCTCGTAATAGTGGTGGGGGAATACTGGGATGCAGGTAATCACTAAAATTCACGTGAACTAATGCCATCTTTCAGGTAGACCCTGGAAGGAGTCTCCAATAAGACAGGACTCATAATTTTCTTCTCTTTCTGTAAGCACTGATCTGCTTTGGCTAATAATGACATTTAAATTCTGGAAGGACTTAGGGGAAATGTAAGGTTATATCTAATTATTTATATTTATCATTATTATTGTTACATTGGATATATTAAATATGTCTGTAGCTCTTCATTTATGACTATGACATCATTTATCTCTTTTTTCCGGGCAATCATTTTAAGTAACATTTTCTTTCCCTCTAATTCTGTTCACTATATTCTGTCCCAGCTGCATAGCAAAGAACAAAAAGTCCTGTCTTGCTTAGGATTGTGTTCTTATACTGGAGAATGAAAAACTTAACAGGTTCCTGAAGTGACTGAAACTATTGACTTGGGCTCATTAATATTATGGCTTAATAACTGACACCCAGTCCATATTCATTTCAGAACAGACTAACTCCCATTCTTTTTATTTTACTCAGTAGGTCTGTGCTGGTTCTGCTATGACTAAATTTATGACACTTTTAACCTCAAAATCTACTTACCAAAGCATAACAAATGTATCGCAATGTTCTCTAGAAGTATTGAAGAATAACTCTTTTGTAGCGATTATTTTTGCAATTTCCTATAATATGTAAAATATTCTCAAATGAACAACTTGTACATATAGCCAAGTGACTAAGCTTAGGGAAAGTTTTTCTCTCTTCTCCCTACCCTATCTCCATCCTCATGATAATATGCCTTTCAGTTCACTGTTTGAAACATTGTATCACATTGGCAGACTTTTTTTTCAAGATTTTATTTATTAACTTTAGAGAGAAGATAGAAAGAGAAAGGAAGTGTTGGGGGGGGGGGGAAGCATCAACCCATAGTAGTTGCTTCTCATATGTGCCTTGACCAGGCAAGCCCAGGGTTTTGAACCAGCAACCTCAGCATTCCAGATCAATGCTTTATCCATTGTGCCAGCATAGGTCAGGGGACAGACATTTTCTTCTTCTTCTTCTTCTCTTCCAAGTGAGAGGAGGGGAGACAGAGAGACAGACTCCGGCATACACCCCAACCAAGATCCACCCACAACCCCTGTCTGGGGTGATTCTCATCTCATCTGGGACATGCTTGCAACTGAGCTATTTTAAGCACCTGACATGGAGCTCCTTGGAGCCATCCTCAATGCCCAGGGTGGATGTGCTCAAACCAATCAAGCCATGACTTCAGGAGAGGAAGAGAAAGAGAAAAAGAGAAAGGGAAGTGGAACTGTGCGGGGTGGAGAAGCAGATGGTCGCCTCTCCTGTGTGCCCTGACCAAGAATCAAACCTGGGATATCCACATGCTGGGCTGACGCTCTACCACTGACCCAATCCACCAGGGCCCAGGACAGTTTTTATACAACCATCTATTGCCTCTCACTCTCTGACTCAAGTATTTCTGGTTATTAAGTAATCAGTATGAACATTCTACATGCCCAGTTGTCTAACTCAGGTGTTTTCTCTGTTTCTTTTGTATTGATTCCAGGTGTGTAAAGCATTCTTTGTTATATATGCATCATTTCAGACGTCTAGTTCTGAACAAATGTGTTTTTCATAAAAGCTTCTTATAATATGCCAATAGCCCAGTTATTTGTGTTCTGACTTTTACAGATGGAGAAGCAAAATCCTTAAAAACATTTAATGACTCATCTATGAGTTAAACACATAATCCATGTCTAGAAATATCCCAGTCAGGATTTCTAATTAGAACCATGTTGACTTTAATTCTTTTGTACTTTTTCCCTCAAGCATTGGGTTACTTTTGTTATTCACTAAGCTATTCTTTGTGAATCTTCTAGATTATCTCCCTCTGTAAATTCTTTAATATTTCCTATTCTTTTGGAAAATATCAGAGTGTTTTATCTTGTTTGAGGATAGGTAAGTTAATATTCTGAACATAAATCTCTTATTTTGCAAACTATTTGGACTTTTGTGGGAATATAATAAAAATACAAAGAAAAAGCACAAATATCATTATCTCAGACACAACTATACTGCTCACAAAGATTAGGAGATATTTTTAAATGAATATGAAGTGATAAAATATCCTCTAATTTTTGTAAGCAGAATTAAGGAATATTTCAAAATTAATATGAAGTGATAAAATATCCCTTATTTTTGTGTGTGTGTGTGTGTGTGACAGAGACAGAGAGAGGGACAGATAGGGACAGACAGACAGGAATGGAGAGAGATGAGAAGCATCAATTCTTTGTTGTGGCTCCTTAGTTGTTCATTGACTGCTCTCTCATATGTGCCTTGACGGGGGGTGGGGGATACAGCAGAGCGAGTGACCCCTTGCTCAAGCCAGCAACCTTGAGCTCAAACTGGTGAGCCTTGCTCAAACCAGATGAGCCCACGCTCAAGCTGGTGACCTCGGGGTTTCGAATCTGAGTCCTCCACGTCCCAGTCTGATGCTTACCCAGTGCACCAATGCCTGGTCAGGCTCCCCTAATTTTTTTGAGCAGTTAAGTCTTCCTGTAACTTATAATGAGCATTTGTGGATCACAATAAGTTATCACCATTTGTCATGGTTGTCAAGGGTGAAAATTTGCATTAGTGACTGACAACAAGTGCCATTCTTTCAGCTTTAAAATACTATCACCAACTAAAAGTGACGGAGGATAATTTGACTTTGGGTGATGGGTATACAACATAATCAAATGTCAAAATGATCCAGAGATGTTTTCTCTGAATCTATGTACTATAACTGATCAATGTCACCCCATTAAAATTAATTGTCTAAATAAAATAAAATAAAATAAAATAAAAATACTATCACCATGAACAACTAAAGTGAAGCAACTGAGTTGATACTTCTCACTTGTCTCTCCTCTTCCCCTTTCACCCTTTCCTCTCTCTCTCAAAAATAGATAAATAAATGACATACTTTTATAAAAGAATGTATGCTCTAATTTTCAGGTCTAGGCCATTGTGTAAGCAAACTGGAAGTTTGATCATTTTCCTTTTAACGAGACAAGTTTCACAAATTCTGCTTTTTCTTACAACTGCTTTCTCTTTGAAATAATTTTTTTACATATACTTGTTAAGATTTCAGAACATTCAGACAGTGTATATGCCAATGTATGAAAAAGATGAAAGAAGCTTAAAAGAAAACAACCATTTCTCCCATTCTAGCCATAGTCTTTATGTGTTTAGTTTCTTTTAACACAATTACAATATCAGCCCAAGAAACAATTTAAAGGCAAAATTAAACTACATGATTTAGGTGGAAATTAAGTTTCCAAAATACTAGGTTCTAAGGAAAAGGGTATATAAAGGCAGAAGTAAAAGTTTTTTAATCTACTTGAGTCTTTCCTTTTGGCCTGAGGTATCATCTAGTACCCCAGATACTAAGAGCATGTTTCTAAACCAGCACCAATAAAGACAAGTCTAAGGAGTCGAGTGGATCTTGGATAATGTCTCTTTTTCTTTTTAAGCAGCAAATATCACTTAATTCTCATTACTTAAAATTACCCTGTTTAACTGCATCTAAAATTAACTGATAATAGAATTAAAAAGGAGAGGGAATATTTTTATGATATCCATCCCAGGACTAAATTGATATCCTAGTGATGGTGTTTATAAATAAATCTATATAATTCTTTTTTAAAAGATTTTATTTATTGATTTTTTTTTGAGAGAAGGGAGAGAGAAAAGGGAGAGAGAGAGAGAGGAAGGAACAGGAAGCATCAACTTGTAATAGTTGCTTCTCATATGTGCCTTGACCAGGCAAGCCCAGGGTGTCCAACGGGAGACCTCAGCATTCTAGATCGAAGTTTTATCCACTGTGCCACCACAGGCCAGGCTGAATCCATATAATTCTTAAGGTAGTTGCTTTTGTAATGAAGTTTTATTAAGGAAGAAACAAAAGATGCTCTTTTGCAGACTTTTTAGGCAAATGATACATCCTCAGCTTCTCTTATGGAATTGGAAATAACAAGCTTCTTCTAAAGCCAGACATTCCCTGGGGCCCCTAAACTCCCGTCTGGGCAAATGATTTTATTACATATCTATTTTTTCATGGAGGTAAGATTGTCTCCTTGAGTCTTCTTTATCTTTGACATTTTCTTTTATTTATTGACAATTGAGCAAAAAACTTTCTTTTTAGTACAAGTCATGGGTAAAATTGATTTCTCTCAAAAATTTATCTCCAAGGCCACTTTTCTCTCTTGATATTTTTCTGCTGTGCTTAGTACCAATTTGTTGCTCCCAAGCTGAAAAATCAATGACTTATTGACCAGTCTTTCTGATGAATTAATTTCTGCTAAAGTATCTATGACTGAAAACAGCTAAAGAATTACTTTTCCCAGTAAGCATTTTGCTTTTTAACATGTAACAAAGATCTAAAAGCATCTCTAATATTAAACATTCAGGCTTAAGAATATATTTCTAGAGGAACAATTTAGGGGCAAAAAGAACTTTATTAGTTAAAGCTAATGTTTGCCCAGGTGAATGTTAGCTATGGCCTGCAATTTCTAGAGCAGTCACCGTTTAACATCTTCCATTTCTCTGAATGGGATAAGGATTCAAATTCTAGTTCTGAAAATACGGTCACATTCTTTTGTAGAAAAGGCGACCTTTCTGTAGAGTCTCTGAAGGCTAGTCAGAAAGGGAATGGGCCCTTCCATTGAGTTTGAGACTTCGTCATCAATACTGTCCACAACACTTGATTGTGTAGCCTTGCTAGTTTAACTCTTTGGTTTCTTGTCTTGTGGGTGAACATCACAAGTATATGTACATAGACTCAGTGGATAAGCTGGCGGACACTGTGGTTAGTCCACAGACTAAAGTAATAGTAACTTATCAAACTGCCTGGGCATTTTTCCCCCAGCAGTGGCAGCATTTTTTTTTAGCTAACCTCAGCCATTTGCTGGTGTCCGAGGTGGGCTTCTAAACAACTGGAGTTTCTCTAAACAGATTTAGGCCCACAGTTGCAAACTAAATGGACAACCACATAGACACGTGATTTTAAAAGATCACTTGGTTATTTGTAGTTCTGGTCATTTAGCTTAGTTCTTATTTAAAAAAAATTTTTTTTTATTTATTCATTTTAGAGAGGAGACACAGAGTGAGAGAGAGAGATAGAGAGAAAGGGGGGAGGAGCTGGAAGCATCAACTCCCATATGTGCCTTGACCAGACCAGTGCAGGGTTTTGAACTGGCGACCTCAGTGTTCCCAGGTCGACGCTTTATCCACTGCGCCACCACAGGTCAGGCTAGCTTAGTTCTTAACACCATTACTGCCCTCTTGAGTTTTTATGTTTAGAAATAAACAACAGTATACTTCAGTCTGATTTCTAGCCTGCCAGCCTAGAAAATTCTAGCCTGACAGCCTAGAATTCTATGCAATATGCAGACTACGTATTGCATAAAATAAAATGGTTCCAAATTGAGGATTTAAGACAATTCACAGGAATCACAGAAAGACAACAGTTTGACTTTCCTTAGAGGCAAAATCATACCTTATTGATTATAGAGAGCACAGTGGAGTCCAGCATTCACCACTCAAGCATATTTGGATGTGTTGCCAAGTAACAAGTTGGGTGAAATGTTTAATGGCAGCCCTAAAGTAGAAGTAACTAGCTCATCACAGGAAAATTTAGTCCTGGTTTTCTGTCTGTACTTGGCTTATTTCCAGGCAATACTTCATTTCAAGTCAGTGAAATTTAGAAAACTGACTAGATGTGGCTGACAACATTGTTTGTAAGAAGGGATATGTAAAGCATTTTCTTGTGCATTCTACCATAACTACCGACATTTAATGAAATATTTTTGTGGGCTTTCTTTGCAGAAATTATAGAATTCTTAATAAAGTGAACTGAAATCATGTCCAGTCTCTTTTCAAGGACCCAAGAGTTTTGTACTGTTTTTCAGAAAAAGATTTCTGTAAAGCTTATGTGTGAAAAAAAAATTGGATACATAGTTTTAACTAATTTTTAAGTATAACACTGTTTATCAAGACATTTTGAAATCCATCAAAGCTTAGGAGATAATATCAAGAAAGACAAAGAAAATAATCATTGAGAGAAGATTAATAGTATAAGTAGAATTATTATTTCTTGTTGGTCAAAGCAGAATTCAAAATATTGTCTGCAGTATCTTTTAAGACACTCATTGTCCTTAGGTTTTTTCTGTCTTTACTTTTAAGAGGAAAATACCTATTTAAAACATTCATAATTTGGTGGGTCTATTGCAGCTAACAATTTCCCCTTAGATTTTCTAGTTTCAGACAAAAATATTTGTTGTATCTTGAATTCATACATTTGTATTATTTTTTAATGAGCAGAAATTAAACCTGCATGGAGGTCAATCACTGTCCTTCAAATTTACTTGTACTATTGTCACTGGGTATTGTGTCAGCAAATGACATAACCAGATTGAAGGTTCTGGTAAAATTTTTCTGATAATTGAGGTTTAGAAAAGCACTCAAATTGGCACCCTGTATGATTTTGTATTTATTAAAGCTTTGTGGCCTGACCAGGCGGTGGCACAGTGGATAGAGCGTTGGACTGGGATGCGGAAGACCCAGGTTTGAGACCCCAAGCTCGCCACCATAAGCGCGGGCCCATCTGGCTTGAGCAAAAAAGCTCGCCAGCTTGGACCCAAGGTTACTGGCTCCAGCAAGGGGTTGTTCGGTCTGCTGAAGGCCCGCAGTCAAGGCACATGTGAGAAAGCAATCAATGAACAACTAAGGTATTGCAACCGTAACGAAAAACTAATGATTGATGCTTCTCCCCTCTCTCTGTTCCTGTCTGTCTGTCCCTATCTATCCCTCTCTCTGACTCTCCGTGGTAATAAGCTTTGTGGTAATAGCATACCTGTACTCTTACATTTTCAATAAATTTCATTCTGTTGTTTTGGCAGTGATAAACTACCTTGTGTCAAGAAGATGCTACCGACTCTCCGTACAGAGAACTTGCACTTGAACTGGTTTTAAAAAATAGGTCAGGGACATATTTGCACTCATTCTTACTGTTTCCTCTCCTGATTTTCCAAGAACCAGAAGTGATAGTAAACATATTAAATAGCATTGCACCTCCTGACCAAACAGAATCAGGAACATTTAAGCCACACTGGATTGTACCTGCTGCGTATTAGCTGGGCCAAGGGACGAATGTCAAACTATTATAAAATAAAGCAGAGCAAACTGGCTTATTTGGAAATCAGATACATTCTAACCTTCAACTCAATCTACTTGATTCTAGCACTTCAAAATATTGAATAGTAGTAAGAAGATTATTTCTATCCTTCTGAAATATAGAATGTGAAGGATAAAGTCTTCTTTGAAATATTTCAAGTTTTATAAACTTTGGCCAAACTGGAGCTATATATATATTTTTCCTTTGAGATAATCAAAATTAAAATAATTTTTAAAACCATGAATATTCTGTATATGCTGGAATCTCTATACCAATTGCTCATCCAAATAGATTTAGACCAGAGACTAAAAGAGGAAAAGGAAGTGAAAGAGCCACAGAACTAGAAGAGGAGCCATGTCATAACCCTGAGATGGCTTCAGTGAAGGGAGGAGGAGTACCATAGTAATTAGGATGGAGTCTGAAATAACAAGGGTGTAACTTTAAGAACCAGGCCAAGTTCATGAATAACTCATAGTGTACAATTATGGTTTATCTATATATCAATATCCTCTATAGGTAATAACTTTGTAGAAAAGACATTGAATTAGCCATCAACCATGACAAATAGCCATGAGTTAAAATATATACAGAGCACCGTGGTCTTAACGATCCCCATGATTTTCACTGAATACAAGATCCAAGTGGATTAATGAGTGTTGGTGATAAGTCAAGTACAGACAGAAAACCAGGCTGAACCTTGACTTTATGAGCTACTTAGTTTTAATTTAGAGCTATTTCTTATATAGCTGACTCCTCGGGGACCTACTATGTGCAACATCCTAATTGAATGGACTGATTTTCTTTAATTCTAGTGCTACAAAATTCACAGGCATTCTTCCCAATCTGCTTTCTACCATTTTTTGCCAAGTGGGTGTCTTTATGTTGGTTTTACTGTGGATATGATGGTGTGGGAGAGAGGGGTGTGGCTGTTCCAGGTTTAATGTTTTTCATCAACACTAGGAAGAAGAGTTTCCTCAGAACCTGGTATTACAACTTTCACTAATAATTTGGCCAAAATTAACTCATTATGGATTAGGCTACTTTTCCCTCAGAGATATTAGCATTATAATACTTGGTCAGACAGACTGAGATAGTTTTCTAAGTTTAGGGTAGGAATCTACTGAGGAAGAAAAAAGGTCTCCCAGAATTACCCTCACTAAGCAATAATGGAAATAATAAAAAGGTTACTGCAATAAGAAAAAGTAGAATTATAAAATTGGTTAATGCACTCTCCTTTTTAGGCTCATCTGTCCCTCCTCACCTTTCCCTGGGGACCTGAGTTCCACAGGTTATCAAAGCGTCCCTGTCCCTGGTTCCAGTCCCTTAGGGCCCTCCTTTTTACTCCATCCTCTGATATTCTCATTGTTGCTAGTATGCTAATTGACCAAAATGTAATAGTATTACGGTAATTTGGGGGAACTATAATCAATCCTCATAGTTTTTGAGTTTGCCTACTGGTTAAAATTCATCTGTAACCCCCACATCAACCCCCTGATGCATTTGCAGTCATTCACAGACGTGCATGAAGTGGGGAGTTCTGAGTTTCTGACCTGCCCATTGCCAGCTGAGGTCAAACAAGTTGACACCCTACCTTCTTAGTTCAGCTCATACGGTAAACAAGTGTTCTTTTCACGGTTTATTTAGTGTCACATTTTTTGCATTTTTGTGCTTTTACATGGAAGTTTTTTCTGTTTAAAATGGCCCCCAGCATAGTGCTGAAGTGCTGTTGGATGTTTGTAAGTGCAGTAAGGCTGCAATGTGCCTTGTGAAGAAACAACCGTGTTTACTTCCTGTTGTGAGAAGTAAACTGTTGCAACAGTTTAGAGATAAAAATGTAATCAAGTATCTAAAGGAAGAATAACAATCAAACATGGAGTCATGTAATCCAGAAGTAGAAGAGTCGTTTAACCAGAGACTCTTTGGTGCCTATTACACATAAGTAAGACTTTGAATTCTGGATCCTTCCAGGTAGCAGAGGCAAAAATAAAAAAGAAAAATAAAAAATAAAAAAGAAACACAAGTAAGCTGTAGAAATGAGGTAGAAGTGGACCTTATATGATTGCCTTTATATTGACCTTCATGAAGCCCAAGGCACTAATAACGATCTATATGTTGTTCTACAGATTTTTACAGGGTCTGGGACACTGACATAAAATGCAGTGCTATCGCATGTTAATGCTCACTTGGCATTCTTAAAGAGCTATTGATGAAATTATTCTAGTGGTGGAATTACCCAGTCCTCTGGTCTGTAGAAAGAGACATCTACCTTTGCCTATGGTTTGGACAGTCAATGAGGAAGGCTGTAGTCTCCAACCCATACCTTATAACTCTAATTAATTAGATATGCCTGAAACTGCTCTCTCCTAGTCTTTACCCTTTTAAATATCCAGGCTCATTTTTACCACTGGTACTAAGAGTTTTCTCATAAGATTTGAAGGTAGGTGCAAAGGATAGGCTCACTGTAGTGAGTAAATAAATGTTAAGAAAAAACAAAAAAGGTTCAGCAAAAGCATATAAATTTCTTTAAACCTTCCCACATACACTTAATAAATTGATTGTGGATGCCCAAATTCTTGAGCCTAACTTGTTCTGATTTTTTTATTGATTTGATTATTTACCCAACTCATCAGAATTTATGAAAATATGCATGGTTGCTTTGTAAACCTACATTATCAGCAATTTTTTATATAAAGTTTTTTATATTGAGTCTTGAGCCTTCATATGGCTAAAATATGGAATGAGAAACATTCATGAATCTTATTAATAAATAAATAAATGTACATATATTTTCATAGATTCTAGATAAGGGACCATTTAAATAAGAATAGGCCACTGACCTACAAGGGGAAAAATGAGATCATGAGAAAACTGAGGGAAAATATTTTAATCAGCATAGTTTATAAGAGATATAAATAATTCAACTTCTGCAATTTTAAAATTAAGAAGAGAAAACAAAAATCTTGATTCAGTTAGAGACAACAAATACAATTTAATGGAGATACAATTTGATTTATTGGGAATAATATGAGTTATATGTAGATTACTGGCAGTACCTTACCAAAATGTAATATATTCTGGAAAATATCTATTGAATCAAATATACATGGAAATATAAAAAATAAATTTTGTGTTATCATGTGGGGTGATAAGGGGAGTTGGATGGACAAAAGGTGATATAAAATCCTTACTCTTAGCTTTCTAGACATACTCTTTAATGGTCTAGATCTAGCATTTTTTACTACTTTTTAATTTTTTTCTTTCAAAGAAAATGCTTCCTTTTATAAGAAATAAATAAGAAAACAGGCAGACTATTCAGATGATGGCACAAACTCTGCCCTACGAAGATGGCGGCACTGGTCAATGGAGCCATAGTCTGGCGGACAGCATCTCTGGGGCACTGTTTTAAATCTTCATGCCTGAGTTTATTTTTGTAAAGTATGAATTTGGAAATGTAGTTACTGGCTGCTCGGAGGGGTTGATGTGTAATGAGAGAAAGTACATTTTGAACATGAAGAAGTCAAGGCTTGTCTTACCTTCTGCATGCCTGACTCTAGATGCGCTTAGGCCAGAGAAAATGGTACCTGTCCTCCAACTGCTCCCATTCCAACATCCAATAGAAATCCTGGCACCTGTTCAAGGAGGCTGAGGCTCTCTTCTCAATGGGATGGTAGTTTTTGGTGAACCGTTTTTATTTTATTATTATTATATTTTTTAATTTACAATTTTTTAATTTTAATTTACTGTGTTGACATGGTTTCAAGTGTCCCACTCAATATAACACCTTCTACACACCGCATGATTCCCCCCAAAGCCTCATGGGCAACTGTTTCTAAAATCATTTAAAGATTCTTACAGGAATAGCTTTCAGTTGTCATGTCCACCAGAGAATCCCCCTTTCTGTGACTCCTAACCTCTGCAATATGAAGAAGGAAGATCACCGGGAATGTAAAGAATATGTAGACCAACAGAGATTTTGGAGAAATCTTTTAAAAACCATTCACAGCAGAGTACTGAACATCCCTCTAACAGATTCCTGTCGCTGATAAGTCCTAAAAATAGTACCGGTTTGATAAGTTAAGTGACATTCTGATCCTCCTTTCAAATATTTACTCATACTTTTTAAATGATAAATTAACTGAAGGTGGACTCAAGCTAGAAACTTAACTGCAGTAGTTAAACCCTTCGCAATTTAGCAGAGCCCTCTTTGCACGTAGATCGTCACCCTTGTATTTAAAGACCCACAGTTAAGGGGGCAATTAGCAAACTGCTAAATTATCTCCTTTTGTACACTGTCCAAAAACAACTGAATAGGGATCAGCCATATTACAAAGTATCTTCCCTTCTGCAAAAGAATTTAACAGTTTGTTTAGAAAGACTCCCAACTGATTCCAAATAAGTTTATACTTGTACAAGTGTCATTTACGAACAACTGACCTGGAACGCAAGCCTGTATGAGGTGGAGTTTATCTGTACGTTTATTTAAAAACAAAGAAAGTATACTTACCAATGTGTCATGTTTCAGAGATCAGTGACTGATGTCAGTATGTAAAAGTGTTTATTCACTGCTCTTTCTTCTTACATTGATTTCCATGCCCAAACACAAATTTTCTGACTGTAGGAATGCCTATTCTGAAAGACACTATGCTGTTTTCTGTTTAAAAGCAATAGGTTGTGGATTCTGACCCTAAAGTCATCATTAGCTGTGTGGTTGTGGGGGCAAGTTAACTAACCTTTTTGGGTTTCAGTATTTTCATTTGCAAAACCCCCAAAGACTTCTTTTTGGGAAATGTAAATTAACTAATAGATGTAAAGTACTAAGCATAATAGCAACACAGCAGGAGTTTGATAATATTAATTCTAGCATTAAACTGGCAACTGAGCAGTGGTTGTTAATATTCTGTTTACATCTGGCTACACTGAAAAACAAGAGTGCATAAAATCGAGTTTTTGGGTAAATTCCTATCAGTTTTGTTTTCTAAGTGTAGCGTATATATCAGTTTTGTTTCCCTATAGTGATTCTTCACTCCTGTTAGTAATTATTTATTTTTTAAATATTATAATTATGTTTGTTTTAAAAATATGTAGTACATTCATGTGCTCCGACATTCAAAAGGCGCAAAAGTGTACAGTAAAAAGCATCTTCCTTCCCATGCCTCCCGTCTAACTCTCCTCCCCAGAAGTAACTCTTCAAGATCTATTTTATATATATCTACATAAACTATTAGATACACATAAGTCTTCTTTCTCCCATATTCACACAGAAGTTAGCATACAATTTAGGGTTGCCAAATGAAGTACATGACATCCAGTTAAATACACGATATGTGCGGCTTACACTAAAAATGTCATTGGTGGTGTAACTGAAATTCAAATTAAACTGAGTGTCCTTAATTTTATTCGCTGACCCTGGCATTCCCCAAATTATCATCCCGTTGTTTGGCATCTTGTTTTTCTGCTTTTAGATTGTGATTTTTTTTTTCATAATAGAATCATGTGGAATTGTCTTGAAACTCCTCTACCCAAGCCACACATTGCAGACCAATTTCATCAGAATGTCTAGAGATTGTCCTTGGGCAGCAGCGTTCTTTTTCCAGTGATTTTCTTTCAGTGATAATTGAGGAATAACTTATATGCTAAAAATCACACCCATTTTTTAAGTGTATAGTCCAATGCTCTTTGATGAATGCCTACACCTGTTTTTACTGCCAAGTACTCAAAAATCACTTCTTGAAATAGAATCCCTTTAGAACAAGCATTATATTCTATGCTACTTTTCTTCATAGGACTTGAGCACTTGATAAGTGTTTCAGGTAAATGCAGGTTGAGTGGGAAGAGAGTCACTTACTGTAGTTATTATTTAGGTTTAATGCACAAATTGAGAAATGTTATTAATGAGTGTTTGCAGTTGCAACACCAATGAAAAAGAAATCCAAAGATTCAGAAGCAGTTGTTGCCAGTGGTGTTTTCTATCAAGAAATCATCACCATGTGAATGTGGTTATTTCCCCAATGGCTAAGTGGTAATCCAGGTTCTTAACGTATCCTGCACGACCCTATTTGCACAAGAGGGATCTGTGACCAACATTCAATACGTTTTTCAGGCCATGTAGCTAGTAATTAGAGGAGCTGGGATTCAAACCACGTCTGACCCCAAGACTTGCTGGGGTCACATCCCCATCTGACCCAATTTTGAGATTCCATCTTTCTCCACAGGATTCAGAAACTCCTATTTTTAATTTGGGAAAAGATTTAAAACAGCTGTTTCTGTTTCTCAATGAACAACTTTCTCAAGCAAAATGCCTTCTAGAGCAGTGGTTCTTAACCTTTTTTGAGGTACTGAACCCACCAGTTTCATATGCGCATTCACTGAACCCTTCTTTAGTGATAAATAAAATATAATTTTTTTTCCAAATTCAAGACATAGGTATATGTTTTTTTACTGGTGCACAAAGTGAGCCGTGCATGAACATCACCTTGCTCAAAGAACAAAACCAACAAAGTGCATGAACTCACAACGAATTACGGTATTACTTTATTCTGGCCTCCGCGGCAGAGGCTTCTCCAAACCCCTGAGACTGACTCATCGAACCCCTAGGGTTCGATAGAACCCAGGTTAAGAACCACTGTTCTAGAGAGAACCAGTAAGAGAAACCAAACAGGTGAAATTCCTTTGGGCTCAAGGTCCTTTTCTCTATAAAGCCCTTACAAGATAGTTCCGGATTTTGGATTTGTTTGTTTGCTTGCCTTGGATTACCTGAGCATGAAGGGTATATGAAAAATGTTGAACAGACATGATTATGAGTTGTGATTTAGGAGGAAGGGAAGTGGTGTCTTTTGCTAATGAACCTTATCTTTCTGCTCAAATTGTGTGTATCTCCCATTCGCGTGTCTTGATGTGTGACTAAATGAAGGAACTGGATTAAAACCATACGGGTGGATATCTTGTTCCTGCACATGACAAATATTTTCTTTCTCTTCCTTTATGGACATGTCTGATGAAATGCATGATGTAGAGACAGACCACAAAACCATTCTAGTTTCTGTAGCAAAGAACACAATGTGAGTATCTGTCTCAAGGTCATTTCCTGATAATGATAATCTTCCAATTTGAGGCAGTCACCGAATAGAAACTGAATTCCATTCCCAGTTTAGCTTCTTTCCTCTGTCTCCATATTTACAAGACATAAAAATTTCTTGCATATGGTTGGTTTTTAGTAAATGTTTGTTGAACTGCCTTGACGTTCTCTTTTAAAACAGGATATACTGTGTTTTTGGTAGTTTGGTAAACTGTAGGTATATCAGTGGGCTGAATCTGCAAGCACAGTGTTCATGAATCCAGAGACTGTAGAGCTGCAATGAGATCTTAAATTTAAATTTTGACCGTTTCAATTCACTTAAAAGCATCTTTAGAGGATCGACTACACGTGAAATCCTAACACTCAGCAAAAACTTGATGAGAAAGAACTCTCTAAGGTTCAGTGAGTTTCAGAGAGAGCGTCATGCTTGGCAGTGCACAGAAAGTGTGGACTCACTTTGAAAAATAAGAAAAGACATCCATGAAACCACAATTTGAGTGATTCCAGTCGTTTGGAATTGGGTTTTGGCCCAAAATCCAAAGGATAATACTGTGACAGCAGCCAGGATATTATAAGTAGAGTTTTCTCTAAAGGCCATAAAAGAAGAAAGAAGTAGAAACCAGGTCAACTTCTCAATGTTTCATTACTTCTCTTAGCATTTTTATTTAATTCTGTGAATTGATCTGAAGTATCACAGTCACGCGTGCTTGACCGTGCAGTGGGTTCTCTTCAGGTGTATTACTGTCAGTACGCCATATCCTGGTTGACAGACTAACCTTTTTAAGCTCACAATAATGCATAGCTCTTGTAATGAATTTATCCAATTCCCCTATATCCAGCCCAGGCCTCTCACAATCTCACTTTTAATGTTTTCACCTCATTTCATCCCCTTTCTTCAAACTACTTCCATTTGAATTTTTTGGTAGCTTTTTTTGCCTGAGGCTTCTTTGACATCTGAAATCCAGTAATGCAAATACATTCTAGAATGTCTTATACATTCTAGCTAAACAACTTGATATTGCCTCTTTACTCCTCATCATTTTATTGCATCTTGCTTCAGCACACAGCTTTGGACATAGTGTTAGCCAATGTGCAGATAATTATATATTTAATCAAACGCCACTAGTAAAAGGCAGAGTGGTTTTCCCAAGTTAATTATTTACAATAGCTTTCAGCATCTGAAGAGCTCAGCGAATGTGGGCTGAGACCAGTCACAAAACAGATATTTAGAGAGTCTGATATATTTGGAAGAGAGGTGGGGGCTTGACTTTGGACACCCCCCTTTTTCTCAGTGTCCCTCCATCTACCCACTGACCTTATTCTGTGAAGTTTCTTCTCCATTTTCTCATTCAGATTTCAGTAGTACAGATATGCCTTGTTCTAATCTTTGTCTCTTTTTCTTAATCCATTCAACAAAATATGCTGTGTCTTTTTTTTTTTTTTTTTTGCTAATAAAAATTTGCCTGGGAAGACATAGTTTTAGGTGACTATGAGAGGTAATGACTTTGCTGAGTTAACCTAATCAACACAAATGAGTAGACTAGTTAAGATAGTATTACCTCCTTGGTCACTTCCTTCCCTAATACAATGAACACTGCTTCTTTCCACTAGATCCATAAGGAATGTCTATTGTATGAGGCTTGCAATAAGGCCTTCAGGCATCGTGGCAAAGCAGATACTGGGATCCAAGAAAGTCTTTGTATATGCCTCAAAAACACTGTCTACAGATGCATTTTTAGAGAACAAATACAGGGGAAAATACAGGAAAAAAGGTTTCCTAGAAGTTGGCTTTGGTATCACATAGGATAAGATCAATCATAACTTGATTTTAAAAAGATGCGAAGATCAAAAAATAAAGCAAGTATGTTATAATTTTTTCTAAACCTCTATAAGATCTTTATAATATGGGTTCTGAAAATTCAGCTTAGTTGAAATTTGTCCATAGGCAGACCTGCCTTACTGAGCACTTAATTATCCTCTGTCCAGGGATCAAGTCCAAAATGAAAACGAGTTCAATAGCAAACTTCATTCTTCGGTTTACATAGAATTTAAATTTTATTTGCATCCTATGTTGATGATGCTTTCTGAAATTTTCCTGAAACACACGCCATTTTTTATACATTTAAAAACATGATTCTTGATCTTACTATAAGTACTGGTTATTTGTATTATTATCCTTCAAAGTTGATGTCCAGAGACCTGTGCTGCCCCACGAAGAGCTTTGCATATGGGATTACTGCACATGATCATGAACAAGAAGACCAGTATCAGATGGGGAGAAGGGCGATACAAAAAAAATTAAAATAAGGGGATGCCTAGAAAGTGAATGGGAGCCTTCTCTAGGTTTGGGGGCCCCACAAGATCTGTCTGATGAAAGAACATTGAAACTCAGAAATGAATGCTAGTAAGGAAACAGCTGATGACAATTGGGAAGGAGGACAGGTGACAGGCAGAGGGAACAGCCAGTGAGCAGGCCCTCACCCAGGGTGAACTGCAGCTCCTGCAGAAAACAGAGATCAGGAAAGGACAGCCAGATCACACAGCCCTCCAGGGCAAAAAGACCTGGGGTTTTGTTTTCAGTTTTAGGGGACGCGATTGGAAAATATGGAGTGGGACAGTGATGTAGTCTAACTTAATATTTCTAAAGGGTAACTGCTGATTGTGTGGGGAATGGATAAGGGAAAGGCAGAACTGGAGGCACGGAGACAAGGTTGGTGGCTCTTGTTAACTGCAGTGAACATACAGTGTATTCAAATTAGGGCTCTTCTGAGAGTGGAAGGAGATGCTGCTAACAGAACGGGTGGTGAAGACTGGGCCTGTGGTGGGCATACCAGGGCACATGGCTGCTTTGGCCATTAACAGTTGTCGGTTGGATAGTGGTGGGATCTTTCATGCCATTTCCTTTAGTCCCACAATAAACTCTGTATGCCCAGTGCATAGTACCTGCCCGACATGTGTTGGGTGAGCAAGTAAATGAGTGAATCTGGGGAAGCTTAGAATCGTAGCTTTCTAAATGGAGCTGTGCTGCAAGCATAACGTGAGGTCTAATTTTGATTATAAAACCCGTGCTCTTTCTCTAGTTTCTTGCCTAACACCTCATTATCTTTGCTCTTAAATGTTTCTAAACTGTCTCACATGTAACTCCGGCTTCTTCCTTCATTTTCTCCTCTCTCCCAGGTTTAGTGTTCTTACATGCACAGGCTCTGTAAATGCATTGCACTGCTAGTTTTTATCAAAAGCAGAAATCGGAGAGGTCTTTGACGGTGCTGAGTCCCCAGGCAACTTTTTGTATCTTTTCTTTGAAGCACCTTGTGCCACATTTAATGCCAACTTCCTAAGGCCCCCACCTGGGCTCTCTGTCAGAGTCCATTAGCGAAGCTGATAGAATATGGGCCCTCATGCCCCACGCACTTCTTTTACAAAGATCTTCCTTCTCTGGCCTCTTCTGCCCACCCGGGAGGTTAGTACCCCTTCCTCCCAGGTAAGGGGAGCTTGGCCTCATTTCTGTAGTACCCACCCACTCTTGACAGGTTAAAGTAGCTTTAGCAGGTTGAATAACTTGTACCAAATTCTCAACAACAACAATATAAGATGATCACATGCTCCTACTTTAAATTATGGGCATAGAAAAATCCCAATGTGTATATGATATTTTACAAAATATGTATTGTAAATTGTTTCTATTTCTCGCTTACTTCATAAACATTCAAGCAGACTTTATCTTCTGACAAGATCAAGTTAAATAAAAATGACTGGCTTTAGGGAGTGGATGCACAGGCTTCAAGATCTTTCCATGCTTGTTGTACCTGTGTGTGCCTGTGTATGTGTGTGTGTGTGTGTGTGTGTGTGTGTGTATGCATGAGTGTGTGCATGTGTGCATGCCTGTGTCTTGTGATGACTTTGCCCATATTTGCAATTAATACCTGATGTAACCCAGTCAATACTATGCTGGAGAAAAAAATGTTTCAGCTTGCATTCTTATACTCATTCCTCAGATTTTATCCTATTTATTTGTATTGCTTAAGAAAATGTAAACTTTTCCCTCATAAGATGTAGTATATCACTTGCTGACACTTGTAAAAGTATTCAGTTATTCAACAAGGACACCTTACCTGTAGATGAACTTATGAGACTAGTTTCTGTTTAAGATCCTAAGACAAGTCAGATGTTTTAGAAGTTGGAAGATTTTTCAGGTGAACAATATCATACATAGTCCCACCCTCTGTTTCATCAGGGAAATAAAGTAGACTTAATATTAGCCTGTGTTTGTCATTGTGTAAATATGAACTAGACAATCAGCTGCTGATATTATCAGAGAAGGGCAGAGTCAACTTTGTTCTAAAATACAAACTCCCTAATAGTCAATGGTATATTCAGCTTACCGTATTTAACAGAAATATATAGACAGGGCAAATGTGAAACTTTTCGGTTCTTTTTTCTGTGTAACTAGAATTTATACTCCTGAAATGTAACATGCAAGCGTTTAGCTTTCATAGTTTTGCCTCTCGTTGTAATAGTAATACTGACCTAGTAGGGCTCAGACTTCAGCTGGAAAACCTTGGCTTTAGCCATGGGAACATCTCACTTGTGTTAAGGTCACCGAAACCTTAAGAAATAAAACAGTGAAAAAAAGATATTTGGATTTTTCTTTTTAAATTTGATGAACTTATTGTAAGAAGAGGATTCTTACATGTTGAAAAAATAGACTGATTTCTAATAATTTCTTTGGGACATAGACTTTAATAAACTGAAAAGTGTCAGATATAACAACCATACCCTTTATGACAGATATCTTATTGTGATTTCTTTTCCCACTAAGATGCCAACATTTACCTTTCGGTATTTTGACTTAATGTAGTAAATTCTAATATCTGTCCATTTGATCAAAAATACCGGAGAGTAAAATGTAAACCTTTAATGGAAAATGTGATGTTTTTCCATGGGCAGGAGTGGAGTTCAGGGAATTAATCCTTATAACAGAGATGAGATACCATATAACCCACTCTGTGTTCTTACGGCATACTACAAGCTTTCCTCGCAGTTTAGATCAACTCTGCAAAATACAGGCAAAGCTAATGTCATAAGAGCTGTCTTGTAACAAATCTTACTGTAGAAATACCCCTACTCTTGGCATTTATTTCTTTGCTGAAGTCATGATTCTTTGCCAGTGAGAACAGTCACTGTGAATTGGACCAGTCAAGGGAGTATGTTTCCACGTGGAAGTTGCTTTTGCAGTTGAAGGGAAAGTTGGGCAAGGCATATTGTGTAATTCTGAGTAGCTACCTTATTTAAGTGAAATTTCAGTAAACCGTGTACACTTCTGAATATTTCATGGCTTTTCTTAGCCCCAAATTGCTGTTGACCCAAAAATGTTTGCCAACTCTCAAGAATACTTGTAAGTGGAGAGCCACACCCTACCCTGCGTTAGGATTCTCTCCATTAGCAGAGCCTTAGTTAGGCTCCTTGGGAGACTCCAGGAAGCTGCCTTCTGCTCTGTGCTGAGGAGACTTGAAAATGTCTCGAACAGCAGGGAAAGATGGGCAGAGCTGTGAATGTCTTTGTGCTAATGATGACTTTTCTTTTCTCACCAGTAACAGCTGGGGGTGAAAGTTGTCAAAGATAAAGTTATAAATGTTTTAGATTGGAAAGTGCTAGGTGAGTTTCATGGTCAGTTTATTAGGTTACTGGCAGGAAGTAAACAATAGACTCATTAAAACTGTAATTAGTCATTGTTGACATGTTGTATTTTTAATCAGGGCTCCAGGAGGAGAGAAAAGTGACAGAAATAATCTAGTGCTTTGTTAAGTAGAAGCAAAACCAGCTTTTTAAAATTTAGCTCTGTCTTTTCCTTAGGATTTCTATGCCACCCTTTTTCTGAGAAATTCAGTGCCTTCATTTTAGGCTATAATATGACCAGTGTTAATTGATTAATTATTTTATGTTTTTGTTAAACCGTAGTATTAGTCAGAATGGTTTTTTGTTTGTTTGTTTTTAATGGTTCCCAATATCTTGGCAAGTCATGAGTAAAGGGAGAATTCATGGCAATGGAACACGTTGAGCCAGGTATTTTCTTACATACTTACAGATCAAACCTAAGAATTAAGGGTTAAGTAATTTGCCAATGGTCACATTTTGGGTAAATGGCTGATAGTCAACTTCTAAACTCAGGGCTCTGGACACCAACACCAACAGCTGCCTCTTCTTACTATTACACTACAGTCAACCTTGATCCTACAGATCTAACTTCAGCAGCCAAGACCCCATGACCCCAATGTCTTCTGCTTACATCTAAACCAAGTTTCCTATAGTCAGTGACATTGGGTATACATTTACCTGCGAGACCAGTGAGTGCTCTACTCATCCAGTCCTCCCTTTCCCCTCTTCCCATCAAGTTCCACCTCTCATCTCACCTCCTCCATAAAGCCTTCCCTGATTACTTCTACTCCCACTTGCTCATCCCTTATGAGTTTTTCCTTCTCCTCTAAACAGCTATTAATGTTAGAGCTCTAGACTTTTTTATGTAGAGCTCATTTCAAATAACTGATCAGATGAAGGGACTTAACATTTATTTCCTCCCAACCACATTAGAATTAAGAACCATGCGTAATAGTCTTTCTAATTTTCCATTCAGCCTCATATCATACATATTGCGGGAATAAAATTCCAATTAACATAAATATCTGCATAATGTAGAAGAACCCCTGTGAAAAAAATAAGCATTTCCTTTGGACTAAATTCATTCTTTGTAGATGTATTTTCTCTTTTCTGGCATTTGCAAAGCTCATAAAATGCTTCTTGTTAAATATCAGCTGAAATAATGACCAGCCAACAGTCTTTTCCTAAAGAGGTCTTGGATTTCTTGTTTTTATTATTCTTGGATTTACCTAGAATTATATTTAAGTGAGAACATTGTAAAAATTTGGCACTCATTTTCATAGATATGTGCCTATGAACCCATGGGTGCTATCTAATCTGGCTTCCTTGTATCTCAGAGAGGCAGACTTCGTGGGCAGATATTTGGATAAGTATGTCCTTTCTCAGATAATGAAGCAAAGCAGTAGAAATTGGCATAACTTCCTCAAAGTAGTAGCCAGCTGGAACATGAACCCAGTTTGCAAGGTGATTAAGCTAACATCTGAAAATTTAGCAAAATGTCTTTTAAAGGAGCATCTCTTTAACGTAAAACCTTATCTTTTTTCTACATGGAGACTTGTTTAAGAGTAGATGCATATATATCTTTATTTCACATATACATATACATATATCACATATACACTTAATGTCCTTGCATATATCCCATAACTCTACAGAGAAAAGAGATGGATGGATTGGAAAGGAACTGTCTAGTGCAGGTGTTGGTAACCTTTTTGGCTGAGAGAGCCATGAATGCCACATATCTTAAATGTAATTCTATGAGAGCCATACAATATGTTTAACACTAAATACAAGTAAATGTGTGAATTATATGTAAGACTAACACTTTTAAAGTACAATAAGTCTCTAAATTCTTTTTAATAACGTTGTTATGCTGTGGCTAACCAATGGTGAATAAAGTACTTCTTACCATTAATGCAACTTCTGGTGCTGCATGGTTTTGCTGATGGCTTTGCAGTCTGGTTTATACGTGGTGAGGTTAAGCCTCATGCAGGCGTTGAGATTTCCATCTGTTAAACGTGATTGTAGGTTGGTCTTAACGTTCTTTAGATGTGAGAAAAGACTGCTCACATGCATACATAGAGCCAAACATTGTCAGTACAGCAATACTCACATGCTGCAGTGTGTGGTATGTGATGGGAAGTGCATTCCAAGTTTTAACAATCAGCTGGTCCATGGGTTAAAGTGTTTTCATTACTCCCACTTGTGTTTGCTCGCCAACTCTGCTTGCTGTTGTGCAGGTCTTTCCAAATCTTCATTCAGTGACTTGAACTTATTCACCCACATGTCTGAAGCCTTCAGGTCAGCAGCTTGTAACTCAAATTTCTGACGGAGACACCGGGGATGCAACTCAGGTCAGCGCTGTCCACTACACACTTATGTGGATGGGTGATGAACTTAAAAAGCGAGTGCACTCACAAAATTCTCCAAAGCACACTTAGAATGACTGCAGGAGATTAGATGTGAAGCCCACTAGCTGTTGGAGATCAAGATGTTGAACAGGGTCACTTGCTGTGCATGCATATTTAAACTCTCCCAGTTTTTCGAAGTGTAGTAAACGACCTGTTTCCATGTCAGCGATGGAGAGTTCCAGCTTGTTTTCAAATGCAAACACTGCTTGTTGAAGGGATAAGACTGTATTTCCAAGGCCTTGCATTTTCACATTGAGCTGGTTCAGATGTTCAGTCATGTTCACGAGATAGTAGAACTTCAGGAGCTACTCAATGTTAGTTAACTCGATGTTTTTCATTTCAAGAAAAGTCCAGATTTTGCTCAGACAAACCACAAAATAGCTGAGCACCTTCCCTCTTGACAACCAATGCACAGAAGCAGACCAGGATAATTATTCCTAACTTTATCCAGCAGTGTTTTAAACTGGCAATCATTTAAAGCTCGGCAACAATAAAGTTGACCACCTGAATGACCAACAACATCACCTCACCAAGCTGCTCGCCACACTTCTGAGCACAAAGCACCTTCTGATGTAGGATGCAGTGAAAACTTAGGATGGGTCTCTTTTCATGTTCACAAAGAAGCGCTACAAATCCTCTGTTTTTCCTCACCATGCACGGAGCACCATCAGTACACACAGAAATAAGTTTATCCATTGGTAGATATTTTTCTTTAGCAAACTCAGTGAAAGACTTGAATAAATACTCCCCTCTTGTTGTCTCTTTCATAGGCTAAACAGCAAGACTTTCCTCATGTAGTGTGTCACCGACAGCATACCTTGCAATCACACTGAACTGGGATAAATGACTTACGTCTGTTGACTCATCCAAAGCAAGAGAAAAGAATGGTGCTGTATTTCTGTCCTTCACTTGTGTTGCCTCAATTTGATTTGCCATAATGATGGTATGATCGTGAACAGTTCTTGCCGACAAAGGCATGTCTTTTATTTGTTTGATTATCTTGTCTTTATCTGAAAAGTTGTCAAAAAGTTCATTGGCAACATCAAGCATGAATGTTTTGGCAGACTCCCCATCTGTGAATGGCTTTCCGTTTCTCATAATTGCTAAAGCACCAGCAGAGCTAGCTGAATTCCAGCCACCTTGTTGGGTGCAAACACAGAGTTGCTGCTGACTAGCTTGCACTCTGCACAGTAGCTCTTGACATGCTTTCTTCCTGCTGTCCCCCGCTGGATATTTTGATGTAAATGTAGTATGGTGTGTGTCAAAGTGCCGCTTTATATTTGATCGTTTCATCAATGCAATTTTATCATTGCATATTAGACACACTGCAGAACCTACTCTCTCCACAAAGGCGAATTCCTCTGTCCATTCCTACTGAAAAGTACGATACTCCTCATCTTCTTTTCTTTTAGCCATCTTCTTTGTCAAAAGGGTTTCTGCAGTTAGCTAGCTGACTACTTGATTAAAAGGAGGGACGTTTACTTCCTGACCTCACACCAACCTGTGTATGTTACGCATTATCCAATAAAAATTTGGCGTTATCCTAGAGGACAGCTGTGATTGGCTCCAGCCACCCGCAGCCATGAACATGAGTGATAGGAAATGAATGGATTTTAATACACGAGAATGTTTTATATTTTTAACATTATTATTTTTTTTATTAAAGATTTGTCTGCAAACCAGATGCAACCATCAAAAGAGCCACATTTGGCTTGCGAGCCATAGATTCCTGCCCCCTGGTCTAGTACTTTGTGCTGGTAGGCCCACTGAGGCAGGTGACCATGGTAGGAAAGGACCATCTCCCGCACTTCTCACTGTCTTAGAAGAAGATAGGTCTTCACAAATGTGGTCCACTCTTCACTCTTATTAGCTATAGTGTGAGAATGAGGTTACCTCCAGCTATTCAAATTTAGAATCATTCACTGGCAGTGAGGAGTTTCTAGGGTAGGGCCATGGTTCTCATACTTGGTTGCATATTAGAATCATACTGACTCTAGACCTACTTTGGCTTTCTCTGAATCTAAAAAAGCTACTTGATTTTGTTCCTACTGACTATTTATTCATCTGAAACCAAAATCCTGCATTGCTTTAGCCATCCCTGAGATTTGGAACATGTCTGCTAAACAATGCTGTTAAGCACACATTAGTTAGGGTGTTTGCTTTCTAGCCAGGGGTGCAGGTGAGCCTCAGAGATCAGGCTAGGCCACTGATTTCGTGTTCTCAGCACGACTCCATCTGAACACCTGTCAATATTGTGCTATAAGTAGGAGCAAAACAGTTTTGTGCTCGGTTGACTCCTGCTAAGTTGTAATGATCCAATAGTGGGGAAACACATGAATGGATCAATATTAGTAAACAGCATAGTTTCAAAGTTCTTTCAGTTCAGGTAAAAATGTCTTTGATCAGGGAACACCCTCTTCTGACCCTAAATATGAGGATTATTGGCAAACTGCAAGGTTATTAGTAAGAATACTTCAAGGACAAATTTGGGTTTTAGCGACTTCAAGTTCAGAATTCCAGTGTCTACTATAGCTTGACTCCATAGCACTACATTCCTGTGGGCAAGTGGAAACTGGAATAAAGTTGGAGATGAACTCATGAACAAAGAAGTTGTGAATATTCTTGGATTTAGAAGATAAAGAATAGGGCTAGAGGGGGAGCAAGATGGCGACGGAGTAGGCGGACGTACCAACTTCCAACTCCCAGAACCAAAGTGGATTACAACTCAATTTTAAGAACCATCACCTGGATAAACCAACTTTGAACAAAACTAAGTGGACTCTTCAACCAAGGAACACAGAAGAAGCCACATTGAGACTGGTAGGAATAGCGAAAACGCGAAGAGGGCTGCCCAGCTCCCCGGAGCAAACGGCAGCCCGGAGAGACCCGTGTGGCGGGAGGAGATTTTGGCGGAGAGGGAGGGACCTGGGTCCCAGGAACCAAGCCCCAGCCTGCAGTCCCAGAGCCAAGAAGAGACGTTTGGACAGTTTTGAGCTGTGAAACAAGTGAGGGAGCTCCCAGGCCTACAGTGTGGAGTATTAGGTCCCTTCCTACTCTGCTGAGGGCTGCTTAAGGTTTTGGGGCGGCAGGACGCTGAAAGGCGGTTCTGTCGGCGTGGGCAGAGGCCAAGCCGGTGGGAGATCGGTCTAGCCCAGAGGGTCGGAGGGTAAGCGCGAGAGCGGTCCGGAAGTTGCGGGCCCGCCTTTAATCCCACTTACGGGGACAAAGCGGGAGGCCAGGAACAGGCAGGCCCTGCGCAAGCCGGCCCCGACCGCAGGGACCGGGCTAGGACCAGGGACGGGCAGGGGCTCGTGGCTGAGCTGACGCTACCAGTCCGCCCCCCCCCCCCCCCCCGCCGCCCGCCGGAGAAACCGCGGTTGGCCAGTATACGTGCGCGAGCGGGCTCCGAGCGCGGGAACGGGGTGGACCCCGAGACAGGCGGAGGCTCGCAGCTGAGCCCACGGCTGCTATCCCCATCCGGCTGGAGAAACCCCGGTCAGCGTTAATACGTGCACGAGCGGGCTCCGAACGCGGGGGCGGGGTAGAGTCCGGGACGAGCGGAAGTACGCAGCTCGGCGGAAGCCAGCAAACACGCCCGCCCCAATAAATCTTGGTTTCCGACCCTGCGCAAAGGGCCCTGGCCTTGAGGGCGGGGCTAAAGCTCCTGACGGGCAAAAGCTGACAGCTGAGAGCACGTCAAAAGCCCCGCCTAACCCGCGGAACTGTAGCGAGCAGGCTCCGACTGCTGGTTCTGGGCGGAAGTCCGGAAATAGGCTGGGTCCGCAGCTGAGGAAAGGTGCTCGCCTCTACCCTTGGTGCTAATCTTGTGGCTTCAGTGACAGCCCCTCCCACGGAGGAGAGGCAGAAATCACAGCAAAAGCCACAGTGGGCCGGCGCTGGCAACGCTCATACCCAACCACCCTAGGCGCCGGCAGAGGGGGTGGGGGGCCTGCAGATAGACCACACCTAGAGAACACAAAGGCAACACCTACTGGACTCCATTGGCCACAACTTGCTTATACACAGAAAAAATGGGCAGGCAGAGGAATGCAAACCAAATGAATCAAGAGAAATCCCCAGAGAAGGACCTGAATGAACCAGATATAACCAAATTACCAGAAGCAGAATTTAGAATAATGATAGTTAGGATGTTCAAAGAAATTAGAGCAACAATGGATAGTCATTATGAACACCTAAATAAAGAGATAACAAGTATAAAAAATGAAATTGAAATAATAAAAAAGAATCAGACAGAAATGACAAATACAGTATCAGAACTGAAGACCACAATGGAAGGAATTAAGAGCAGGATGGATGACGCTGAGGATCGAATAAGCGAGTTAGAGGACACAATAAACAAAGGCACAGAAGCAGAGAAGAAAAAGGAAAAGAGACTTAAAAAATGTGAGGAAACTCTAAGGGAGCTTTGTGACAACATGAAGAGAAACAACATTCGCATCATAGGGGTGCCTGAAGAAGAGGAGAGAGGACAGGAAATGGAAACTTTGTTCAATCAAATTATAGCAGAAAACTTTCCTAAATTAAGGCTGGGAAACACTCCACACATTCAAGAAGCACACAGAACTCCATTAAGGAGAAACCCAAAAAAATCTACACCAAGACACATCATAGTTAAAATACCAAAGCTAATGGATAAAGAAAAAATTTTAAAAGCTGCTAGAGAAAAAAAGACTATCACCTACAAAGGAGCCCCCATAAGGATGACATCGGACTTCTCAACAGAAACACTTGAGGCCAGAAGGGAATGGCAAGAAATAATCAAAGTAATGCAGAACAAGAACCTACAACCAAGACTACTTTATCCAGCAAGGCTAACGTTTAAAATTGAAGGAGAAATAAAGAGCTTCCCAGAAAAAGAAAGCCTCAAGGAATTCATAAAAACCAAACCAATTCTGCAAGAGATACTAAGGGGCCTCTTGTGAACAGTTTAAAGGGAGGAATGAATAGAGCAAAAGAAGAATACAGCTTTAAAGAATAAAATGGCAATAAACAACTACATATCAATAAAAACCTTAAATGTAAATGGATTAAATGATCCAATCAAAAGACATAGGGTAGCTGCATGGATAAAGAAACAGGACCCATACATATGCTGTCTACAAGAGACACACCTTAAAATAAAAGATGTTCATAGACTGAAGGTAAAAGGATGGAAAAATATATTTCATGCAAATGGAAATGAAAAAAAAGCAGGGGTAGCAATACTTATATCAGACAAAATGGACTTTAAAACAAAGGCTGTAGTAAGAGATAAAAGAGGACACTACATAATGATAAAGGGAACAATTCAACAGGAAGATATAACTATTGTAAATATCTATGCACCAAATATAGGAGCCCCGACATACATAAAGCAGACTTTGATGGATATAAAGGGCGAGATTAACAGCAATACTATCATAGTAGGGGATTTCAATACCCCTCTAACAACACTGGATAGATCCTCAAGAAAGAAACTTAATAAAGAAACAGCAGACTTAAAGGAGACACTAGATCAACTTGATTTAATAGATATCTTCAGAACTTTTCACCCTAAAGCAGTAGAATATACATTCTTCTCAAGCGCTCATGGTACGTTTTCTAGGATAGACCACATGTTAGGACACAAAAATGGTCTCAATAAATTTAAGAAGATTGAAATCATATCAAGCATTTTCTCTGATCACAATGCCATGAAACTAGAAATTAACCACAAAAGAAAAACTGAAAAATACTCAAACACTTGGAAACTAAATAGCTTGTTATTAAATAATGAATGGATTAACAATGAGATCAAAGAAGAAATAAAAAAGTTTCTAGAAACAAATGATAATGAGCATACATCAACTCAAAATTTATGGGACACAGCAAAAGCAGTTCTGAGAGGAAAGTTTATTGCACTACAGGCATATCATAAGAAGCTAGATAAAGCTCAAATAAGCAACTTGACCCTGCATCTAAAAGAACTAGAAAAACAACAACAAATAAAACCCAAGACAAGTAGAAGAAAGGAAATAATAAAGGTCAGAGCAGAAATAAATGACATAGAGGCTAAGGAAACAATACAGAGGATCAATGAAACAAGAAGCTGGTTCTTTGAAAAGGTAAACAAGATTGATGAACCTTTAACTAGACTCACTAAGAAAAAAAGAGAGAGGACTCAAATAAATAAAATTAGAAAGGACAGTGGAGAAATAACAACTGACACAACAGAAATACAAAGCATTGTAAGAAAATACTATGAAGAACTATATGCCAAAAAATTAGACAATCTTGGTGAAATGGACAAATTTCTTGAATCATATAACCTTCCAAAAATCAATCTGGAAGAATCAGAACACCTAAACAGACCAATTACAGCAAATGAGATAGAAACAGTTATCAAAAAACTCCCAAAAAAGAAAAGTCCTGGGCCTGATGGCTTCACAAGTAAATTCTATCAAAAATTCAAAGAAGAACTAACTCCTATCCTTTTCAAGCTATTTCAAAAAATTCAAGAGGAAGGAAGAATTCCAAACTCCTTTTATGAGGCGAGCATAATTCTGATCCCAAAACCGGGCAAAGACAACACAAAGAAAGAAAATTATAGGCCTATATCCCTGATGAATTTAGATGCTAAAATTCTCAACAAAATATTAGCCAACCGGATCCAGCAATATATGAAAAAAATCATACACCACGATCAAGTGGGATTTATTCTGGAGAGGCAAGGCTGGTTCAATATTCGCAAGTCAATCAATGTGATTCACCACATAAACAAAAGGAAGGACAAAAATCACATGATAATTTCAATAGATGCAGAAAAGGCATTTGATAAAATCCAGCACCCATTCATGCTCAAAACTCTCAGTAAAGTGGGAATACAGGGATCATTCCTTAACATGATAAAGGCCATCTATGATAAACCGACAGCAAACATCATACTAAATGGACAAAGATTAAAAGCAATCCCCTTAAGATCAGGAACCAGGCAGGGTTGCCCACTTTCACCACTCTTATTCAACATAGTTCTAGAAGTCCTAGCTACAGCAATCAGACAAGAAGAAGAAATAAAAGGCATACAAATTGGAAAAGAAGAAGTAAAACTGTCATTATTTGCCGATGATATGATATTGTATATTGAAAACCCTAAAGTCTCAGTCAAAAAACTACTGGACCTGATAAATGAATTCAGCAAGGTGGCAGGATATAAAATTAATACTCGGAAATCAGAGGCATTTCTATACACCAACAATGAAATATCAGCAAAAGAAATTAAGGAAACAATCCCCTTCACTATTGCAGCCAAAAAAATAAAGTACCTACGAGTAAATTTAACCAAGGAGGTTAAGGACTTGTACTCAGAAAATTATAGAACATTGATAAAAGAAATCAAGGAAGATACAAACAAGTGGAAGCACATACCGTGCTCATGGCTAGGAAGAATAAACATCATTAAAATGTCTATATTACCCAAAGCAATTTATAAATTCAATGCAATACCAATTAAAATACCAATGACATACTTCAAAGATATAGAACACATATTCCAAAAATTTATATGGAACCAAAAAAGAACACGAATAGCCTCAGCAATCTTAAAAAGAAAAAATAAAGCAGGAGGTATCACTCTTCCTGATATCAAGGTTTACTACAAGGCCATTATACTCAAGACAGCCTGGTACTGGCATAAGAACAGGCACATAGATCAATGGAACAGAACAGAGGACCCAGAAATAAACCCACAGCTTTATGGACAACTGATATTTGACAAAGGAGGAAAGAACATACAATGGAGTAAAGACAGCCTCTTTAACAAATGGTGTTGGGAAAATTGGACATCTACCTGCAAAATAATGAAACTAGACCATCAACTTACACCATTCACAAAAACAAACTCAAAATGGATAAAAGACTTAAATGTAAGCCGTGAAACCATAAACATCTTAGAAGAAAACATAGGCAGCAAGCTCTCCGACATCTGTAGCAGCGGTATATTTGCCGATTTATCTTCATGGGCAACTGAAATAAAAGGCAAGATAAACAAATGGGACTATATCAAACTAAAAAGTTTTTGCACAGCTAAAGACAATAGGAACAGAATAAAAAGAAAAACCACACAATGGGAGAACATATTTGACAGCACATCTGATAAGGGGTTAATAACTAAAATTTATAAAGAACTTATAAAAAGCAACACCAGGAAGACAAACAACCCAATCAAAAAATGGGCAAAAGAAATGAATAGACATTTCTCCAAAGAGGACATACAGATGGCCAATAGGCATATGAAAAAATGCTCAACATCACTAATCATTAGAGAAATGCAAATTAAAACCACAATGAGATATCACCTCACACCAGTCAGAATGGCACTTATCAGCAAAACAACACAGAATAAGTGCTGGCGAGGATGTGGAGAAAAGGGAACCCTTCTGCACTACTGGTGGGAATGCAGACTGGTGCAGCCACTGTGGAAAACAGTTTGGAGATTCCTCAGAAAATTAAAAATCGAACTGCCTTTTGACCCAGCTATCCCACTTTTAGGAATATACCCTAAGAACACCATAGCACTGTTTGAAAAGAAGAAATGCGCCCCCATGTTCGTGGCAGCATTGTTCACAATAGCGAAGATCTGGAACCAGCCCAAGTGTCCGTCAGAAGACGAGTGGATTAAAAAGCTATGGTACATATATACTATGGAATACTACTCAGCCATAAGAAACGATGACATCGGATCATTTATAACAAAATGGATGTACCTTGATAACATTATACGGAGTGAAATAAGTAAATCAGAAAAAAAGAAAAACTGAGAACAGCACGATTACATACATAGGTGGGACATGAAAGTGAGGGTATGAGACATGGACAAGAGAGTGGTGGTTATGGGATGGGGGGAGGGAGGGAAGAATGGGATAGGGAGGAGGAGAGGGACGCAGGGAAAACCAGATTGAAGGTGACAGAGGACAATTTGACTTTTGGTGATGGGTATGCAACACAATTGAATGATAAGATAACCTGGAGATGTTTTCATTGTACATATGTACCCTGATTTATTGATGTCACCCCATTAGAATTAATAATAATAAAATATATATAAAAAAAAAAAAGAATAGGGCTAGAGGATTTTCCAATGAAAAATTATAAGAGAAAATAGTATTACTGAAATGTGGGCTACAGTATGAAAATTGAAATAAACTTACATAATAAGACTGCCACTTTCATTGGTTTCCTAAAACTTTCTGCAAAAAAAAAATGCAAATAGAATTAGAAACATTAAGTGGAAAAATAAGAATCAAAACAGAGATTCTAAACATTCTTGCAATATAATGTAAAGAAAAAATAAGAAATTCCATATAACTTCAAAAGATACTACAAAATTAAGCCAAAGGAAAAATTGTTAGTTTTGAAAACATCTTTTTTTGAGAAATAAATGTACTTATTGTCTTAGAAGTGAGTTTTTTATGTGAGAATGATAAATTGATGGCGATAAATCTATTTAAAACTGACTTGTGTTAGAACCTCTACCCTTTCTTTTCCTAGTAAGCTGAAGTTCTACTCAATAAATTATTGGTTTATCTCTATTATATTAGCTCCCTTGATCACAGAACAAAACAAAAACACTTTTGCTTTTTAAAACACATTTGATCACTCCAGTATACACAATGACCATTGTCAGCTTAGATAAAAGTTGTTCAACTAACTTGAGGTTGACTTACATTTGCAATTTGGTTTGAATTTTCCATATACACTCAGATTCTTTCATCTTAAATAACCTTTCAGAAGAATTGGAATAAATGTTCTCTTCCGTAAACCTTCCTAACAGAACAAGATGCTATAAAATACATTAAAAAATTATTTTAAAAAATGTACCCCTCTTCCATTCAGAAAATGCCTTTTGTTCTAGTGATGCACAGCCTACAGGTCCTTAGGGGACTTCAGCCATCCATAATTAAACCCAGTCCCAGGACATGAATGTGGTTTTGGAAATCAGTGTTTGAAGAGTGGTAATTGAGAACCACCCTCAGGCTTTCATTCAGACAATTTAAGTGCTTACTAAGAGAATCCTGGACCTCAAAAATGGACCGATGGTAGCCCAACACAAACCAGTCAAAGATAAATGAGGACAAATAAAACTTTTGTCCACTTTATTGCTTGTCGGCTTTATTTTGTGAAGATCTTCTACACTGAATACAAAATAATGTCACTAATATGTTATTTGTCTACTATTCTAAGCTTTTCACAGTGCCTTAGGAATATTATGTTTTGTTTTTATTAATTTAATAAGTTCAGGTCATAGTTTGTCATGGTGTTCTTTAGATTATTACTTGGAAAACTAGTTAAGAGCACAGTTTGCATGGTTGACTCCATCTGTATAGCAGTCATCCATATCTAGATGTAGAATCGATTAAGCTTCCTACTGGAGAAAGCAGAGTGTGTCCTCAGAACTGTGCAAAGTTAGAGGTGTGTTGGACGGGCGAGTGGATGCCTCAATGGCAGAGCCCAGTCCTCTGAGCCCTGACCTGCTCATCTGACAAGTTCATGAACTCTGCCAGCACAGATCTCACTTTCAAAAATTATAGTCCCTCTGTATGTCATCTTTTCCCCGAGTTATCTGGAACTGCTCTTCTGAAATATGAATATTCTATTTGAGAAGTTTTTTATACTCTTGTGCAACTTAAAATTGAAAAATGAGCTCAGGAAACCAGACCTGGAAAGTAGTAAGTAATCAATTAATCTAAATATTTCCTTTACGGATGAGGAAGAATACAAATCCTGAACTTGGAGGAACACCACTTCCGCCAACAGCTCTATGATCAATTGACTAATCATGACATTTGCACAACTCGGAGAAGTTTAAATTTATGTGTGTGTTCCTACTATACAGTTGTGGACCCAGCAGTGCATAGAGGATATTAATTTCCCGAACTAATGGAATTTACTCTGAACAAGAAAGAAGCATATCAAGGAGGGAGAAAAGGAGAGAAACTATGAGCAACTTTGAGATTTTCTAACAATGAAAATCATGTTCCTATTAATACCCAGCGAATATTTTCTTTCCCCATAGACCACTACCCATAGAATAAAAATATTTCTAGTGTCTATCTACCCAACCACTTTTTCTTTTTCTTTTTTTTTTTTTAAGTGAGAGGCATGGAGGCAGAGATAGCCTCCTGAATGCACCCTGACCAGGATCCACCTGGCAAGCCCTTTACCGGGTGATACTCTCCCTGTCTGGGGCCGGTGCTCTGTTGTTCGGCAACTGAGCTATTTTAGTGCCTGAGACAAGGCCACAGGGGCCATCCTCAGTGCCCAGGGCCAACTTGCTCAAAACATTCAAGCCATGGCTGCGGGAGTGGGAGGGCTGGAGAAGCAGATGGTGGCATCTCCTGTGTGCACTGACAGGGAATTGAAACTGGGACTTCCACACACTGGGCCGATACTCTACCATTGAGCCAACCACGAGGGCTTCTAACCCACTTTTCATTTCAAATGAACAGTAGTCTTGAATTTTCCTGTCTCAGAAACTGTCACCCCACCAGTCACATGATTTATCCGTAAACTGAAGGCTAGCCCACCTGATTACTTAGATTTCCTTCTACCTTTAAGATCATTAAACAGAGCCTTGTGGGTGTTTTGAATATTTTCCCTACTCTTCTCAGCCCCATACCTCCCCACACAGGGCTCTAAGGATGACACGTTGGTTTCTGTATCTAAAAGACCTCCTGGCTTGTGTGGTCTTGCTTGTGACACAGTGATAATGATGGGGAGTCAGACACACTTCCTGAACCACAGCAGCCTTCTGGCTCTTTCTCCCCTTTTGGATCCACAGAACTAAGAACTGACCAGACCATCAATCATTGTGCAGGACTGCTCAACTTGTCAGCATTCTGATCTTTCCCAGATCATTTTTTTAGCCCCTTTCTTGGAAGAGGAAACCTTGCCAAGGCTATTATTTTTCTTTGTGGTGTTGTATTTGCTGTGCTAAGGATAGAATATTGAGATCATATGATTTTAGGACTCAGAAAACCACATGATAATAAAAGAGGAACCAAATTAAATGCAAAAGAATTATATATAGAGAGATATAGATATGAGTAGTGGTATGAAATGAGAAATAAAAATTGTTTTTGAAATAAACTTAAAGGTGAGTTATCATCTCCTACCTAGCTTAATATGTCAATTTCTTTAGTCTATTAGAGACACTAAGTAGAGGTTTTCCATAGTGCCAAGCTTTGCATTCATTTTAGGTGCCTTTACCTCCAGGAAAGAGTAGTGTGGGCCACAGTGGAATAGCTGCATGTGAGCCAGGGTCATTCACTCTGCATTAAAGCCTGACTGGGAGGCACCTCCAGTATTGCCCAGGCCAGTTCATGTACAAACAACACAGAACAAATTGGCTCAGATCAAGAATACATGGTAGGTCACATATTTGTTAAATAATGATAGTTTCATTCTACAAGTGGGAGGCAATCTCCCGGTAGATGTCCTGTATCCCCTCCCCTTGGACCTGACCCTACCTGATGCTACGAGCTTCTCTTCTGCTACGGAGGAATTTTCTTAGATCACTGGAGTCCATCAGAACCACTGTTCCATTTGAACTAGAATCACAACTATTTGACTCATTTATCAGTTAATCATGTTCCATCTTGTAAAGTTATATTGCATTTTCTTGCATCCTTATTTAAGTTTTAAGTGCATGCATACTTTGTCAGGAACTATATAGATTATTAATGACACTCTTTGAATCTTTGAACCTGACATTCTGTATTGAAGATATTTAACTAGATTTCCTCAAGACTTAGCCTTTGTTGACACTGTCACAAAAAACATTACAAAAAAACCATAGTTAACTTTAAGCAAAATTTTAAAGTATCCTGATATGTCTTCTTGATTACATTATTTTCATTTTTATAGGAAGCCATTGGCTTCTGTTTCTTCTTCAGATAATCAATGTTTGTGTCCAGGGAAAAAATTGGTTCTGGTCACTTTTATCATAGTTAGAATAAATATTAATCACTTTATTTCCCCAGTAGAATTAGCATTTTCACTTATTTCTACTAGTAAAATGACAGTCTTTATCACCTTTTGAAAGAGCTTTATATGGGCAAGCTTGTGAGGAAAGAACAGAAGATAGAGTGATGGTGGTGGTGATAGGCTTCAAATGTGGGAAATCGTATGACTTTTGCAGCCATCTCTTCTAGCAACCCATTGGCTCAAAGACTGGAAGCAGCAACATCTTCAACAATAAAGTCCTGGTAAAATATTTAGAGCCACTCAGATTCAGAACTAGTCGCTGCAGGGCACTAAATCAATGCAGAGATTTTCCAAGAAGAATTTGATGCCAATAGTTGAGATATCTGTTTCCTTTTAGTAAGGAAGACTGGTTGTTGATGGCCTATCCTCCTGAGCAGTAGTTATACTTTGTATAGATATTAAAAGAGAAAAAATAAACTTTAATGGCCAGTAAATATTTACCCTGAGAATCCTAATTCAGTGAAGAAAGCATCCTATGAAGAATGAAAGCTTTAGCATAAGATTATATGTTAGCAACTCTTCAAACTCGTTCCTCAAAAACCACTCATTAATTAAAGAAACATAAATATATGGTAAATTTAGTAGTACTTAGCAGCAGTATGGTTCAAATTTTAAAAATTCTAAAGTGAAATAATCACAAATCTCTTAAATGATGTAATGATACTGATTTACTACGTACCTAATTACCATCTTTATTATTATTATTTATCCAGAGGCATAAAACCTTTTCCTTTTGACCACTCCCTAGTAACAATGTGAAAAAAAAAATTGTCTTGTTTAAATTGATGAACTTATGTGTCATTTTCTTCCATGTAGAAAATTTTTACAATTTCTCACAATTTTTAAATATATGTCCCTAGAATAACCTATTATTGAAATTTAAGTTTAATTACCTCAGAACTCCTGAAGAGAGGAAGGATTTCTGGATCCGTAGAGGTGGGGAAAATATTCCTTCTTCTCACACAGTGAGGAGAGAAACTTTTCCATTCTAGGAACATCTTTATTGGCCTTGCCCTGTACCAGGGTATGACAACCATGTCTATAATCCATCGGTCAGGAAGTTGTATCAATTAGCGAAGCATTGTACCAAGCTCAAGATCGGAAACTTCACCATTCAATAAACAATGGAGTTATTCAAATGCGGACTGGTATTCTTAGTGTTACCGGTGTAGGGGCACTTGGCGTTGGCCCTTGGCTCTTCTTCACTTCTACAGTCGCCCCTCGGTGTATCAAGTTTCACTTTTTGTAGCCTCACTGTATCATGGGTTTTTAAAATTGTATCTAATTTTGTATCACGGATTTTTCGCTATATCGCGGGATTTTGCGGGATTTAGGTATTTTTATATATTTATTATTTTAATTATTTTTTCCATAAAATAAGCAAAATAAGTGTGGGAAAGGCTAGTGACAGTGTGGGAAAGGTTTATAAGAGTGTGAGGAGGGTTGATAAAGCCTTAAAATATATATTAATAATAGCCTGACCTGTGGTGGCCCAGTGGATAAAGCGTCGACCTGGAAACACTGAGGTCGCCAGTTCAAAACCCTGCACTGATCTGGTCAAGGCACATATGGGAGTTGATGCTTCTAGCTCCTCCCCCCGCCCTCTCTGTGTGTGTGTGTGTGTGTGTGTCTCCTCTCTAAAATAAATAAATAAAAAGAAATTAAAAAATATTTTAAAAAATATATTAATAATAAAATAAATATAAGGTCCCTACTTCGTGGATTTTTGCCTTTCTCTGCTGAGTGCTGGGACCTAACCCCTGTGATGGACAAGGGACCACTGTAGTCACTGT
This sequence comes from Rhynchonycteris naso, assembly GCA_037038555.1. Lineage (NCBI taxonomy): Eukaryota > Metazoa > Chordata > Mammalia > Chiroptera > Emballonuridae > Rhynchonycteris > Rhynchonycteris naso. Next base: position 145,806,265 of record CM072999.1, on the reverse strand, counting down.
AACAACAGGAAAAGAAGAAAAAAAGATTGAGGCAGGAATGTTAGGGCACTGGAAGAAATAGCAAGTGACATTATTCCTTCAGTCAGGAGAAATATGAGCAGAATTACTATAATTATGCCTCTTAATACCTTCTCTTTTTTACGGCCTGGAAAATATGTATTTGGCAGACTTACCATTGGAGAACAGAGGCTTTGGTATTCCAAAACAGGATTTTTTAAACATTACTTGTAAAATGACTTCAAATCAGTGTTTTTAGAGGTTGTCATCCCAGTTGCTACATTTTTAAAATTACAATTTGCACATGATAGAAGGCTCATTCTGTCTGATTAAATGCAAAATAGTCCTTTAGGCTTTTCTTTTCTGCTCCCCACGTGTAACTTCAGTATCTCTCTAGCTTCCTTGCAGCATCTTGGTTGGATTTATCTGTTCCCTATGAGTCTCTCTTCTTCCCAGCACTACACTCCTGATCCCAAAGGGCACTGGCTTTAAAACAAAATGTTCTGGCTCTTTAAGTTCTGCTATTGCTATGGCAGTGGCTATTGTGGCTGTCATATAAACCTGATGTAAAAAGATTTGTGCTGAGTGAAATAATTGACGTGCTCCTGAAGCTGCTCAGAGCAAGTTCATTGGGAATTTGGTAGAACAAAGGTGTTCATAGTTTTGTAACCTTGAAACCTCAATTTATGTTGTGTTTTGAAAGACTCTAAAGAAAACCCCACTTCCATACAAATAAATTATTATTCCTCTTTTACACAGGCCCAACAAGACCATCACTATGACCGATGGAGACTATGATTATCTGATCAAACTCCTGGCCCTTGGCGATTCGGGGGTGGGGAAGACGACATTTCTTTATCGATACACAGACAATAAATTCAATCCCAAGTTCATCACAACAGTAGGAATAGACTTTCGAGAAAAACGTGTGGTGAGTTCTTACCCATACTGTTAAACTGATTGCTAATCCCCTCCCCCAGATAAAATAAGAATTAAGAAGCTATACTTATTGCATTTAAGGTATCTGTCTTTTATCATGTGAAATTTATAACCTGTCACTTTATATTACTTTTTACTTTCTCAACTATAAATAAAATTTTGCATAGAAAAATGTTGAATGACTCTATTACTTGTCTCCAAATGTATACAGGGAAATTGAAATAATTTATGCATTTATATAGTGTGTTTTCTATAAATTTGAAGGAATTTTTCAAAACTTGAATTATGCAGGACCTAAAACCATTAACTCTTAATGCAACTTAAGTTCTTCAATAAGAACAAGTGTTCATTTCCTACTCTTAAAAAAGATGTTGAAAGAGTGATTGGCAAATAATTGGAACATGAGCCTTGTAAGTTCTTGCTGCATTTTTATTTATGTGTAGACTCAGCCATCAATCACTGGCTGAGTATGAACAGAATGTGAGACCAATCTATGCTGTTTTCCAGGATAAAGGAGTTTAAGTGAGAATCACAACCACTTCCTTCTCCTCTGCTAGACGCTAATGACAGGAATAAGGATATTGTGACATGTGGGACATGTAGCATAGGCACATAAGCTTAGCCAGATTTACTGCCACCCAAGGTATTCTTGATTGCCAAGATGGCTGTGGCTTCCAGTTGATATCACAGATCTGTGCATGCCCCAAGAACTGAGGAAAAAGCAACAAAGGAAATGATGGTTGAGAAGTTTCAATCATGGTTTCTTATAATGTCCTGCACGTCATGTGAAAGCCGATGTACTATATATAGTGTAGACTTAGCAAGCTTGCTTCTAACCCCTACAGGGTTTTTCTTGTACCTTCTCCCCTGCAGAATGCCCCCACTTGTCTAGGTATAGGTCCTTGCTATGCTCTCTTTAGAACATTTTCACCAAGTCATACTTAAGGGAGCTAATGAAATATTCAAATTGTTATGCTTTGCTTAATAAGAAGTCAAAAGACCGTACTTTAAAATTTGTAAAGATTAAAAAAAAAACCTTGGAAGAAATGGCTAATAAAGGACAACTGGAAATAGCCTTTGCAAACTTAGTGAGAAATTCTGTGCATATGTCATAGCTGAGTCATTCTGAAAGTCCAGTGCACAGGAAAATATCTTCAGGTATTTGTAAGTCATTTCACTGTTTTAAAAAATGCCTTCACATATGTTATTTCATTTAAGTTTGTAGTAACTCTTAAAGTAGGGAGGGATTTTGCCTCTCAGTTTTCAGGTAAGAAAATAAAATTCAGAGAAGTTAAATGAAGAGTTGATTGTTGAACCTAGAACTTGGGTCCTGAATCGGATGTTTGCTGCCTCTGCGAGGAAATGACAGAAGGTGTCACTTAAGTTTGCAGTATGCCTAAATTGTGTTGGAAATCATACTTGTACTTGACATTTAAAAGTGAGAGTACATGTGATACTTCTGGGAAAAAACCCAGCAAATATTTATCCTGCACTATGAACTTTGATTATAGTAATTGAGAAAAACACATGTTGAGTGAACCCAAGGAATCTGATTGTTGACAAAACCCAAAGCAATCTAAACTGATGCAAATTGTGTCTTTCAGGTTTATAACACACGTGGGCCCAATGGATCATCAGGGAAGGCGTTCAAGGTGCACCTTCAGCTTTGGGACACTGCAGGACAAGAGCGGTAACAGTGAATTACTTTGTTTCTAGCTACAGATCACTCAGAAAAAAACTTATTTATCTTCATTTTTATTGATCTTTTCATTCTACTTTATATATTATCATGTATTGGTTTCAGGAAATAACTTATTTGAGAGTAAAGGCTGTATGTGAACTTGAAACCACGTATATGCAACTCTTCCCCTGGTTTCAAAATAAGCATTTGTATTGAGAAATAAAAATAAGTAATTTGTAGTTAATTAACCATGACTAGCATTGTGGATTGAGTTCAGATTTCAAAAATGACATTTTCACAAACATCTGTGAAGATTCTTATTATATGTTGTCATTGTACTTTATAATAGAAAAAGAAAAACCAGAAAAACTTCTCCAGATTTTAATTGGATTTTGATAAGAAATGTACACAGTCACAAGTGTTTCTCAAAGAAGGAGTTGAAGGAGAGAGAGGGGGTTCAGACATTTCTCTTGTCTTTCTCTTCTTCACCAAGCTTCTATGTCCTGGGCCATGTGACTAGTGTTGTTCTCTGAGGTCTTGGACATGACATTTCTGTCCAGCTGCAGTGGTTTACTCCCTTCCCACCTTACGTGACCCATTCCTTTTCCCAGACCTGGCTCCTGGTCTACCTCCACGGGGCCCTTTCTGAGCACCCTAAATAAAACATGCTGTCTCTTCCTTCCAGACCCTTACAAACTGCTCCTTTACCATCCCTTAGTTAATTACCACCTTGTCGTAAGGCGGATCTTTTATTTGTGTCTCTACCTGCTGTTCTTGGATTGATTCATTTGCAGCCTTGTCACCCCAACAAAATTGTCGGATTAAAAAGGCAGAGTCTACACTTGATTTTTCAGTGTAGTCCAAGAGTAGAGCAACTCAGAGGACAGTAGTGTTGCCTGTGTATAGCTGGAGGTGCTATTCCATTGTTTGATGAATATATATGTCTTTGAGATGGAAGAGTTCAAAGTGCTCAAGACCTCAGGCTAGTGAAGCTCTTCAATAGTAGGTTAAATAAAAATTGGCAATAGATTGTCAAAAGAAGCTATTTAGAAGGCACATACCTTCATATTCTGCCTTGCATGTTTTAGAGTGTTTATGCTTGTAAACACTGCAGTTTTTGAAATGCGTCCAAAGCGTTCTCACTTTCAGTGAGTGTAAACGCCAGGCGAGGTGCTGGGCCCTCTCGATTAGCTTTTTTGACTGTGAATTCCATTTGCACACATCCTTCAACACGGCTGGTGCTGCTGGAGTCGTTCCGCGCAGGGATCTCTGTTCATATGTCAGTTTGGTTGTCACAAAGATGTATGTTTTTTAGACTGATTTCATTCCTATTTGAAGAAGTAATATGAGAAAATGTGGTTCCCATATGTCTTCGCACATGATATGTCAGCCTAGCATGATGGCAGGCTTCTCTCATCTGTCCCCTGAAGATAGCTGCTCTGTGGAGGAAATGGGGAAGACTAGGGACAGTCTCTAACAATGGGGCTATTGATTCCTTGAGAATTTCGCATTGTGTAAATATAAAGTGTAGCTAAGCAACAAGATAAATAATGAATGCCTCACACCTCAACCCTGTGTGAGGACACCTGACAGCATACCATATAAAATATGGTTATTATTGATAAAAGTGATATTATGGAAAGGAGGAAAAATAATACCACTTATGTAAGCCTGAAGGATACAGGGCTCATTCCCAGTGAGGGAGAATGAGCAATAATGTGACCCTGGGAACTGTTATTCTTCCCTTTTTCTTTTCTTTTCTTTTTTTATGTGGTCCTAGCTTTCTTCGTCCTATGAATAGAATGAGGTTGGTCGGTGAAGCTTGAAATCAATTACCTTCTGCCCAAAATAGGTCTTGGAAAGAGGGGATATTAGCAAGGAAACTGGGAGAGAAGGGTACCTGTGATGAGCCTTGTCCACACTGAGTATCCTGTCCACACTGAGTATCCTTTCCTCACTGAGTCCCCTGTCCGCACTGAGTATGTTGTCTGCACTGAGTATCTATGCAAAAGTATTTGCCCCAAACAGATCCACACAGCAAGCATGTTTAAGCAACTTTGTCATGTGCTGTGAGCAGTGAGAGGGGAAGAAAGCACAGTCTTCCTCAAATAAAACACACACCCACACATACACACACCCATGTGCGCACAGAGAGAAGAGAGAGCAGGCTGTTGTGGTTGATTTAGCCACAGTATTGTGGTTGAGTAGAAAACAATTTTATGAGTACAGCTCATCCCCAAAGAGAAGGATTCATTTAATTAAAGCACTATAATTTCTGTGAGTGTCCAGTGACTGGTAGGAATACATCCACAGGAAAAAACTTGAGTATAATTTTTGGTATTTCATAATCATCATGATTATGTCTTAACAGATATTTCCTAATTTAGAAATAAGTAGTTGTTAAAATATCTTTTCTCCATGTTTTAGTATTCAAAGAATTGTTCTTTATTGAAATCACTTAAACTTTTACTAATTTTATATTCTTTGCTCTTCTCTTTATTTCCTTTTTCTCTTAATTTGACATACATTTAGTGAGCAAATACTGTTTTCAGGGTCATGAAAACATAAGGCACAGTGAGTTAGACACAGAGCTTCCTTGTTCTTGGAGCTTACACTTTAGACTAGAATTTGGGCAGATAACAATTTCAATATAGCCTTAAGACAGTAAAAGGAAAACAAAGGGTGATAGGCAGATGTACCAGAAGGAGCCTACAATCTGGATGTAAGTGTTGGGAATCCTGCTTGGGGAGATAGTATTTTCTCTGATATCATTATATATATACATATATATGTATATATATAAACTCATACACAATGTATGAGTGAGTCTTTTTCAGGCTAAAGGGGTAGGAGGTGAAGGAAGCATTAAGGAACGGTTGCCCGCAGAATGAACAGCATGCGTGAAAGCCCAGGGGAGAGAGTGAACTTTCTAAAGAAGATCAGCATGCCTGTGGGTAGTCCTGAAATGAAGCTGGCTGGGGGAGCGAGGATCCGTTCACACAGAGCCTGGAAAGCTTATTAAAGAGTTCAGTCAATATCTTAAGAGCAATGTATTGTCATTAAAATGTTCTTTAGCGGCAGATTTATATAATCCTTGGGAAGAAACCAGGGAAGGGAAGGGTCCCAAGCCAAACTGGAGCTAGGAAGCCAATTGAGAACACTGTGGCAGTTACCCAGGTGAAAGAGCATGGGTTCTAAACAGGGGTAGTGCAAAGCAGATGGGCGGACATGTGAGGGTCAGGAGATACTGGTGGATGGTGTGCAGCAGGTGAAGGAGAAAGAGGATGGTAATAACATTGACAGGAAAAGAAGTCGGCAGAGGAGGCCAATTTGGTTTTAGGCGAGTGAAGTAGGAGGTATATTAGTTTTCTCCAAGTGGAAATATCCAACAAGTAATTGGGCACACAGTGGGAAGTCAGGAACAATCTAGATCTATAAATTTGGGGTTCAGCATATTGGTGATAATTGAGCCAGGAAATGGGTGAGATTACCCAGCGAATGTACGTAGAGTAAGACGGGTTGAGAATAGAACCTTGAGAAAAGCAAAGATAGGGGACCTAAAATAAGGCCATTTAAGATAGAAGTGATATTCTTAATTTCCAAGTTATGTGCCTTTCTAAAAACTTATTGCCAAATGCAATATCGGTATAAGCCAACCTTTTCCTGTCCTAATGTGTGGTCTCTGGTTTCGCTCATTCCTGACGTTGCAGTGGATCTCAGCACATTTTCAGCTTCCTGAGAATGTTGATGTGGAGAGTGTGGGATCGGGGATGGATAGTCTTCAAACCACCCATGAGATAGTATAAAGAGAGAAAATCTCCCATTAGAGATGAATGTTCTCACTTTCTCTCCCCAACAATTGAGTCTCTCTGACCTTCCTTTGGTTCCCTGAATCACATTCTTCTTTCTCCTTTCTTCACTGCCTTTCCTCTTCCTCATGAGACATGGATGCCACTCTTTAAATCCAAAGAGTGCCTATAAAAGAGTTTTCTCAGCAACGTTGTTTTCCCCTACAAAAGAACCCTCGTCTGAGCTGCTAAGAAGTTGTGGTTTACAGTTTATAATCTGAGCACTCTTTTCGGGGTGCCATGAGCCAAACTTTCTCCTGGGCACATGCTAGAATTGAAAAGTATAAGTTAAAGTCCCCATATTCTAAAGTGGCTTACATTTAATTGTGGACCACAGGATGCCCATGAACCCATGAGTGCAAGGGGCTGTGTATGCAAGTGTGAGATTGAATGTTACAAATTTTTTCTTGAAAAGAATTGACCACCAGATGGCCTCCCTGGCTCTTTGGCCAACTTTCTGAGTCATCTTCCATTCTGTAGGGCAATCCATAAGGCATGCCATGGAGATGTCATATTTAACGGGGAAATAGTGTTGTTGGTATTGTCACCATAATACATAAGGGACTAACGTTCATATCTATCCCCTGTGCTTTTTTTGCAGATTCCGGAGCCTCACAACTGCATTTTTCAGAGATGCCATGGGTTTCTTATTGATGTTTGACCTCACCAGTCAGCAGAGTTTCTTAAATGTCAGAAACTGGATGAGTAAGTGGGACCAAGCAAGTACCCTGCGGTGGCCGCTTTGTGACATGGCAGCTCTCTTTGCTTGTCTGCCTCACAAGATGAAACCAGATTGGGTATCACAGATGAACCTTGGTCCTGAGTTTAGGGTTTCCAATGTCACCTTCAAAGTGGTGGCCTTTATGTGTATCACCCACAGTGGCTTGGAATTGCATTTTCCTTGGGCCTTATTAGAAGAAGCCTCCATGGCTTCATAAACATCTAGATTTCAGGTCTTTATTTTTTATGATTTTAAGGTCATGAATTCCACTTGTCCAGTTTGTCTTAAAGGACTTCTTAGAACTATGTGAGCTTCCACATCTGGTACATTTAACCCAGAGAGGACACGGAGAAAAACAGCTGCGCTTTCTGAGCAGGTCCACTGTCACGTACAATGTGATCCCTTACACGTGGGTTAGCTAATGGGTGAATTAGGTGAGAAACTGCTCCAGAGCAGATGAGCCATATAAAGATAAGGTTCAGTGTGTCAGTCAATCAGCTCACATTGCAATTTTACTTTTTTTTTTCAAAAAAATATTCAAATGTGAGGCAGCCTTGTATAGAAAAATCTATGCAATTTATATATAATACCAGTTAAAAGTTGCCTAATCAGTCATGAAAGCCAGATTAATACATGTCAGCACAGAAGAGTAGTATTTGATTTTTAATTTTTTAAAATTGATATAGCACTAAAGAGAATATTTCATTTTCATTTTTATTACCAATGTAAATTTTGATCCTAATGGGACAGACATGTCTCCTGTGGGGCTGGTGATAGTCCTGTCATTTCTAGATTTGTCCAGGCTGTTTGTGCCCAGAGTGATATTTTTTTGTTAAATTAGATTATGTTATTTCCCTGCTGGAAGTTCTTTCTGGAATGTTCTCTCTCACTTAGAATAAAACCCAGAATTCTTCACCTACCTACAAGGCAGGGTGACTAATCTTACACGCCTCTCTAGGTCACTCTTTCTCTCTCCCAGCCAGCTCAGGGGACTCTATCCAATTGCCTCTGCTGCTGCTCCAAGTAAAGGACAGAGGCACATTCCTGCCTCAGGGCCTTTGCACTTCCAATTCCCTGGGCCTTGGTTTCTCTTCTTACTCTGTAGTGTGTGCAAGTTCTTTCATCTCCTTCAAGGTTTTGTTTTCAATAGACCATAGCCTGGATGAGTGTCAGGCACGGAGAAGATGTACTACTCCCTATGTCGATACTTCTTATTATTACATATTATTTATATCTAATTAGATCTACAGCTGCTTTAAATGTTTAGTTCAATAATATGATTGCTACCATAGGGAAAATGATTGCTTCTCCAAAGAAGTATTTATCTTAGGATCTGTCTCTATTTCCTTTTATTATTACATTTCCTTATTCAAATTTTGGTGTATTGTTAAGATTCTGAGGAGATAAGGAGATAAGATTTTTAGATACCTTCAGAGAATTATTTTCTTCATCCTTTATCAAGGCAGATGAGACTCTCCCTTGTTTGTAAAATTTTTTCAGAAAAATACTATGAGGATTTAAGATAATTAACTACTATGTCTAGTAACACTTTAAACTCTACCACCCAGATAACTAGTGTTACAGGGTTACAGGATAAAGCCTTTGTCTTCCTCCTTGGCAAAATTGCATGCAGCATGTCTTGAGATGACCTTAGAGTAATACTTTAACATCAAAAACTCAGGCTGACAGATTTCTTATTTCCTTCCTTCCTTCCTTCTTTCTTTCCTTCCTTCCTTCCTTCCTTCCTTCCTTCCTTCCTTCCTTCCTTCCTTCCTTCCTTCCTTCCTTCCTTCCTCTCTATCTCCCTCCCTTTCTCTTCTCCCTCCCTCCCTTTCTCTTCTCCTTCCTTTCCTCTCTTTTCCCTTTCTTCTCTCTCTCACATACACACACACTGTTTCCTGGAGAAAAGAGAAAAACCAGTTTCCTGTCTTAAAATTATTCCTACATAAATTTGTGGTTGTTCAGAACTGTTCTGTCCTCCTAGCTCACCACCTTGGACTTGCAGTGAATGGGAATGTAGCAGGCTCCCGAAGGAAAGAACAAACTTCTGTACTTTACAGTCATGGTCTATTATATCCACTTATGTTTGAGGAACAAGTGGTCTGAAGCCATGTGTCCATCTTGGAGGGCACTTCCCCAGGCAGAGAAGAGCACGAGTAGGTGTGCATACAGGTGCTCTGTGTGAATTATTACTAACCTTCACAACATGCAATTTGTGAGGCATTATCTCCATTTTACAGGTAAAACTGGGGCTAAGGAGAGTTCAGAAACTTGACTAAAATACTATAAAAAGCTGGAGATGAACAATTAGATCAGAAATCCAATGTGAGCAGTCACTTAACATTGCTTGTTTGTAACTAACTTGCTGGTTCCATCTGCTTTCTCTCTAAGGCCAACTGCAAGCAAATGCTTATTGTGAAAACCCAGATATAGTATTAATTGGCAACAAGGCAGACCTGCCTGATCAAAGGGAAGTCAACGAGCGGCAAGCCCGGGACCTGGCTGACAAGTACGGGTAAGTCAGTTGCATAGCTATGTCATCTGACCTCGCACAATGCTGCTTCATGATGGGGCAGGGGACAAGGTTGATACTAGGGGAGTCTCCTTGAATCAAGAATGGCACATGAATGAAAAAGATCTTCCAGGGAAAGTATGTGATATTTTAAATCAATTTTTCATTGATAATAGCATTGAACATTTACTTTATAATTATGTGCTAGCAACTGTTCTAGACTTAATCTCACTTAAACCCTCATAACCATATGTAAAAGATCTAGAGTTATCCTATTTATATATGAAGAATTGAGGTATAAAGATATTAATAACTGATGGGAGGGTTTAACAGAGCTTGAATTCAACCCAGTTCGTCTGGGATCAGAATGCATATTCCTCACCATGACATTCTACACCCTCTCAATTAATAGCTGCAAACCTCTAAAGGTAATACCTGATGCATAATATTGCAATCTTTTCCCTAGGTGAGCTTAAATGGCACATTAAAAATTTAAAAACACCACACACAATTATAAATTGATTTCCAAAGCAGACTTTGTCATTATTTTTTGCAATTAAAGCAGTTTTATTTTATCTGCTGATTTTTGGATTCTCCTTGACAACATTAAAAATATAATTGTATTCTTGAACTTTTGATTCCCATAAGTACAGACTATATCCACGTGGATATCCTATTTGGTGCTTACTTAATTTCTAAATCAGATTTCCAGATAATTGATTGGAAGAGAAGTAATATTAATCACCAGTTTAGGTATTTTTGCCCTCTTAAAATTTAGAAAGTAGTTATAGTGCCTTGACTTCAAATTCCTGTCTCAGTTTTCTTGCCCATAGTACTGGTTATAATCATACTAATGAGCAAGCAGCTCATCTATTTTTAGTCATTGAGAAAAAACAAGGATACTTTCCAACTCAGCCAGCACAACCATGATTATTATACAATTTCTGTTTGCCATATTTTTGCATGTGTGATTTGTTCATCTCGTATCATTTCTGACTTCTTCCACTCAAAAAGATTTGTCATCTCTTTTATGCTAGAATACCATATTTTGAAACAAGTGCAGCAACTGGCCAGAATGTGGAGAATGCTGTGGAAACTCTTCTGGACTTAATAATGAAGCGAATGGAACAGTGTGTAGAGAAGACACAAGTCCCTGACACTGTCAATGGGGGAAGCTCTGGAAGGCTAGATGGGGAAAAATCAGCAGAGAAGAAATGTGCCTGCTAGACTTTTCACAGGAACTCATCATCAAGAACCCCACCCAAATATAACTTCCACAAACAGCCACAAACTACAAAATTATTATTGAGTAGACCATACATGATGGCATGCCTTTTTTTTTCTGCCAAAATCTCTCTTTTAAGAAACCAAAGTAGTCCACAGTATTCAAAAGAATTGGCCAGTTGTTTCTGACACACCTTCAAACAAGATCAAAGATTGCCTAATGTGATCTCACCAACGTGGACGCCCAATATATTTTTCTTATAAAGAAGACAAGTATATATGAGAGTATGCAAGATGAAATAACAGTGAGTTTTAATCCAGAAAATAATTACCCTGTCATGTTGGAGAAAGGGACAGGTTACTGAAGGGAGAACATGGCTGATTTTTTTTAAAAAGATTGGGTTCACTTCTTATTTAAAATCTGATTATTGCTTTTAAGTTTGCATTGGAAAAAATATGCTAGTTAAAAATGGGTACTCAATTTAAAAAGTCTATATGGATCATTAAGAATGAAATTACTTTGTACACTCAAAACACTGTTACTAGAATGACTAAGTAGTGGTGAGGTTATAAGAGAATGAATGTCAGACTTCTGCTAAAATGTATGAGATTGTGTAATAATGTCATTTTATATTCTTAATAAATGGCAGATAGACAAGAACAAGATTGTGAATGACAAAGTACAAGAGAAATGCCCTGGGAGGAAAATGAAAGTATGGAACATGGCATTTGGACAAATGGAATTAAATGTGTCTGTTACAGATGTCTGGAAGAGTTAGCCAACTTTCACTCAAGCCAATTAGAAGTTAACACTATGAGCTCGGATTAAGAGAAGATCCAAAACTTTCCATTTGAAACAAAAGTTTAGAAATAGTCTCAGTGCTCGGCTTCATATTTCATTTTTCTTAGCAAATGGTGATAAATAGTCCCAAGGACAAATTAAAGACTGCTGTTTATTAAATATCTCTTTAAAAGTGCGATCAGAAAAAACTATTTCACCTTAAGTTTTTTTTAGATAATATGCTAGTGATTTGAAACAAAAAGTCACTGTTATTTGTGGGTTTATTTTCCATTTACAGAAGCACTGGAAATTCTAAATCACATTTCTCCTCTCTAACCCATACCCAGTCCTGGCTTTGAATCAATTGTAAACATACAGGTATGTCACTTTATAGACCAACAACTTCAGAATAATGATAAGTCAATTCTGTGGTCACTGAATTTTCATGCCATTAATCACATAAAAATTAATGGTAATACATGCCAGATTATAATATCTTTACTATTTGTTTTTATTTTGCAAATACCTGTAGTTGACCTATATTTAAATGTTGGGGAGAAATGGCACTGTATCTTATCTTACCAAAAATTAGTTAAAATCACTTTATTCTTTCACAAGAAGCTGCCTTTTATTTCTAAAGATGATCTCAAAAGTCTTCCTCATCAGCCTATTATTACAGTGCCCAAACTAACATAATCAACTTCTATTAAACCACTATTTAAATATTTCAGTGAATTTTATCAATAACAAAGGCATTAGTTTAAGTTTTCTCTTTTTGTTATGAGTATACGGTTTTTCCACAGAATGGTTCCTCTTACTATAAAATGTATTCAATTACAGTTCATTTTTCTACCTTGGTGCCTATTTAGTTTGTTAAGTTACAGGCACTGTGATCAAGAAACGCTATCTCACCTTAATTCCTTTTAGATAATATGCGGGTGATGTGAAACAAAAAGTGACTATTATTTGTGGGGTTTTTTTCAAATACAAAAGAACTGGAAAGAATCCTAAACCCAGCTCCCACCCCTACCCCCTTCATAACCTCTGCCTATCAACTTCCATCTGGTATTGAGTCACTTTTAGGAACACATATACAAGGGAATGTCTATAATATTCTTAGTTTGAACTAGACCCAGAAATATGCCATGAATCAAAGCAATCTGGAAGCTTTGATGGGTTAGCTTTTTGAGATGTTCTTGGTGTTTACTGCTCAGTTTCTCTAACTTCTGCAAGTACAATGCCAACTTCTAAGATGCATGACACTTGGGTATTCCCTCCAATGGTGTTTTTCTCCATGATGCTCTTTATTCATGACCACACTACCTGTGCTTTGAGGATGGAAAGCTATTAGCTAACAGAAAGGGGTTTCTTTTAGAGGAAAGGGGAACAGAAACAATGTAACTATTGCTATAGCAAAATTTGGTCAATGTTTGAGGTCATATCAGTTTCTTATTTGGATCCAAGTTGTGATAGCCACTGAATTTCCATAATAGAGAATGTTTAACTTTTATAGAATCCTAAAGGTATTCTATTTTGGATATGTCTTTGTTTCTATTTATTTTCCAGTTATATGATTGATTTACTTATGCCAAGATTCTGTCACTGTCAGTTATTTAACAAGCATTTATTCAGTGTCTATTTTAAGATTGTCATTTGATAGTTGCAGCATGAAGCAGAGGGTGATGATGCTCATAATTATAGAACTATGCCTGGAAAAATAACGGTTATTGGGTAATAATCTCAAAACAATAAAACTTCAACAAAATAATAAGTTATAATAGTATTCTACTTATTAAAATTTGATCTAAAAATATTTTTTCTGTCAAGTTGGACATCTGTCCCCAAATTTTATGTAAACATTAATAGAAATTTCTTCTTATTATTTCATAGTTAATTCTTTTGTATTATTTATTTTACAATCTCAAGTTGTTTGGGGGCCATAAAGTATAAAGACTACTTTAAATAATTTCACCTACAACATATAGTTTTAACCAAGATGAGTCCTGTTACTAATTGTCTCCAAAATGCTCTAATAAACAAAATTGCATTTTAGAAAATTATTTAAAATGTACATGAAATTCCTTTCGGGTATACAGATAGTTTCTGTAGTGTTTACTTTGATGTTTACATTGCTCTAACATAGTGCCTCAGATACCTCTGGACCAAATCTGTCTCTAATAATATAGCTTATTTCCTATAATGTTACATTATAGGAAGGCCTCACAGAGACACTAATACAGCTAAAGGTCTTTTAAGTCTTCAGCAAAGGATTCAAAAAGTTACCGGAATGTGGCGATCTTTACCAACATCTCTTGGTCTCCTAGTTTACTTGTCATGGAGGGAGCATTGCTTGAGATGCTTAAATGATTAGGTACGAGGTTATTTTTTGATGTAAAAAATGAAAAATCCTTTGAAAAACGTATCAAAAATAGTTGAGAGAAAAATGTTTGTCTTGGCGTGATGAGGATGACAGATCACAAATCAGCAGAGAAAATATCAAATGCTAGGAGCTAAGCTTGTGGGTCTCTACATGAGAGTTTTAAATTTTTTCAAGTCATACTCTAGTCCGTTTGCTACCATTTCCATATTATCAGCTACCACCCTAAAAAAAATTCAAAGCCAGCATTTTCTAAAGTAAATATTTTATCTGTTTTTTTTAACCAGATGGGCCATTCTGTGGATCGGGGGCGGGGTGTCTTTCTACGCTTCCAGTGTAAGTTATTCTCTGCCAATCAGTACAGGTCAGATGAACCAGGCAAGAGTTTTAATCAGCTTTTATAAGAGAGAGAAGTTTGTCCATAGAGAAGGACATGACTCTATTTAAAAAAATAATAATAGCAAAATATTCTTGAAATTGTAAATAAAGTCCACTAGAAATCAATATTTTGATGAAACTCAGATATATTTTCATCAATAGAGTGCAGCAGTTAGAAAGACAAATAATGTGTGTATAATAGATAAGTGTACAACTAGCTACAGCATATAACCTGTACACTTGCGTCCACAAAATAAGATTGTTTACTGTTCTGTATCTCTGTTTACCTGAATAGAAGGGAGGGTGGCCCATATGCTTTCCTCATTGTGTATTACACTGAGACATTTGAGAAAAGATGCTCATCTATAAAGAATTTTGAAGTTTAAAACTCAAACGTTAGAGAAATAATATTGACGTTTCTGTTTCCTAAGATACTGATTAAGTCTTTAACAGGAAGTTCTGAGAGCTAATGTTAACCAAAGGGATTTAAAAAGTTGACTTTCATCCTCTACTGCCTAGTTATAAAACTTTAAGAGAAGTCTAGAATATTTAAGTATTTTAAGGAAAGCTTTATCATTTTTTTAAAGATACCAAGATGCTTTCTATATTTGAAAAGGTTGTCTAAAAATTCACCAGATCTATATTTTTTCTTGATTTTTTTTGACCAAGATGATATAAACTTATTTCTGGGGAGAGTGTGAGCTCTTAACATGGAAAGTAGATATAGAATATTATCTGAGATGAGTGTTGTCTCAATGCTTTATAAATCCATAAAAACACTTGTCTCATAAAGTAGAACTGATAAAAAAAAGTATTGTTAGATATATAGGGAATTTTATAAACTTATTGCCTTAGAGTTCTTGGGTGGAGACCCAACTGCAATGACATTGGTGAACAAGAGCTTTAAGAGAGATAAGAGTTAAAAGTTGTCTAAGTAGAGTTCTTAAACATGGCAGAACATGGAGAAGTCCATACTTACAAGGTTGATTTTTAGGCAGGAAAAAAATAAAAGAGTAACAGAAAGAGTTTTGTAACTAAATCAATGGCAAATATTTATCAATCATTTCTATCTACCAAGTAGAGAATTATATCCTTAGAACTAAACTAATAAAAACATTTAAGTGAAAAATATTTCAAATATTGTAAACTTACATTTATTTATCTGAGACTCATTTTCTCATAAATCAAAGTAGCATAAAAATATGCTTATCTGCAAAGCTCTTATCAGCAGCTTGTGGTTGAGAGATTTTCTAACGTCATATTTAGAGAGAACAACAAACAGTGCCAAAAGAGTGGGATTATTTTAAAGGGTGTGTCATCTTTTGAAGAAAAAATATATATATACAAATGAATCATGTTTGGATTGCGTCATTTGAATGTTTTCAGTTCTTTTGCTTTCCCACAGAATGTAGGAATAATGGCTAATACCCCTCAGCTGACTTAGTCTTCAAAGCTCTTTACCAAATTCTGTAGTAGCTGGTAGGTCTGTCTTGACCTAATGCGTCCCTTATTTTACTAGTGGCTGTTGTCCTTATGTCTGCTGGTAAATCAGAATTGTGTCCCTTGCAATGCATAACAACATATGCTCATCCTCAACTTTTTATTCTCCAGGTTATGTTTTCAAATGCTCTTTGAGAGGAAGCCTAGTATTATAGAAAAGAAATGGTCCAGGAAGAACAGGTTGAGGACCATGTGCATGTTATTAAATATTTTGTTATTATTAAATATCTTAGTGGCTTCTTCTTATATGGGACTTGTAAACCCTTTGTGCCTCACAGAGTTCATGTCAGGCTCAATGGCGAACGTATATAAGAATTTGGTTTGTAAGTTATGCTCCATTTTAAAAGCAGACACAATTATCACAAACTAAGAACTAATAAAAAAATCAAGTCATAATTTAAACCACTTGTGAAGTGTCACTGCAAGGACACAACTAATTTGAGTGGATGTGTTGGAAGCTATCAACATGTAGTCCACTTGAGGTCATTATATTTGATTGAAAAATGTTTAATATAGCTCACATTACTGAAAAAATATGAGTTCTGTTTTATTTTTTATGTCATCTGGTATTTCTTTCAAGGAGTCCAATTATATTCCAGATAGTATTTTACAACTTGGTCAAAATCCTCCTTGTACAAACAGAGTTTTTGTGTTCATAGCCTTGTAAAAGATACTGCCTGTATCTGAAATTATTTAAGAAAAGTAAGCCAACGTGTCAAAAGTAGATAATGTTCTAACTTTGTGGTCTAACACTGACATACTTCACTGTATCCCAATGGTCTATGTTAAATGATACAGTCCTCATTTTTAGGCTAAGCACGTTTGATTGTTTTGCCTGTCGTCTACACAGTTCTCTGTTTTGTCTAGTGCTATGAATGTAACTTAAAACTATAAACATTGAAGTTTTCTTCTCTATGCCCTGAATAGACTGCGGTGCCTGACAGACACTGTTAGATCATTATTTTGTTGTACCAAAGCTCTAGTGACTTCAGAAATCATAGCATCCAATGATTTTGTGGTGTCTTGGTTTGAATACTACGGTTGAGAACTGTATTCAGTGATCATTACTGCACACTTTTCAAATAAAAACGCATTTTTATCAATTATATTGTGTACTCAGAGCAACCTTATTTCTGTGCTGAAGTTCAGTGTGTCCTGCATGGGGAACATTAAATGGGTATTAACGTGAAACTTGCATCACATTGAAAATGGTATCCACCTGAAACTAATCTAATGTCATGTCAATTATACCTCCATTCTCCAGTCTTCTCTCTCCACCAGAAAACTGATTTGCCAGGACTGTATCAGGCATCTGGAAAACTGTAGCCTAATTATGTAAATAAAGTGTTATTGAAACATACAAAAAAAGTATCCATTAGGATGCAGTCAAGTGATTTTACCCATCTCTCTAACCTTTTTCATTATTTATTTAAAGACTGAGTTTGCAAGGGAAATTGTCTAATAAATTTAAATGATGCATTATAAAATTTGCACTTAACATATTGAAGCATTCACTGGTACACAGCACTTTCACATGGTGTAACCTATTTCTGCCCCATAAGAAAATGCCAAGGCAGATGGTAGTATCTGCCTGAGTCACAGACTGGTGAAATGAACTTTGTTGAAGGCAAATTGAAGACCACAACCATGCAGCTTCCTTTCAAATGCTCATTTACAAAGCCTGCCTTATTCCCAGAGTGGCTTTCCCTCCATGTTACTTAAATAGGTGTTGTCAAAATAATGATGCATTTTTAATTTAAAGATAAACAACTCTCCCACTGCAAGCAAATAAATGTTTGGCACCTCTTACTCTCAACTTTCAAAGTTCAAACTTTCAAAAAGTTTCAACATTTTTTCAAAGTTGATACCTCTCAACTTTCGTCCACGGTAACAGTCAAGCTGTTTCATACAGACAGAATTTTTGCCTCTGGCTTCATCTTAAATAATTTGAGATAAGTCATTAGGGACTTGCTTTTCCTAATGTTTTATAAGATTTTTAAATAGTCATAACATGCCTCGTATTGAGGGAAAAAAAAGACCATCGAGACATTCATCATCTGGACTGATAAGATTTCTTGTTTTAAAACTGTTTACAAGGTATTATTATTATTCGCTGTTCTCTATACCAAGGAATATTTTATTTCTAATTTGAATTGCTTCTTATGGAGACAGAACAGCAATAACAAGAGTGTGAGCATTGCTCTTCTGTTAGAAACTCACTTAGGTCACTTACATTCTGGATGAGGAAGCCAACACACTAATTATAATTTGACTAAGGCTATATTATAGGTACTAGAAACGTTTTGTGATAGTAATCAAATTTTTTAAATGATCAGAGTTTTGGACTATTTTCATAGGTTTCTGAGAGAAAGACTCGTCTTTATTAAAAAGTTTTTTTAAAAAGGAAATAAAGCCTGATCAGGTGGTGGCACAGTGAATAGAGCATCGGACTGGGATGTGGAGGACGCAGGTTTGAGACCCCGAGGTTGCCAGTTTGAGCGCGGGCTCATCTGGTTTGAGCAAGGCTTACCAGCTTGAGCCCAAGATCGCTGCCTCCAGCAAGGGGTCACTGGCTCTGCTGTAACCCCCTGTCAAAGCACATATGAGAAATCAATCAACGAAGGATTGATTTTCTCATCTCTCTCTATTCCTGTCTATCTGTCCCTATCTGTTCCTCTCTCTGACTCTCTGTTTATGCCACAAAAAAAAAAAAAAAAAAAAAGGAAAAGATAAAAAAGCAGCAGGAAGGTTTACAACAGAAGACTTCAATCTGCTTGATTGATTCCCCAGAGAAATTTACATCACATGCTCATAGAAAACTGAAACAGGAGATTTGAGTCTTGCTAATTAAGTGCTTCACACCCAAATGCCAAGAGCAGTTCCTTCTAAGTCCTCTAGGCAAAGAGGGTAGGTCAAAACCTGACCTTGCAGCCCTGGTCAGGTAGCTCAATTGTTCAGAGCATCGTCCCAATACACCAACGGTGTGTGGGTTTGATACCTGGTCAAAGCATCTATATAAGAAACAACCAAGGAATGCGATAAGTGGAACAACGACAGAAAAAACAAGGCCACGTTTATTGATTTTACGAGGAGAGAGAGAGCGAGCGAGCAAAACGCTGAATTGCTGTTCCAATGAACTATTTATGCACTCACTGGTTGATTCTTGTATGTGCCCAGAGCCAGATCGAACCCACAACCTTGGAGTATACACTGAAATGTGATAATTGAAATCTTTATTGCATCCTTAATGTTTCTAATTAAAATATAAGAGAAGGAAAGAGGGGAAGAATGAAGAGAATTATAATGACTATGATATTTGTTGAGAGACTTTTCAGATTTTGGTGAATTGGATCCCTACCTTGATATTGATAAGAATGCTGTAGTAATTTGCCAGTCAGAAGAGAGTTAAGGATTTTCTTTTTCTTTTTTTACAGGGACAGAGAGAGAGAGAGAGAGTCAGAGAGAAGGACAGATAGGGACGGACAGACAGGAACGGAGAGAGATGAGGAGCATCAATCATCAGTTTTTTTGTTGTGACACCTTAGTTGTTTATTGACTGCTTTCTCACATGTGCCTTGACCGCAGTCCTTCAGCAGACCAAGTGACCCCTTGCTCGAGCCAGCGACTTTGGGCTCAAGCTGGCGAGCTTTTAGCTCAAGCCAGATGAGGTCGCGCTCAAGCTGGCGACGTCGGGGTCTCGAACCTGGATCCTTCTGCATCCCAGTCCGACGCTCTATCCACTGCACCACTGCCTGGTCCGGTGTTATGATTTTCAAAGTGAATAAATATGAAAAAATTTCAGAAGTATATTTTGTGTTCTTAATTTCATAATATTACTATTTTTTCAAATTTAGAATAGAAACATAATAGATTACTTTTTCCATTGATTTGGATCCAGGGATAATTAGCAGAGAAGTTCAGGGAGCTATCTAAATATTTGTTTACTGACAAGAATAATTTATTTATTAATTATATTATCACAAATAAAAACTAGTTAATTTACTTATGCATAATATTTTAATGTTAAAAGAAATTTTAAAAAAATTTCACAAAGTTTAACATCCAGTTCTTTATTATAAGGCATTTATAAGCAATTGTTCAAAAGATATACTATATCAATTGTTTAAACATTTCTTAATAGTAAATTGTAACACTATATGTAATCAAAGTGAAACTAAATTTCTTTTCATTTCCCACCTTCAGGAAGTCACTTGAAAATCCATGTCAGATGTTCTTACTCAAGATATTAATTAATATAAGTGCAATTATTTCTGTTTCAACTGAATTAGTGCCTCTTTTTGTGGATTTCCTGTGTACTACTTTTAGAATAATACATGTTCTAATACATGTTCATCATCTGTTTTATGACTCAGAAATGTTTATTTAAAAACCATTTCAAATGATAAAAGCTGAAATTATAAGGGTATAAGAAATAATCCACAAATGACAAATATATTATGCTGCTGATGCTACTAAAGAGATACTTTTGTGTTTGAAGAGGTCAGATCTTTTTTTTTTTTTTTTTTTTTTTTACAGGGACAGAGAGAGAGTCAGAGAGAGGGATAGATAGGGACAAACAGACAGGAACGGAGAGAGGTGAGAAGCATCAATCATTAGTTTTTTGTTGCCGTTGCAACACCATAGTTGTTCATTAATTGCTTTCTCACATGTGCCTTGACCGTGGGCCTCCAGCAGACCGAGCCACCCCTGGAGTGCATGTATCAACCTTGGGTCCAAGCTGGCAAGCTTTTTGTTAAAGCCAGATGGGCCCGTGCTCAAGCTAGCGAGCTCAGGGTATCACACCTGGGTCTACTGCATCCCAGTTCGATGCTCTATCCACTGCACCACCACCTGGTCAGGCAAGAGTTCATATCTTTTGAGGCTCCTGAACTCCCCTGTTCTTTTACTCAGGAGATGCAAAGACTACCCATCCCAAAGTGAACCTGGAGATCCCATGAGCAGGTCCTGTTTATTATATCCAACTGTACTCTTCCATGTTCAAAAATGACTATAGTTAAACCAAGATAAAATTCAACAGTGTCTTTCCATTTTTCACTTGAGAATACATGATTCTAATGGAAACCATTCAGGTTGTTAGCTCAGTTAGATGGGATCCTTCACAAGTCTCATATTTACTACACCCCAGTGTGATGATTGAGGATTAAGAGCTACCTGCATGGTCTCTGAGTGACTTCTCCTACTGCACAGTTATGGAACAATTCAAGGGTTACAGTGCTTTAATGAATTTACAAATATAGTACTTCCCCTCGTTTGTTCATACCTTTAAATATTTTATGGATAATACTGATACTTCATATTCCACATTGAAAGGCTTGAAGTATCTTTCCTGAGAAAATGTTTAGAGTTATACACCAGAGAGGATGATCAAAACGCTGAAATAATTCACCTTTGAGGGTGACGAAGGTCTCCTATTATTCCTTTAGTCAAAGAGCATTCTTTCCTGAGTGAATGTCTGCATGTCTACAAGTTAGAGTTGGTTTTACTCACAGCAGTCACAAACTCCACCGGTAATGAGTGCATGTATCAATATTTAAGTACACTTTCACAAAAGCAATACATGTATGATTCTAATTCATAAATTCAGATTCTTCCTGGCTGCAGACAGCAGCCACTATTCCTTTGAACTCAAAATACATACATTATGAAGATATGAGCTAACAGCATTGTGTTCTAGTCTCCCCCACCACCCAATAATTTACTTAGATAATACAATGAATATTGAAAAGAAAATTAGTCACAAAGGCAAAGTCACAAAGCACATTCCTTTGTACTTATGTGTGGGTAGTTTTTAGCAACCAAGTTCCAGTCCCAGCAGAATAACAGTGGCTTCCTAAGGTGTGATGAGGAAACCATAATTTGTAATTTGGAAGGGCTGTGTGTGTTAGAGAATTAGCTAAAGAGAATTCTTCTCTGCCCATAACTCAATAGAGTATAACTCCCCCACTAACAATGGGTGAGAACATGAACTCATATCATGGTAAGATATTCTTTTATTATTCAAAATTCAACTTTAAAATATAACATTTATTCATACACATATACACTCTTCTTCTAGTTATATTAAAACCACTATCAAAAAGTCCAAGTTGACATCCTTAAACCACTTCCTTCAGCAAAATCCTGCAAAAAAGATTCAAATTGTTTAAAATGTTGAAGCAAAATCCATCATCCATTATGGAAAAGTTTCTGGTTTCTTTACTCATTTAGCAACTTTTGAAGAAAGAGTTCCTTCCCTGGAATATATGCTTCTTTGATTTCCTGCATGTCATCTTTCTGCAAAGCTATTAATATATAATGAATTCCATTAAAAACTGGCATTGAGCCATTTTAACACGCAAATTTAGTCTTTGCTTCAAGGAATCCATGAGACTCGTATAAAGATCTCTCTCATTCCAAACTTCAGCCAACCAGCTCATTTTCGTAGCCTAACCAACATCAGATATGGCGTAGCACCTCCAGTCTTGGATTCGCTGTAGAAAAGACCACACAATCATCAAGATCAAGGACATTAACCTGTGACAATATAATTGCTCTACCACCATTACCATCTCTGCGACTCTCTACTGCCATGCCAGAACTAATTGTTTTAATCTTAGAGATGGCAGCTAATTGATGGATTGTAATTCCCCATGAGACACAGGAGGATCATGTTGTGGAAGCATTAAACTCACACACATTCACGTAGTTGTCCCAGGACAAGAGCGAGGAAGCATGAGAGCACATGAGAAGGAGAGCCTGTGTCTGCCGCTCCACTCAGTGAGGCTATGTGCCCAAGTGACCTGGAGATGGGAAACGTCCTCAGGACATTTTAATTTTGTGAGCTTCTCAAACTGAAAGCCTGACCTCTCCTGCCTGTGTGAGTGTATATATGTGTGTGTTTGTTGTTGCTGTTGTGATTGTCTAACATGACCCCTAATCTCCTGCAAGCCACTTCTTCCAGTGTTGAACCCGAGAAACATCTGTATGTTCTAACGCTTGAGGAAAAAACCAGACAAGCTTGTTTTTTGGAGCATATTGAGAAGTAGCATGAAAATATATTTTATGGGTGATTTAAGCAATTTGCCTAGATTAATTTATAAATGTATTTTTCTTTTTTCCTTAATGGATACTTTTATACTCCAATTTCTCCCTAGAGTTATAAATCCGTGTACAGTATGTTGGTAAATGCAGACTGACCAAACCATACTATCACTTACATACACAAAGCAACCAATTAACCATATTTTATTTTGCAAACATGAGACTTACCATTGAGATAGGGCATGTGGCAAAACAGCAATAACTGATGGACTATCATTCCAAAGATAGTAAGACCAACCGCCAATGGGTTTATGGCTGAGAACCCACAGAAGATTAGCTCAGTCCACAATGGTGACTGATTTCACCTTGCAGCAACTGCTAGCCTGATTATAAGCTTACTGTAGACATTAGCATACCAAACTACACACCCAGGGCTGCCATGATTGGGAGCAGAAAGCCAGTATAAGAACACAACATGGCCGGTGTGACTCTTCTGTAGTCTCCTCCTTGGAAAAAGCCTGACTTCCTCCCCGTCATTGAATGCTCTACCCCTTAATGAAATGAGCCTCAATAAAAGAAGTAAATCTCACTAGGGAGGAGCTGCTCTTCCTGTGGAGTCGCCCACTCTGTCCCATGGCTTCACCAATAAACTCTTTTACTTTAACTCTATGCTGGTTCACATTTTAATTCTTTCCTGTGCGAAGCCAAGAGCCCAGAGCCAGTGGTAGGCCCTCAGATCCCTGGGCACCCAGAGCACCTGCATCACGATCATACCATTAACACTCCAATTTCTATCAAAAGTCATAAAACAAAGGGTATATTCTGTTCAGTTTTCTATTTCAGTTAGAAAATGTTCTTATGTGACCTTTCCCAAGCCATAGGAAGAAAATAAATCTTTAAAATTAAAAGACCTTTCCTGACCAGGCGGTGGCACGGTGGATAGAATGTCATCCTGGGTTGCTGAGGACTTAGGTTTGAAACCCCAGGGTCACCAGCTTGAATGTGGTCTCATCAGGCTTGAGTGTGGGGTCACCAGCTGGAGCATGGGGTCACCAGCGGGAGCACGTCAATGTGGGATCATGGACAAGACTCCATGGTCTCTGGCTTAAGCCCAAAAGGTTGCTGGCTTGAAGCCTAAAGGTTACTGGCTTGAAGCCCTTGGACACTGGCTTGAACTCAAGGTTGCTGGCTTGAGCAAGGGCTCACTGGCTCAGCTGGAGCCCCCCCCCCCCATCTCATCAAGGCACATAGGAGAAGCAATCAATGAACAACTAAAGTGCCACAACTACGAGTTGATGCTTCTCATTTCCCTTCCTATCTGTCTCTCTCTCTTGTGTGTGCATGAGCACAGAAAAAAAAAACCCTAAATGACATTTAACTATTAATTAACTGCAGCTGCTATAAAATTCACCCTAGATGTCTTTCTCTCCCGCACACGCTCCCTCTCCCAGTTCCAGAAGCACTCACTATTGGAATCTCAGCTCTCATCACTCGAGATACTATAGGAGACAACCAGTTTCTGGCTGGCTCCAACCCCCTGGGGTCAAAACAGTGGATGTTGGCCACAGTGCCTCACTGCCCCAATGGGAAGGGTTTCTGGTGTGAATGAAAAGAGGCCACATGCTAACCCTGACCAGCTCAGGGGAGGCCTGCATGGCAGCT
Source organism: Rhynchonycteris naso (assembly GCA_037038555.1). NCBI lineage: Eukaryota > Metazoa > Chordata > Mammalia > Chiroptera > Emballonuridae > Rhynchonycteris > Rhynchonycteris naso. Next base: position 145,781,604 of record CM072999.1, on the reverse strand, counting down.
TTAAAAGCTCAGAGACCTAAAGTAACCACGTAGGGTGGTCTGAAATGGAAACTTTCTCACCAAGAGGGAGTCATGGTAGGTAGTCCTGTCCTAGACCATACCTTCCTTGACAGAGGTCAAACTTTACCTTAACTGAGCCTATCTGTTGTCTTTTTGCATTTAGGATCACATACCTTCAGAAATTCAGTGAAATCCCTTTTTTCCAGACCCCTCCGGGCACAATTGACCACCAGAGCACAATACCACAGAACCCTCATTGTTATTGTTACCGTGTTCATTGTTAACTATCCTATAACCACAAATGCAAAAGAAGGATTTGTCTCTCTGTGTATTTATCCAATCCCAGAGATTTCCCAGCTTTTCTCTATTCCACCTCGCAATCCTCCCACCAATGGGTTTCACGTGAGCCCCCCCCCCCCAATTCCTCCTTTGATTCTGCTGTGTGAACTAAGCTGCAGAACTGTCCTTCTCCAGGGCCACTTCCTCAGTCCCCTGAGATGCCGCTTCCTGGCAATTGTCAGTTTGGTTCAAATAAACTCATAAAATTCTCTACGGGTTTGGAGGTTTCTTAACGTCAACACTAGTAAAAGAGGAAACAATTGTCCATCCTCCTCCCTTTCCTTGGAAACTCTGGTTTGCCTTTTTATTCCAAACTCCTCCTACCCACCATGTGATCACTTTCTCCTGCTTCTGAAATGTGGGCATTTCACTGCCTTTTATTACTGCTGGGTATTCTTTATCTTCTTTACTAGGAGTTCCATCTTCTTTACTAGGAGTTCCAGGGCCATTGGCCAAAGTGTTGAGAACATAGTATCTGGGGGCCCAAGGGTTTCAGAAGACTTGGTTCACACTGGTTTCCTTTCTAGTCTGTAATCACCTCTGTCATTAACAAAGTGAAGCATTTGTTGCAGGGAATGTGGAAGAGAGAGGCATCAGTATTGATGTCCTAGCCTGACGCTGATGACAGTGGCCCATTCTCCAGCTTGGGCACATGCCAGAGAGTTTCAGAATGGGGCTTCTGCTCTAGGAGATTGGACTGGGAACTCTAAAGTTGCTAAAAGAGGAAGTTTTTAATCAATTTTTAAATGACTCATGAAATTATAGACCATGTTTTCTTTTCAGTGATCATTTTATGGAGAGGTATGAAAATGAGAGTTGAGCCCAGAAGCCTTTGTTTTTTTCTTTACAATTTGTCACTTTGGATTCTGTCAACCCTAGAAAGTAACTTTAATGGTTTTGACTATCATTTCCATTAGGGGGTCATCATCGTTGCTTGATCCGGTCATGATTAGGTCACTACTGAAGGCATGTATGTGGGCTTAGCCGTGCAGGGAATAAGGTGAAATATGAGACATGCACATTTAAATAAATATAAGTAATTTATGATTAAAATAATCATCGATGGCACAGAACACGTGAGCAGTGGAGGGACAAGGACAATAGATGAGATGATTCGTTTTGTTTGGAGAAAGTGCTGAGACGCAGATTGGGTTTCTTTTACAGTAAAGAGGAGAAAAAGTATATCTATCTACATTTATTCATTTATTTACTCAGTTAGGCTCTGAGGATTTGGCAGTGAACAAGATTAACACAGTTCCTAGTCTAGACGAACCGGGAAACAGTAAATGATTATATAAGTATTAACAGTTTGGAATCTTTCTCCAGGGAGATGAATGTCAACAGTCATGACTGTTCAACAGAGGTTGTGGGGGCAGATGGGGGTAGAAGGGAGACTTTACCTCGTAGCGACGGCCTTAGATACCATCATCCTAGGAGTTTCAGACCAAAGTGCCACCTTGGTTTTTAGTTCTTTATTCTGAAGTTGGAAAAAGAAAGTATGGAGAGATGACACAGCTAGCACATTCATCGGCCACATGCTTCCTGCTTCTAATCAACCCCACATCACTCCGTGGCAGTGAGCTTGTTGTTCCAATCACTCCATGAAGACACAGAAGGTAGACAGTTGAGAGTCACTAATATCTCTGAAATTATACACTCCCTAGCAGTATGACCTCATTCAGTTACTTAACCTCTCTGTGCCTAATTTCTTCATCTGTGTAATAGATGTAACCATAGTGTCTTCTTCACAGGCTCTGAAATTAGGTAAAATATATGGAAGGAACTTAGTGTAGTGCCTGGCATAGATTTTTTAAGACCTAAAGGCAGCTGGTTATGAACCATGTTGAGTGAGTGCCCACCAATGGTATGTTTGCATGATTTTCTTATTATATCTGCTTATCCATGTTTCCTAATTTTTATAGAATGAATGAATATGTTAGCTATTAAAAATAACATGAGGAAAATATTTTATCAAGTAGCATTTGCTAAAAGCCCATTAAGTAAGAAAAGCTGTGAGAAAATGCCTTTAAGGACGCTTCTTAGAAGGAAGGGGCTTGAATGTGACACAGATCACATCGTCTGAGGCCCTCTGAATACTCAGGCCAGTCCTCATGGGGCATCTGAGTGGTGAACAGTTCTGGGCTAGTCATTCTACAATCACCATGTTTGCAGCTGTACAGATCTGTGAGCAATGTCTTAATCAAACAAACAGCCCCATATAATGCAAAGAAGGCGAGAATCTAAGGAAAACCCAAGGCTTGAAGAGTTTACCCCCCAAAATAAAGGGAACAGTGGTCCTCTGGGAAGGTAGAAATGGTGGAACAGGGCAATGGTTAAAAATTTTTAGATGTAAAAATATTTGCAGCTTCTTCGTGTTGCAGTTTTGTTCTTCTGTTGGGGGAAGCAGAAGGGACATGGCTGTGGAAAGAACGGTGTGGTGGCGCACTGGGAGCGTGTCGCTCCTCTCTGGTCCGTCCGGGGAGGAGCAGACTTTGTCCCGAAATACGAGTCACAGCGGAAGTCAGAGCATCTCTGTGTCCCACAGGACAGGACACATGGAGGCGGACAGCCAGCAGAGAGTGAGGACACTCAGGGGGGCCGAAATAGAAAAGGTGACCAGGTAGGGGCAGTCAGTGACTAGCCGTTTGACAGACAGAAGGGTGGCCCTGAGCAGGGAGTCGAGCCAAGGCAGCCGCGGGGTCCTCAGGTACCCTGACCTCAGGGGGCTCCACTGCACTTCCTGTGAGGCAGGGGCACTGCCAGCCTGGGACAGCAGCTGAAAGACTATACCCCCCCCCCCAGCTAGGCAGGAAGAGTAGGCAGACAGGAAAACCCCTCTGATTATGTTCAATTATAAAATCTTACGCTAAGTTTTAAAACACTAAAAATTAAGAAAATTACAAGATGCTTCTTGAAGTAAGGGAGCCCTGAGCCATGCTTGGGAGCCACACGGATATGGATGAAGGGAGAGTAAGGGAGGGGACACCTCAGGGTAGAATAGGAACAGACAGAGACAGCACACTGGCTACCCGACTGGAGCTGAATTCACACCAGAGAGTCCTGGAGCAAGCTGCTAATTCCAGTCCATATCATGTCTCCCCCACAGAGCAAGTGTGTGGACATTCTGGATGGACTTCTAACAATGCCTTATTAATAGTTAATATTCATAATTTAATAATATCATACATGTTTAATACTTGATACTTTAATAATGATTAAGAGCTCTCCTCCCCAAAGCTGTAATTGATTGTGCACAGACGAGGCACAGAAACACACACACTCATGGGAAGACATGCACATATACACACAGATATGCACATACATTCACACATAAACATTCAGACACAGTCATACACAAGTACACACAAACACACACATCCAGTCATGTACAGACATGTGCAGACAGTCACACTGGAACATTATGGTGCACACACACACACGCCCACACACACTCAAGACATTCATCCACAGGCTCACAGATACACTGAACATACACATACATGGTCACATTCACACTGAAATATATGACAGATTCCCTCACTTACCTGGGCTTCCAGTATGTCAACTTTCTCTTTTAGATTTTCAATTCTTTTATCTTGTTCTTTTAAATTATTTTTTAATCCTTCCATCTAAGAATGAGGAAACATAATTGGAAAAATTTTGTCAGGCGACAGGGTATGGTTACCTAAGTCAGACATTGTGCAGGTTTCTGTGGTCAAAAGATGTTCATCCAATAAAAATAAATAAATAAATCCCAAATCCTTAGTTAACTCAGCAGGCCAAAGAGAACAGTAGAACAAATTGGCACCCGGGGAGGAGAGCATGTGGACAGCACTGTTAAACGTTTTAATCTTCGGGGAAGCTGTCCAAGTCAATTCAGCAGGAGTGCCTCTGTGGAAGGCAGCACCGGTCTTCCTTGCATGTCTCAGCCACATAATGTTTTCATCCCGCAGCTGCAGAGGCTGATGGACAAGATGCAAAGCTATACTGCCTGGCGTGGGGAAGCAACCAGAGGCAGAGATCTGGTCAATGCCATGATGCAGCCAACGTGCTTTGCTTTGGAAGAAAAGCATCAGCCAAGAAGCAATAGAAATCTGGGGAGGTGGATGGCATTCCGCACGGTGCAGGAAGGGAGGGAACACGTGGATTCTAAGCTAGCTCTGCCATGTAACCACGGTGGGCCTCAGTTTTCCCATCTGTAAAATGAGAATGTGCGGCATCCCTCAGTCCTTCGTGCCCCTCATTGCCAAGAGTCACTTCTCCAAGAGACTGCATTTATGTCAGGAAGGTATGTGAGTTATTTACAGAGACTCCCTTTAAAAACAAATATTAGGTAGTCAAAAAAATGAATAAAGGTCTGATTTTTAAGTCTAAAGCAGACCCTCCCCCATATCTTGAAGCAAAAGATTTGAGTATACAATCCCCTATCCAGCTCCTACAAAGACCTCTTCCCTTTCTTTTTTTCTTTTCTTTTTTTTCCTTGTTTATATATATTTTATTATTATTAATTCTAATGGGGTGACACCAATAAATCAGGGTACATATGTACAATAAAAACATCTCCAGGTTATCTTATCATTCAATTGTGTTGCATACCCGTCACCAAAAGTCAAATTGTCCTCTGTCACCTTCTATCTGGTTTTCCCTGTGTCCCTCCCCTCCTCCCTATCCCACTCTTCCCTCCCTCCCCCCATCTCGTAACCACCACTCTCTTGTCCATGTCTCATATTCTCACTTTTATGTCAGACCTATGTATGAAATCATGCTGTTCTCAGTTTTTCTTTTATTCTGATTTACCTATTTCACTCCGTATAATGTTATCAAGGTACATCCATTTTGTTATAAATGATCCGATGTCATCATTTCTTATGGCTGAGTAGTATTCCATAGTATATATGTACCAAAGCTTTTTAATCCACTCCTCTTCTGACGGACACTTGGGCTGGTTCCAGATCTTCGCTATTGTGAACAATGCTGCCACGAACATGGGGTGCATTTCTTCTTTTCGAACAGTGCTACTGTGTTCTTAGGGTATATTCCTATAAGTGGGATAGCTGGGTCAAAAGGCAGTTCAATTTTTATTTTCTAAGGAATCTCCAAACTGTTTTCCACAGTGGCTGCACAAGTCTGCATTCCCACCAGCAGTGCAGAAGGGTTCCCTTTTCTCCACATCCTCGCCAGCACTTCCTCTGTGTTGATTTGCTGATGAGTGCCATTCTGACTGGTGTGAGGTGATATCTCATTGTGGTTTTAATTTGCATTTCTCAAATGATTAGTGATGTTGAGCATTTTTTCATATGCCTATTGGCCATCTGTATGTCCTCTTTGGAGAAATTTCTATTCATTTCTTTTGCCCATTTTTTGATTGGATTGTTTGTCTTCCTGGTGTTGAGTTTTATAAATTCTTTATAAATTTTAGTTATTAACCCCTTATCAGATGTGCTGTCAAATATGTTCTCCCATTCTGTGGTTTGTCTTTTTATTCTGTTCTTATTGTTTTTAGCTGTGCAAAAACATTTTAGTTTGATATAGTCCCATTTGTTTATCTTGCCTTTTATTTCATTTGCCCGTGGAGATAAATCGGCAAATATACTGCTGCTACAGATGTCGGAGAGCTTGCTGCCTATGTTTTCTTCTAAGATGCTTATGGTTTCACGGCTTACATTTAAGTCTTTTATCCATTTTGAGTTTGTTTTTGTGAATGCGGTAAGTTGATGGTCTAGTTTCATTTTTTTGCGGGTAGATGTTCAATTTTCCCAACACCATTTGTTAAAGAGGCTGTCTTTACTCCATTGTATGTTCTTTCCTCCTTTGTCAAATATCAGTTGTCCATAAAGCTGTGGGTTTATTTCTGGGTTCTCTGTTCTGTTCCATTGATCAATGTGTCTGTTCTTATGCCAGTACCAGGCTGTTTTGAGTATAATGGCCTTATAGTAAATCTTGATATCCGGAAGAGTGATACCTCCTGCTTTATTGTTTCTTTTTAAGATTGCTGAGGCTATTCGTGTTCTTTTTTGGTTCCATATAAATTTTTGGAATATGTGTTCTATATCTTTGAAGTATGTCATTGGTATTTTAATTGGTATTGCATTGAATTTATAAATTGCTTTGGGTAATATAGACATTTTAATGATGTTTATTCTTCCTAGCCATGAGCAAGGTATATGCTTCCACTTGTTTGTATCTTCCTTGATTTCTTTTATCAATGTTTTATAATTTTCCGAGTACAAGTCCTTAACCTCCTTGGTTAAATTTACTCCTAGGTACTTCATTTTTTTGACTGCAATAGTGAAGGGGATTGTTTCCTTAATTTCTTTTGCTGAGAGTTCATTGTTGGTATATAGAAATCCCTCTGATTTCTGAGTATTAATTTTATATCCTGCCACCTTGCTGAATTCATTTATCAGGTCCAGTAGTTTTTTGACTGAGACTTTAGGGTTTTCAATATACAATATCATATCATCTGCAAATAGTGACAGTTTTACTTCTTCTTTTCCAATTTAGATGCCCTTTATTTCTTCTTCTTGTCTGATTGCTGTGGTTAGGACTTCCAGAACTATGTTGAATAAGAGTGGTGAAAGTGGGCATCCCTGCCTGTTCCTGATCTTAAGGGGATTGCTTTTAATTTTTGGCCATTTAGTATGATGTTTGCTGTGGGTTTGTGGTAGATGGCCTTTATCATGTTAAGGAATGATGCCTGTATTCCCACTTTACTGAGAGTTTTGATCATGAATGGGTGCTGGATTTTATCAAATGCTTTTTCTGCATCTATTGAAATGATCATTTGATTTTTGTCCTTCCTTTTGTTTATGTGATGAATCATATTGATTGATTTGCAAATATTGAACCAGCCTTGCCTCTCCAGAATAAATCCCACTTGATCATGGTGTATGATGTTTTTCATATATTGCTGGATCCGGTTGGTTAATATTTTGTTGAGAATTTTAGCTTCTAAATTCATCAGGGATATAGGCCTATGATTTTCTTTCTTTGTGTTGTCTTTGCCCAGTTTTGGGATCAGAATTATGCTCGCCTCATAAAAGGAGTTTGGAAGTCTGCCTTCCTCTTGAATTTTTTGAAACAGCTTGAGGAGGATAGGAGTTAATTCTTCTTTGAATTTTTGATAGAATTCACTTGTGAAGCCATCAGGCCCAGGACTTTTCTTTTTTGGGAGTTTTTTGATAACTGTTTCGATCTCATTTGTTGTAATTGGTCTGTTTAGGTGTTCTGATTCTTCCAGATTGATTTTTGGAATGTTATATGATTCAAGAAATTTGTCCATTTCACCAAGATTGTCTAATTTTTTGGCATAGAGTTCTTCATAGTATTTTCCTACAATGCTTTGTATTTCTGTTGTGTCAGTTGTTATTTTTCCACTGTCATTTCTAATTTTATTTATTTGAGTCCTCTTTCTTTTTTTCTTGGTGAGTCTAGTTAAAGGTTCATCAATCTTGTTTACCTTTTCAAAGAACCAGCTTCTGGTTTCATTGATCCTCTGTATTGTTTCCTTAGCCTCTATGTCATTTATTTCTGCTCTGATCTTTATTAATTCCTTCCTTCTACTTGTCCTCTCTATTATTTGCTGTTGTTTTTCTAGTTCTTTTAGATGCAGGGTCAGGTTGCTTATTTGAGCTTTTTCTAGCTTCTTATGATATGCCTGTAGTGCAATAAACTTCCCTTTCAGAACTGCTTATGCTGTGTCCCATAAACTTTGAGTTGATATATGCTGATTATCATTTGTTTCTAGAAACTTTTTTATTTCTTCTTTGATCTCATTGTTAATCCATTCATTATTTAATAACATGCTATTTAGTTTCCAAGTGTTTGAGTATTTTTCAGTTTTTCTTTTGTGGTTAATTTCTAGTTTCATGGCATTGTGATCAGAGAGAATGCTTGATATGATATCAATCTTCTTTATTTATTGAGACCATTTTTGTGTCCTAACATGTGGTCTATCCTAGAGAATGTACCATGAGAGCTTGAAAAGAATGTGTATTCTACTGCTTTAGGGTGAAAAGTTCTGAAGATATCTATTAAATCAAGTTGATCTAGTATCTCCTTTAAGTCTGCTGCTTATTAATTTTCTTTCTTGAGGATCTATCCAGTGTTGTTAGAGGGGTATTGAAATCCCCTACTATGATAGTATTGCTGTTAATCTCACCCTTTATATCCATCATAGTCTGCTTTATGTATGTCGGGGCTCCTATATTTGGTGCATAGATATTTATAATTGTTATATCTTCCTGTTGAATTGTTCCCTTTATCATTATGTAGTGTCCTTCTTTATCTCTTACCACAGCCTTTGTTTTAAAGTCCATTTTGTCAGATATAAGTATTGCTACCCCGCCTTTTTTTTCATTTCCATTTGCATGAAATATTTTTTTCCATCCTTTTACCTTCAGTCTATGTGCATCTTTTTTTTTAAGGTGTGTCTCCTGTAGACAGCATATGTATGGGTCCTGTTTCTTTATCCATGCAGCTACCCTATGTCTTTTGATTGGGTCATTTAATCCATTTACATTTAAGGTTATTATTGATATGTAGTTGTTTATTGCTATTTTATTCTTTAAAGCTGTAATCTTCTTTTGCTCTATTCTTTCCTCCCTTTAAACTGTTCACAAGAGGCCCCTTAGTATCTCTTGCAGAATTGGTTTGGTTTTTATGAATTCCTTGAGGCTTTCTTTTTCTGGGAAGCTCTTTATTTCTCCTTCAATTTTAAACGTTAGCCTTGCTGGATAAAGTAGTCTTGGTTGTAGGTTCTTGTTCTGCATTACTTTGACTATATCTTGCCATTCCCTTCTGGCCTCAAGTGTTTCTGTTGAGAAGTCTGATGTCATCCTTATGGGGGCTCCTTTATAGGTGATAGCCTTTTTTTCCCTAGCTGCTTAAAAATTTTTTTCTTTATCCATTAGCTTTGGTATTTTAACTATGATGTGTCTTGGTGTAGATCTTTTTGGGTTTCTCTTTAATGGAGTTCTGTGTGCTTCTTGAACATGTGGAGTGTTTCCCAGCCTTAATTTAGGAAAGTTTTCTGCTATGATTTGATTGAACAAAGTTTCCATTTCCTGTCCTCTCTCCTCTTCTTCAGGCACCCCTATGATGCGAATGTTGTATCTCTTCATGTTGTCACAGAGCTCCCTTAGAGTTTCCTCACATTTTTTGAGTTTCTTTTCCTTTTTCTTCTCTGCTTCTGTGCCTTTGTTTATTGTGTCCTCTAACTCGCTTATTCGATCCTCAGCGTGATTCATCCTGCTTTTAATTCCTTCCATTGTGGTCTTCAGTTCTGATACTGTATTTGTCATTTCTGTCTGATTCTTTTTTATGATTTCAATTTTGTTTTTTATACTTGTTATCTCTTTATTTAGGTGTTCATAATGACTATCCATTTTTGCTCTAATTTCTTTGAACATCCTAACTATCATTATTCTAAATTCTGCTTCTGGTAATTTGGTTATATCTGGTTCATTCAGGTCCTTCTCTGGGGATTTCTCTTGATTCATTTGGTTTGCATTCCTCTGCCTGCCCATTTTTTCTGTGTATAAGCAAGTTGTGGCCACTGGAGTCCAGTAGGTGTTGCCTTTGTGTTCTCTAGGTGTGGTCTGTCTGCAGGCCCCCTACCCCCTCTGCCGCTGTCTAGGGTAGTTGGGTATGGGTGTTGCCAGCATCGACCCACTCTGGCTTTTAGTGTGATTTCTGCCTCTTCTCCACGGGAGGGGCTGTCACTCAAGCCACAAGCGTCAGCACCAAGGGTAGAGGTGAGCACCTTTGCTCAGCTGCGGACTCAGCCTGTTTCCGGCCTTCCGCCCAGAACCCGCAGTCAGAGCCTGCTTGCCACAATTTCCCGGGTTTGGCGGGGTTTTTGACATGCTCTCAGATGTGAGCCTTTGCCCGTCCGGAGCTTTAGCCCCGCACTCGAGGCCAAGGCCCTTCTGCGCAGGGTCGCAAACCAAGGTTTATTGGGCCGGGTGTGTTTGCTAGCTTCCGTTTAGGTGCGAACTTCCGCTCGTCCTGGACTCTACCTTGACCCCGCGCGTTTGGAGCCTGCTCGTGCACGTAGGATGGCAAATCGCGGTTTCTCCGGCCAGGCGGGAATAGTAGCGTGGGCTCAGCTACGAGCTTCCACTTGTCTCTGGGTCTACCCCGTCCCTGTGCTCTGAGCCCGCTCGCGCACGTAGAATGGCAAACCGCGGTTTCTCCGGCTGGGCGGGGCTGGTAGCGTGAGCTCAACCGCTAGCCCGTGCCCGTCCCTGGTCCTAGCCCTGACCCCGCGGTCAGGGCCAGCCTGCACAGGGTCGCAGAGAAGATTTCTGCCCGTTCCTGGCCTCCCGCTTTGTCCCCGTAAGTGGGATTACAGGTGGGCCCGCAGCTTCCGGACCACTTTCGTGCGTCCCCTCCGACCCTGCTGGGCTAGACCGAGCTCACTCCGGCTTGGCCTCCGCCCACACCGACAGAACCACGTTTCAGCGTCCTGCCGCCAACAAACCTTTCAGCAACCCTCAGCAGAGTAGGAAGGGACCTAATACTCCACACTGTAGGCCTGGGAGCTCCTTCACTTGTTTCACAGCTCAAAACTGTCCAAACGCCTCTTCTAGGCTCTGGGACTGCAGGCTGGGGCTTGGTTCCTGGGACCCAGGTCCCTCCCTCTCTGCCAAACTCTCTTCCCGCCACGCAGGTCTCTCTGGGCTGTCGTTTTCTCTGGGGAGCTGGGCAGCCCTCTTCGTGTTTTCGCTATTCCTACCAGTCTCAATGAGGCTTCTTCTGTGTTCCTTGGTTGAAGAGTCCACTTAGTTTAGTTCAAAGTTGGTTTATCCAGATGATGGTTCTTAAAATTGAGTTATAATCCACTTTGGTTCTGGGAGTTGGAAGTTGGTACGTCCGCCTCCTCCGTCGCCTTCTTGCTCCTCCCTCTTCCCTTTCTCTTGACAGGATGCTCCCAGAGAAGAAGGAAGGGCCAGGGGTCACCCCTATCCTAACACCTCTCCTAAGTAAATTTGCATGAAACTGATCAATTATTCCTTCCTCCAGCAAAGGCTGTCTCAGAATCTACAAAATCTTCTAGCCCTGGCCCGGTGGTTTGGTGGATAAAGCATCGTCCCAGTGCATCACGGTTGCGGGTTCCATCCCCGGTCAGGGCACATATGAGAAGCCGTTAATGAGTGTGCAAATAAATGGAGCAACTAAGTGGAACAACAGGTTGATATTTCTCTCTGTCTCACTCTCTTCCTCCCGCCCTCTCTACCTTCTTCTTCCCCATACCACCCACCCGCCTCTCAAACACTGGGAAAAAAATAGTTTTAATCTTCTAAAGAAAATTATCTGGCTTAGGAGACTTTTAAAAAAATCACTGAAATATATAAAGCACTGATTTTCAATCTGTGTGCCAGAAAATTTTTTGAAATTATGCAATATCTGACTATTTAGTAAGAGGCATGACCTCTTTTCCCTTAGATTGGCAAATAAAATAATGACAACAGCCAACACAGAAATGGCCATCAGGTATGAATGAATCAGAATTATACATATTGTTTTGTTAAACAGAAAGAATATGTATTTTTTGATGTGCTGCAGATTTTGAGTAGTTTATGTGTGACAAAAGATAAAAAAAGAACTTGCAAACAACTGACCTAAAGAGCAATTAAACCCAACTCCCCCAGTATGTTCACTGAGAACATTCCAGGTGTGGGTAGACACACAAGAGAGGGCACTGCCCACAGAGCGGCATTGTATGGGAACACAGAGGAGCCATCTGTGGGGAGAAAAATCTCATCGCTTGTATTCGGCCTTCTCACTGCAAACACACCATCTATCAGAGAGACCTGCTCGGTTCACCTGACCTCCTGGATGACTCTGCGCAGGTTCTGGTGCTGGGAGTGAATGATGAACTGCAGGTGCGAGATCTGCTCCTGGAGAAGGGAAGTCTCCCTCTGAAGGTCCTGTACACTGGAAATGCAAAGGGAAAAGGAGAGTAAAAGGTTCGCCAATGCATCACCAGCTTTTGTTTCATCCTGTTTCTACAGCTGTGCCGCCAGCTTCTCCTCACTCGCTACCTTACTACTTACTGGGCATTGTGTGAGTAAGACGCCCAGGGCCCCATGGGCCACACAAGACACGCTGAAGATTCACAGTCATGTAGCCACTCTGATGAGCTCAGACATGAACTTGAATTAAGCATATTAGTTCAGGTCAAGAGCTCCTTTCTGGCCGGGGGAGCAGGGAAGAACAGGGCCCAGGAATGGAGACTTTGCCTCTGTATATCAGAAATCAATTTCCAATGATACAGAGTTAGTATAGGTTGTAGATTGCCTGTGGTTGTCTTTTTAACTTTTTTTGGCTTCCTACTTTTGGTAATTGTGCTACCTGTAAATAGGGCAAGGAAAAAAAAAGAATGAAATTAAATCCCAGCTAATATTTTGAGTGTACATCAACCATTGTGAAAACTGATGGGTGAAGTTTAAATTTAAATTATTCAGTTAGGTAACTGAGATTGATTATATAGCTTTTGAATATTTCTTTTCTTGCCAATATTATTTGAGTTATGAGGCAATGTGCATTTTGGTAAGACCAGAGGCAGATTTAACAGTGGGCACACAGGGTGCATGCCTTGGGCCTCGACTTCTGAGGGGACCTGCAAAACCCCAACTTTACACTTTTTTCTAATGTAAGGAGCCCAATATTTTCTTCTGCATCTGGGGCCTCAACCAACCTTAATCCACCTCTGGGTAAAGCCACCAAACTTGGGAACATTGTGACTTTGAAGTCACATACCTTTCTAAGCCTCAGAATAACAGATATAATAATTCCTACCTCTTCTACTTTACAAGATCATACTACAGACTGAAAGGGTAACATGAATGTAGTTTGGTAAGGTGAGATTTTTACAAAGTCAATATTAATATCATTTTCATAGCCAACGTCCAATGCAATTGCAGTTTCTGATTTTCATAGCTTCCTCAAATATTATAAAGGTCGTGGAAATCCATGTGACACTACAGAACATATTCTCATTGGAGGTAGAAAAGCCTCTATTTTGTCTCACATCACGTACCAAAATTACTTCTCAAACAAAATACGTGTTGGAAGATCTTGTTAGGTCATCAGGGACCTTGGTAAAATGCCTATTCTGATCTTGTAAGCAGATTTAGGGCTTGAGTCTGCATTTCCAACACGCTGAAGGTGTTGCCAATGATTTTGCTATGCAGCACTAACCCACAAAGGTCATCTCAATAGCTTTTAGTAGATAAGAAAGTCCACCTGCAATATTGAAACCAGTACTCTCATTGTTTTCCTCTTTTGGTTTTGTATTAGAAAGCTTTAAAAAGAGTTTGTTTTACTTTAGAAAAAAATAATTTTTATAAAACCATAGAAATCTTTGCGTAAGTACTAATAATCTATGATAGCCAATACTATTTTTATATGCTATGAAACTAGTTTATAGTATAAAATACTGTAAAATTATACAACATATGTCACAAAATATATGTCAAATGTAGCTCATTATCATTCATAGCATAAAAACCTAAGACAAACCCATGATCACCAGTAGAAGACTGATTAGACAAGTTATGGTATGAGATAGACCAACAGACTTGATTTCTATCAAGGACAATTTTGCAGAATGTCATAAGAAGGTCTTTTTGCAAATGGCACTGAGACAACTGGACAATCACATGAAAATAAGAAAAAAGGGATCTTAACCTCACCTCATAATAAAGAAAAATTTCATGTAGATTGTGAATAAAATTGGGGACCCAAAAGACTTCCAGAGAATAATATAGAAGAGCATCTTCATGAATTTTAAATAAAGAAAGATTTTTTTAAAAAAAATCAAACTAAAACACTATTAACTACAAAGGGAAGACTGATAAGTCTGACCAAATGAAAAATTTTAAAGGCTTCTAGTCACCAAATAAGCATGAATAGGAGAGCCTCAGGATATTGGTAAAACAAATGGTATCCAGAATCTATAAGGAATCTATATATCAATAAAGTAGACATCCCTGTAGAAAAATTAGAAATGACTTGAAGAGGCACTTCACAAAAAAGACGCATTGAAGGCATAAGGATCAAATGGCACAGAAAGCCAACAGACACGTGACCCACAGCAGGTGCTGAGATTCAGCACCGCTCCAGCGAGGAGGGAAAGGGACAGAAGAGGGGTCAGACTCAGAACGCCACTGGGAAATAATGAAAAAGAACTCACAATGCTTTGCTGAGGCAGCCCAGCTTTGAAAATTCACAAAATGTTCATAAATTCATAGACTGATATACATAGAAAAATAAACATTTCATTAGAGGGTTAAAGGCAAGTATTCAAAATGATCTCATTGTGTCTGATGGTGGCCCAGAATGCTAGGACCACGGGGAAATAAGTGACCTTAGAAGGGTGGTGAGGCTGGGGAAGGGGTGGATATAATGCTCCCCAAAATTCAAAGCTCAGATATTTTCCTTTGTGTTTTATTCCATAAGGGCATTACCATAAAAGTGGCCATAGATAAATAAAAACCTAAAATAGGTTTCAAGATGGAAGACAGGTATATCTAGAAGCACTCTCAAAAGCAGGGCTCTTAGTCTTTTCGGTGTTAGGATACCAGGCAATGACTAAAAGAAGTTACAGAAAATCTCTCTTAGGGTCGTTTAATATAGAACTTCGTCATCCATTTAAGGTATCTGATTATGAGAATAAACCTCAATAAGCTGCTGGTAGAACTCCCTTTCAATTCTGTTATTTATCTTTCAGTGAAATTATTCAGACTTCATGAAGATGTACTAAAGCAAAATGGCAGGAAGAAAACGCAGCCAAGGCTGGGCCTACAAGTGGCTATGCTCTTCTAACAAATGGCTTTATCTTGGATTTGTGTTTTGCCTCTCAGTATAAAATAAAGAAAATGTTGAAATTAAAATAGAACAACAACAACAAAGAAAACACTTCTTTTCCTGGGGCTATACGCTTGTTCACAGGGAAGACTATGGGAGAACGGTTAACGTGGCCCTATCCCAGGGAATTTTGATATGTGTGTGCAGCTACAGGGGTCAGCCCAGGTCTGGGCTTCGAGATATGTGATCAAAATGCATGAATGGGAATGAAATAGAGGGCACAACGTATGTGAGACAAGAAGAGACAGAGAGGAAAGGAAGGGAAAGAAAACGAGGGGCAAACATCAAAGACCAAGAGAGGGATGTTTGAACATATATTATGGAATACCTAAGAATAGAAACAGTGCTGGTCAACCTGGTCACTACCGCCCACCAGTGGGCATTCCAGCTTTCATGGTGGGCGGTAGTGGAGCAACCAAAGTATAAATAAAAAGATAGATTTAACTATAGTAAGTTGTTTTCTGCCAAACTTAGCGAAAATCTGACATAAATTACTTGGTAATTATTATTATATGCTTTAACTTGCTGTAACTCTGCTTTACAAATTTTATAAAGTAAAGTCACCTTCCTACTTTATAAATCACCATTACTGTGGAACCAGTGTGCAGTTAGAAAATTTTACTACTAACAGAGATACAAAAGTGGGCGGTAGGTATAAAAAGGTTGACTACCCCTGCTCTAGATAGATGAGCTAAGATCTTGAAAAAGATTGTAACATTGTATCAGAACACATTACGACTATGGTAGGCTTAGATTAGAAAAGGAAAGAAAAGGAAGGGAGAACTTCAGGAATTTTCATATCATATGGGAGTTCTTATTACATGTTATCCCAGAGAGCTTTTCTAACAGCAGCTGAGTGGGGGCATCCATCAATCCGCCCCTACCCGGAGCACACTAAGGACTGTGACGGCTTGTGAATGATAAGTCCTTGAAAGCACGTTCAAAGAGCTAAGGAGTTTTTCACAGTATTGTCACTCCCTACAAAGCTGGGGAACACCATAAGCCTACAGTTTCATTTGTGGCTGGCCAATTGAAGCCCTGCTCTAACAGGACCTGTTAACAAAAAATCAGAGGCACAGGAGAAATGAAGATCTCTCCAGCACCTCATGAAGGCTAAGCAGGGAGGGGGCAGGCTCGCTCAATTTCTAGAATATCCCTGTCGCCCCAGTGAACTCTGCCAGTCACCCATTCCCCAGTGGGTGGGGCAGGGGAGGCACACAGCTGCTAAAGCTAGGAATCCTCCCCTCTCCTTCACTGCCAGGCCTCCTGTTTCCTTTGGGGGTGGTAGCCTTCCTTCCGCTGGCCAGTGGACCAGTGGAGAGAAAAGATACCAGGAACTGCTATTACTTAGGAGGTAGATTTGCATACCTTTTAGCAGATGTAGTGTTGGATTTGAGTTCCAGCAGCTTGTTTTCCAAAGACAGTTTTCTTTCTAGCAGTGATTTCTTTTCCTAGGAGAAAATAAGATACAATTTTGACTTATTTCTCTCTCTCTCTCTCTCTCTTCTTTTCTCTCTTTTTCTCTCCTCTCTCTCTCTGTCAATATGTGTGCATGTGCTAAGGCATTCTTGCAAACTGTTCACAAATGGTGCTTCTTGCAATAACAGAAATAACGTCTTGAGCTAAAGAGCTAATTTTATATGGAGCTGTTACAGCCCACCGCCACAAAGCCTGGTCAGGCATTCTCCTGCTTCGTTTTCAAGTAGCTCAGTGCCAGCTTGTCTTCCCCGGCTGTCTCTGCTCCCCGCACCTGGCTGGAGAGCTTCTGCCCCTCCTCCTGCGCACTGCTGACACATAGCACGCTCAGCAGAACCCCTGCTTCTCTCCACCCCACTCCCAAGGCAACCCCTGCTCATTTCTCTCTGGCACTGGCTCTCCCACCATGACAGGTGCTCCTCCGTGTGCACTTACCTTGATACCTACCAGCTCACATGGCGGTTGTTAGAAAGTAGAAAATTATTAAACGCCTTTGTAGTGATGGATCAAGGTCACATATGATAAAGTTACTTACTAATTAGGATGTAAAAGACATGCAGTATTTGTGTGATTGGAATACAAGGCAAGGCCATACGGCAAAAACATCAGAACGACTTTGAACTTGCACTGACCTAGTTTTGAAACTTTGTAGCTGCAAAATTTTTGTCAAAGCTTTCATCTCTCTGGGCCTTATTGCTGTTAATAAAAATCAACCGAAACTTGAAAATCAAAGTGATATACAGCATGTGGTTTAATGTCATCTTGGGTCACTGTTTAATAATCCGACCCAACGATTGTTTAATTCTCTTGAAGAATTTCCCTGTGTTTGATTTTTACTATTCATTATTGATTAGAGCACTGACTCTGAAGCTGAATGTTAATTTATGGATTTCTGCCTGTTTGAAAAGATAACGTGTAAGGTTATGGATTAATTGCCTTAAAGAATATTAACCAACTAATTATCTAATTTAGTAATCCTATTCTATATTACTTTTTTCAAGATGTCTATAAATAGCCAGTTTCTCAAAATATTATTTAAACCAGTTTTAGTAGTTCCCTCATTAATGAATGATTTGAATAAAATATGTGACATGTATTTATTCTAGAGCTGTGTGAGTCATGTTTTTGACTCCGTGAATACCACTGAAATAGGACCAATACTCCTATATTGAAAGTTGGGATGACTAAAGATAATACATGTGAAAGGCCTATGGGCTTCACTAGAAAATATTAGGACCTTAATATATAATAATTGAAGGTGCCAAACACTTCATATCTTATGTGCTGTTATATTTTAAATTTATACTTTTTCAATTTTTTTCTATAGCATTGTTGTGACAGAAATTGTGTGTAGTCTATACAGTTGTATAGCCCTAGCTGTGTTCAGATTATTTCTGAGGAACCACATATATGCCTTATAAGTTTATCATAATACTTGGATCATAGAAAAAAAACATCACTGATAATATAGTTTAAATTTGTAAGGAGGAAAAGGGTGTCTAAAGAACATTCTTCCTAATGGACTTACTTGTTTAAATTTTTTTAATTTATTGATTTTTTTAGTGAGAGAGGAAGGGAGAGAAGGAGAGAGAGAGAGAGAGAGAGAGAGAGAGAGAGAGAGAGAGAGGTATATTGATCTGTTCCTGTATGTACCCTGACTGGGGATTGAACCGACAACCTCCGCACTTTGGGATGATGCTCTAACCAACTGAACTATCTGGCCAGGGCAATGTACTTACTCTTGATTAATAAATCTTTATAACCAGGGTGCAAGCTGCTCAGACAATTGGACATGTCAATATTCTACCTCGGCAAGGAGTCTTAACACTTCCTCTTTGACAACACAGAAAATCACACTATAGCAACAAGTGCATCTCAGGGACAAACGGTGCCTTCCAAAAAGGGAAAGGGGTTCACAGCGCCACCCAGTGGACAATCCACTCTTCCCAAACCACACCTTTGTGGAGCTGGAGTACCCCCCATCCTATTGTTCAGAATGAAGCAGACACCAACTGAAATCATGACCAGAGGTTCACATGTAAATAACTTAGGAACCAAGAATGTCATTTTTATCTGGCACCAGAGGAGACAGGGGCATCCTGGAGAGGACTGCCCGCTGCCAACCGGGAGATTGTGGAATGGTCCCTTGCTCGCACTGTCCTAGTTTATAAAATGTGGAGGAGGAACTAGGTGGTCTCAAGAGTGCCTCTGAGCTCTAGGACCCTAATAAAGCTAACTCAGTGACTCTAGAAGACAAATGTGAGGCAACCGAATTGCACTGCCTGCAAAAGGAACAGGCGCCACAGTAAAAGGCCCTTACTGGGTGTTTCTGCTGTGCTATTGCTGTGTTTGTGGAACCCATTCTCACTGCTTTCTGACGGAAGTAGGAAAGAGGGTGACGGCTTTAAGTAATGTGTTCACTACCAGACCTCATGCCACTAATGGCTATTGAGTGGTGAATAGAAAATGACTCCTTTTCCAGGGCACCCGCGACCAAGGCGGTATTTATCAACCTGTGTTGTGGATGTTCATTTTTCATTTTTGTTTCCTTCTTGAACTCACATCTTTTTCCTAATAATACAAAAATCTCAGCACCCCATTCCCTCATTCTGAGACACGGTCTACACCTGAGAAGCCCCTCGCCACAGCCTTGACTCTTTGTGTCCCCTTAAACCAAGATTCTGCTGCCCGGCTTTGCTTCTTAAAATCCAACTTATTTGCATGTTTCTTTTTTCAAACATAAAGTAGCTTTAAAATAAGTATCTTCAAAGAACAGCAACAACAACTCGTGCACATCGCCCTTCCACTCCACTCCCCATGTCCCTGCCTCCCAGGTATCCCGGTCCGATGGGCTCCACTCTAAGAAGTCACTGAACGACTATTTTGGATGGTAACTGCAAGGTTTTGCTCAACCATGAGCCTCTCATCCATTCACTCCGTCACAGAGCTCCTAGAGACAGCCCAACGTGATGGGTCAATATCAAAACAAAAGCTAGGTCCTGACTTCTCAGACATGTCTGCCAGTATATAAGCTACTTCACCTTTTACCTGGGTACGTTTCCTGTCTTCAGTAGGGGTGTCTCATTTTAAAGGAGTCCTAGAAGAACAAATGCAGGGAGATCTGGCGAGTTTCTTATGTCCTACACAGCCCAGATATACTACATTGTAATCTTCACAAGTAAATAGCTAGCCTCTAGCTCTGCCTGGTGCTCAGATATTTGTAGAATAAAGTTGAGTGAACATATCCCAGAATTCTGACATGAACTCATATTGAATACAGATTTCCTGGGGTTTCTAGGAAATAGAAAGAATAGTCCATTGTTCTCTTTTTGTTAACTTTCAGGGACTAACAGCTGGCCACTAAACCTGCCCCAGTGTCACTGGGTTTGAGGTGGTTACAAGTCTAAATTTAAAGGTCAAACTGGTTAATCAAGTTGTTCGATTAAACAATTATATTTGCATTCCGAAGTTGTCTCTCTTTCCTAAAGGCAAGCATTGTTTGTGCTATCGTAGTTTGTTAAACTATTTATTGCATGATAAATATTCTAACACTATAAAATATTCATCCGAATATTACATGTCCAAAACATCATAATTATACACTGTCACACTTGGACCAACCAGCTGCTTGAGGACATACCAGTCCAGTGATTCTTGCTAAAGTATAACCCTCGGTGACCCACTGTACAACACTGTTGTGGCTGTATATTATTATTATCACATTCAGTTAAGTTGGAGCTTATTTAATTTTTTTTATTTTCTCTTAGGACCTTCATTAAGATTACAAATTCAGCCAAGTACATGGTGTTATAAATTGAACTCCTGGGACGTATTTAAAAATTGAGTGAAGTTCCTTTGCCAAGAAATGTGACTATTGAAATGGGACACTTTGGAAGTGACATTTCTAAAATGGCATCAGCTCAGGTAGACTCATATAATAAGGCTGAGAAGAACTGACGCAAATCAGAGAATTCATACAATAAATATAAAAAAAATATATGAGAAAATATTTACAAGAAGTCAAAGCTTATTTTCTTATCTACTCTCAAGTCAGTTTCAGAGATGCTGATTTTCTATTAGTTTGTTTTGCTACAAAAATACAGTTTATCTTTGTTTGTCTGCATTCTAAATTTTAAGGCATGCATAATTAAATTTAGGTGCTCATTTTTTGTATCTATTCGGAGTACCAGCTACTTAATGAAATACTGCATGTAACTTTGAATACATTTCTCCTCTATTATTGCTTTGAAAGTTCCCATTTGTATAGAATGCCTTTTCTCAATGTGAACAGCACCTGTCCTAGTGCGTTAAGAGTTTTACAAACCTAAAGTGGATGTGCGTGGCCAAAGATTGGGATACTTGGTTGACTCTAATACATAAACATGCTATGATTACAGGGACCCATCACTATATCACTACTAGTAATAGATAGACTTTGTAATCTTTTTCACTGATGACATTCACAGCTTCCCCTGGTTCCCCTAAGTCATCCGTTTACTAGAAGGAAAAAGATGACGTCAGTATTTGTAGAGAGGTCAATCCCTCATAGTGCAGATTATAGCAAATGTATAAGGAAAGAAACTAACATCACTGAGTGCTTCCAAAAGTCTTTCTTAGGAGTTACAAAGAGCACTTCTACTTAATGTTATCTTATTTATTTTAGTATTATTTCTTAAACTGCAGGAAGAAATCCCTCTTAGTCTCCCGCCCTTACCTGTTCCATTCTCTGTACAAGGTTCTCCAATGTTGTGATTTGATTATGCTTTTCTTCAAGTTTTTCAGCAACTTGATTCAGATTTTCAACCTGTTGTTTCAATTTCTGTTCTTTTTCAAGTTTGTTAACCTTTGGTCAGAAAAACAGTTGTCAGACTATTAATTTATTAAACCTATATTGATATTATCTTTTTCTATAACTTTCTGAGTAAATAAAAAAATTAAAAATTCATATTTGTTTAGAATTCCCTTTTGAGTTCAGAGTTTCCTTCTAAATAAACACCACCGAATCATAGTACATAAATTTGATTCCTGGAATGTTTACATTTGTTACCATAAAGCACACTATCTGAACGGGTATGAGAAAAAGAGACACGAATTTAAGAAAAACAAAATTTTTGACTTTTTCTCAACAAAACTTACTGAGAGCAATAATAAAGTCTTATGTGTTTTAAAAAATGATTTCTTTTTTAATCCAACAGTGCCATAAAAGCAGAATGCTGATCTCCCTTGTGTCTGCATGCTAAAGGCCAGAGGAGTGCGATCTTCCCCTGGCAGCCCGCGGGCCGCACACACTTGGGCATGTTTCAGCTTGACGATTACTGACATGCACACTCACATCTGTGTGTGTGTTTGATAGAATTTGAGATTGCCCAGTTAAAAAAAAATAGTGTCTGGCTTCCCTTAAAATCACCAGGTAGGCAACTCCAGCCTGGGGCTGAGTCCCCTTTGCAGGGACATGTGCACTCCAGGCCCCGCAGGTCACTGCTCCCAGAGCACTGGGGTCCACACCAGCTTGCCCACTTCACTCAGATTCTCTCTCAGCACCCTGCCTGCCCCTGAGTTTGCAACCAGCACCTCCACACACTGCAGCATGAAAGCATGCTACCTTCCAGGGGACTCCCTACTGTGCTCCTCAGTGTTCCCCTAGGGCTTACGCTGGCAGAGGTCTGAGAGCCCAACGCCAGAATCAATGAATGAGCTTACCTATTTGACAAACACACACACCACATACGTGCATGCACACACACACGCGCGCGCACACACACACACACACACACACACACACACACACATCCCCTGTATTTTTTTCTTATTCTTCAGATAAACTTTTATTGGCCCTAGAATATATACTTCAAATTTAAAAAGAAACAAAAATGTGCATGTGTCTATAATACACACATACACACACATATATCTACCTAATATTTTTATATTTTTAATTTATATAAAAATATATACAAATTTAAAATACAAAATATATAATTTTTATATGTTTTAAAATATACCATATGTACACATACACACAGGTTTTTTGTGTGTTTAATCTGAGAAAATGTATTCTAGGATCAAAACCATTCTGAAACCATTTATATAGCCCGACTCTTCCACTTCAGATACCAGGAAGTGCAAGTGCAGCAAGGCAGAATGACTCCGCCTTAGTCCTCTTCTTAGCCCAAGGCAGAACCAGAAGAGAAGAGAAGTCACTGGCCAGGGTCACCTAGGACAGCCCTGATTTCTAGGCAGGTGGCAGAGTCTCCCTGCTACCAGTGATCTACAGGGCTCTGGCAAGGGGATAACACATCTGGGTGCCGGCTAAGCAGGGGTCAGGGGCAGATAGGCACAGAGCAGCTCGCTGCCCTTTTCTGTGGTCACCAGTCACATGGCCATGGCTTGTTTCACACCTCACTTTTCAAGAAGAGGCAATGTGAACCATGGGGTTTAGTTCTCCAGGGGACACGCGGCTAGTTTAGTACCTGGAGTGAGTGCTGACTGTCCTCATGCTTCTTTCTAACCTCTTCAGACTGAGTTTGGTGTATTTCAAATAGCTTCTGTGCCACATTTCTCAGAGTTGCTGCCCCTGCTTCTCTGGAGGCTTCCAACTAGGAGGGAAAAAAAACAGTCCTTGTGCATGTTTTGACATTTACAATGAAAAGGGTTTAAGGCAGAACACTTTGACAGGCAATTATTAACACAAAGGCTGTGACTGTCCTTCACAAACAATGGATGGGAGAAAAGACTCTGCTATCTACAGTAGTAAGAGAAACATGTAAAACAAGAAGCCCCTGTTTAGTGAGGTTGCTACGCAGGCCAGTTGGCCCCAGCCAAACCAGAGCCCCACGCACAACAGTGCCCTGCCTGAGAGCCTGCACCCTTCATAGAGGACCAGGGTGCCCGCCAGCTACTCACGGATTTGCAAGCCTTTTATCATTGATGACACTGCTAAGAGATTATTTTCCTGAAATACCAGTGATCAAAATAGGCAAGATTAGAGTATGAATGGCAATAAAGCTACAGTGTCATACATCTTTCAAGAATTTAACCTAAAGAAATAATCAAGAGTGTCTGCAAAGATGTACCTACCAAGATAGTCACTGCAGGACTGTACCTATAAATAAATATATATTTACATATATTGTAAATGTCATGTATATTATATGTAATATATAATGTACATATATGTATATATAATATATATAATTGTACATATATAATAAAAAAGAGAAAATACAAAGCATCCAATAGATTAATGAAACAAAATAACAAGATATTTGACTATAAATGCCCTGATTAATATTTATTAAATATATGAAGACTTTTAAAATTTATTGTAAGAACACTTCACATGAGACCGACCCTCTTAAATTTTCCAGTGTCCAACACAGTATTAGCTTAAAGCACTATGTTATACCATAGATCTCTAGAAATTATCCATCTGACACAACTGAAACTTTTTATAACTGTTGAACTTTTGTAAGGCCTTTTTAATAATAAAAGTAGGCTCCCAAATAAGACAATGAGATTTAATTTATGAAATGTCCAGTGCTCCTCTATGTATGTGAGCATGTGTACGAGTCCATGGATGTGTATGAATGTCTGCTTCCCGGAGCCATGAGTAGATCCTACTGGCTCACAGGCCAATACAAAATGCAGAGTTCAAGATAGCTCTTTATGGTCATACCTTGATTTTCAACACTTCATTCTCTTTGTTCATTTCTAAGAGCTGTAGGTCCTTGCCTTTCATTCTTTCCAT
Source organism: Rhynchonycteris naso (assembly GCA_037038555.1). NCBI lineage: Eukaryota > Metazoa > Chordata > Mammalia > Chiroptera > Emballonuridae > Rhynchonycteris > Rhynchonycteris naso. The sequence continues at coordinate 145,757,168 of CM072999.1, read as the reverse complement.
GAGCAGGTTCAGATCGCAACACGCAGGGTCCAGTTGAGACTGGTGGCCATTTTGGATGTGTCGGCAGCACTGAAATGAACAAACATGAAAATCGTCAACTTGACCTTTCCTTTCCTCTACAAGCTCTGACAACCATAATGATCCCTTTCTAGTAGTGCTTCCATCATGGGAGGTTCAGGTTGGCACAGATACAGCTGAGTCTCAAATATCAATAGGGATTTCTAGATGAAGCAGTCGCCTCTCCATTTGCTTACATTTGAATAGACTATTCAATTTAAAAGAGGCAGAAGTACCTCTTTTATGGCTTTGACATTCCCTACAGTTTTTAATATTCCATTAAGTCCCTCTTAGGAAACAAATAATATCTACAAGGCCATTAAAAAAAATCTGAGTTATAGACATAAAAGCATTTTGGTTACATTGCATTAAAAACTAATCAGACATAATAGTTATAATACAAAATATTCAATTCTCAATGAGGCTTTGTTGTAATCACCCTTTTAAATTCTTAATCAGAGATGTCAGCACTGAATGTCGCTGCCAATGTAACCCTACATAAACTCCGGCTCATTTTATGCACTTGGAGCCTAAAATAAGTCCCACATGGGATCAAGGACATGTGGAAGTATAAAGGAAACTTGAAACCATCTAACTCAAGCATGCCCATTTTCCAGATATGAGAACAGAGGGACAGAGCTGAATTTACACACCACGTGCGTGGGATAGCTCAGGATACAGCCTCAATCATCCATCCTGTGCTCTTTCTGCTCTTCTGGCGTTCTCCAAGACAGACTGAGGAATTATTATGTGGTTATATATATACTTTAATTATAGCAACTTTTATTTATTAAGTACCTACTATGTGTCAGTATATCTTCCAGATGTTTTATACACACTCTTCGGTCTGAATATTCCAAACACTAGAAGGTATTATATCCATTATATAAATGAGGAAAGTGAAGATTAGAGAGCTTAACTAACAAATCTAAGGTTATGCCCCAAAATGACTGACAGAACCAGGATTAGAATCCCAGTTTGTTCAACAGCAAAGCCTGTATCTTCTCTAATATCATAGACAGACTACATTTATAGGAACAAAAGATAAAAAGAATGTAGGGCATATTAATAATATAGCTACCACAATTCTGTCATGGATTTATTTTTTCTACTTGAGACCATAATGCATATTCTCACTTTCCATATACATACTAATCATTATTTTCTTCTTTAATTTATTAAAGAATATTTGATGAAAGAACTCCTGTAGAAGGTAGATTACTGGCAGTTAACTACACAGGTCATAGATGCGTGCCTTTGAAACTTAAACATGCACAGGAATCACGTGGTGGATCTGGGTACAATGCAGGTTCTGATTCAGGAGGTCCAGGGTGGAACTCTAGATGCTTTCTTTCTAACCAGCTCTCTGATGCTGCTGGGACTGCAGACCACACCTTGGGAGCAGTAATTCACACAGGGCGAAATGCTCAGCCTCTCTGACTCCATCTTGTTCAAGCCTGCTTTGTTCCCATGGCCTTCAGGTTAATAGCTTCTTCATATCGACATGCTGATCATCAGAAGGATTCTGCTTGTAGCTTGAGTGTTACAAAGAAAAAAAAAAAGCCCCTTACCAGAAGGTGATTCTCTTAAGGAGATAAGGGAAGTGTATACAAAATAATGATTGCTGATCAAAGATTTGCAGGAACCTTGTGACCTGACGCACATCGACTAGAGTTAATAGACCAAGAATAAACACATTTTACAACCTTCCCTGGTCCCTTGCTGGTGCCCAGATGTCTGTGGTCATCAATTTCCCTTTCACCTGATGTGAAAAAAGCCTAAGCTCTGTACATTCTGAAGATGGATTTGATGTACCGTTAGTTCTCCCATCTTCTCAGTTGGTGCCATCTCCATCAATAAACTACTCTTTACTCTAAACTCTGATGTTTTGACTTTGGTTCTGTGACAGCAGAGCCCTAGATCATTACAGTTAAATCTCTACTAGGACATTTCACAGATACCAAAGGGAAGGGGCTGATAGTTTGATGCTCGGTTGGTCTGCTAACCTGTGGTTTGAGATGCCTGAGCAGAGACATGAGCCACACAATTCTTCTCCATTCCAAAGAAGCTACTCCTATCAAAATCCCCAAAGCTTCCCCATTGTTATAGCCAGTGGTCAATGTTCAGTCCCCAATTTATTTGACCATGTGACCCCACACCTTTTTCTGAGACAAACTCTTTATTTATTTATCTATTTTTACAGGGACAGAGAGAGAGTCAGAGAGAGGTATAGATAGGGACAGACAGACAGGAATGGAGAGAGATGAGAAGCATCAATCATTAGTTTTTCGTTGCTGTCGCAACTCCTTAGTTGTTCATTGATTGCTTTCTCACATGTGTCTTGACCGCGGGCCTTCAGCAGACCGAGCAACCCCTTGCTGGAGCCAGCAACCTTGGGTCCAAGCTGACGAGCTTTTGCTCAAGTCAGATGGGCCCGCGCTCAAGCTGGCGAGCTCGGGGTCTCGAACCTGGGTCTTCCGCATGCCAGTCCGACGCTCTATCAGCTGCGCCACTGCCTGGTCAGGCGAAACAAACTTTTTTCCTTGTCATCAGTGTCTCCATTCTCTCCTTTTTTTCCTCCAAATCCACTAACCTCTCTTCTCAGTTTCTTGTGATGATTCTTTCTTTTGCCCCGACAGCAAAATGTTGGCAGTCTCAAGACTCAGAGCTTAGCTTTCCTCTAACGTCTCTCCACACTCACATGCTTGTTGATCTCCAGTTTCAGGAGCTTAAGTACCATCCCTAGTCCCCAGATCTCTAGCCTGCAGCGTGGACCTCCTAGCACTGACCTTACCTTTACCCTCACTTCCAGAATCAGGTAGCCAGCCGCCCACTAGAAACCTCCACATGGAGGTCCAATAGTCAACTCAACATAGCTAAAACTGATTTTTGTGTTTTTTCATCATTCACAAACATCTTTTTAAAATTTCAGTTTCAGAAAACTTAGTTTAAGAAAATAAAGCTAGTTGTGTTAGTATAGGGGGTCCAGGGTGATAAAGAAGGCCATGTGTATGCATCACACCCTGTCTTTGGCACTCTCTGTGACCCTACTGCATAGTGGCTAACACTGGCATTCACGATGCACACTCACTGGGCTTAGATGAGGTTTAAGTTGGTGTAGTCCACAAAAAGCTAAGACAGATTTACTCAGCCTTCCTTTTTATTTTATTTATTTATTTATTTATTTATTTATTTTTTGTGACAAAGGCAGAGATAAAGAGACAGAGAGAGGAAAAGATAGGGACAAACAGACAAAAAGGCAGAGAGATGAGAAGCATAAATTCTTTGTTACAGCTCCTTAGTTGTTCATTGATTGTTTTCTTATATATGCCTTAACCAGGGGGCTACAGTAGAGTGAGTGACCCCTTGCTCAAGCCAGTGATCTTGGGCTTCAAGCCAGCGACAATTGGGCTCAAGCCAGCGACCATGGGGTCATGTCTATGATCCCATGCTCAAGCTAGCGCCCCGTGCTCAAGCCGGATGAGCCTGCACTCAAGCCAGCTACCTCAGGGCTTCAAACCTGGGTCCTCTGCATCCCAGTCCAATGTTCTTTCTACTGCACCACTGCACCACTGCCTGGTCAGGCGACTGCTCAGCCTTAAGAATAAAAAGATGGTCACAGAGGACAGGATTCCCTTAAATTTATCAGTTGTCTGATCACTCAGCCTAATGGCTTCAACTGCATGCCTATTGCTATGGCCCAGGTAAGTGTGAAAGCTTGTACCTTGGTCTGTCATGGGGAAATGTTGCTGCCCTGCATCTTGTCTGGGCCTATACCTTTCCATATATTTTAGGTAAGTAAGCCCAGTTTAAAATATTCACTGAGGTCTGGACATTTCAATCTGATCCTACTAATGATACCTGTGGTTAAATATTTCATATATACATCCATTAACATCCTTAGATGCTGACAAAATATTTAACAGTCATCATTCAAAACTTCAAAGAATAATTAGTATATGGCACTATGTTTATTGACTCAAGGAATCAAAGTGGTACATTATAATAAACTCATTACCTTTGAATCTAGTCTGTGCTTTGTGCTGTTATGTCCTGCTTCATCTTTAAACATTTGATTTCGGATCTTTTCCAGAGTAGTTCGAATCTAGAAGAAAATTTTTTTATTATTTTTTCAAAGGCATTTAGCATTAAATGCCTTTTTCCCTCTAAACCAGTGGCAGTGAACCTGATTTATCTAGAAAGTAATCCATATCCACTGATCTCATATTTAAATAACTACCATCAAACTAACTTGCGTTAAGACTCATATTGTTTAGGCTGCAGAAAATGAGCACTTCGTCTTTATAAGTCTCAGTCAAATCTACAATAGAATCCGAATGACTATTATACGACAAAATCATTATTTTTAAGTAATTAGTATTTAATTCCATTCTGTTTTCCTGTATAGTAATTTAGGACTAATTTACTATTTAGTAATTACTATAAAACAATTACTATTTTGTAATTACTATAAAATAATTACTATCTAGTAATTACTACAAAATAATTACTATGCAGTAATTAATAGAGAATAATTACTATTTAGTAATTACTAGAAAATAATTACTAAGTGGAGATCATACAAACTTATGCATGAACTCTAAGCCCATGCCTCGGTGACCCATGGAATTATAAGACCTTCAAGGATGAATGAACAGATCTGAATGTTATAAACTATCTATGTCCCAATTTCTCCATCTGTTCTAAGAAACCACTCATAAAAATACATATATATGTATTTTGTTACCCAGTATCATCAGATTCTTATAAGATTTTATATTTTTAATGAAGAAAAATGCCAACACGTAGTCATTGGCAGACAGCAACCCTGAACTGTGAGGAGGAACAAGGTAAAGAGAGCCAGAAACTTAGCAGCAAATGTAAACATAATCTAGGGAACACACCATCAACACTCACACAACAACTGAATACAATATAAAACATAGGAAGTGCAGTGGTGGATGGTGTGGGACGAATTAAGTGCTGACAGCTGTTCCAAACCCTCCTGGCTCATTCTTCAGTTTCACTCTAACTGTAAGAACAGAGGTTCATACCCTCCAGGGAATACTAAACATGTGTTTGCCAACTAGATTTGCCAACTAGATTTGTTCTTCCTCACACATTCTCTGGAGGGGAAACAAAGCCTGCTAATCTGAATTAGGCTTTATTTTTAAAAAATCACATCCTGCTGAGATGATGTCTGGTATCCACATACCGTTTTCACATACTCAGTTTCTTCAATAATGTGAGCTGATGTGGACTCATACCAGGCAGAATTATCTTCTATCTTACCACTTGAGGGAACCTCTGTGGTCACAGTTACTGTTGCCATTGTGAATTCTGGCTCTAGGAAAATACCAATCAGTTAGACAAACTGACTTCTTTGATGAACCGTACTAACACTGTAATCAAATACTATACTGTAGAAAATATTATAAATTATTGATACCTGTATATACCATAAATCCAGGAATTATTTTAATATAAAAACACCACCAGCTGAAACAATCATTGATTAAAAACTTAAAGATTATCTGAGAAGAAATTATGTACAATTTTTCTTTCTATTCCACATTCTATTGGACTGTAAAACTTCAGGTACAGACCAAGTCCTCTTCAACTTCATATTCTAGCACATTATAAGTGTCTGTGGAAGTAAAATAATACAATTATAACAAAATAATGTGTTTATACATATATATCATTTATATACATATGTATACATATGTATCACTTTATACTTAATGCAAACATTTAATACACTCTATTTTCTTTAACTCTCGATAGCCTGTAAAGACCATTTACCAAAAATTCTTTGTATTAGTAAAAGATTGGGGAAACTCAAATGCCCACAGAAGGAGGACTGGTTGAATAAATTACCTACTGTTATGGACTCTTCTGCAAGGTGTATTATTCCATTCAAGAGCATGGTGCAGGAAAAGGCATGTAGTATTTATTATAAATTCTATAAGAAGGTAGAAATGACTGGAAGGGAACAACCTGTGATTTATAGTTTTGACTTTTAACAATGCAATTAATTTACCTAAATATGAAATAAAGTAATGGAAAAATAGGGAGAAATTCTTTAAAATAAAAGAGAAATACCTTTTCTTTTGGGGCAAGTTGGTGGCATATTCACATATATTATTTGAAGTGACTTTAAAACGCACACAGGAACTATTTACCCCAGGTATGCTATGTTCTGAGAATCAAAAAGAATAGCAGAACAATCAAACTACACTTAATAATGATATTATTAGTGGAAACATCGATATCACTATTTTGAAACTATTATCATACGTGTGTGCATATATGCTTCTGCACTAACCCACATGAATGCATAATCACGCCAAGAAGTCAATTTTAGCACAGGAGGAAAAAAAATAAACAAATTAGAACTAAAAATGTTACATAAAATCTTTAGAATCTGAATTGAAATTACGAGTATGACATAGTGATTTATTTTTCTTTAAGAATGTATATTCTAGATCTATCCCCTGAAAAATAGCAGTTAACACTCCTAGAATCCAGACTGTGGTCTCAGTATACCATTATCTACAAAAAAGAAGCCAGAGCTTCTTGAGTGATTCAGGTCTGAGGCAAGAAATGTATAAGGTGAGCCTGAGACATCTTGTCATACAAGAGGGCAAAAATAGTAATCAAATACTACTTGAATACAACACAAAAACAAGCCTAAAGAGGAATGACTGTGAAAACTGAAACATGGCAATATTTTTTAAATTTCTAAAATAACAATGACAGGAGAAAAACCACTACCAAACCTTATCGTTCAACTCAATGGAGATAGGTCACCGTCATATTTAAATATTAGCCCCAAAAAGCATGGGGAACACCAACAAATATTTACCTTGCCTTTACTATATAAACTATATTTCATGGTAAATAAGTAATGAGGGAATTTTTTAAAAAAGAATCCCTGCTAAGATATATGAGGGATTGATAGAATTAGAAAAACTTCATTTTGCAACCCCCTGTGAAATAACAGATCTAAACAACTTATCAACCGGTACTAAAAACATCAGGTGAGAGGTTGATGAAGAACATGTTAACCTGAGAAAACCCTCTAATCAATCCCAGTGTAAGTGAAAAAGAGACTGCTAGATATGTTGTTCTCCAGATGTAATACAATCACAAGTAGAAAGCATCACTTATAATATATGATTGTTAAAAAATGAGCCTGAATCTCCTAAGCCTCTATATCTAACAGCAGTAAATATCTAAACAAGAGGAAAATGTTTAATGACTCTATGAAAGTAAAGGTTGCAATCAGTTAAATCCAGATTATGTGAAACATTACTGTATAACCAGTTCCTTCCACAAATTAATTATATGAAGAACGATGAGGTGAAGAGAAATTGCTATAAATTAAGAGTCTTAAGAGACACATGACCAAATGTAATATATGTCTTCTTTGGCTTCTGATTCAAATAAACCAGCTTTATAAAGACATTGTTGAGACGTTGGGGGGAGTTTTAACACTGTCTGGATAATCGAGATGTTAAGGAACCAATGTAATTCAGCTAGGTGTTATAATGCATTTATGACATTTTTCAAATAAAGATCATATCAAATAAAGAATGTTAGTCATACATTCTGAAGTGTTCTCAGGTGAAATAATATTACCTTTGGAAGTACTTTAAAATACTCTAAGACTGAAGGAAAATGGGGTGGGGTATAGATGAAAGAAGTTTGGGCAAAATGCAAGGAATTGTTCAAGCTGGAGAGATGGGGTTCATTGTAGTCCTCTGTTTATTTTGTTGCTGTGGGAGATGTCCATAATAAGAAGTAAAGGGCTAAAAACTAAAATAAAAAGCCCTGTGAGGTTGGATAATTAATCTCATTTTACTGATAAGGAAGCCATGACTCCCTCAGGTACTGTCCACTTACCCAAGATCTCCGTACACCTAACAGAGCTGCCCCTCAAACTGTTATCTTTCAGACAAGAAGGTCAAGGGTGTTTCCATCACATTAACTCTGGCTTCCCTGATGAGGAGAAAAAAAAGACAAAAAATATTTAAAATTTAGTAATAGCCTATGCTGTTAAAACACACAAAGAATTTTCATATTTATTAGCTTTACTTAAAAACTAGACAACTTCTGGTGATAACTCAGAGTCTTGCATTTATCCTTTAATCTTTGATGAAATTGGCAGAGTATGCCAAGAATTTTTCATTTTAAGTCTAAGTCTTCTTAGGCAGCCATGATGGCTTCTATTTGTTTGGGCTGAAGTTGACTTGGCAGCTGCAACTCGGCTGTTACAGAAAGTGTATAGAAGTATTTCAGTTACTGGGTCTTCTTAAGTCTTCTCCAGGATTAAGTTTTTGGTCCATAACAACATTGAAATGCTCAAAGTACACAGTAAGTTAACAAACTAAATAGAAACAGGCTCATAGATACAGGGAACAGACTGATGGCTGTTAGAAGAGAGGGTGGTTAAGGGGCTGGGTGAAAAAAGTGAAGGGATGAAGAAAAAAAAAACAAACCCCAAAACAAAAAACAACTCTTAGACACAGACAACAGTGTGGTGCTCACCAGAGAGAAAGGGAAATGGGGGGAAGCAGAAGAGAGTGAAGGGGAGGGGAATAGTGGTGATGGAAAGAGACTGGACTTGGGGTGGTGAACACACAATACAATATACAGATGATATATTATAGCATTGTACACCTGACACCTATATAATTTTATCAACCAATGTCCCCCTGATACAGCCAATAAAAATTAGAAAAAAAGAGAAAAAATATTCATAGAGATGATCAGCAATCGTCAGGCTAGAGTGGTGGTCAACAAACCAGGGTCCCTGAGCCAGAGCTGGCTTCCTGTCTTTCTGGACAGCCTATGAACTAAGAATGGTTCTTAAATTTCAACCATTCAAAAAAATTTATGAAAAGAAGAATAACATTTAATGATACATAAAATTATGTGAAGTTCCAATTTGTGCCCATAAATAAAGTTTTACTCTAACCATGGCCACTCGTTTACATAGTGTCTATGCTGCTTTAACACTAAACACAGCAGAGTTGAGTAGCTGTGACAGAGAAAGTACGTGACAAGGAATGTGTAATGCATTTACCACCACCTGGTCCTTTACAGAAAAATCCTTGGTGAGAGTGTGGCAGGCAGGGGGTAGGAGCAAAACCAGTGGAAAGATGGAGGCAAGCTAACCATCAACTTGGTCTGAGATGTTTTTGTTCCCCGGTTCAATCCCTCTTGCCCCATAGTCCCATCTGATGGATTTACTTTCTCTTTTTCTGTTTACTATGATACATATTGTGTACATTCACAAATGACAGGAGGCACTTCATCATCTGAAGTAATCCCCCATAAGAATGATCCTGCAGATTTCTCCCAGTCTTTCATAAATTGAAAATCACAACGGGTTTCATGTTGTATATCCAAAAATATATTGTCTTTTTTGTTGTTTATTCTTTTTATTTCTTTCTTTTTTGTATTTTTCCAAAGTGAAAAGTGGGGGTGGGGAAGGCAGTTAGACAAACTCCTGCACATGCCCGACTGGGACCCACCCACATGCCCACTAGGGGGCCATGTTCTGCCAATCTGGGGCATTGCTCCACTGCAATCAGAGCCATTCTAGTACCTGAGGTGGAGGTCATGAAGCCATCTTCAGCTCCTAGGGCCAACTTTGCTCCAATGGAGCCTTGGCTGTGGGAGGGGAAGAGAGAGATAGAGAGAAAGGAGAGGGGGAAGGGTGGAGAAGCAGATCGGTGCTTCTCCTGTGTGCCCTGGCCGGGAGTCAAAACTGGGACTTTCACACGCCGGGCTGACGCTCTACTGCTGAGCCAACAGGCCAGGGCCTGTGTTATTTATTTTTAATATCAAAGAATGCAGCTTTTCAGCCCCTGCCGTTTCCACTCACTGTTCGGCCGTCTTGAATATGTTCTGTAAAATCCTAGCCTCAAATTACATATCTGCTAAAGAGGGGTGATAACACTTCATGTTGTAATAATATGGGCTTTTTAAAATCCCTGTTTGTAGAAGGCACTCAAAAGACAGTAGCTGTTGATGTTGCTGCTCCTATTATTTTATCTTGTTGATGAGCGCAGAAGAGAAACAGCCCCTAACAGAGGGGGTAGTTCATGCCTAGCTGGTTGCAGAGCTTGTATCAGCTCTATTCATATAAACTCAAATTCCATTTCTCTCTTTGGTTCAGAAAACTTTTACGAACACAGTCTTTGATTTGTACGAGGAAACCCAAGGGGAACTTAAGCCCGCAGAGTCCACATTGCCATATGGCTTTACCATCCTGGGGAAAATCCATCTTAGCATTTTGTTTCTGCCAGAAGTAGATTAGGCAGATAAAATTTTCAAAATTAAACACAATCAGTTAATTAAAGTGAGAAACGAATTTTATTTGTTTTATGCTAGAGTGGATTGAAGACAGCTTACAAGTGGCATCGTTCCAAGAAGTGTTATTACCTCAATTGGGGCTGGGGGGGGGGGTCATGCTGAGCAGACAGGACTGGGGGGGGGGGCGATGCTGAGCAGACAGGGCTCTGCTGTCTTTGTTCAGTCCCATACTGAATTTCTCCATGAGACTTTCCGCCAAGAAAGAGCTTTCTACAAACAAAAGCTTTGGAGGCAGACTATCTAGTTTCATGGACTGACCCTGCCGCTCAGTGATTGTGTGATCTGAAGCAAGTTCCTTAACCTCTATGTGTTGCCTTATTAGTAAAATGCTGATCATTTCAGTAACGTTATTAATCAATAATATAAATAATACACGGCATGGAATTGTTTGAGTTAACATTTGCCAAGCACTTATAACAGTGCTCAGCATATAATAAATGATTTGTGTGTGTTTTTCAAACGAGTAAATAAAATATGAAACCATTAGTGGCAGAGAAGAATCAGGTAATATTTGAAACAGTCTGCACATCGAGCTGGGCTTTAAAAGAAAATTTGTATTAGACTGGGGAATGTTAAAGACTAGCAAATCCATGCTATTGGCTCCTTCCTGATATCAACAATTCATCAACATTCTGAACTGATGATGTTACCATGAACAGTTTACAATTTACAAAGCAATTCATACACATTACTGTGGATTGTGATAACGCAACACGTCACCCAGGATAATGTAGCTAAACCTATTTCTCTGTTTAATGCAGAGAATGTTTACCCATAAACACATAGAAGGCACTGTTACGGGTTGAAGTGTGTCTCCTTTCCCATCCATATGTTGAAGTCCTAAGCCTCAATACCTCAGGATGTGGCCTCATTTGAAAATAGGGTTATTATCGATGTAATTAGTTTAAATGAGGTTATACTGAGGTAGAGTGGACCCTTAACCCTACATGACATGTGTCTTCATAAAAAGAAGAAGTGTGGACACAGACATGCACTTGGAAAGGACAACTTGTGCAGTGGAGGGCGACCATTAAGGTGATATTTCTATAAGTCAAAGAAAGCCAGAGTCTGCCGGAGAACCAGGAGAAGATAGACCATGAGGAGCATGGAAGATTCTCCCTCAAAGTCTTGGGAAGAAACCACCCCGGCCAACACTCATCCTGGACTTCCAGCCTCTGGAACTGTGAGACAGGAAACGACTGTGTTTAAGCCACTCTGTCTGTGGTCTTTGTCATAGCAGCCCTAGGACTCTAATACAGGCACTCTCTATAGCCTACGGATTCTAGCGCAGGTATTTCTATCTGGTATATAAGCCTTAATTCACACTCATATAGTAAATGTTTATTGGATACAGCTCTGTTAAGAGCTGTGGCCACAGAAATGTGCCAGAGATCCTGCCTTCAAGGAACTTTTGGGACCGAGTGGGAGGCAGACATTAAACAAAACAATAAATATACAGAAACCATAATGAGAGGTGATAACAAGTGCCATGAAAAAAAGCAGATCTGGCAGCTGAATGTGGTAAGGGAAGGCCAATCTGAAGAAGTGACATCTAAGCAACAGGCTTAAATAAAAGAGGCAAAGCCGTGTGGCCACCTGGGAGAAGAGGATTTCAGGCAGCAGGGGAGGAGCAAGAACAGAGGCTGAGACTTGCTTACAGCAGTCTTCTAAGAGCAAGGGACACAGTGTAGCCTACCATTTGTGTTTTTCTTTAAACATAGCAGGGATTTCAAATAAAATAATAACCTGAAACTCAAGACTTCCAACGTGCCTAAGGAGCTGTCTCCACAGCCACTTAAAACAGGTCTCGCCCTGTCTGGTTCCCTCCCGCAGGATTGAAGGAAAGGCAGCACACGGTGGCCAGAGCAAATGGAGCTGACTTCAGGTCAGCCCATGAAGGGGCCAGCAAGTCCAGCTGACAACACGATAGTCCTCTCAACTCATCTCCCTGGTGCTGACTGAAAAGCACCATGGTGGACGCCTGGCATGGTCGGGCTGTTCAGCACTTGAATCGCCTTCCCAGGTATCCAGAATCACCACCTGTCTGCATCTCCACGGGAAAGGTCCCTCACCAGTTCTTCCTCCCTCCCGGGGGCTGGGGCACAGGTACAGCCCCTAGACTCAGCCAACTGAATGCCCTCACCTGGAAACACCTGGAAGGGATTGGTTGTCCGGCTCGTGGGAGCCAGAGGCAGTGAAACCCCCAGTATTATTCTGACAAGGGAAGAAGGTTGGCACAGGGTGGTGCTTTGTGTCCAGTGGTAGGAAGGCCAGCAGAGGTATATAGTGACCAGTGGCAATGCCCAAAGGACTTTATCCTACCCTTGCTACAGCCTGATCTTTGCTGAGGGACCAGCACACTGACTCATTTCCAAATCAAGTTTTCCCTTCAATTCTAGATGCTACTCCATATCCTCCCAGTAACTTCCTTTTCTGCTGAAGTTAGCCAGTGCCAGTTACCCAGGTTTGCAGCCAAGAGCTCGGATAGGTGTGGATACCATTTCTGAGGTTTCGGTTTCTCAGTTCTGCGATAACAATATCAAATATTGTTTTATCATTCTTGATCACTATTTTATAGGGTTTAGTTATTAGAAACTGAAAAGTTACATTACAATAAAAGTGCTTCAAGTATAATTAGGTTATATAAAGGGGAAAATCTAAAATGTCTTCAAACCCTTGAAGAAACTATCCCCTGAATATTAAAGAATACATACCTGTTCTGCACCCACATTCCACAGCACAATGGTGACATCCAGTGTCAGCTAGCTAAATCTCAGGTGGCTGTGCAGTTTACCTGGAAAGAGATGCACATTGTTATCAAGAGACATGTGTATTAACACTGAGCCCAAGTAGTGATCACACTGTTTTCATGTAATAATTAAAGATTTTTAAAGTAGAATTCATTTTATTTGTTTTCAAATATTACTCATTTGTATTTACAAATGTACAGTGTGTCCGTAAAGTCATGGTGCACTTTTGACTGGTTGACAGATAAAAAGGGCACCATGACTTTACAGACACAATGTATTTATATCAAAGCCAGTGCTGTAGACAGCTCTTAGATAGGAAATAAAAGCAATTTAGTTTTTGAGAAAAAAAAGGATTAAAATATTGTTACAAACATAATACACAAATATAGATGGTTGACAAAGCACTATGTCATTTATCAGGAAATCAATTTCTATACACTCTCAAAATTAATTATTACAATACACTGTCTGTAGTTATTATCTTTCTATCTCTATCTCTATCCCTATATATGTGTGAATAATGTAACCACACAGACAAGTAATGTATGTTTTTCAAGGTCGTGAATTGACCTTATCACCAGAACCCAGATAGATTGATCCCAAATTCAGGTATCTTTGTAATGAAATGATCTATCTTCATAGTTCATTGGTATAATTTGAAATGATGAAAAACAGTTCAAGATTTCACCCATTGCCCATATAGCAGCTAAACTGCAAAGGAGGGCAAATTGCATTGTTCCCTTCCCATTTAGGAAGGTGGGGAGGAGGGCTCAGGGTCTGTTGAGTGCCCACCACATGCAGGCTAGGGTATGCTGCCTCTATAACCTTCACAAACACCACGAGAGGATGGTGTTATCAGTCCTGTTTTATAGATGAGAAAACAGGGCTCAGCGCAGGTAAGCAAAGACAACTAGTTCATCGAGGTCATGGATCCCCACCTGTGAGTCCAATGGCTCGTGCTAGCTCACCACTTTTCCTCCCACTGCATTCTGAATGGATTTCTAGGCCTAATTGCTTGGGGCCAAGCTAGATTAGTAATCAGAGTTTTCCAAAGTAAGTCATTAAGTAACAGTCAAGGCGCTCCTGATATGAGCTCCAAGGGGTGTCCTTCAGGAACCTGAGCAGATGCTGCTGTACCTGTAGATTTACTCCATGGACAAGCCCTGTTGTCCCCACACAATTCCTATCTTGCTGCCATCATTGATTATCCCTCCTGCTTTGAACTTCTCCTTTAACAATCAACTCAAAAGCCACTTATGACTGGTCAGTAAAAAAATATGAAAAGAAAGCAGATGTCAGGAACATATATCTCAGTCATTTGTGACATTTATAAGAAAGAGGCCCTTCTGGAAAATTTCTTTTTCCACTCCTAAGCTCCAAAGAAGCACAGTCTGCTTTGGGAAAACTGTATTATTTAACCTAGATTCTCTTGTTTTCAAATTTTAGAAGTTTAAAGATAAAATCTTTTGCATTCTAAGTTGTAAATTAAATAGACCTTCAAGTTATGTTAATGCACTCCCCCCTCACCCCCAGAAGGAACTTGCAATTTCAGCCATAATTTACAGGCATTCAGAAACATACTGTCTTCTCTTTAGTTTCACAGAACCTGCCAACTTTTTATAAAAGGGTTTCTATGCAGCTAGAGAAATCTCCTTAAGAAGATCATTAAGCATAAGCTGTCAAGCGTAACCTCCTAAAAATGAATTTGCCACTTAGTAGTCAGCAGCGAGCAGGGTAAATAGTAGTTTATAAGAGAACAGCTCTGACTAAACTGCTCTTCACGGTTCCTGAATGCTAAGAGAGGCCTACCAAACGTCAAGGCTTCTGCAGTGTCCAGAGAGTTTGTAATCGCTTTGTTCTGTAGACCACACACAGAAAAACAGCACCGCCTCATAGGAACCGGGATCATTTATCATTTTGGTCTAGCTTCTAGAAAGATCACAGAGAAAAAGGGTGTGGCCTTTCTTCTGTTTTGGATTTTCTCTCATCTAAGAGCTCAAACCAGTGCCAGATTTCATCATTAAATGAAAGGTTATATCAGTTTTATTCTTCAGCAGAGTAATAAAAGTAAAAGCATATAAATCCAGATACAGTCCCTCTTAATTTTTGGCTAATGGGTACAGACGATTCATGCTTTATGTTAAGTGTGCCGCTAAACTATGTTACTAAGAAGCATTCATAGTTTGAAGAGTATTCAGCTATCCCTCGTTGGTCTAACAATCATCAAAATGCTCTTGCTCTGAATCCATATATTTGGGATGAAAATATAGCAAAGGTGATGTATCTTCTCTACAAATATTGATATCAAGAGTTAAATATCTTCCAAGTCCAGCTCCAAAAGATTAAATAACTGACACTTCTTTCTGTCAGCAGGAGGTTTACTAGTCACAATTTTCATGGGAATATTACAGAAAGATTAGTTACATCATATTCAGGAAAGATTGGCCATCTCTACCAGGAGTCTATTTATCATTAACATAAATAAGAGGTTGGATGTCATCATTTACTTTCAAATTATGCTACTGTGGAAGTTAGATAGAATGTATCTGTCTTACCACCTAAAGGTAAGAGCACAAATGTCCACCAACTGGTGAACAAAATGTGTTACAGTCACAGGGTGAAATGAATGCTGTTAGTAATAAAAAGAAACCAATCACTGAAAGATACTACGATCTGAATGAACCTCAATAAACAGTATTTTAGGTGAAAGAAGCCAGATGCTGATGACCATATATATTATATGATTTCATTTGCATAAAAGGTCTAGAAATGTCAAATCTGAAGAGATAGAAAGTAGATTTGTGGCTGCCTGGGGCTGAGGGTGAGTGACAGCAAAGAGCACGTGGGATCTTTTTGAAATAATAAAAGTGTTCTGAAATTAGATTGTGGTGATGGTTGTCCAATTCTGTAAATTTATTAAAAATCATTGAGTTACACACTTGAATATATGTTGCAGTATGCAAATTATACCTCTAATAAAGTTGTTTTTAAAAAAGAAACAGAAAAAAAAAAGAGGCAAGAATGCCTTGAATAAAGCCACTCTTTTCTTCTGAGGTGTAATATAATTGCAGTATTATTTTTCTAATGTACAGAAAATATAATTTGATTAATAGAATTTTCTCAATTTTCAATCATTTATTTTCCCCCTTAATTATTGGCATCCACTGTTAAAAGTTTAGATTTTTATTTAATTTGCATAAAGTTGATATTTAATTATTTTAGGTTTAATATCTCTGTAGTGCATAATATTAAACCCAGAACAGATGATTCCTAAGTTCTTCCCTGACCTGAGCAAAAGAGGAAAGCCCTGGCCCAAATAACGTATAAGTGGGTCCTTTTAAAATGTTAGATTTGACTATTTATATCAGCGTAAGACAATATGTGGCTTTGAAACTAATCTAGTTTAAGTCACTGTCAAAATTGATGATCATTGATGTGATTCCTAATCTATGGTCTCCGGTGTCCTGGAGGATTCCAAAGTCATGTAAATGCTACAAGGACAGACATGTGCACAACGTACACAGGGCTGGATCCCCCTGTGTCTCCAAAACAGCACAATGCCCTGTGCCAGGAGCACTCAGCAAATACTGGTTCAAAGAATGCATCAATAGATCGAAAGCCCAGATGCACCAAATAGTTTCTAAAACTGAATGGAAACACACAGGCTCTTGTTTCCCAGAGGCAGGTAGACAGACTTTCATGCTTAGCAAAATGTAAGCTCACTTAAACGTGTTACTAAATTGATAATAACATTTTGACATCATGAACTTTTTCAATCAATACATGGCCATATAATTTTGACATAAATATTTAAGTTCAAAAGATTTGAAACAACAACTTTCAAAGATTTTTAAATCTCCAATTTTTTCCCTTTTCAGTTCTTAGCCCAGAAAAATAAACATACACCTATTTTTCAGTTTTGGCCAAATCTAGTATACATTTTCCGCCTTTGGCCAGAATTTGGATTAGGACTCAGGCCTACTCCCTGTCCAGACATGGTAAATCACTGAGCTAACCAATTCTGTGCTTGTATTAATTCATGGAATTATCAAGGATAATAATACCACTGAAATAGCTTCTGGTAGTTAGAGCAGGTGTAAGTCATTTAGCAAATCACAAAGACAGGATCTTCTTATGAAGTTGGCCTCGGTCACAGGAAATGTAAACTGTTTTCATTCTTACTGTTAACTGAGGAGCCGGGCAGGGCATTCCCTGCTTAGGCACAAATTCTTCTGGGTCAACAACCTTTCTCTCTAACAGTGCATGGGAGGGAGGGAGAGGATGGGACAGCCCAGCAACAGGAAACAACAGCGCCAATTGTGTCTGTCAGGGCACCTGAGACTCCATTGCTCAGATCAAATTTCTGGAAAACCAGACTTCTGCAGAACTGAATATTTAATAGCATTAGGTAAAATCAAAAAGCTAGATGATCTTGTCCCTATTGCAAATGCAGACTACAGTAATTCCCCTCTGCATTTCGGTGCTTCATCTAGTCCATATACACCAAGAGAGTACAGGAGGTTTGGACATCTAAAATAAAACTGTGGTGTGATGGTGAACAGACCATTTCTGTTTGGGGCTTGTTGCTTCTTCCGATCTATTAATATATATATGTTCAGTTTATACCATTTCTTTTCCTTTCAAAGACGGTTGAAAACCACAGCTATAATACCATCTCACCTAAAAACTATCCTTGCACAGTCCTGAACGACCCTTGTAGTAAGCTAACACCGAGGGAGACTGTACAATCTTGGGCGCTGCATCTTCCAGCTAACATCCCAGACAGCTGAAAACTGACAGGCGGTTCTTTTGCTCCACCTGCAGATATAGAAACCAGCGCGAACGAATGAAGGATAAGACAATCACCTTCATTCATTCTTTGGTCTGTGCTCCTGAAAACTGCATGCACAGCGACCTGTCAGAGCAGAGAGGAGGGTATTCACAGGTGGCAGCAAGTTTTCCAGAGGTCTTTCTCCCTGGCCCTGAGTTTAGCAAGCAGAAATCGCGGGGTGCTCTGGCAAAGGGACTGCATGACAGCAACCTAAATAATCAGGTGTATATCGGGCTCAAGAGTTATCCCTTCTCGCGGACTTAGGGGGAGAGAAGCAGAAACTTCTCACCCAGGAATCCGAGCACAGAAGAGAGATATACGGGGAGGGATGCTCTCCTCCCTAGGGACCTGTTTACAGGAAAATGGCCTCGGTGAACTGAGCTGAGCCAGAGTAATCGCTTCAAGGACAACCGGACGACCACTCACCTGGGGTGGGGGTGGGGGTGGGGGTGAGGATGACCTGGTGCGCGCCGCGGGGTCACAGATTGCCTACCTCGGAGGGCGCTCAGTGCGCGCAGGGTCCCGGCGCTGCTCCTCCCCTGGGCTCTTCCGCTGGGTAGGCCTCGGGACGCGGGCGGCTCCGCCGGGGACAGATTGGGCTCCGCCCCGCAGGGCGCGCCCGGGGCAGAGTCCGGCGTCCGGGTGGCTCCGGGGAGGAGCTTGGGCTCCCGCCGCGCCCAGACGCACTCTCCCTGCTCCACGCACCCAGGGACACTGTCTGCTCCCCAACACTCAAGTCCAGAACACCGCACACCTCTCAGTAGAGATATAAGGGACATAGTTGCTGCTACTTTTGAAGTCTGTTGGAGTAGTTTTAGATTCATGGAAAAGTTGCAGAGTTAGAGTTCCCTAAACGCTTCATTCAGCCTGTATCCCCTAGGATTCATGTCTTTTGTTACTGTAGTATATTTGTTAAAACTAAGAAATTAACATTGTCCGTAACTAATATCTAAACTCAACTTTATACGTATTTAACTAGTTTTTCTCCAATATCTTTCTCTTGATACCATCCAGGATTCCACACTGAGTTTAGCGGTATGTCTCACAATCTCCTCTGGTCTGTGACAGTTTCTTAGTCCTCTCTTTGTTATTGTTGTTGCTGGTTGATTGTTTGACTTTGACAGTTCTGAAGAATTCTACTAAGCTATTTTGTGGATTTCTCTGTTTGGTTTTGTCTGATGTTTCCCCCATGACTGGACAGTGGTTATGGGTTTGGTGAAGGAAGACAACAGAGGGAAATTGTCATTCTCATCATAGCATCTATCAGGGGCATGTGATAATATGACCTCCTACTGGTGATGTTAACCTTAATCATTTGGATTAACTATTGCCTGCCAGTATTCTCCAAGGCTACTATTTTTCTCTTTCCATATTCTCATCGTTGGGTGAAAGTCACTAAGTTCAGCCTATACCCAACAGAGGAGGTTGGGAAAAATATAACCCCCCTCCTGGAGGGGTGGGGGGGCAGGGAGTATCTACATATATTATTTGGAATTATCCAACAAAGAAGATTTGTTCCTTCTCTCCCACTTATTTATCTATTCTCTCATTTATTTATATCAGTATGAACACATGTATATTTATTTTATACTTTGAGCTATAATTCAATACCACATTATTTAGTTTGTTGCTCATGTTGTTCTAGCTTTGCTCATTGGGAACACTTTTGGTTTGGCTTCTGCGTCACTTTGAAAGTTCATAAATGTCTCTGGCCAGTTAGATCAGTGGTAGAGCATCATGGGTTTGATTCTAGGTCAGGGCACACAATCTGCTTCTCCTCCCCTTTCCTGCCCCTCTCTTTCTGTTCCCCTCCCACAGCCATGGCTCTATTGATTACAGCACATCACCCCAGGTGCTGAAGATGGCTCCATGGAGCCTCCACTTCAGGTGCTAAAAATCAGATGCAAGCGTGGCCCCAGATGGGCATGCAGTGGCCCCAGACAGGGTCACCGTGTGGATCCCAGTTGGGGCACATGTGGGAGTCTATCAATCTCCCCTCCTCTCACTTTTAAAAAAAAGTTCATAAACGTTTAGGGCTGGGGAAAAATACTTTACTAATTATTTGAATCACCCCTCTCACATTGAATAGAGTTGGGAAACCAGAGCCAAATCCCTCAATATCCGAGAGCTTTTCAGATTCTTCCTAAGAATTCTATGATTACAGAGTTCTCAGTAAGAGGAAAAGAAATATGAGTGTGTGTGTGTGTGTGTGTGTGTGTGTGTGTGTGTGTGTGATGAATTTGAGGATTGGGACCCAATTAGAGAAGTGAAAGTTGATGTTTCTAAGGTAAGTTTTGGTTAACTTATCCTTGTCATTCTATTAAATAGGCAAATGTATATATAGAGACAAATCATGTTCCAAAGTGAGCCATGCATGTTTATAATGGCTTCAAACATTGAAGAAATCCAGCTGTAGAGAATCCTTTGTTATATTGCTTTGGTTCGCTCATGTTTGCGTTTGCAAGTTGATCCCATAAATATCACATTTCCTCCTTCTGAGCTGGGATCTGGCTCAGCCCTGCTTTCTGAGACCCTATCGCCTCTCTTCCTGGCCTTGACTCTCCTTGAAGAAGGATATGTCCCCCATTAGTGCAAGTAAACACAGGATAGATGGCATAGTGAGTGATCCACCACAAAGCTAAGTGGCTGTCGTTCAACTATTTTTTGACAAAGTTACTAAAAGTAATACTGCTTAAGAGAACATTTTTGTGTTTAAGCCCCACCATATTCCAGAAGAAATTGACAATATCAGAGGTGAGGGTGAGATTTCTTTAGTTGGGGAGTCCTAAGGAGGCCTCGAGAGGAGGTAGGAGGGGAGCTGGGTTTTGAGGATAAGTATCCTGCTATAGTAAAGGAGGATGGGAACCGTTAGAGCCGAGACACAGGCAAGGCACAAAGCCAGTAGATGTTCAGGCAGATCGGGGAGCTACCAAGCAGGCCAGCTGCAGCACAGGGGACTAATGAGAGATAAAACAGCCAGGTGGGGAGCAAATCATGTGCAACAGACAAAGGTTCAGGTAATCGCTTTTTCTTATCCATCTTTGTTAAGGGAGGGAGGAGAAACCGTGGTAGGAAATGAAACTCTAGTTGTTGTTATGAGTTCATTACTAAAACACTTAGCAAATACTTATGAACAATATACAAGCATCTAACTTGTATATACAACGGTGTCTGAGCAGGGCAATCTTTTCTAAGACTTTTTTTACATAATAAATACAGAAAGCATGACATAACCGGAAGTGATACTTAAAATACATCCATGCAGATGTGAGCAGTGACACCAACCTATCAGAAAAGCTGCCTGCTGTACCATCTGGTGTAGATGAACCAAGGTAACTGCTGAAGGTCAGCTCTGGACATCACGCTTTGAAACTATTGCTGCTCTCTGGGAAAACCTAGACATTCTTTCATTCTCCACTCCCCCCTCAAAAAATACCCTTTGAAAGTACACAACTTGGTATATTCCTTTGGACTTACTATGTTCTGGTTTTCATAACCTTTCTTTTGGCCATAAGCTTGGTCCATTCTGACTTAGCAGTAGTTGGAATAATGAACGCCACTTAGCTCTGTGTTGTGATCCCTTCCCCCACATGAAGAAAGCATGGGCAAAGGCGAAAGAAGGTGTGAGAGTTGAGATGTCTGTTCTAAATACTTCAGGCAGGTATTTCTAAGCTTGGAGGAGAAATGTCAAGCTAGAGTAAGGCCGTAGGAAGGCTGTGTTAGGCAGAGTGTCCTGGTTATAGATAGAGCGTGAATTTGGAGACCATATGACTTAGCTGCCCTTTGTTCCGCTGCTCTCCCTTTATCCTTGTTTTACCTGCCATTGAAAAGGACAATGTCAATATCACTCTAGCGCTCAAAAGTTTTGTTTTGCTTTTTTGTTCTGTTTTGTTTTGTTTTTTTCCTGGACTAGGAAAAAGCAATATATTTCCAAGTCAAACAAGCTGAACTTTCTTCAGTTATCTGCTTCTTGAACCTGTTCATACTACTTCAGTTTTGACCCGAATGTGAAAGAGAATAAAAGAAAGAACAAGTTTTAGAGAAAAGGGCAGCATTTGTGTCTCACCTTTTTATGACTAAAATGCCTATTAGCTCTCCAATAGAGAGATTTAACATCGTGGTAGGTTCAAAATTGGATATAAATCTATATAAATAAATATGTGAATTGTTAAAGACATAGGAACATTTTAGAACTGGATTAAATAATCAAGGGAATGAGTATAAAGATGAAATACTGTGAGATAGAGGGAGGAAAAGGATGGAGCAGAGATTAAGAAAAAACAACCAGTAAATTGGGAGAAAAACTAGATTTACATAGCTTTGAAGTCTTAGATTTCTTTGTAAATTTCATAATGGCATGGAAATAGGAGTCAATCAGAAGTCAAATAGACCAATAACCCTGATGAATTTAGATGCTAAAATCCTCAACAAAATATTAGACAACCGGATCCAGCAATACATGAAAAAAATCATACAGCATGATCAAGTGGGATTTATTCTGGGGAGGCAAGGCTGGTTCAATATTTGCAAATCAATCAATGTGATTCATCACATAAACAAAAGGAGGACAAAAATCACATGATAATTTCAATAGATGCAGAAAAGGCATTTGATAAAATCCAGCATCCATTCATGATCAAAAATCTCAGCAAAGTGAGAATACAGGAAACATATCTTAACATGACAAAGGCCATCTATGACAAACCCACAGCCAACATCATACTCAATGGGCAAAAATTAAAAACAATCCCCTTAAGATCAGGAACAAGGAAGGGGTGCCCCCTTTCACCACTCTTATTCAACATAGTTCTGGAAGTCCTAGCCACAGCAATCAGACAAAAAGAAGAAATAAAAGGCATCCAAACTGGAAAAGAAAAAATAAAGCTATCATTATTTGCAGATGATATGATATTATATATAGAAAACCCTAAAGTCTCAGTCAAAAAACTACTGAAACTGATAAATGAATTCAGCAAGGTGGGAGGATATAAAATTAATACTCAGAAAACAGAGGCATTTTTATACACCAACAATGAACTATCAGAAAGAAAAACTAAGAAAACAATCCCCTTCACTATTGAAACAAAAAAAATAAAGTACTTAGGAGTAAATTTAACCAAGGAGATTAAAGACTTGTACTCGGAGAACTATAAAACATTGATAAAAGAAATCAAGGAAGATATAAACAAGTGGAAGCATATACCATGCTCATGGTTAGGAAGAATAAACATCATTAAAATGTTTATATTACTCAAAGCAATTTATAAATTCAATGCAATACCAATTAAAATACCAATGACATACTTCAAAGATATAGACACATATTCCAAAAATTTATATGAAACCAAGAAAGAACAAGAATAGCTTCAACAATATTAAAAAAGAAGAATAAAGCGGAAGGTATCACTCTTCCTGATATCAAGTTATACTACAAAGCCATTGTACTCAAGACAGCCTGGTACTGGCATAAGAACAGGAAGATAGATCAACAGAACAGAACAGAGAACCCAGAAATAAACCCACACCCATATGGACAGCTGATAGTTGACAAAGGAGGTAAGAGCATATAATGGAGTAAAGACAGCCTTTTTAACAAATGGTGTTAGGAAAATTGGACATCTACTTGCAAAAAAAATGAAACTAGACAATCAACTTACACCATTCACAAAAACAAACTCAAAATGGATAAAAGATTTAAATGAATCCATAAGCATCTTAGAAGAAAATATAAGCAGTAAGCTCTCCGACATCTCTCATGGCAATATATTTGCCGATTTATCTCCATGGGCAAGTGAAATAAAAGACAGGATAAACAAATGGGACTATATCAAACTAAAAAGCTTTTGCACAGCTAAAGACAATAAGAACAGAATAAAAAGACAAACTACACAATGGGACAACATATTCAAAAATACATCTGATAAGGGGTTAATAACTAAAATTTATAAAGAATTTGTAAAACTCAACACCAGGAAGACAAACAATCCAATCAAAAATGGGCAAAAGATGGCCTGACCTGTGGTGGTGCAGTGGATAAAGCGACGACCTGGGAACCCTGAGGTCGCCAGTTCAAAACCCTGCACTGGTCTGGTCAAGGCACATATGGGAGTTGATGCTTCCAGCTCCTCTCCCTTTCTCTCTCTCTCTCTCTCTCTCTCTCTCTCTCTCTCTCTCTTTCTCCTGTCTAAAATGAATAAAAGAAAAAGAAAAAGAATGGGCAAAAGAAATGAATAGACACTTCTCCAAGGACGATATACAGATGGCCAGTAGGCATATGAAAAAATGCTCAACATCACTAATCATTAGAGAAATGCAAATTAAAACCACAATGAAATACCACCTCACACCACCAGTCAGGATGGCGCTCATTAACAAAACAACACATTATAGGTGCTGGCGAGGATGTGGAGAAAAGGAAACCCTCCTGCATTGCTGGTGGGAATGCAGACTGGTCAGCCACTGTGGAAAACAGTATGGAGATTTCTCAAAAAATTAAAAATTGAACTGCCTTTTGACCCAGCTATCCCACTTTTAGGAATATACCCTAAGAACACCATAGCACTGTTTGAAAAGAAGAAATGCGCCCCCATGTTTGTGGCAGCATTGTTCACAATAGCGAAGATCTGGAAACAGCCCAAGTGTCCTTCATTTGATGAGTAGATTAAAAAACTTTGGTACATATATATTATGGAATACTACTCAGCCATAAGAAATGATGATATTGGAGCATTTACAACAAGATGGATCTTGATAACATTATACAGAGTGAAATAAGTAAATCAGAAAAAACTAAGAATAGATTCCATACATAGATGGTACATAAAAAAGAGACTCAGAGACATGGACAAAAATGAGTTGGCTAAGGCGGGCAGGTAAGGGGAGGGGTGGGTAACAAATAAAATCAGATAGAAGGTGATGGAAGACAATTTGACTTTGGGTGATGGGTGTGCATTATAATCAAATGTCAAAATAACCTGCAGAGGTTTTCTCTGAACATATGTAGCCTGATTTATCAATGCCACCCCATTAAAATTAAAAATTAATAAAATCAATAAAATTTAAAAAAAATTATAAGAGGGGGAGCAAGATGGCATGGAGTAGGCGGACGTACCAACTTCCAACTCCCAGAACCAAAGTGGATTATAACTCAATTTTAAGAACCATCATCTGGATAAACCAACTTTGAACTAAACTAAGTGGACTCTTCAACCAAGGAACACTGCAGAAGCCACATTGAGACTGGTAGGAATAGCAAAAATGCAAAGAGGGCTGCCCAGCTCCCCGGAGCAAACGGCAGCCTGGAGAGACCCGCATGACGGGAGGAGAGTTTGGTGGAGAAGGAGGGACCTGGGTCCCAGGAACAAAGCACCAGCCTGCAGTCCCAGAGCCTAGAAGAGGCATTTGGACAGTATTGAGCTGTGAAACAAGTGAGGATACTGTTTGTGAGAAAGAGACAGTTTTCTCAGACCCAAGATTCTATTTAAAGGGAAAGCGCAGAAAACCTCTCTCACAACCACGCTCCCAGGGCTCCGGGGAACGGGGACAGAGGAGAGGACCAGAGCAGCGGGAAGAGAGTGTGGACTGAAGGCACAGGGACAAACATTCTGAGGGACAGCCAACCTAACCCCTGGGCTAAGTCACTTCCCTAATCGAAAATGAATATTTCCCCTGGAACTAGCAATACCAGCAAAGGGAGACAGGACACTAGCCAAACAAACTCTCCTGCGGCAATTAGAGCAGAGCTGCTTAGAGGGAGGGAGCTCCCAGGCCTACAGTATGAAGAGTTAGGGCACTTCCTACTCTGCTGAGGGCTGCTGAAGGGATGGTGGCAGCAGGACGCTGAAACGTGGTTTTGTCAGCGTGGGCGGAGGTCCAGGCAGTGTGAGCTCAGTCTAGCCCAGCATGGGCGGAGGGGACGCGTGAAATCGGTCCAGCAACTGCGAGCCCGCCTGTAACCCCACCTGCGGGAAAAAGCGGGAGGCCAGGAACAGGGAGAGATCTGCTCTGCGACCCTGCGCAAGCCGGCCCTGACCGCGGGGACGGGGCTAGTACCAGGGATGGGTGGGGCCCCGCCCGGCTGGAAAACAACGGTGTGTCATCCTGCCTGCGCGAACTGGCTCTGAATGCGGGGGCGGGAGAGCCCAGGATGAGTGGAAGCTGGCAGCTGAGTGCACGCCAGCAAACACGCATGGTCCAATAAACCGCGGTTTGCGACCCTGTGCAGGAGGGCCCTGACCTCGATGGCGGGGCTAAAGTTCCTGATGGACAAAGGTTCACAGCTGAGAGCACGTCAAAAGCCCTGCCCAACCCGCAAAACTGTGGCTAGCAGGCTCTGACTGCGGGTGCTGGGCGGAAGCCGGGAAACAGGCAAGGTCTGCACCTAAGCAAAGGTGCTCACCTCTACCCTTGGTGCTGAGGCTTGTGGCTTGAGTGACAGCCCCTCACTCAGAGCAGAAGCAGAAATCACACCAAAAGCCACAGTGGGCCGCTACTGGGAACACCCATACCCAACCGCCCTAGCAAGCAGCAGAGGGGGTGGCGGGCCTGCAGACAGACCACACCTAGAGAACACAAAGGAAACACCTACTGGACTCCAGTGGCCACAACTTGCTTATACACAGACAAAATGGGCAGGCAGAGGAATGCAAACCAAATGAATCAAGAGAAATCCCCAGAGAAGGACCTGAATGAACCAGATATAACCAAATTACCAGAAGCAGAATTTAGAATAATGATAGTTAGGATGTTCAAAGAAATTAGAGCAAGAATGGATAGTCATTATGAACACCTAAATAAAGAGATAACAAGTATAAAAAACGAAATTGAAATAATAAAAAAGAATCAGACAGAAATGAGAAATACAGTATCAGAACTGAAGACCACAATGGAAGGAATTAAAAGCAGGATGAATCACGCTGAAGATAGATTCAGCGAGTTAGAGGACACAATAAACAAAGGCACAGAAACAGAGAAGAAAAAGGAAAAGAGACTCAAAAAATGTGAGGAAACTTGCCTGACCTGTGGTGGCACAGGGGATAAAGTATCAACCTGGGAACACTGAGGTCGCCAGTTCAAAACTTTGCACTGGTCTGGTCAAGGCACATATGGGAGTTGATGCTTCTAGCTCCTCCCCCTTTTCTCTCTCTCTCTCTCTCTCTCTCTCTTTCACTCTGTTTCTCCTCTCTAAAATAAATAAATAGAAAGAAATCATAAACACGTTCACAAAAAAAAGTGTGAGGAAACTCTAAGAGAGCTCTGTGACAACATGAAGAGAAACAACATTCACATCATAGGGGTTCGTGAAGAAGAGGAGAGAGGACAGGAAATGGAAACTTTGTTCAATCAAATCATAGCAGAAAACTTCCCTAAATTAAGGCTGGGAAACATTCCACACATTCAAGAAGCACACAGAACTCCATTAAAGAGAAACCCCCCAAAAAATCTAACCCAAGACACATCATAGTTAAAATACCAAAGCTAATGGATAAAGAAAAAATTTTAAAAGCTGCTAGAGAAAAAAAGGCTATCACCTACAAAGGAGCTCCCATAAGGATGACATCAGACTTCTCAACAGAAACACTTGAGGCCAGAAGGGAATGGCAAGATATAATCAAAGTAATGCAGAACAAGAACCTACAACCAAGACTACTCTATCCAGCAGGGCTAACGTTTAAAATTGAAGGAGAAATAAAGAGCTCCCCAGACAAAGAAAGCCTCAAGGAATTCATAAAAACCAAACCAATTCTACAAGAGATACTAAGGGGCCTGTTGTGAACAGTTTAAAGGGAGGAAAGAATATAGCAAAAGAAGAATACGGCTTTAAAGAATAAAATGGCAATAAACAACTACACATCAATAATAACCTTAAATGTAAATGGATTAAATGATCCAATCAAAAGACATAGGGTAGCTGCATGGATAAAGAAACAGGACCCATACATATGCTGTCTACAAGAGACACACCTTAAAACAAAAGGTGCACATAGACTGAAGGTAAAAGGATGGAAAAAATTTTTTATACAATTGGAAATGAAAAAAAAGGCTGGGTGGCAGTACTTATATCTGACAAAATGGACTTTAAAACAAAGCCTGTAATAAGAGATAAAGAAGAACACTACATAATGATAAAGGGAACAATTCAACAGGAAGATATAACAATTATAAATATCTATGCACCAAATATAGGAGCCCCAACATACATAAAGCAGACTTTGATGGATATAAAGGACGAGATTAACAGCAATACTATCATAGTAGGGGATTTCAATACCCCACGAACAACACTGGATAGATCCTCAAGAAAGAAAATTAACAAAGAAACAGCAGACTTAAAGGATACACTAGATCAACTCGATTTAATAGATATCTTCAGAACTTTTCACCCTAAATCAGTGGAATATACATTCTTCTCAAGCACTCATGGTATGTTTTCTAGGATAAACCACATGTTAGGACACAAAAATGGTCTCAATAAATTTAAGAAGATTGAAATCATATCAAGCATTTTCTCTGATCACAATGCCATGAAACTAGAAATTAACCACAAAAGAAAAACTGAAAAATACTCAAACACTTGGAAACTAAATAGCATGATATTAAATAATGATTGGATTAACAATGAGATCAAAGAAGAAATAAAAGTTTCTAGAAATAAATGATAATGAGCATACATCAACTCAAAATTTATGGGACACAGCAAAAGCAGTTCTGAGAGGGAAGTTCATTGCACTACATGCATATCATAAGAAACTAGAAAAAGCTCAAATAAGCAACGTGACCCTGCATCTAAAAGAACTAGAAAAACAACAGCAAATAAAACCCAGTACAAGTAGAAGGAAAGAAATAATAAAGATCAGAACATAAATAAATGACATAGAGGCTAAGGAAACAAGACAGAGGATCAATGAAACCAGAATCTGGTTCTTTGAAAAGGTAAACAAGATTGATGAACCTTTAACTAGACTCACCAGGAAAAAAAGAGAGAGGACTCAAATAAATTAGAAAGGACAGTGGAGAAATAACAACTGACACAACAGAAATACAAAGTATTGTAGGAAAATACTATGAAGAACTATATGCCAAAAAATTAGAAAACCTAGGTGAAATGGACAAATTTCTTGAATCATATAATCTTCCTAAAGTCAATCTGGAAGAATCAGAACACCTAAACAGACCAATTACAACAAATGAGATTGAAACAGTTATCAAAAAACTCCCAAAAAAGAAAAATCCTGGGCCTGATGGCTTCACAAGTGAATTCTATCAAAAATTCAAAGAAGAACTAACTCCTATCCTCCTCAAGCTATTTCAAAAAATTCAAGAGGAAGGAAGACTTCCAAACCCCTTTTCTGAGGCGAGCATAATTCTGATCCCGAAACCAGGCAAAGACAACACAAAGAAAGAAAATTATAGGCATATATCCCTGATGAATTTAGATGCTAAAATTCTCAACAAAATATTAGCCAACAAAATATTAGCCAACCTGATCCAGCAATATATGAAAAGTATCATACACCATGAACAGTGGGATTTATTCTGGAGAGGCAAGGCTGGTTCAATATTTGCAAATCAGTCAATGTGATTCACCACATAAACAAAAGGAAGGACAAAAATCACATGATCATTTCAATAGATGCAGAAAAAGCATTTGATAAAATCCAGCACTCATTCATGATCAAAACTCTCAGTAAAGTGGGAATACAGGGAACATTTTAACATGATAAAGGCCATTTACAGCAAACCCACAGCAAACATCATACTAAATGGGCAAAAATTAAAAGCAATCCCCTAAAGATCAGGAACCAGGCAGGGGTGCCCCCTTTCACCACTCTTATTCAACATAGTTCTGGAAGTCCTAGCTACAGCAAACAGACAAGAAGAAGAAATAAAAGGCATTCAAATTGGAAAAGAAGAAGTAAAACTGTCATTATTTGCAGATGATATGATATTGTATATAGAAAACCCTAAAAAGTCTCAGTCAAAAAACTACTGGACCTTATAAATGAATTCAGCAAGGTGGCAGGATATAAAATTAATACTCAGAAATCAGAGGGATTTCTATATACCAACAATGAACTCTCAGCAAAAGAAATTAAGGAAACAATCCCCTTCACTATTGCAGCCAAAAAAATAAAGTACCTAGGAGTAAATTTAACCAAGGAGGTTAAGGACTTGTACTCGGAAAATTATAAAACATTGATAAAAGAAATCAAGGAAGACACAAAGAAGTGGAAGCATATACCTTGCTCATGGCTAGGAAGAATAAACATCATTAAATGTCTATATTACCCAAAGCAATTTATAAATTCAATGCAATACCAATTAAAATACCAATGACATACTTCAAAGATATAGAACACATATTCCAAAAATTTATATGGAACCAAAAAAGAACACGAATAACCTCAGCAATCTTAAAAAGAAAAAATAAAGCAGGAGGTATCACTCTTCCGGATATCAAGGTTTACTATAAGGCAATTATACTCAAGACAGCCTGGTACTGGCATAAGAACAGGTACATAGATCAATGGAACAGAACAGAGAACCCAGAAATAAACCCACACCTTTATGGACAACTGATATTTGACAAGGAGGAAAGAACATACAATGGAGTAATGACAGCCTCTTCAACAAATGGTATTGGGAAAATTGGACAACTACCTCCAAAAAAATGAAACTAGACCATCAACTTACACCATTCACAAAAACAAACTCAAAATGGATAAAAGACTTAAACATAAGCCATGAAACCATAAGCATCTTAGAAGAAAACATAGGCAGCAAGCTCTCCGACATCTGTAGCAGCAATATATTTGTCGATTTATATCCACAGGCAAATGAAATAAAAGGCAAGATAAACAAATGGAACTATATCAAACTAAAAAGTTTTTGTACAGCTAAAGACAATAAGAACAGAATGAAAACACAAACCACTCAATGGGAGAACATATTTGACAGCACGTCTGATAAGGTGTTAATAACTAAAATTTATAAAGAACTTATAAAACTCAACACCAGGAAGACAAACAACCCAATCAAAAAATGGGCAAAAGAAATGAATAGAAATTTCTCCAAAGAGGACATACAGATGGCCAATAGGCATATGAAAAAATGCTCAACATCACTAATCATTAGAGAAATGCAAATTAAAACCACAATGAGATATCACCTCACACCAGTCAGAATGGCACTCATCAGCAAAACAACACAGAATAAGTGCTGGCGAGGATGCGGAGAAAAGGGAACCCTTCTACACTGCTGGTGGGAATGCAGACTGGTGCAGCCACTGTGGAAAACAGTTTAGAGATTCCTCAAAAAATTAATAGTCGAACTGCCTTTTGACCCAGCTACCCCACTTTTAGGAATATACCCTAAGAACACCATAGCACTGTTCGAAAAGAAGAAAAGCGCCCCCATTTCCTGGCAGCATTGTTCACAATAGCGAAGATCTGGAACCAGCCCAAGTGTCCGTCAGAAGACGAGTGGATTAAAAAGCTATGGTCCATATATACTATGGAATACTACTCAGCCATAAGAAATGATGACATCGGATCATTTACAACAAAATGGATGGACCTTTATAACATTATACGGAGTGAAATAAGTAAATCAGAAAAAAAAACTGAGGACAGCATGATTTCATACAAAGGTGGGACATAAAAGTGAGACTATGAGACATGGACAAGAGAGTGGTGATTACGGTGTGGGGGGAGGGAGGAGAGGGTGGGATAGGGAGGAGGGGAAGGAAGGGCACAGGGAAAACCAGATAGAAGGTGACAGAGGACAATTTGACTTTGGGTGATGGGTATGCAACACAATTGAATGATAAAATAATCTGGAGATGTTTTCATTGTACATATGTACCCTGATTTATTGGTGTTACCCCATTAAAATGCAAAATTTAGAAATAAAAATAATTATAAGATCAGACTGAAGAGATCAAAAAAATCAGAAGTCAAATAATCCTACTAAATAATATGACTCATATGGATCCATTTAAATGTATGTATCTGTGTTTAATGGTGATAAATGATGAAATAATAATTTATTGGAAATAAAAAAGGAAGATGGGTAGTACAGTTTGGACAGGTGATTCTGCTCAAAATCTGTAAAGAAATCAATTTGAATCTTGTTCCCAAAGACAGAGAGTAACCAAAGGTCACAGCTTATTATTACTGGCAAAGAAATATCCCCTTTTGTGCACGTGACTTGTGTGTCACAGACACCTGGGAGTAGCATTTCAGCTGGCTTCAGTAACAGAAGCAGACACGGGGCCTCGTGTGTCCACAGCTGACCCTGAAATTCTCCCTCTGGGTCCTCACCATCTCCTGTCCCACCTTACCAATTCTCCCTGACTTTGGGGCTCACTGACACCCTCACAGCTGAGCCCTGAGGGGATCCTGCTACCCTCTCTGTGGCCCTAAAGAGACTCTTCTTAAAGGAGTAATAGCTACTTAAAAGCTTGCTGTCACCAAATAACTAAGTTACTTTTGAGAGAATCATTCCGGAAGTTAAGTGCAGTTTTCGCGATGTAAAGTCCCAATGTCATGGGCTACAGGAGTAGCAGGATGCTCGGTTAGTTAGTCCTGCACCTGTTTCCTAACTACTGCTTCCTACAGTACTCCCTGACCCTTGCAAGAGGAGTCATTTCCTTTCTTCTCCTTCACTTTTCCCTTCTAGGACCCTGAGAGCTATGTTCTAGCTCCTGATTTAGCAGAATTAAAAGAAGATGCCCCCAAGTCCTCCCCAGACTTCTGGTCTTACAGAGTCTTTTCTCATGAGGCCACCTCCCACTCTGTGCTGTCTTTGCCTATGTCTCTGTGCTGCCCAGTTGGTCAAAGCCACATTCATTACTGTCTTCCTCAGAGAAGCGGGCATCTGCATTTGTTGTCTAGGCCCAGACCTCAGATGGTCCACATGACCGCCATGTTACATGTAGCTCAGTCTTCATCCTGAGTCCTTGGCCAGCATCAGGCAGAGGGAGAATCCCAGCCCTTCCAGTTTTCAACCTCTGAGCTTTCTTCAGACTCTCCCAACAAATTCCTTTCATAGACTGCAGAAAACCTGCCATTCTTGGTTTATTTACAGAATAGAGATTACTGCTGAGTCATATGCCAAAAAAGGGACTCCTTTCTGAGGAGCCCCCAAGACTAACTCCAATATTTAAGGAAATAATTGTTTGGGCTTTGACAATGGAAAATAATTTAAATGTTCATTGAGCACAACATTGAAATAATTTCTACCAAAAGTGTGTGTGTGTGTGTGTGTGTGGGGGGGTGTCCCATAGTTTCTATATAAATTTTTGCCTTTAACAGCATAGTTTAACATCCTGACAAGTACAGTAACAGGAATGTGCTTTTGAAATCAAAGCAAGAATAAAAGAATATATTTATTTACACTTCACCATCTTCCAAAAATAACTTCAGGTAGACTATCATAAATATTCCTAATTACCTTAATAGTTAGAAGAAGATAACATTTACTAAGAACTGTGAATTTAAAGTGAGCTAAATACCGGAGTGAAATTACCTCCAAGAATGGGATCCAAGCATTCCAATATTGATTTTCGTTGCAGAGAAATACTGTTCTTTGCCTTACAAAATTAATTAAGCTCCATGTTAATTAATCAGTACGCCTCTATAATGAGAGGCTGCCAATCACCTTGTCAGATTGTTTACAGTTGAAATCTTAGCTAAAAATTCATCTAGTTAATGATCTAAGTTAAATTTAACCCAAGTCTTAGGACCTCAAACCTAATTCCAGATCACAGCAGTGATCACAGATTCAGAATGCCCTGCGTACCATTAAAGCATCCAAGGTCCAGATCGCATACGTCCCCCAGCCATGCAAATAGAACTAATGCAGAGTAAATCTGTGTACATTTCTTTTCTGTTTCAAAAAGTAATACAATTGATCATGTGTTTTTTGACTTTTAACTGCAAAATTACTAAAGTCTCACACCTTTACAACTAAAGAATGTCAAATATCAGATAAATAGGCCACTGATCTGTGAAATTATATATAAACAATGGTTTCAAGTACAGGACGCTGTTTGTTTTTTATTCAGGAACTTAAGACTTTGGCCAAGTACCTTTCTGTAATTTTTCTTCTCTTTTACGTGTGCTACCTGCATGGTTCTAGTTTCCCTGAACATGGGAGCTACAGGAGTCAAGCTGTCTCGGAGATATGGTAGTCTCTCTGGCACTTACGATCTCAAAACTAGATGACACAAGGCTTTCTGGCCTGAGACTTTGATTCAGCCTCCTTTCTGATGGGAAAACCTGATCTAAGCAAGGATTCAATGGACTCACACAACGTTTCAGACACTCATCTTACGTTGGATGGGCAACAGGTCTCTTTAAGCTTGGTTCGTTGTTTTTGGCATTGAGATTTTCCTTCATGTGGTTTTCCTCTTGAGCAAGGGCACAGAAGTGAGAAGGTGGATGTCAGGGCTAGAAATATGAGAAAAGGAAAGATCACAGGGCACAACTGGTCTGGGAACTAGCCCAAGCCTGTGGTCAAAGACGAGTGAGGTACCCGACCAAGTGATCAGTTCAGGGCTGGGTCATGTCCTCAAGTTCAAGGTCAGGTAATCGTTTCAAGAATCCCCTGGCTATAAGGCAGCCACTACCTATAGACATAGCTATGGAGCATTTGGAATGTGGCTAGTTTGAGTTGAGATGTGATATAAGCATAGACTAAACACCGGATTACAAAGACCTAGTATGAAAGAAAGAAAAATAAAAAGAATGTAAATGATCTTGTGGATGCTTGTAATGGTACAGATGAAAATGATAAGATTTTGAATATATTAAGTTAAAAGCTAGTTCTAAAATCAATATACCTATTTTGTTAAGTATTTTACAATAACTCTTAAAGTTTTAAGAATCTTAGCGGGTTTTTATGGGACAGCTCTGGTTAAGAGCCAGATTCCTAGAGATAAGCCCAGCTTCAAACTGTCCCTAGGGGAAGCAGAACACTTGAAACTCATTGTGTCCCATGAGAAACTCCCTTCTTTCCCAGGTTTCTGCCCCATCCTAATCCTCAGCTCCATTATAAGGTTGTTGTTTTTTCATGTTCACTACTGCTGATGAAGACAGCCATGGTATCCACCCAGTTTCCTTCCGATTTTGCATTTGTGTAAGGGATCCATTCAGACAGATCTAATATTAAACCAATGGTTCTCACAAGCAGTTCCCAGATCGACAGATTCACCCAGAAAACTTGTCAGGAATGCAAATTCTTATGCCTCATCCCGGCTCCACTGAAACAGAAACTCTGAGGATAGGGACCTAGGATTCTGTGTTGATCAATCCCTCTAAGTGATTCTGTCATGCAGTAGTGGTTGAAAACTCACTTTGCCAGACTAAATATTAGAGCACGGCTGCCAGGTCAATTCTAGGATGCTCAGGTCAATAGCAAAGAACTATTGAATGTAAGTATATCCCATGCAATATTTGAGACATACTAAAAGGTTCTGTACTGTGGAAATTCTTTTCACTGGGTGTTCAGTGTTTTTATTTGCTAAATCTGCCGATTCTGCTTTAAAACAGTGGTTCTCAACCCAGACTGTAAATTAACTAATCTGGTGTGGTACCCAGGCATTGGGATATCTTTTTAAGCCCTCAAGTTATTCTAAAGTGCGGCTGGGTACCATTGCATCAAAGTAATGCTTTTGAAACTTCACTGTGCATTCAGATAGCCTGGAGGTCTTCGTAAAATGCAGATTCTGACTAAGTATTTCTAGGGTGGAGTCTGAGAGCTGGCATTTCTAACAAGCTCCCAAGTGACGTCACTGCCCCTGGTCTGGGGCAGAGAAGAGCAAAGTGTGGGGACTGCAGAGCCGTGTGCTTTAACATCTGGTAAAATGCCACACAGGAGGCTCCCCAGAGCACAATGACAAGGCAGGCAGGAATATGATACACATCATTAGTTCTGTGAGAGAGGTCCAGAGTCCTATGTGAGTTCTGAAAGAGGGAGAAACCACATCTGGCTCAGGAGGAGAGGTGCATGGATGGGGTGGCAGGTAGAGTTATCTTATAAAAATGTAGCGTTACATTAGAAAAATATGAAGGCACTCTTTTGCAAGATGGGGAAATTGGTTAGGCAGGTGCTGCTCTAACAAAGAGATGAAACCATGTGGGCTTGACTTTGTGACCAGACAGCAGGCAGAGGCAGGAGGAGAAGCTGGGACAATCGGTGGAGTCTGAGAGAGCAGCGTAGACTCCACCCTCGGACGCTGGAAGGCTGCCAACCCAGACCCACATTTTGTCGTATGGAAACCAGTGGGCAGACTGGTGGGGCGAGAAGATGACTTGGGAGATGATAAAATGTATCTCATGAGTTTGTAGCTCTATCAAAAACAATTTGTATCTCAGTTATCTATTGCTATGTAACAAAGTACCCTAATTTAGTAGCTTAAAATAACAATCATTTATCAGTTGTCACAATTTGATTCTTTGGGGTTTTCAGGAGGCTTCAGCTGCAGGCTTGCTCCGGGTCGGGGCAGCTGGGCCTGTCTCATGGTGGGTATGATGTTCCTTCACCCTCAAATCGGCTAGACCAGCTTTCGTCACAGGGTGGCAGCAATGTTCTAAGAGGGGAAGCCCCAATGCACATACACTTTTCAAACCTCTGCTTCTGTTTTTTTTTTACTAATGTCCCCGTGACCAAAGCAAGTCACATGGCCAAGCCCAGAGTCAGTGCAGGAGGGACTCCACAAAGGCATGGATACTAGGAGGCATGTTTCATTGTCAGCCTTGACTACAACGATTTACCCCGGATGGCAATTTATTGACTGGAGAGCAGGATATATGTGGTAAAGAGTGGGAAGTAAAACTGGAGAAGTATATTGCTATTGTATTTACGGGGACCTGAATTCCATGGTGAGGAATGTGCAGTTAGATTTCAAGATTAAAAGGAGTCATTAATGTTTGTGCAGAAAAGCCTGCAGGCTAAGTAGGGGTAGGGTCAATCTGTGAGCTGTAGAACCAGGCAATGTTCTCAGCTAGGTAGCAAGCAACAGAAAGTGTACCCCCAACAGAATTAATCGAATTCATTAGAAAGAGGTCATAAAATCAAAGGAAAAGCTGAACAAGCTTTTCTCTCAGGAAAAGAAATCAGAAAGCTCTGCTAGATTGGGATCAAGAAACAGGACCCAGAGGAAGTCTCCATGGCACTGATGTTGGAGCGAGTCAACTCCAACCAGTTGGTTCTTTCCACCAAGATTCAAATGTCCAAGAGAGAGAGAATCTTATTGGTCTACATGTGTCAATTGCTCATCATTTGGCCAATGGGAAGAGCATCTTGGTCAGCACTTCCATCAAGATTGTATGCAAGGAACCCCCTAACATAGGGAGAAGACTAGGAAGACACCACAGATCTTAAACTCAACCCCAACCCCTAGCCACTGGTCAAGTAGCTCAGAGAAAGCCAACCCCAGACCTCCTTATTGCTATTCAGGCCTTCTTATTACTCTGACCACATTCAATATTAGAGTCCACCTTCCTGTCCCCCAATTCCTATTTTCCTGTGTGGTTTTTTACCTTTCACTTTCAACCTTCATTCTTCATACATGGTGCAGGTTTCCTGGATTCCCCTGGACCATAGTTTGGACTTTTCTGTTAACTCCTCTGATCTGGTCTATTTGGTTCATTCAACTTGGCTCTGGAGTCCCTCCATGCATCCCCCTACATACTCCATATACTCCTCTCCCATGCTTACCTCCCTTGTCAAACCTCCCTCCTCCTGCCAGACCCCACAAACTCTTGAAGTAGGACTTGAGCAACCTGAACTGAACTCTACTTTAGGAAGATTAATCGGCATCAATATACAGGGCAGAATGGAGGTAGTGGACTTGTGAGAAGCTTCAGCAAAATATAAGGGACTGAAGTTGGGCTGAACAGGGAATGGAAAGGAAATGAATGAGAGGTGAGAGCAACCACTGGCTCTGGTGGTTAGGTTGCCCAGGGAACTGTCTGTGGATCCTGAAGTCTTGAGTCAAGGGGTTAAGGAGTAAGAAGGATAAAGAAATGGAAGCAGAGGGTGTTTGACTACTCTTGAAAGAATATTTTGCCAAGAATAAATTGTAGTGGAATCCAAAAAGTTGGCTAAAATGGTTGAATAAATTTTTTAAAAATGGTATGTAAATGCTTTAAACATTTTACTTAAAACACAAACGTACAATTTTATTCATCAGTGTTTTGAGGCAGGACCTAAGTCTTTGAGTAAGTGTCTGACTGCTAAGGGGTCATCCTGGGACATTTTGGTTCTTAATAAACACACTCAAATAAGCATGGCCTAAAATGTCCAAATTCAGTTCTTCTAACGAAAAGCAAGAACTTACACTTGTGAAACAATCTATATGCAGGTCCCTTCTAGAATTTTCCTGTTTGTACTAATTTATTTGATTTCTTTCCTACACCTCTTTTGAGAGCAAAAATATCTTAGCTTCTCACCTCTGAGTCTTTTCAAAGCATTCAACATATTTTTCATAAAAACAACTATTCCTTTTTGTTCTACATCAGTGTGTATAATATTTTTTTAAAAAATACAAAACTAAAGTGTAGAGTAGAACTGGCATAAGGAAATTTGGAAAAATAATGTAATCGGTACTTATTAGGCATACAAGTCATTAGTATGAACAATGTCTGGGCTTTGTAGAGAGTTACCTCAGCTGCTGCCATCACCCAGAGGGGTGAACATTACTCATAGACTTGATCAATGGAGTCCACATTGGAGGTTCAACTCAGTGAGTCAGTGGGGTGAAGTTCAGATAAAGAGTTCCTTTTATAGGTTGTATGGTACTGGAAGGATAGCAGGGTACCAACAAGTTGGCAGTGCAACACGTTTGCTGATGAGCTAAAAGATACTTAATTAGTTACATCAATAACATGAGGTCTGTCTACTTTCCTTTCTTTGCTGTATATGTACAAGTCATTTATTTAGTAGGCTTAAATTTCCATGTGTGCTCTGGATAAACTTTCTTCTTGTCTTTCAAATTTCCACCAGCCTCCTTTCCCATCATTACGACACGTATCATAATTGTTTACTTATTGTTTGTTTTCCTATTAGACTTCATGAGCAATGGTGAGGTGGAGACTATGTCTAGTTGAATCATAATGAATTCCTAAGGCCTGTATCACAAAGTCAATAAATATTTGTTTAATGAACAAGGATATACTTTGTCCTTGCTAAGGCTACACCCCCAGCTCTTAGCACCTATATTTTACCTAGCTTCAAACCATTCATATCTTGACAGTATGTTCCTTGCAAAACAAACACATAAAACCCTACTCTATAACATTAGCAAATACTTATATATTACTCCGAGGCAACTTTCAGTATAATTGAAGTCTTATGTTGGATGACCCTTCCTTAGTAATATGTATCGTAATCACTATACCTCCTTTTCAAACATGGACACCAGCACCATCACTAACAACAACAAAAGTAATTTTAAAAGTTTGCTTTAAAATATGAGTTTGAGAATGCTGATTTTATAATAGGCCCAATGTTAATTTCCAGGCATTAGTTGGATTACTAATGACT
This sequence comes from Rhynchonycteris naso, assembly GCA_037038555.1. Lineage (NCBI taxonomy): Eukaryota > Metazoa > Chordata > Mammalia > Chiroptera > Emballonuridae > Rhynchonycteris > Rhynchonycteris naso. Next base: position 145,717,595 of record CM072999.1, on the reverse strand, counting down.
GTTTCAATTAAAAAGTGAAGATTCAGCACCTGGATGGATTAGAAATATACTGTTTTGTTTTAAGCATTGAGATTGCAGAAGCAAGGCCCACACTCGTCCTAGAACTTCACTCATTAATTTTAACTATTCCGCCCTCCATTTAATGCGTTACAGTAAATGTAAGTGAGCAAGCAGATGCATTAGGGTGCTCTCAGTAATGTACTCAAATATATATTAAATAAAGTAACATAAAACTTCATCCCACAAGTACTTCCCAAATCATCTTCTTCTATTGGTTTATTACATAACTGTGTGTCAAATAGAAACCAGAGCCCTTTTTCAGAGCACTCTTTAATGCTCATTCGCATCCCAAGGAAGGTTTCCTCCCTTGTTCAGAAACTTGCTTTTGTTCACTCCTCGCTCTCTCATTGAGAGCTTCTTCCTGGATTTGTCAACCTATTTTCACTCGTTGTCTATGCCTCCCCAAATAAACACACTACAAGCGAACAGCAAAACAAAGTAAAATAGAAGCTCATCTGAGAGAGAGAGAGAGCTGATATTTGTGGAAAAGTCCACAATTATTTTTCTCTTCATTGATTCTAAGAGTATGAAATCTGTGTGTGGGAGTGGGAAGGTTTCTTTTTCTTGGTCTCCCTAAGTTGTTAATATCATGACAAAGGAATAGAGGGCACACACAATGACATTTTTGAATCATGTAGATGAACATTTCTTAAATTCTTCATCCTTTGTCAGGCAACCAAGTTAAAACTGAACATTTAAAAATCAAATACATGAGAGCCTTTGATTACGAAATAAACTAGAGTAGAATAGTTAACACTGTATTGCTCTTATGATACAAGGATAAATGATTCAAACATGGGGATGAAAAATGTTATTTTCTAGACAATAAGGCATTAATTGGAACTTTTTTCCTTCAAATAATGACAATAGCCAGTCCATTTTTGTTTGTGATAAAATCCTTATCAGAGAAGGTGAATGTGATCCCTCAGGATTCTTGTTACAACTTTAGACAGTGAGAATAGTAAATATGACAACATGTTGCCACCTAGTGGTCATTTTGTAAATTTTCTAGACACCGTTTCCTGGTCCAGTATATATACCACGTACCTGGAATCATAAAATGTATGGCGTGGGGGGGACTTGGATGTCATTTATACAGTTCTCTCATTTCACACAATCAGCTTAGGCTCTAGACTCACTCAAATTTGAGTTGTAAAAATCAAGGATCAATATCAGAAGCTAGAAATACCTAAAATTTAGTGAACACGTACTTTGTCTCAAGCTTTTTCTGGATTGTCTCATACAATCCTCAGGGCAACCCTATCACTAACATACCCTCCCTTTTTTCCATAGTAAGTAACCAAGTCATTGGACAATTACATAACTCATGTGAGGCACTTGGTCTTACTCTGTGGGACTGAGGTCTGAGGGGCGGAGCCCAGGTCCTCATCTGAACAGTTAACGCCCTCAGTTTATCACGTGCACGTGATCGGCACTGGACCTCATTATATAAAACATGGCATTTTGGGGGCGATGTTATGTTTTGTATTGAATATATACAATACTTGTAGTAACTTTAGGTTTCCAAGAAGGAAAGCAAGAGGACCGGGACAGTGTGACCCTGTGCTAGAATGAAGAAGATGGTCATACTAACCTGGGATCTAAGAAGCTCATGCCCAACAAAGCATCACCCCCTTCACAATTCTAACGTGAGTGGTCACTTTTTTAGCGTTATATGTTGTCATCTGGGGGGAGGGGAGGGGTCACCCAGACGCTGTGAGTATCTGAGCTAGTTATTCCATTTCTGTCCGTGGTTTCGGAGCCAGACCAGCACCTCTTGCTGGGGTAGAAGGAGGAAGAGCTGAATCCAGGAAACAGGAAAGGAATTTACCGCAGAACTGAAGACTGAACTTCAGTGGCGAATGAAGAAACACGGTTCCTCCCTCCAATGCTCCCCCTAGCACTTGGCTATGTTACAGTGAACATTTCAGTCTATTCACGGACTCCTCACCGCTCCATCACCCCCACATCATCTCATTCTGGCGCTTAAATTAATAAAAAGAAAACAGTTTGTTTTTATAAAATCTCTGGACTCTGGTATCTAGTACAATGCCAGGCTCACAATATCTATTCAATAAATGTTTGTTGAATTAATTAAATGAATGTAGGTAATATCTAAAATGAAAACCCTAAATCAACAATTTGATGTCACTGGAGAATAAAATTTTGTTGCATTCACAAAAACACGTGTTCTTAACTAATTCGAGTGTGCTGATCTCAAATCTGCATTAGTTTTTCTCTGTAAGCTACAGTTATTTTGCAATTCAAAATTTTAGGTTTTTATCTTATTGTAAAATTTTCAGCATATAGACATAATGAAGTAGAATGTCTTCTTGGGCATCATCTTTGTGAAAATATAATAATTTATATAATGCAGTAAATACACTAATACACTAAAAGATATGATTGCATTAGAATATGTCTACAATTTTGAAACATAACATTAAAACACATACTTTATTCATAAAATTTGCGCAAAACTTATTTAAATTTTATTCAGGCAAAAATTTGTGTTTATAGCTCTTGTATTTGTGTACTTGTCAAGGACAATCTCTTTTGATGCTCCAGCAGTAATCTGCTCATCACTAACAGCTCCAAGATTTTCGAGAAACTTATCAAGGTGACTGTTCAGGAAATGAATCTTAACGCTCATGTTACATCCAATGTTGCGGAAAGCCAACAGCATCCTTTGAACCAGAAGTTTATAGTTTTCTGCTTTTTTGTTGCCAACGAAGTTCTTTGTAACTGCCAGAAAAGACTGCCATGCTGCTTTCTCTTCCTTATTCATCTTCCTGGCAAATTCTTTGTCACGTATGAGGATGTGAATTTAAGGTCCATCAAATACACCTGCTTTTATCTTCTTGAAAGACAAGGCAGGAAAAGCAGAAATAATATGTTGAAAGCATTCACTGTCTCTATTCAAAGCCTGAACAAACTGCTTCATTAAGCCAAGTTTGATGTGAAGTGGGGAAAAAATGATTCTGTCTCGATTAACTACAGATTCATTCACAATATTTTGCATCCCTACTTCCAGAGCTTCACGTTTCAGCCACTCCTGTGTCCAGTGTTTCTCCTGAGCTCGGCTGTCCCACAAACACAGAAAGCAAGGATACTTCGTGAAGCCTCTCTATTGTCCTAGCAGGAAATTTACCATTTTCAGATCCACACAAATGATCCAGTTATGCTCCTCATACTTCAGAAAGTTGAGGACAATTTTTATGTCATTATAATCTTATCGCAGATGAGTTGAACAACCAATTGGAACTGCTGCATAAACATTACCGTTGTGTGGGAGAACACATTTCAGACTCTGTTTAGAGCTGTCAAGAAATAGCCGTCATTCTGTTGGACTGTAAGTGGTAACACCTAGCTGGCTGAGAAGACTACTGATATCATGACAGTGAACAAAGCATTTGTCTTTGGAAAAAAAGTCCACAAAAGTTTGTTCATGCTTCCTGAAATGCGATACTTTAGCTGACCCATGAAGTCCATTCTTTTCTTGAAGCCTGGAGGCTAATAACTCAGCTGCTGTCTTTGATAGGCTCAAATCTCTTACTAAGTCATTCAATTCAGGTTGGCTAAACTGCTGAGGGGTTAATGACTGCTTGGCATCAGAAAAAGACCCTTCAGATTCTACAACCATTTCCTCATGCATCTTATTAAAATACACTTGATCACCATATTCACTTTCTTTGTCCTTGGAAGAAATAAAACCATTGAAAACTGGAACCGGGAGTGTCTCAGAGTGTGGGATAGGTCATATTGCTGAAGGAATATTAGAATATGCGATTATATGTTGCCTTTTCTTGCCGATGCCCTTTGTACGGATCAGACAGAAATAACAGTCACTGCTGTGGTCCTTAGGTTCACGCCATACCATGGGAATACCAAAAGGCATTCCTTTGCGTTTTCCTTTTGTCAAGTCATAAAGCATTTCCTCACAATTATGACACACAATATGAGGAGCCCAATTCTTATCTTGATCGCCAAGGGGAACTTGAAAATAGGTGATATATGCACGTGTCACAAATGATAAAATATTGAGCTTTTGACGTTGAAGTGTGTAAGAGCCACACATACAATAGAAAGTGTCAGGACTATTCTTACATTTACGCCTACTCAAAGAAGCCATGATTCAATCTTAAAACAAAATAAGAGGGTGTTTTTTACCAGATAATAATATTTTACATTTAAAAACAACTACAATTATGTAAAAGTGATGTTTGTAAAACATTAATTGCCTTGCGGTTATGTTCCATCCAAGAGTCTTTACTCCTTAACTCCAATTTAAAAACCAATGCATGCCATTAACTGTAACAAAAAGAAATTAAAATTGCATAAAAACTAGAGCATGCACCAAAAAACGGATTTCAGATTTGGAATCATTGATGCAGACATATATAAAAACCCTCATGCAACAGAAAATGAAAAAAAAAATTGTTCCCCAGTGTGTTCTGCTGGTTTCCTCAACCCTTTTGTTCCTTTGTACTTTATAAGATGTAGGGGTTGCTTTGAGAGATTCTGTGATATTGATGGGTAATTTGTCACCCAGTAAAATTAATTTAGATAAAATAAATGGGTGTACCCTGATGAGGAATAACTAAATTGTGTATGCAAAGGTGTAGGTCAATAAAATGGAGAGTTAAGCAAACTAAAGCAAAGATTTTAATAATCATCACCTCATCTCCGTGGGTTTCTAATCACACCTTTTTCTTTGAATCCTGCATTTATCACACACTTTAAGTCTATTTTAATTCTATGAAAAGGTTAGAAAGGGTGTATCATACAGAATGTGATTTACTCTGGTGCTGAAACATAGACTCTATGACCCTGGATACAAAGCTATTGAAGAGAGGCCTGGCTCTCCGAGAACTTACAGCGTGGTTGTATTAGTGTGCATGAGTCCACAGTAAAGATGACAAGATAAACTGGATTTGGAGCTATATTCAATGGTGTAGACAAGGAGCTCTAGGGAGAAAAAGAGCAACAATCATGAAGACACAGTTTCTGCCCTGAAAATGAGCCACTTCCCCAGTGGGTTTTGGAATTACGGTGCTGATTTGTCATATCTAAGTCCCAGATGAGTTCACCACGTACCCATGAAGCTGTGACTTGTTTCTCCAACCTCAGAAATTACTGTGTAACAAGTTCTTAGAACGCACGGTATCTGTACCACATAATTGAGCCTTTAATTGTATTTTTTCTAGTAATGCTTGTTGTTTTTTCAGGATGGTTAGTCTTCCACTCCTACTAGATTATAAACTCACTATGGCCTGGGAACATATGTGTCTGCATAGAATTGAATGAGGCCTTCGAGATCGTTGTGTATAATCTTGCCTTTGGAAAAATCAAGGACTGACTAGTTGTGACATGAGTAAACTCATACAGCCGTTTCGTATTTAGAAGAGTTCTTAAAATTGTTTGTTTTTATCTGCCCTTGATTGGTGAGGAAAGGAGAGTGAAGGAAGCTCTTTTTAGGGAACTTGCTACATTGTATGTTGTTTTGTTCTCACTTTGAAAAGTAGAAGTAGTAAAAGACATAACCCTAGAGACTGGGTGTAGGTCTTTTTTATTCCAGTTCGAATGTGACTCAGCTATCATCGGTGTCGGTGAGCAAGACCTGAACATAGCAACGGTGGGATCCTACACACTGGTTAAATTCTGTCTCAATTCAGGGTAAGGAACTGGAACCCATAACCTATCTGCAAATGAGGCAGCTGAAGTCCTTACCATGAGTAAGAAAGAGCAGTTAAGCCTACCGGGTGGTACAGACCAGAAGGAGACATGGGAGCATTATAAGATGCCGAGTTCGGGTCTGCAGTGAGAGTGCCATGCTTTCTCTTGAGAGACCCAAAATGAGAGATGTCTTTTTCCAGCTGGGAGCTTTGAATGGTCCAAGAAGGTTCTCAACCACCAGCCGTACCCATTCCTGAGCAGAAGATGTCTGGAGCCTCAGAGACTTCAGTCTCCATAGCAGAAGTGGAGAAACCCAGTTATAGCATTCTACTTTTGCTTTTTTTTCTCCACTGTTGCCAATAAGTTGCCCATTTTAATTTAAAAAAAATAATAATTAGTATAGTTTGATCAAAGTAGCTGGGTTAGATAGAATTAAAATCGCCTTTTAACCTCCTATCTGTTTAGAAATTATTCTTGAACACTAATACTCCTTCCTTGCATGAAAAGGAAGCTGGCTTCCTCTCCAGAGGATTGAATAAAAGTCTGTAATGCTGATTATTTTTATTTTTTAGTATTTTATCAGCTTTATGGAGGTATAACCAATATACAATAAACTGCAGATATTTATATGATTTGATACATTTTGACATATGAATACACCTGAGAAACTCCAGTTTCCTTGTCCCTTTCTGTGATCTCTTCCCAGCATTCCTGCCCCATGGTCCCCAGGCAACCACAGACCTGCTTTTTGTCACTCTAAATTAGTTTGCATTTTTTAAAATTTTATATAAATGAAGTTATATAGTATGTACTCATTTTGCTTTGTTTCTTTCAGTCAAACAAAATCAGTTTAAAAGTTCTTTCTGGTTAGCATGTTGTTTATTTTATTTTATTTTTGTTACTAACTCGTATTCTATTGTATGGATACACCACAGTTTGTTTATCCATTCACCTGTCGATGGATGTTTGGTTTGCTTCCAGTATTTGACTATGATAAATAAAGCTGCTATGTACAAGCCTTTGTATGGATTTTCACTTTAATTTCTCTTAAGTAAATACTTAGGAGTGAAATGGCTGAATCATATGAGGTGTGTATGTTTAAATTTTTAAGAAACTGCCCCACAGTTCTGCAGAATGGTTGCACCATTTATATTCCCACCAGACATTCACTTCCGGTTCTTCTCCATCCTTGTTAACACTTGGTATGGGAGACTTTTTCATTTTAGCCACTCTATTTATGTGTAGTGAGAGCTCATAATGGTTCCAATATGCATTTCCCTAGTGACTCTGATGCTTATCATCTTTTTGAGTTTATTGTCATTCATATTGCCTGGAGGGGGAGGTAGAGATGGCCACAGGGGAATAAATCATCATGGATAAAGACCTGACTTGGGGTGGTAAACACACAATACAATATACAGATGATGTACTATAGAATTGTACCCCTGAAACCTATATAATTTTGTTAACCACTGTCACCCCAATACATTTTTTAAATTAAAAACACATATATCTTCTTCGGTAAAATGTGTCATTCAAATCTTTTGCCCATTTTAAAATTTTGTTTATTTGTTTGCCAAAATTAAGCTTTAAGAGTTCTTTATACAGGGGTTTGTCAAAAGTGGGTTTACTGTGGGATAGTTAACATTCTTTTGAGTTACTAAAGCTACCGTAATAGTCATAACCCGCATGTCTTTTTACACACAAACAGCTGCAAACCTACTTTTCTTCATGCCATATATTCTGGATACAAATCCTTTATCAAATACACGACATACAAATATTTTATCACAGCATGTATTTTGATTTGCATTCTCTTAACAATGTTTCCCACGTGCTTAAGTTTTCAAGTTGGATGAACTCCAATTTATCAATTTGTTCTCTATGGATCATGTTTTAAGCCTCCTTATCTAAAAAAATTTTGCCTACCCCAAAGTCACAAAGGTTTCTTCCTATGATTTTTTTCTGGTGGTTTTAAAGTCCTAGGTTTTATATGTAGGTCTGTGTTCCATTTGGAGTTAATTTTATATGTGGTATGAATATGGATCAAAGTGGGTTTTTATTTGGTTTTGCACATGGATAACCAATTGTTCTAGCATCTTTACTGAAAAGATGATTTTGCCAGTAATATTAACTTTGCTCTTTTGCTGAAAATCAGCTGCCCATGTATGTACAGGTCTATTTCTGGACACTCTATTTTATTCCATTGATCAATTGATCTATTTTTATGCCAACATTGTCTTTCTTGATTAAGACATTTTATAATGTGCTAAAATCAGGTAATGTTAGTTCTCCAAATTTGCTCTTCTTTTTCCTAATTGTTTTGAGTATAATAGAGCCTTTGTTTTTCCATTTTCAAAATCAGCTTGTCAATCCCTATTTAAAAGGTTATTTGGATGTTAGTTGGGACTGCATTAAATCTATAAATAAAGTTGGGATAAATTGCTCTCTTAACATTATTGAGTCTTCCAATCTATAAACATGATATATTTCTCCAATTATTTCGATCTTTTAAAATTTTTCATAATGATACATTTCCTATTTTTTATTGTTAATATATCAAAGTATAATTTACTTTTATATTAATTTTGTATCCTGCCACCTTACAAAACCTACTTCTTAGTGCTATTGTATTTTGATATATAAATTCCATAGGATTTTCTACATAAATATCATGTCTGTGAATAAATTCTTAAAAACCTAGATGTCTTTGATTTTTATTTCTTGTTGGACTGTGCTGGCTAGAACCTACAAAACAAGGTTGAATTAAAGTGGTAAGAGCAACACCCTTATCTTTGCATCGAGTCTTTCATCACTAAATATGTTACCCATAGCATTTCTGTAGACACACTTCATCAGTTCAAAAAAGTTTGCAACTTTGCAATGTCCTGTGAATCATAGGGACTTTTGTCAGTCTGGCTGCTAGGATCATTATTGGTGACCATGAGTGAGTTCTGGGCACTCTTCTATGACACACTTTGAGAGTACTGTCAGGTTGAAGAAATTCTCTCCTGTTCCTAGATTGCTGAGAGCTCTTTCTTATCATGAATAAGTTTTGTCTAATACTTCCTTTTGGCATCTCCTGTTATAAATGTGTTGTTACTCTCATTTGGTGTGATACTATGGTAGATTACCTTGATTGATTTTTGATGTATTCTTTTTTAATAAAAATAATGTGGCACCATTGTAGGAAACTCATTCAGGCTCAGCAGACAATAATGGGGCAATTGAGAAGAGACGCCTGAACTGGGTACAGGAAGTATAGTGGCTGCTTATAGCCATGAAGTTGTCATTTTCTCTTTTACTGGTGATGTACTCACTAAGTAAGTGATGTTTTCACCTGTGATCTAAGAGTAGCTTCTGAGTCTGCAATGGTATGCACTTTGAATTTTATTACACTTTTAAGTAATTCCAAAAAAAAAGTTTATTCTTTTCTCAGTGGGGAAAGAAAAAGAATCTGATAGACAAACACCAAGCCAATGAATATATTAAAGACTAGAGCACCCATTTCTTTTTGATAAATCTACCCTTTTTTCTCATTTTGGATCCCCTGGGGTGTGATTTATCTGGAGAAATGTGTTTCCTTTCGAAGCTGTAGAGTGTTAACAAGATATTGGCATGGGGATTATTTATGTCTATGTCACCCATTCTATCCTAACCCCACATGCCAGTCCTTATGTCCCATGCTGAGAAACCACTGAATGGAGAGAGACGTGTTCCTGGTATCTGCTACTGAAATTCAGAATGAATTTCTTATTATCACTGGTGGCAAGGTGCCATCCAAATATTGCTTCAAGTGATTTAGACTGGTGCATCGTGGTTTACATTAGTTTTCGTTTTTCTTGGCACTTACCCTTTAATGCTACCACTGTTTCTCTGGAAAGATGTGTAACTAACATGCTTCAAATCATTGATAAAAGGGTTTGGAGAACTTGACCCATTTGTAAGTTGGAGACAACCTGAATATTGTCCTATTCCATTACACTAATACATATACGTCCTGTGTGTATCTGAGAAGCATTTGAGAAGGCAATGAAAAAAAAAAGAAACTTAGTTTTCTTGTGCAACAGAACAAAAAAGTAGGAAAAAAACATCTCGGAGCTGCTACTGAATTCTCAGAGACAGCTAAAGTTGAGATTGATTCTGGCAAGCCTATTACTCAGGTAATTGTCCAAGAGAATGTTTTCTTACACAGGAAATTAGAGACAGGGAAAACATTATGAAAAGTAAAACTTTGTAGATATTTGAGTCTGCCAGCATGAGTAGCAGCTATTGTATCCCCTTATGGGATTACTGACTAAACTGAGTTTTAGTGAGACTTGGATTTTAAGCAGAATTTCAAGCTAAAGAACCTAAGAGGAAGTGAAGAAAAAAGGTAAAGGAATTCAAGATTTTTTTTTGATACAGCAAAATCAACCTTTACCAACCCTCCAAATCATGTTTTACAAGGCTACAAAAATAAAATAAAATAAATGAAAAGGAAAAGCAAAGAATTTTTATTGCTTATATTAAATAAAAGATCAAAATGTTTTGATTGGTACTTTAAAAAAAAATTCTGATCATGATTCTGTACCAAAATTCTCCATACATATGTGATTCTGCAAGTTAGATGTTACAAGATACAAAAAATATCTGTCACTAAATCTTACAATTAAACTTTATAGCAAGATAGAGAACTGATTGACTAATCCAGGAATCCAGATGTGTGTTTGTGATTATGTATGTGTTTGTTGTATGTTTAATGTATGTATTCTGAAGGGAAAGCGAGTAACAAGATTAAAAATGTTAATTTGGAAAAAACAAATATCTGACTTACAGTAATTATTTTTATTAATAAGTTTTGTCAAGTAATGAACTTACTTTCTTTGACCTAAGCCCTTTGGTTTTCCATTTAATAATGTCGCTTTATTGATACCACACCTTGCACTTTCTGCAAGATTTAAGAATAGTGATTCTATTCTATTATGTTGATAGACATTTTTAACCAGACACAATGTGTATTCATTTACCAATGTAAGTTTTTGCAGAGGTTAGTTTTCCAGATAACCAAAAATTAAGCCCATGGCATTTTATTTGATCCATTTTAATGGAAAGTTCTTGGCTTTCTTCATTTCTTAAATAAACCATTCTGAGGATTCCAAGTGAGTACCAGATAATTTTAAGATGGAAATCCTGTTAGCTGGTGAGCAACAATTAGAGTATATTGTACAATTTAAATGATACTTTTGCATGACATTTAATGATATGGAAAATGCCCAGTCTGCAATTTTGAATGGCAGAAGAAGATGGAAAGCTATATTCTGTTCTATTCCAATAAAGACCTACAGCTAGAATATGTACAGGGAATCATAAATTGCTTGATCTACTTTTTAAAAATGGTTCATATAGCCTGACCAGCCAGTGTCACAGTGGATAGAACATTGGCCTGGGATGCAGAGGATTCAGGTAAGAAACCCCGAAGTCGCTGGGTTGAGCACGGGCTCACCAGCTTGAGCATGTGGTCATAGACATGACTTCATGGTCACTGGCTTGAGCCCAAAAGTCACTGGCTTGAAACCCAAGGTTGCTGGCTTGAAGCCCAAGGTTGCTGGCTTGAGTTCAAGGTCGCCAGCTTGAGCAAGGGGTCACTGGCTTGGCTGGAGCCCCCCCCCCCGGTCAGGCACATTTGAAAAAGCAATAAATGAACAACTAAGGTGCTGCAACAAAGAATTGATACTTCTTATCTCTTTCTTTTCCTGCCTGTCTGTCCCTGTCTCTCCCTCTCTCTGTCTCTGTCTCTCTCACTTAAAAAAAAGATTTATGTAGAGTCAGCAGAAGAAAAGTAGAAGAAAAGTAGAACACCTCAACAAGGTAGCATGGTTCTCTTTTAATGAGGAATTAAAGAAGCTCTTGGGAAATTAAAGAAGATAAACAGGAATATCCAGCCTGTCCAGAGATGATAACTGGATGATGTTCTGCACAGGGTTACATAGTCTTAGGAGGATCAAGGCAACAGCACCTTTCCAAGACAAAAAGTTGTGTAAAACATCAGGCCAGAGCTACCCTCTCGAGGAAGAAACCACTGATGCTATACGATAAAGTTGCCAAAGCTACAAAAGCTCCCATCACTTCCTTTGTCAGAGGGTTGCCCACTCATGTACGAAGGCAACAACTGTTGACATGTAAATAAGCATACTTATTTGGTTTGAGTCTATAATGTTTAAGTTGGCAAACGACATCAGGTATAGTTAATATATAATTTCCATTCTTAAAATTAGAATAGCTTTTCTCCTGCCTCAGCGAGAGACAACAGAGTAACAGTCAGACTATTGAGTGACTAACCGACTGAACTGAACTCCTGAGGTCCCCTGAGTCCTCATTCAAGCAGTCACACTGCATGAACTTGAAGTTGGGGCGAAGCATGGCGGTGTACATTCAGATGCAAAGTCTGCTCCTGTAGAACCTGGATTTCCCACAGAACGATCAACATTTTCCTGCCTTTGGACCACGTAGACTGTTCTCTCATCAATCTTTTGTAAAAGACCAAGTAGTGCAGGGAAGCAACTTACACTTTAAATGAAGCTAATGGAATCAAAACAGATATATTACTGGCTACTGTCTCCAGGGAAGAAAATTCTTATCACATTTATGTTCCAATTTTGGAACCGATGAGTACCTACCGAGACATTAAGTTCATTAGATTTATCTTGCACTGACACTCTGAATTGAGTGATTTCTTCATCGATGCTGCTCTCACAGTTCCATCATCATTACAATGCACTTGGGAGAGAAACTTGGGAACAGGATATGGAAGCTCTGCTCTGTTACACATATGGTTGGATACATCAAAGGCAGTGAGGGATGCGAGGTTAAAATTAACTCAGTTTAGACTAAAACATCGTTTCTGTTAGGCACAGAGCAAGATGAATGGAGCAAGGACTCCTGAACCATCTTGTTGTTTCTTTTCCATCTGGGAGAAAATAATAATGATGTACTTAATAATTAGTGAGCTCGAGATATTTTAACAGTTTGCCAAAATGTTGGTTTCAGCCCATAAGTGGTTATAGGGGGGAGAAAGAAAAAAGACTGGAAGGAAAGTCACAAAAATACTAAGATTTGTTTTCGTTGAGTGACAAGAATATTGATTTTTCTCCTCTATTTTTTTTATTTCAAAGTTTTTCTAATAAGCATATGTATCCTAATATAGTAGACAAAATATATAATAAATTACATGACATTTGTTTAGCTAATTTCTTTTAGCATATTTTGATATTTTAGGGTGGAGGGAGACAGAAAGAGAAAATTAGCTTTTTTCCTAATTTGACAGTTGGATGTCTGGGAACTACATTTTAAAAATTATTTCAATAAATGAGAGTAGGTAAAATAATAACATTTTTCTGGCATTTACGTCTAATATAAATGAGTTAAAAAGGCACAGTTCTACCTTAATGAAATATTTCTGCCAAAAAGAAATCATTCATTTTTATTTGTCATGTGAATAAATAGATGTTATTTTCCCCCTCCCCACAACTCCCAGCATTACATCTACTTCTTTCCCTTCCTGCCACTTTCCTTTTCTATTCTCATTTCTCCCCATTTCCATCTTAACTGTTCAGGTAAAACAATGAACACAATTGTTCAAGTACATAAAACAAAGGTGTTTGTCTTTTGAAATAACAGACTTAGCATTTTGTACGTTTATTTTCCATCTTGCTTCCTACTTATAAATTACATGTGTATGAATTGCTCTGTGTCAGCTAATAAAACGAGGTAGATATCCTAATTCGAGAAATGGGTAGTAAATAGGATATATTTGCAATTAATAAGAATTTTTCAATATGCCTACATTACAAGTCAACATTTAAAAATGCATTTCTCAGGGCCTATACACTAAACTGTGTATTTTAGGCCATTATAAGTACTATCAGTACAAAAACTGTTCATGTCTAAAAACAATTTGTACTTTTGCATTTGCAATTTTCTTGGTCTATTATAAACAAGCACACATTTTATAGAGCACATTTAAATGCATTATTTCCGTGCTTAAAAATGTACTCTTTAAAAAAGAGCATTAAGAGAAATGTTAATGTAGCCATTTTACTAATTTCACGCAGGCAAAGGGTGAATCAGTTGAAGGTCGGGAATTCAAATCAAGGATCCTGACTGTGTTGACAAGATTCCTAACCCTGTAGGAGAACAGTCATGGATCAGTCAGGCTGAGCCTGAAATTACACGCAACAAATTCTACCCCACCAAGACGACGTGCTGCGGGACACGGTGCAGCACACTTCCGAGTCAGAGAAATCTGTGTGCGAATTCTACCATTTATTTGTGTGGTCTCGGGGATGTTTCTTATTAGACCGAGACTTCCTTTCTTTATCAGTAAGAGGATAAGGTGGGTAAAGAAACATACCCATGTCACGGGGGGTGTAAGGAAACAATGCACGAGAACCCTTTTGCATAACAAGTGGTCTGTTCTAAGTGCTCAGCCAAGGGCATCACCCACAGTGCGTTATGCCCTTCGGCCTCCATCAGTCCATGTGCAGGCCATTTATCCCACAAAGCAGAGTCCATGGTCCCTGGGCCAGAACTGGTTCCTGTGGCTTACCCACAGTGCCATCGTCCCCGGTTTTCCTGAGCCTCTCGAGTCCAGCAACCTGCAATACACAGCTCCCACTGAGCGAAACGTGCACCGTAACATGACGGGCAGACCCCCCGGAAGAGAGAAGAGACGGGTTCAACACAGTATACCCTTTAAAATATAAGAAAGTTAATGTTCATGTTCTTCCAGTCCATACTGGGCTCTTGATTCCTATTCCCCTGCTTCTTATCTTGCCTATAGATTTCCAATTTGGTTGTTTCCGTTGGAAATATTTAATCAACTTAAATGAAAGTTCAATTTAAAATACACACACACACACACACACACACAAATCTGAAAATTAGTAAGATAGTATTCATTCAGTATTTTCGATTTTAACCCCCTAGAAATAGCATAACTTGGCCATAACATTATTACATGGATATGCGGTTGGCCCAGCTGGACTCTCTCCCACAGACAGAGCACCCTGGAGGTGTGAGACCAGTTTTATAGTTAGTGAGGTGAACAGAAAGAACCAGAACCTAAAACGTGCCGAGGGGCCTGAGTGGACCCCTGCGTGGAGCTGCCCACCCATACTCAGCAGTGGGGCCGCGGCTCTCTTTGTGTGCTGTCTCTGATGAAAATCTCACCTTTGTCCCTGTGCCTGGGTCCCTGCTTGAGGAATCTATCTGCCCAGTGCTCCTTCCGAGGCAGGCGTGGCTTACTCCTGACAGGGACCCAGGGGCGGGACCTGTGCCAGTTACTAATTCTATAAACTCTCTCGCCCTGACCGGGGTCCACCTGCCTGGACTTCTCAGCAGCACCTCCTCCCTGGTTCCTGGCACGATGGTACACATGAGTTGCCTGTCTTGGCTATCACCCACTCCTCGCCACTGTCCTCTCCAGACACCGTGTTGCTCTGACTGGCTTCATCGCTTTTGCTACCTGCATCTTAGACTCACCCAATCACCTTCCCCTATTCTCCCACTGGATGCCGCCTTTCCACAGCTGAGCATCACTTAGCGGGCCTCTCCCCCGCTGCCTGCGGGCTTCTGGCCCCTTCTGACATGGGGGATCCAAGAATTCGCTTGCAGTTCTGGTTTCTGGGCCCAGGAGAGCCTCAGCCGAAGAAAAGGTCTTACGGCTTTCACTGTAAAGGCTTCAGACTCCATGGATATTTTCCCCCGCCGTTAATTTGGTTCCGAACCTATAAATGCCATCTGGGATTCTTCAACAGTGTTCACAATCAGTGTTTGCCGTTTGAAAAATCCTCGACTTGCCTTACCGCTGGCCGTTGAGAAATGATGCTCTGCTCTTGGTTCCAGCACGCACCGCCTCAGAGACGCTGTTTATGAGTGCGCCCAGAGAGTATTTAAAACAGACGAGAGGATCAGGGCAGTAACCTTGAAACAGACCCAAATCAAACAGAAAACGAAGAATGTCAAGGCTGCTCGAGATGGCGAACCCTGGGAGATCCTCGTGTTCCTCCGATTCAGGTCATATTATATAGTAAGGGAACCGTCTCTGTCTCTGCCTTCTCAGGAGAAAGGAGACTGGGGCCTCAGCAGGGGTAAATGAGCTTCCTGCAAGTTTAAGAAACCGGTTCCTGATCCAAACCGGGGTGCTTGAACGGCTCCTCTAATGAAATACAATGAATCTTTGACTGCTACAGGAAGGTTCTGCTCAACAGACCCAGACAGGCATCGCCACGGTTACACAGAAACTGGGCTCATTGCAGATGTTCCAGCTCTCCCGAGTCTTCCTCTCGTTTTATTTTAAGCAACTCGCTCTCTGACTGGGTCCTTCGCCAGGTTAGCCTCCTCTGAGCAGCAGAAAGGGTGCCTACCCTGCCTGGCAGCTTTCCTTAAAGCGATGGCAGCACATGCATTTGAAACCCAGCCACCCTCTTGGAGGCCGCCCCGGTGAGGCTGGGCCAGACCAGCAGCCACCTGCGTACACAAACAGACGCACTCCCCGGTCCAAACTATTTTAGGAATGTCCCGATTAGAAGTATTTATTTACTTATGCATTCCCATTTGTGGACCTTTCCAAATCCCTGAGATTTGAACACATAAGAATATTACATTTCTACCACTAAAAATGAGCAGAAGAAAGCCAAACATCAAACTGAGGAAAATATTTACAATAAATGATGGACAAAAGTTTATTATTCTTTTACAGAAATAGGTTTTACCAACCCCTAAGAACACATAAAACTTCTCACTCTCTTCCCCCACCAACCTATATAAAGGGCAAGTAACTTGTAAATGCTAATTTTTTATGTGTCCAATAGGCACATAAAAAATTTTAAAATTTCAGTATTCATAGAGCTATTGTCTAAAAGTTAAAAAGGCTCCCATTTTTATTTGGTTCAAATGATATTTTAGTGCTTGTAGTTTAGAAATGCTGAGTATTCTTTCGGGCTTTAGTGGCAGTATAAACTGGCTTTCTTGTGCTACAAGTCAGTTTATTTAGATCACATGCTGACTGACACAATTGGTGAAAAATATTTAATAACAGGATAAAATGTTTACCTTATGTTAAACATTTCAGGTTCTGAAAAACATATTCTATATTTGCTCATAAAAATACACTATTAATCAATACATTTGTAAGGAAAAGACTGGAAAACAAGAGATCAAAGGAGTAGTAGCTATTTAAAAATTATAGACTTTTGAGTGCCTTTTCTTTTTTTCTTTTTTCTTCCCTATATTTTCCAAACTTTCTGAAATGATCATTACTTTGTTTCTATCAGAGAATAAAATGATAAATCATTGTGTACATGCGTTAAAAAAATAAGTACCTACCAACCACTGTGGTCTTACTAAGGAGATTTGGTATCTATATAGTTCTTTGAACAGGTTAATAACCCTCTTACAGTGAGGCACACAGGCAAGAAAGACTTTCCCAGCAGCGGAAGGTTACGTCTGTGTTTGACTTCCAGAGAGTGAGAGCCACATGTGGCCTATCTACCTTATTACTCTATAATTATATGTAATGTTGTAAATTCTAGTTTTCAGTTGTCCCCTGGTGCATGTTTTTGTTTAAAAAGAAATCACTGGAACAACTCATTATACGGGACACAGTCAATCTACTTAAAAGGAAAAAAGAATTGAATTTTGAAACGTGGCTTTTGTTCTAGTTTGGGGCCTTGAGTTTACTGATGTCCTGGGTGCAGGTCACATTTCACGGCAGAGGTCAAGTGCAGCCTGAGTGGGGACTTTGTTTATGCCTGAATCATACAGAACCCTGCAGTCTACAGTGCATTGTGTAACTCTGAGATTGAGGAGCATACTTGGCCCAGGTGAGATGGACCGGCAGGATACATACTAATCAACTCAGTAAAGCGACACAGAGAAACCAGCCTTCAAGTCCCTGGACTCTGCTCATGAGCAGGGTTTTGTGGAAAGTTAGAGATGGGATGGAAATCCAGCAAGTGGAGAAGATTCATATTGACTAGACTCACATGCTCTCTTTCATTTTCATTCATTAATCTATTCATTTGACAAATACTTGTTAATCATCTGTTCCATGGCAAGAATTCTTCCAGATGCTGGGGATATAGTGATGAACTGAAGTCCCTAAACTGAAAGGATGACATTTCACTTTCTGGAGACTCTGCTGCAGGTTCTTCCAGATGAGCCTGCTCTTCATTCAATGTTCCCATCTTTGTGAGATCCACGGATTCCCAACAGAAGGTGGAACTCAGCAAGGGGGACTGTCTTGTTTCATCAACTAAATTGCAAGTTTCTCAAGGTCAGAGGTAGTGATTTGTACTGCTTTTATGCCTTATGGTTGCTGTTGTTGTTTTCACTAGTTTTATAATAAACTCCTCTTGGTTGACTAATTTCTTGGCCAAAGGGGAGAAATTAGACATTTTGCCAAAAATCCCTTCCCAGCAGCCTCTACCTCACTGTCATCTATGACATGCCCGTCAAGGAAGGTCAGAAACCTGGATCAGGTCACTTCTATTTCTAGTAAGTCCTTTTCACTCTCTGCTGTCCCTCTGGTTTCCATGTCCTACATGAGTTAGATTTCTTTACGTTATTCTTGGTTGAAATTTAGTTCGAACAGCCTTGCTTTCGGTAGATCCCTGCAAATTTCCTCATGCTCCATGCTCTTCCCCTAAGCAATATTTCAGCACAGAGCTTTCTTTGTTCACAAGAATTCCGCCAATATCTCACCGCAGCTGCCCACACCCATACAGGAATGTATCCGTCACTTTTTCAGGAAGGGAGACACATGTGTGATTTCCAAAGCTCTGTGGCCCAACTGACTTACAAAGAAAAACTTATATCGAGAAAATTTTAGATCTCTCCTACAATGACAGTGGTAACCCTGAACCAGAAAGAACATTAAGTATGAAAAGGAGTCTGCTTGCTTTGAGCAGGCAAAGTACGGCAACTCAGTTGTATAAAAGTATACTGTTCAGCATTGACTGACGATTAGCGTATTATAATTCAACCTCAGATTGCAGAGATTCTTCATCTAAATGGTTTAGAAAAATCTGTAGGCAATTATTGTTAATATCAAGCAATTTACAGCATGCAGGAATCCCAGAGCCGGTTCCAAACTAGTAAACAGCCGCATCCCAAACTCAGCAGCACGAACAGAAGCACAGAGAGGTTAAGTGGCTTGGCGAAGGCCCCACTGCCAGCCACAGTGGACAGCGAGACTATAAGAGGCTGGGAGCCAATGGAACCCATACTGCAAGCACCATGGTACCCTAGTCCCTTGCACCACAACCATCCCACCAGCACTGCCGTCCTCTGCTCTCCTGCATTCCCATGCCACCCATCCATCAGATTCTTCTCCATGGTCCATTAACCTTCAAAGTGTTGAGCATCACAGTGACTATATGGAGACAGTGGGATTTGAACACCTGCATGGGAATAACGGGCAGAAGAAAACAGACAGAAACCAATTATTCCCTAAGTAACAGATTATTTTAATCAGAATATAGGTTAAGATGTTCACTGGGGCCCAAATGATCCTTCATTCTTCTCTATTACTGTCTCTGTCAGTAGATCACTTTTGTAATTAGTCCCAAGTTAGAGAAACAAACACGCTGTAGGTAAAAAATGAAAAATACCTTTAAATGCACAGAAACAAAGGAAAAATGTTTCTGTTACCTTTCAGAAAAAATGAAAAGCTCCTGCAAGACAGATCTATCCATGGAGGGTGTATGAGGGGAGTAGAACCCACAGCATCATTTGTGGTCTCAAGGCAAATTTCAAATGGACAAGATTGACAGTTATGGAAGTGGGTGCTCTGTGTAATATTTACTTGCAGGAGAGGGCAAAACTAGCTGTCTGTATGTTTCCCCAGCATTCTGAACAAAGGACACTTATTTATTGGACACCAGCTCTGGTTGCCATGAGGAGCCATGTCCGAATTATAAGAGGTTCGGCAACTATTCAAATGCTGTAGCCTCCCAAGGTTGAGCTTGGTGGTCCTCTTAAATGATTTCTTCTGACCTTCCTGCTTTCCCTGTGCCAGTTCCTTCTTGCCATGTGGCTGCTTGTGCAACCTAAATCAAGAAGAGCCTTTTGAGCCCAGATACCCAGCAGATGAAATTGTTCTCGATCCCCCAGTCCTCCAGGAAGCTGCCTTTGACTACTCAGGACAACCAGGATATAATCCAGTGCAATAAAATTAGATAGTAGATTTGCAGGTTGAGCAAAGAAATAAGAAATATATTGTCGCACCCTTCAGGAGGATACAGAATCCTTCTTCTCTAAATAGCCAACGTCTAAAATATCTCTACTGTATGCGTGCTTTTCATTTTTTTCAAACTTCTCAAGGGAGGCCCTCCAATTATGTTGTCAATTCTTAAAGGCTAGAAAATTTTTCCTCTGTGATTTCCAAAGTGCCCAGTTTAATTCAATGCCTATAATAATCACTATTTTCTAGATATTCTTAGTCAATCAATCAATAAAAGAGTATTAATTGCATTTTTATAAAAAGGATTATGCTAGGCTTCTGATCCTTCATTCAAGAACTTCATCTTAGGGGCTCCTATCCAAAGGAGCAAATGTGACATCCACACAAGATCAAAGCTTGATAATCATAGACTGGAGATGGGAAGTTACCACTTGGATTTACAGATCTGGAATGAGCTTGGAATTTCATAACATTTTCTTTTCTTAATGTATTTTTCTGAAGTGAGAAGCGAGAAGGCAGTCAGACAGACTCCCACATACACCTGACCAGATCCACCCGGCATGCCCAGTAGGGGGCGATGCTCTGCCTATCTGGGGTGTTGTTCCATTGCAACCAGAGCCACTCTAGCACCTGAGGCGGAAGCCATGGAGCCATTCTCAGCGCCTGGGTCCAACTTTGCTTCAATGGAGCCTTGGCTGCAGGAAGGGAAGAGAGAGACATAGAGAAAGGAGAAGGGAAAGGGTGGAGAAGCAGATGGGCACTTCTCCTGTGTGCCCTGGCCAGGAATCGAACCCGGGACTTCCACACGCTGGGTCAATGCTCTACTGGTGAGTCAGCCGGCCAGGGCTGGAATTTCAAAACATTTTCTACTCGTCATTCTATCTCTCTAAAAGTATATGGAATCATTATACAATTCACAGAACATGGCTATGGTCAAACAATAAACAGAGGTCACAGATAGATGATAATATAAAAAACACCACTGATAAATAGAACCCTGGTTAGAACCCCCATTTTCTAAAGTTGTATATAGGATGTTAATAACTTCCCAGTGGGAGAGATAAAGTTAGACAGTAATCCTTACATGACAGGAGGTCTCAGAACCTTTGCTGGATTGGTGTGCCTTGTTGATGAAGAACATAATGTTTGCAACATTTCCCAAATACACTTGAAAATTACACTCATGTTTTCAAAGTACCTTGTGAACCGGGGTTTCACCAACACATAAATTGCCTAATGTATGAGGTTTATAAGACACTAGGTCCATCTTTCAAAGAACATATAGAACATGACTCGAGTTCTTTGTCCATCTGAGATCTTTAGAAATCTAGTTGTAAAAGTAGAAATTTGCAATAGCTTTCAGCTCTACATCGATGAAAAGAACCATTATTACAAACTGAGACGTGACTTTGCTCTTCTCTAAACACACTCTTAAACCATTGCTCTGGTCTGGTTCTCTATGGTAGTGTAAGAGCAGCATGCTTTCTGGCATCTGTGTTTGCAGACAATCTAGGCATGGTTTCCTGTAACTACCATTTTTAAGATGATGATCAGGGATTAATTAGATTAATTCCCCTGAATCGAAAAAACATTTGGACACTAAGACCTCAGCCTTATGTATCATGCTCATACACAGTACATTGCAGAGTAAGTGGTTAATAGCAAATGCTGAGAAAAATCCTGATGGGCTCCCGGGGGAGAGTGCTTTGTTTTCATGTTATGCATTGCTTTTGTAATCCCCTTGATCTTCATCATGCCTAAATCCCTATTTCTGTTGAAGAATGAACATCAAAGCAAAATATCTAATGGGGCTCTCACTTTTAACAAATTTCTTAATTAAACCCAAGAATTCCTTTCTTTATCAAGTTTGAAGATTTATGTGCTCACCCAAAGGTACCATATGCCCCTGAGTTTTGGGATCTTGAAAGCCATAAACCCGATCCTTGTTGTTTTAAAAACTGAATACACCCCCACCTGAAATAACTACAAAGGCTCACTCCCCACGCCGCTCACCTATCAGGCAACACCTGGTCCAATCCACACTAACTGATCGCATGCGCTGTACACACGGGAAGGTGCACATTGCCGTTAGTTTTCCTAATGACTTCCAGAACTCGACCCTCAGAACATCATGAATCATGGCCGGCATGTGTCTAAGTTGTAATTGGGAGGCCATGCCCCTTAATTGCTATTTACTTTTAGTGAGGACTCTTTGGAGAGAAAGATTGTGAGATCTTTGCCACTCAAAGCACTGCCCTCGGACCAGTGGCATCAGCATCTTGTGTTATCTTGTTCAAAATGAAGATCCAGAGCTCTAGTCAAACAAACTGAATTCAAATCTCCAGTTCAATAGGAACCACAGATGATTCCTGCACATTCAAGTTGCATAGGCACTGAAATCTTGAAGACTCTTGGTCAAATTTTTCTAGATTCGAAGCCCACTCACACTCCTTGTATAACGACAGATGTTTTTCCTCTCTTACATAAATAGAATATGCACAATTAACAAATTGTGGTATTGTATTAAGTGACACCAAAAAAAAAAAAAAAAAACCAACCCTGAGAGTTTTCCCAAAGATAAATGTTGTATGTTGCATGAAAGGATTGCAAAGCTTTAAGATATTGCTCCTATGCAAATTATGCTTATTTACTTTAATGTTGCTAGTAAGTTACAGAATGGCCTGTTGATGTCAAAATATAAAATAATGACAACCCTCAGACTAGCTGACATACTAGACCATATAAGGTAATGATTTTATGATTGGCTTTCATGAAAGTCAGTTATTTCTGCTTTGAGAGATAATCGTGTGAATTATAAAAGCACCCCCATGTAAGGCAGCTTATTTTATAGATACTTTCCCATCAAATGGCTTGGACCTCTTGGGAAAAGATCATTTTAAGCCCGGGACTTGGACCAGTGCTGGAGGGCACCTTGTGCCAGAGGGCTGAGCTGTTTCAGTGTGTTGTGAAAAACAGCTCCACGAGGGGTTTGCTCACTCCACCTTCCAGTTCCCAGGGCCAACGGTTAGGTCAAGTTTGAGTGATAACCCAGTGTTTGGAGGCCATCAGTGTATGGAGGTGTTCAGGAGATATAGATGACTCGTCAATCCTGATGGAGCCTCACACACATCTGTAGAGACAAAACTCTTGACAGTCTTTGGATGTGTCTAAGTGCAACTTTATAATAAGAGTCTCAGTGGTCTGGAGCAGAAAGGGGTCACTAGTTGCACAAGTCTGGCATTAGACAACCCAGATTTAAGTTCCAGACTTGTCATTTTCAAATTGTATGATCTGACGATTACTATCTATTCTACATAAGGAATGCTAAATATTTCTATTAACTAGTTATCCAACAAATATTTAGGTCTCAGAGGACCCAGCAATGGAGAAAATCCCTATCTTATAATTTTACTAAAATGACGATATCATTTATTTTTTAGGCTCTTACTGTGTAGGTGGATCTATTAAGATGCTTATATACCTCATCTTAGTTCTTGTAACAGTCCTATGAAACACGTATTAATTATATTTGCTTTACAGTTGAAGAAATTGGGTCTTAAGAAGTTAAAGTACTAAAGTTTACAAAATTAGCCAGTGTCAGGGATAGAGTGTGAAGCTGGTTGTTTTATGTTCCCAAAGGCTTAGCATTTAACCACTCACACTATCCAATACACAGTAGGGAAAGACATCACTCAAAGAAATGCTGGCCAAGATAGGATCATAAGAGCTACATTCAAGATACAAACGCATCCTGGAAGGGCCAGAAATTACATCAGTGTCAGAACAGGTAAAATACATCCACACTTAACAAGAGGGATGTCAGTGAAATTATTCTGAAGAATGAGTTGGCGGGGATAAATTGGAAGAGCTATCTATGTAGAAAAATATATACAGATTAATAATAATAACCTTCCCTCTAGGAATTTATAAGAAATTGCTCATCCATTTCTCCACAAAGCTCAAATAATTGCCCCAGCTTTCTTCTAATCAACTTTCTCCCTCGTGAGAAAAGGAGTAGGGTACTAATTTTGGTCTCTCATTTGCAGAAGAGAAAAGTGACTCTTAGAGAGATTAAGTAAATCTTTCAAGATTATGTACAACAATAAAACAAAAACAACAAGTACAAGTTTGGGTCAGAGAATCCCATTTTAGTCCACCACCTGCTCACATAATCAGCCCAGCACCCTACGCATGGTCTATGATGTGCACTTTGCAAATACTGGGCAAATGCATGCATACCTTTCTTTTTTCTTTTGCAAACATAGAGCTTTCTCAGGAGGACTGTGGGGACATGCTCAATTTTTGAGAATAAGGTAGAGATTCATTGTTCCACTCTCAGTAATACTGGGATCACGGTCTATTGTGTGAAAAAGCTTGTTTGAGTTATTTCATTGCTCTCATCTAGACCCCTTCTGCAAATGATTGATGCTTACAAGTGTGGAGGAGAGGTAAGGACGTGGATATAAAAACTTAGCTTTGGAAAGCCTTTAGCCATCAGCCAGGACAAGAAAAAAGTTACAGAAGACGCATAAAAATAGCCATAGTCTTCATTCATTGTCATACCTCTGACTATTTTCAGGGTGTGACTGTCACAAAGTGTGTGGGGTGGTGCCTGAAAGTGTTATTTATGAGCTTGTATGGCATAAATGACTGATTGCAGTCCCTGCCTTCTTCCATAACAGAAAAACTTTTATTTGATCATGTAGCTTCCTCCCCAAACACACACAATGATTGTATTTTCCAGCATCCCTTGCAGTCAGTTGAGTTGGGCATCTAACTTCTGGCCAATAAGATAAAGGCAGAAGCTGTCTGTACAGCTTCTAGGGAGCATCCCTAAAGATAGAAGGAAGGCACATCCCTTTCCTTCTCCCTCTCTTCTCCTTTATAATGGCTGGAAAAGGAACTTAATAGCCGGAACTCTTGCAGCCACTTTGAGCCATAAGAATCACTACAAATGAAAGCCACAGTTGGCAGAACAAGATCAAAGAAATTCTGATACCGTGTCCTGCTGTTCAAGTCCTGGACCTCATGACTTCTTACAGTGACAAAGAAATAATCTTCTAACTTGTTTAAATCATTATTATTTTAGGTTAGTCTGTTACTCAGAACTAAACCTAACTGAGTCTGGAATAACCTCTTGGTTACGGCAGCATACTCCTCAATCGGGGAAAAAATGTTTTTCTCTTGGTCTATAAATAGTCGCTAGTGTAGTAATTATTAGCTAGACTACTTAATTGACAATTTATCAAGAACTATCTTTTGACATTTTGTATTGTCATGGTTGTAAATTTATATTCAAAACATGAATTCAACTTATTGTATACTTCCATATATTAAACCTGTTTTTCTTTCTTTTTTTTTCCCCCAACTAAATTAGAAACTTCATCTATTTTGGAGTTTCAGATATTCAAGTCTCAGTGATAAGTTAGAGATGCATTTACCATCTGTGTTAAAATGTGAAATACACTTTTCCCCCAGAGATGGTCTGTACTTTCACATAGAGAGAGTTCCTAAAAAGCAAGGCAGCATGGGGTTCAAGAGCGGGGTGGAAACCCCAGACATATTATTGTCAAGTGGCTTACCTTCATTGTACCTTAGTGTCTTCATCTAGAAAATGAAGATAATAACAAACGATAAAAAATATAGATTTAAAATAATAATATAAAACACTATCTTTGGAAGTAGGCACTATAATTAGTCTCGTTTACAGATTTAAAAAAGCTGAGACACAGAGAGAGTAAGTGGCTCAAGTTCACAGCATTAGTGAGGGTGCCAGTGAATTCACATCCTGGCAGCCTGCACTTTCAGCAAGTGCTACTTGCTGAAGATGGAGCCCTGGAGATGCTACAGTACTAACTTATCTTTCTGCCTAAAACCAACTCTTCTGGAATCTTCCTCTCTCTCTTTTTTTTTTTTTTTTTTTGTGAGAGAGAGAGAGACAGACAGACAGACAGACAGACAAGAAGAGACAGGCAGAAAAGGCGAGAGATGAGAAGCATCAACTCAAAGTTGCAGCACCTTAGTTGTTCACTGATTGCTTTCTCATATGTGCCTTGACTGGGGGTCTCCAGCCGAGCCAATGACCCTTTGCTCAAGCTAGCAACCTTGGAATTAAGCCAGTGACCATTGGATCATGTTTATGATCCCATGCTCAAGCTGATGACCCAGAGCTCAAGCTGCTGGGCTTGCGCTGAGGCCAGATGAGCTCTGCTCATGTTTAAGCCGGTAACCTCAGGGTTTTGAACCTGGGTCCTCAGCATCCCAGACTGATGCTCTACCCCCTGCACCACTGCCTGGTCAGGAATTGTCCTTTGAAGTCTGCTAACCACTTCTACCAGTCACTTTACACTGACTATTAGCTATCTTGTATTTTTGTTTTATATCTTAGAATGCTGTCCCAGAGCCAACAAAAATATCTTGAGAGGAAGAACTCCTTATAATATACCAATGTGTCCCAAGCACCTTCCAGAGAGTCAATAGATAGTGTTGATATGGACAATGTTCTTGAGAAGAACATCGCAAGTTATGTATAAGAAAAAGGGACATTAACTCTAATAGCATTTTCTACCATAGGCCAGACCTTCTTATAATAAGGAATACAGCCCAAGTAATGCAGCTCCTAAAATATAATCCTTACAAACATGCATTAAACAATGCAATTTGCCATGGACTTATAAAATATTAAAACAATTATTATCATCAAGATGTGAATATTCTATTCATTGTCTTTGCTTCAGTTTTAACAAGTAGTGGTTCATTTTGTCCATTAAATAAACTTGTTATTTTGGGCTTGTCTAAATTGGAAGGAAATTTTGGAAATTGAAGGGTCAAGAAGTGTATTTCAATTTGAGCCACAGAAGATTTACCTAGAAATTATTGTGGGACTCCTCAGATGTCATATTTTAGAGACTTCAGGGAGTAATACTTAACAACTTTTTACTCACTATTACAGTAGTATAGTCTCAGTCTTCAGTAAAATCAACTGAGTGGAAAAATTAATATTTAATAATATAATTTTAAAATCTACCAGAGACTTGGGGGGGGGGCAAGATGGCGATGGAGTAAGCGGATGTACCAACTTCCAACTCCCAGAACCAAAGTGGATTATAACTTGATTTTAAGAACCATCATCTGGATAAACCAATGCTGAACTGGACTGAGAGGACTCTTCAACCGGGGAACACTGAAGAATCAACATTGAGACTGGTAGGAAAAGTTGAAAACGTGGAAAGGGCTGCCCAGCTCCCCGGAGTGAAAGGCAGCCCAGAGAGATCCACGTGGTGGGAAGAGAGGCCAGTGGAAGGGTAGGGATCTGGGTCCAAGGAACAAAGCCCCAGCATACAGCCCTAGAGCCTAGAAGAGGTGTATGGACAGTATTTAGCTGGGAAACAGGTTAGTATACTGTTTGTGAGGAAGAGACAGTTGTCTCAAACCCAGGATTCTTCTTAAAGGGACGGCGCAGAAAACCTCTCCCACAACCACTCACCTGGGACTCCAGGAGACAGGGAGAGAGGACAGGACTGGAGCAGCGGGAAGAGAGTGCAGTCTGGAAGGCACAGGGAGAAAAGCTTTGAGGGACAGCCACCCTAAACGCTGAGCTGAGTCACTCCACAAATCTGAAACAATATTTCCCCTGGAACCAGCAAGGAGAAGCAGGACACCAAACAGGTTCTCCTGCAGCAATTAGAGCACAGTCACTTAGAAGGAGGGAGCTTTCAGGACTATAGTATGGAGTGTTAGGGTCTGAGCTGCAGCGCCCCCACCCACACTGCTGAGGGCTTGCTGGAGGGCGGGCGGTGGTGGGATGTGGAAGCGCAGTTCCATTGGCGGGGGCAGAGGCCGAGCCGGCTGGCATGAGCTCAGTCTAGCCCAGCCAGGGCAAAGGGGACGCCCAAAAGTAGTCCGGCGGCTGAGGGCCCGCCTGCGATCCCACCAGTGGGGGAAAAGCGGGATCCCCAAACGGGCGGAGATCAGCCGCTGGGCAGGGGCAAGCAGGTGCATGGCCGCACTCGGCCTCCGGGGCTTGAAGCCTGGTCCGAACCGGCTTTACCCGTGGAAGTGGGGCGGAAGCCCAGAGTGTGGCTGAGCGCATAGCAGCAGCCCATCCCAGAGGAGGGGCCAAGGTTGGCAGGGGCAGGGCAGAAGCCATATGTGCAGTTGAGTGCATAGCAACAGCCCCGCTGGGCCCAGGAGCCGAGGTTGGCAGGGACAGAGCTTCTGGTCTGGGCTAGAAGCTGAGAATGCACCAAAAGACCCTCCTGGTAAGAGGAATAGGCTGACAGGGACCTGCAGCTAAGCAAAAGTGCTCACCCTTGCCCTGGGCACACAGGCTTGTGGCCAGAGTGTGGTGCACGGTCCTACCTGTGGAAGAGGAGGGAAGGCAGAGACCGCTGAGGCTTGTAGAGCTTGGCATGAGAACACAGCCCCTCCTGCAGAGGCAAGGCAGAGACCTCAGCAGCCAAGGCCAGCAACGGCAACACCCACACCCTTCCACCCTATGCAGCAGCAGTGGGGGTAACGGGCCTGCAGACAGACAGACCACACTTAGGGAACACAGAGGCAACACCCATTGGACTCCAGTAGCCAAACTCTTCTTACACACAGACAAAATGGGCAGGCAGAGAAATGCAAACCAAATGAATCAAGAGAAATCTCCAGAGAAGGACCTGAATGAATCAGATATAACCAAACTACCTGATGCAGAGTTTAAAATAATGATAGTTAGGATGTTCAAAGAGCTTAGAGCAACAATGAATAGTCATTGCAAACAACTAAATAAAGAGATAGCAAGTGTAAAAGAGGAAATGGAAATAATAAAAAAGAATCAGACAGAAATGACAAATACAGTATCAGAACTGAAGACCACAATGGAAGGAATTAAAAGCAGGATGAATGAAGCTTAGGATCAAATCAGCAAGTTAGAGAACAAAATAAACAAAGGCACAGAAGCAGAGCAGAAAAAAGAAAAGAGACTCAAAAACATCAGAGGAAAGTCTAAGGGAGCTTAATGAAGAGAAATAACATCTGCATCATAGGGGTTCCTGAAAAGAGGAGAAAGATCAAGGGATAGAAACTTTGTTCAATCAAATCATAGCTGAAAACTCCCTAAATTAAGACTAGAAAACGTTTCACATGTGCAAGAAGCACAGAGAACTCCATTAAAGAGAATCGCAAAGGAATCTACACCAAGACACATGATAGTTAAAATACCAAAGCTAAGTGATAAAGAGAAAATTTTAAAAGCTGCTAGAGAAAAAAAGACTATCACCAACAAAGGAGCCCCCATAAGGATGATATCTGACTTCTCAACAGAAATACTTGAGGCCAGAAGGGAATGGCAAAATATATTCAAAGTAATGCAGAACAAGAACCTACAACCAAGGCTACTCTATCCAGCAAGGCTAATGTTTAAAATTGAAGGAGAAATAAAGAGCTTCACAGACAAAGAAAACCTCAGGGAATTCATTAAAACCAAGCCAATTCTTCAGGAGATGCTAAGGGACCAGTTGTGAACAGTTCAAAGGGGGAAAAGAATACAGCAAAAGAAGAATACAACTTTAAAGAATAAAATGGCAATAAACAACTACATATCAATAATAACCTTAAATGTAAATGGATTAAATAATCCAATCAAAAGACATAGGGTAGCTGCATGGATAAAGAAACAGGACCCATACATATGCTGTCTACAAGAGACACACCTTAAAACAAAAGATGCACATAGACTGATGGTAAAAGGATGGAAAAAAATATTTCATGAAAATGGAAATGAAAAAAAAAGCTGGGGTAGCAATACTTATATCTGACAAAATGGACTTTAAAACAAAGGATGTAGTAAGAGATAAAGAAGGACACTGAATACTGATAAAGGGAACAATTCAACAGAAAGATATAAACATTATAAATATCTATGCAGCGAACTAGGAGCCCCAAGATACATTAAGCAGACTTTGATGGATATAAAGGGTGAGATTAACAGCAATACTGTAATAGTAGGGGATTTCAATACCCCACTAACATCACTGGATAGATCCTCAAGAAAGAAAATTAACAAAGAAACAGCATATGTTTCTAGGATACACTAGATCAACTTGATTTAATAAATACCTTCAGAACTTTTCACCCTAAAGCAGTAGAAGAATATACATTCTATAAAAGCGCGCATGGTACATTCTCTAGGATAGACCACATGTTAGGACACAAAAATGGTCTCAATAAATTTAAGAAGATTGAAATCATATCAAGCATTTTCTCTGATCACAATGCCATGAAACTAGAAATTAACCACAAAAGAAAAACTGAAAAATACTCAAACACTTGGAAACTAAATAGCATATTATTAAATAATGAATGGATTAACAATGAGATCAAAGAAGAAATAAAAAAGTTTCTAGAAATGAATGATAATCAGCATACATCAACTCAAAATTTATGGGACACAGCAAAAGCAGTACTGAGAGGGAAGTTCATAGCACTACAGGCGTACCATGAGAAGCTAGAAAAAGCTCAAATAAGCAACGTGACCCTGCATCTAAAAGAACTAGAAAAACAACAGCAAATAAAGCCCAGGACTAGTAGAAGAAAGGAAATAATAAAGATCAGAGCAGAAATAAATGACATAGAGTCTAAGAAAACAATACATAGGATCAATGAAATCATGAGCTGGTTCTTTGAAAAGGTAAACAAGATCGATGAACCTTTAACTAGACTTGCCAAGAAAAAGAGAGAGAGGACTCAAATAAACAAAATTAGAAATGAGAGTGAAGAAATAACAACTGACACAACAGAGATACAAAGTATTGTAAAAAAATACTATGAAGAACTCTATGCCAAAAAATTAGACAATCTTGGTGAAATGGACAAATATCTTGAATCATATAATCTTCCAAAAGTCAATCTGGAAGAATCAGAACACCTAGACAGACCAATTACAACAAATGAGATCGAAACAGTTATCAAAAAACTCCCAAAAAAGAAAAGTCCTGGGCCTGATGGCTTCACAAGTGAATTCTACCAAAAATTCAAAGAAGAACTAACTTCTATCCTCCTCAAGCTATTTCAAATAATTTGAGAGGAAGGAGAACTTCCAAACTCCTTTTATGAGGCGAGCATAATTCTGATCCCGAAACAAGGCAAAGACAACACAAAGAAAGAAAATTATAGGCCAATATCCCTGATGAATTTAGATACTAAAATTCTCAACAAAATATTAGCCAACCAGATCCAGCAATATATGAAAAAAATTATACACCATGATCAAGTGGGATTTATTCTTGAGAGGCAATGCTGGTTCAATATTCGCAAATCAATCAATGTGATTCATCACATAAACAAAAGGAAGGACAAAAATCACATGATAATTTCAATAGATGCAGAAAAAGCATTTGATAAAATCCAGCACTCATTCATGATCAAACCTCTCAGTAAAGTGGGAATACAGGGAACATTCCTTAACATGATAAAGGCCTTCTATGAAAAGCCCACAGCAAACATCATACTAAATGGGAAAAAATTAAAAGCAATCCATTAAGATCTGGAACCAAGCAGGGGTGCCCCCTTTCACCACTTTTATTCAACATGGTTCTGAAAGTACTAGCTACAGCAATCAGACAAGAAGAAGAAATAAAAGGCATCCAAATTGGAAAAGAAGAAGTAAAACTGTCACTATTTGCAGATGATATGATATTGTATATAGAAAACCCTAAAGTTTCAGTCAAAAAACTACTGGACCTTATAAATGAATTCAGCAAGGTGGCAGGATATAAAATTAATACTCAGAAATCAGAGGCATTTCTATATACCCACAATGAACTCTCAGCAAAAGACATTAAGGAAACAATTCCCTTCACTATTACAACCCAAAAAATAAAGTACCTAGGAGTAAATTTAACCAAGGAGGTTAAAGACTGGTACTCAGAAAATTATAAAACATTGATAAAAGAAATCAAGGAAGATACAAACAAGTGGAAGCATATACCGTGCTCATGGCTAGGAAGAATAAACATCACTAAAATGTCTATATTACCCAAAGCAATTTATAAATTCAATGCAATACCAATTAAAATACCAATGACATACTTCAAAGATATAGAACACATATTCCAAAAATTTATATGGAACCAAAAAAGAACATGAATAGCCTCAGCAATCTTAAAAAGAAAAAATAAAGCAGGCGGTATCACTCTTCCAGATATCAAGATATACTACAAGTCCATTATACTCAAGACAGCCTGGCACTGGCATAAAAATAGGTAGATAGATCAACGGAACGGAACAGAGAACCCAGAAATAAACCCACACCCATATGGACAGCTGATAGTTGACAAAGGAGGTAAGAGCATACAATGGAGTAAAGAAAGCCTCTTTAACAAATGGTGTTGGGGAAATTGGACATCTACCTGCAAAAAAATGAAACTAGACCATCAACTTACACCATTCACAAAAACAAACTCAAAATGGATAAAAGACTTAAATGTAAGCTGTGAAACCATAAGCATCTTGGAAGAAAACTTAGGCAGCAAGCTCTCTGACATCTGTTGCAGCAATATATTTGCCGATTTATCTCCATGGGCAAATGAAATAAAAGGCAAGATAAACAAATGGGACTATATCAAACTAAAAAGTTTTTGTAGAGCTAAAGACAATAATAACATAATAAAAAGACAAACCATACAATGGGAGAACATATTCAACAACATGTCTGATAAGGGGTTAATAACCAAAATTTATAAAGAACTTATAAAACTCAACACCAGGAAGACAAACAACCCAATCAAAAAATGGGCAAAAGAAATGAATAGAAATTTCTCCAAAGAGGACTTACAGATGGCCAATAGGCATATGAAAAAATGCTCAACATCACTAATCATTAGAGAAATGCAAATTAAAACCACAATGAGATATCACCTCACACCAGTCAGAATGGTACTCATCAGCCAAACAACACAGAATAAGTGCTGGCGAGGATGTGGAGAAAAGGGAACCCTTCTGCATTGCTGGTGGGAATGCAGACTGGTGCAGCCACTGTGGAAAACAGTATGGAGATTCCTCAAAAAATTAAAAATCGAACTGCCTTTTGACACAGCTATCCTACTTTTAGGAATATACCCTAAGAACACCATAGCACTGTTCGAAAAGAAGAAATGTGCCCCCATGTTCATGGCAGCATTGTTCACAATAGCAAAGATCTGGAAACAGCCCAAGTGTCTGTCAGAGGATGAGTGGATTAAAAAGCTTTGGTACATATATACTATGGAATACTATTCAGCTATAAGAAATGATGACATCGGATCATTTGTAACAACATGGATGGACCTTGATAACATTATACAGAGTGAAATAAGTAAAACAGAAAAAAACTGAGAACTGCATGATTTCATACATAGGTAGGACATAAAAACGGGACTATGAGACATGGACAAGATGTGGTGGTTACAGCGTGGGGGGAGGGAGGAGAGGGAGGGAGATGGGGAGGGGAGGGGCACAAAGAAAACCAGATAGAAGGTGACAGAGGACAATTTGACTTTGGGTGATGGGTATTCAACATAATTGAATGATAAGATAACCTGGAGATGTTTTCTTTGAACATATGTACCCTGATTTATTAATGTCACCCCATTAAAATTAAAAATAAAAAATCTATCAGAGACTTGCTAATAAAAGTGTGTACAGTTTTAGAAGCAAAATAGTCAATGTGAAAATAAATCTCAAATTTGAGAATTGGTAAGTTAGGAAGTCTATACAATTTATATTTGCAAAACAGTCTTCAACATTCAAAGATACATCACAGATATAGTCTAATAAAATACGTACTTTAAGCACCTATTCATGAACACAGACATTCTAAAGATAAAAGTTCCATTGAAGTTAGTTCTATGTTTAAGTGAAGACCAGAATAGAATAGGTGTAATCATAACAGTATCTCCCAATTGTACAGTATTTAATATTTCACAACTGACTTTGACCTCTACTATCTCATTTAGATCTTATGTAAAATCTGAAGTAGCAGGTATCATTATCCATCCTTATTTTACCAAATAGAAAACCAAAGATCAAAAAACTAAAGGCTCTTTCTTAGGATCCCACAGACAGTAAGAAGCTGACATTTCTTCTGGGTTAAAATTCAGCTGTCTTCCTAGTAACACATGATCCATAATCTTAGCATCGGTCAATAGCGGATTTCAAGTCTAGCAACTGATTTTCCATTCCAGGAAAGACTAAGTGAAGAAATACCATAATTGGTATATTGCATGAATATGTTAAGTTAAAACACATTTATCCCCAGCCTACAAAAACATGCAAGAATATATAAGAACATATCTGTCAACTACTCAAAATGCATGTGTCTTATCTATAGGTGGGTAGGTATCTAGTCTACAGTTACCTTAGGAGGTAAGAGGAATAAATTGAATTCATCTGAAAAAAAAAAAGAGTCAAAAACACTTGATATTTTCCCCACAATCTAAAGAACAAGTCTTCCTTCCCCAAATACTGAGATGCACATTCCTCTCATCAACTTGGCCAGCAGTTTCTTCCCCAGAATTTAAAACCCTGACTATGCAGCCTGTGGACTCCAGTGAGGGGGTCCATCGGGGACCTCTCCCTCATGATCTGGGCCCAGGTGCAGAATAGACTAATGCTCTTCTTAATGTGTTCCCCTTTTTAATAATAATAAAAAAGTTATAATCACTTTTCAAACAAGTTTTTCTCCGTGAGTGTGATCTCGCTGATGCAAAGCATACCGTTGTTAATTAATAATCGACCCCCATAGTTTACTAATCACAAGCTCATCTCACTTAGTGGATTAATATTGGCACTCAGCTCACTAATCAAGACTCCTGGTTATCAATTTTCCAAATTAGCAGTTGATTGGCATTCAGCATAACTCCTTTTGAGGGGCAGTGTGTTTGCATATAACTAATTAAACTAGGAGACTCATCTGCTCAAAAGTTGTAAGGATTGGCATTGTGAAAAAATAGCACTTTTTGCCTCAATATTTCTATGCTCATATGTACAAAGTTTCTATATAATGTGATGAAATAATTATTGTAATTAGCATCTTAATTTGAATTTAGATGCAATTTGTATTTTTTTTTTCTTTTTAGAAATCTAAATTAATTCCCTGGGAAACTGATGAGAATTTTTCAAAGTAGAAATAAATGCCTGTAATAAATCAAGAGATAAGGGAACAGGCAGAGATTATTCTGCAATTAAAGTTTACTAAATTAATTCCACTTACACTCCTTGGAGTTTAATGTGAAAATACCGGGAAATATGTATCTTCTTGGGTTAAAAAATTTACACACTGAAAATTTAAAAGCAAAGAAGGGAAAAGAACCACATAAGCAATATTTCCCTAAACACTAATCAGAAAATAAATGTTAATATTCCTCTCACAGTCTGATATTAAAAATATAAATAAAAGGCATCAAACTTGAGTAAATTAAATGGAAGCATGGACAGGTGATTGAAAGTTGAATGTGAATATTTGTTTTACCCAAATGAATGTAAATTTCATTAGATGATAATTAAAAGGAAATTATACAGACATTACAATGACTGCCAATGGCATAAATTATGAAGCTGTATGGCAAAACAATTTCGGAACCCACATTGCTGTTACTATTGTCAAACTGGTTACCAGAGAAACCTAGGATAAATAATATATTCTGTGACTATGGAAATGAGGCCTTGATGTGTTGCTAGGCTGTTAAAGTTAATGTCATTGTATAAAACAATAATGTTAAACATTATTAGTTTTTTTATTATGTCAGTTAATTAGAATTGTTCCTGTTAATTGCCTATGATTCATCTCCAGATGAAAAATGCTCAAGTAAGATCTTCAGCTTTTTCTTTCCCAACACACCACCTGAAATATGATCTGAGTTTTCTACAACTAGATTTTACGAATAGCATTAGACTAGGTAGTACCAATAATCATGGTCAAATTCATCTGTAGTAAAAGGTACTGTAAGAAAAAGCTGCTATTCGGGAAGGTACTCAAGAATAAAGAGCCATCACTTCACTACTGTGGACTCAACAATTGACTCTCATTTCCCAAATGTTGTTTTTATGTCAAAGATTTTCACCAACGAATTGAAAGCAAATATGATCAAAATAAATTAAAGACTATCTGACATTTGCCTCACCTACAAATACCAAAACATTAACTTCCATGAACCCTAGCTTCTTCCTTTAGAACTCATGATCTCAGGAAATATTTATGTTTTCTTAATTTTACATATATTTTTCAATATTTATTGAAAAAACCCTAATATATGATAAAGACTGTGTTAAACATTGCATATTCAATTGTGGGAAAAATCTTATGAGTCTGCCCTTGTGGAGCTTAGAATTTAAAGCTACAAAGACATCAATATACCATATACTGTCACTGAGACAATCAACACTTTTAAATCATGTCACAGCTCCATGGTCAGTATACCAGTGACCTCTAACCTGCACAGCTTCCTCCATCTAGAATAAGAAGAAGAATGCCTGTTCATGATGTTTTGTTCAGTATTGTATGTCTAGTACCTAAACAGTGGTTCATAATAGGTACTCACTTAATATTTGTTGAGTGAATGGATTATCCATTACTAAAAATGAAAATAATATCCAATAAGCCTTCCAAGATAGATTTTGTTCCATTGATGATAAATGTTCTCAATAGAGAGTTTATGTTGAAGAAACACTTTTATT
Organism: Rhynchonycteris naso; assembly: GCA_037038555.1. Taxonomy (NCBI): domain Eukaryota; kingdom Metazoa; phylum Chordata; class Mammalia; order Chiroptera; family Emballonuridae; genus Rhynchonycteris; species Rhynchonycteris naso. The sequence goes on along the minus strand of CM072999.1, from coordinate 145,680,934 downwards.
TTTTTTTAAGAGGTTAATTTTGCAGTAGCCATGCTTTAGGGTTAAGTAAAAAGAAATGTTATCAAATTTGTGTTTATATTTTGATGCAAAGACTTTGTTTTTAAGACTTTTAGTGCAAGGGGAGATTTCAAAAAGCAATTTTTCATGCCATAGGAAAATGACATTTATTTTCTTGATGGTTCCAACTTCCTATATTTGGTAACATGAAGACTTGATTTACAGATGAGCAAAAGAATCATGACACTCCACCAGCCACCTACACAATACATCCTTCAAAGAAGCTTCCAAAAGGGTCTGCCATATATTAATTAATGGAAGACCCGAGTTCACCGATCTTTTTGTCTTGGTTCTGAACAAAGCTGGTATTCCAGCAGTTATAATTTCCATCTGGGTTTTAATGAAAAGGACATTTTTCTGCTCCTAAACCACTTTCTTGAATTGGTTACAGTGATTTTGATTTAGTGGCAGGAGGGACTGACTAGGACGATGAAAAGATGCTTTAACAACCTGTAAGTTTCTGGAAAGCTTCACAGGTCATACGTTTTACTTGGAATTTAAACTGATGGGCCAGGATAAATCATGTTGCAGAAGCTCACTATCCCTGCCTCAGAAAGGAAGGCTGCTTATTTAAGGACAAAGAAAGTCCTAGACAATATTAATATAGGAAATAATCAACCCTGTGAACATTTTCACCTTTCTGGACAATTTCCCCAGTTTGCTACACAGTGCTATTCAGTAGTCAAGCTGCCAAACAGACTTTCTTGAAATCTCATTCCTTAAAGTTTCATTTATAATTTGGCTGATTGGAGAACTTGGCTGAGTAAAGCATCATCAGAGATGATTTCTCTTGTTGTAGATTGAAAAGACTGCAGCACACAGCACAAATGATCCATTAGGAGTCTATTGTCTAGAGTTCAGAAAAACACCTTCTGCCGCATTGTGCACTAACATGTGTGACTTTTTTCTTCCTCTTTCTTCTACTTTTATGGGGTAAAACACGCCTCCCAACATATAGAATGGCTGGGTTGTCAGTATGTGAGCACTTCATGATTAACTAAGGTTGGGGAAAACTGTCACACTTTAAAGAAATTCTCAAAAGAATTCTGGCAAATGGCAAAACGAATTTCAAAGAGAATGAGAAAGGCCGCGGTATTTCTACGTTTACTGGGAAAACATAAATCACATAAAATCACTAAAGAAAATGGAACTAAATACTTAGTGTGTATAGTAAAATATTTCCAAGTGGGTGAGACATAGAATAAAATATGGCCAAGTCTTTCAACTTAGAGTTTTGCTGTAAAAATAAGAAAACAATAAACCAAAACAACTTTAAAAAAGAAAAATAATTGGAGGATTTGTCCTGTCTGACGTCAAGATTTATTATAAAGCCATAAAAAGCAAGACAGAGTGGTAACTGGTTTAAAGATAAATGAATAGACCAATGGAATAGAATAGCATCCAGAAACAGACTCATACAATATGCTATATTGACATAAATTCTCAACAAAGTGGCAAAAGTTGTCAGTGGAGAAGTGACAATTGTTTTTCTTTTTTTTAATAAATGATGCCAGAACAATTGGATTTCCTGGTGCAAAATAAATAATAATAATAACTTTGATTTATACCTAACACCAATGTAAAAATTAATTCAAAAATAATTATAGACCTAAATGTAATACCTAATACTATACAATTCTAAAAACAAAAACAAAAACAAAAAACAGAAAGAAATTCCTGTGACCTTGGGTTAAGCAAAATCTTAGATTTGACACCAAAAGCATGATTGATAAGAAAACAAATTAATAAATTAGACTTTATCAAAATTAAAAAGTTCTGTTCTACAAAAATCACTATTGAGAAAATAAAGACAGCCCTGGCCGGTTGGCTCAGTGGTAGAGCATCAACTGGCATGTGGATGTACCAGGGTTCGAGACCTTGTCAAGGCACATAGGAGAAGCAACCATCTTCTTCTCTACCCCTCCCCCTCCCCTTCTCTTTTTGTCTCTCTCTTCCCCTCCCACAGCCATGGCTCAATTGATTTGAGCCCATCATCCAGGGCACTGAGGATGACTCTATGGAGCCTCTGCCTCAGGTGCTAAAATTAGCTCAGTTGTGAGAATGGCCCCAAATGAGCATAGCATCAGCCCCAGACAGCGGTTGCCAGATAGATCCTGTTTGGGGTGCATGCTGGAGTCTGTCTCTCTGTCTCCCCTCCTTTCACTTGGAAAAAAAGAAAAAAAAAAAAGAAAATGAAGACAAATCACAAAGCAGAAGAAAATGTATTTGCAGTGATGTGTCCACTTAAAGATGTGTACCAATAATATAAAAAGAATTCTCAAACTCAGTAACAACAACAACAACAATAATAATAATAAAAGCCTATTTCTTAAATGGGCAAAACATTGATACCAAAGACATACAGAACACAAATAGGCACATGAAAAGATACATGACATTGTCACTAGAAAATGCAAATTAAAATTATAGTGAGATACAACTATATACCTATTTTGTAGCTAAATTTTTAAAACTGACCTCTCCAAGGCCCTGGCAGCTTGGCTGAGCAGTAGAGCATCAGCCCGGCATGTGGAAGTACTGGGTTTGATTCCCGGTCAGGGCACACAGGAGAAGTGCCCATCTGCTTCTCAACACTTCTACCTCTCCTTTCTCTCTATCTCTCTCTTCCCCTCCTGCAGCCAAGGCTCCATTAGAGCAAAGTTGGCCCGGGTGCTGAGGATAGCTCCATGGCCTCCACCTCAGGAGCTAGAATAGCTCTGGTTGTAACAGAGCAATGCCCCAGAAGGGCAGAGCATCACCCCTTAGTGGGCATGCCAGGTGGATTCTGGTCAGGCACATGCAGGAGTCTGTCTCTCTGCCTCCCTGCTTCTCACTTCAGAAAAAAAAAAACAAAAAAAAACCTGACCTCTTCAAGTGCTAAGAAGGATGTGGAAGAAATAGAACATAAAATAATACATTCATTTCAGAAAACAGTTTGGCTATTTCGTAAAAAGTTAAACATACACCTACCATATGATCTAGCTACTGAATTCTCAGACAGTTAATGCAAGAGAAAAGAAAACTTGTGTCCATACAAAGACGTGTATGTAACTGCTCAGAAGTGTTTTATTTGCAATAGCCAAAATTCTGGAAACCACCCAGTGCCTATTAATGAGTGAAAGAATGCACAAATTGTGGTATTTGTATACAATGCAATATACTCAGCAATAAGAAGGAAAGAACTGATAACCCAACAACATGGGTGGATCTCAAACAATTATGTTTAGTGAAAGAAGGTACACAAAAAAAGAGTACATACTTATGATTCCATTTACATAAATTTCCAGTAAATACAAACTACATAGTCCATAGTGTCAAATATGCTCTGATTTCTCTCCCCTGCTGAATGTGTCCTAAAAACAGTCTTCCCTGATACAAATTTAGAATTTAATCAATAAATGCAACAGTCCTAAATTTAGTACTGAGCGTTGAGAAGGGAGAGCTCTCCATACTTGTGCAAAGTATGTAGGAACCTATGGGGCCCAAGAAAAGACAATCACCCCACATATTCTATTTCTTGTCCAGGAAATGCTGGCATTTTCAACAGAAAAAAAAGTGGCCTTTCCAGTGTCAAGAAGGATAAAAAGCAACAAAACTTCCGAGTCATTGCTGCTGTTGTTCCGGTTGCTGTTGTCCTGGTGGTGGTGGTAGTGCTCCTCGGACCCGTTCTCTCTTTTCTCTACCTCTGTACGGCTCTCTCATGTAAGTGAAAGCAAGGGGCTGTGTAGTGGTCACCCTATCTGACTCCAGGGACCCTAAATAAACCGTATAACTCTCAGTGCCACAAGCAACTCATGCAGTATAAATATCAGTGTGTTTCCCTCTCAGCCAATGATATTGTGGTGACACTTTGGGCTCTCTATACCCTTCTGATGACAGGGAGAGCTGGAATGCTTTGTGGAGTTCATAACAGCAGCTGACACATGGTGGCCTAAATGACAGAGGATGGGAAGGCTGCAGGCCAGGTGACTGCTGAACGTCATTGCCTTGCTCTTATCCATGGAACCTGTGCACCCTGCTCGCTAGCATGTGGGAACAAGGGCCTCAAGTGCCTCTTGAGCCCTATACGTGGCTTTCTTAGTTAGTATCGTATTTTCTAACTTCCTGCATTGAATACTTGTTTTTTTTTTTTATCCATACAAATTTGAATGTGTTTATTATAAGCATTTCTCACATCATGTAGCATCCCTTGAAATATAGTTTTGTTTTGTTTTTTTTTTTAATTTATTTTTTATTAACTTTAATGGGGTGACACCAATAAATCAGGGTACATATGTACAATGAAAACATCTCCAGATTATCCCATCATTCAATTGTGCTGCATACCCATTACCCAAAGTCAAATTGTCCTCTGTCACCTTCTATCTGGTTTTCCCTGTGTCCCTCCCCTTCTCCCTATCCCACCCTCCCCTCCCTCCCCCCATCCCGTAACCACCACACTCTTGTCCTTGTCTCGTAGTCTCACTTTAATGTCCCACCTATGTATGAAATCATGCTGTTCTCAGTTTTTCTTTTTTTCTGATTTACTTATTTCACTCCGTATAATGTTATCAAGGTACATCCATTTTGTTATAAATGATCCGATGTCATCATTTCTTATGGCTGAATATTGTTCCATAGTATATATATACCAAAGCTTTTTAATCCACTCGTTTTCTGACGGACACTTGGGCTGTTTCCATATCTTCGCTATTGTGAACAATGCTGCCACAAACATGGGGGCGCATTTCTTCTTTTCGAACAGTGTTATGGTGTTCTTAGGGTATATTCCTAAAAGTGGGATAGCTGGGTCAAAAGGCAGTTCGACTTTTAATTTTTTGAGGAATCTCCAAACTGTTTTCCACAGTGACTGCACCAGTCTGCATTCCCACCAGCAGTGCAGAAGGGTTCCCTTTTCTCCACATCCTCGCCAGCACTTGTTCTGTGTTGTTTTGCTGATGAGCGCCATTCTGACTGGTGTGAGGTGATATCTCATTGTGGTTTTAATTTGCATTTCTCTAATAATTAGTGATGTTGAGCATTTTTTCATATGTCTTTTGGCCATCTGTATGTCTTCTTTGGTAAAATTTCTATTCATTTCATTTGCCCATTTTTTGATTGGATTGTTTGTCTTCCTGGTGTTGAGTTTTATAAGTTCTTTATAAATTTTGGTTATTAACCCCTTATCAGACGTGCTGTCGAATATGTTCTCCCATTGTGTAGTTTGTCTTTTTATTCTGTTCTTATTGTCTTTAGCTGTGCAAAAGCTTTTTAGTTTGATGTAGTCCCATTTGTTTATCTTGCCTTTTATTTCATTTGCTCGTGGAGATAAATCGGCAAATAAATTGCTGCTACAGATGTCGGAGAGCTTGCTGCCTATGTTTTCTTCTACGATGCTTATAGTTTCACGGCTTATGTTTAAGTCCTTTATCCATTTTGAATTTGTTTTTGTGCATGGTGTAAGTTGATGGTCTAGTTTCATTTTTTTGCAGGTAGTTGTCCAATTTTCCCAGCACCATTTGTTAAAGAGGCTGTCTTTACTCCATTGTATGTTCTTTCCTCCTTTGTCAAATATCAGTTGTCCATAAAGCTGTGGGTTTATTTCTGGGTTTTCTGTTCTGTTCCATTGATCACTGTGCCTGTTCTTATGCCAGTACCAGGCAGTCTTGAGTATAATGGCCTTGTAGTAAACCTTGATATCTGGAAGAGTGATGCCTCCTGCTTTATTTTTTCTTTTTAAGATTGCTGAGGCTATTCGTGTTCTTTTTTGGTTCCATATAAATTTTTGGAATATGTGTTCTATATCTTTGAAGTATGTCATTGGTATTTTAATTGGTATTGCATTGAATTTATAAATTGCTTTGGGTAATATAGACATTTTAATGATGTTTATTCTTCCTAGCCATGAGCACGGTATATGCTTCCACTTGTTTGTATCTTCCTTGATTTCTTTTATCAATGTTTTATAATTTTCCGAATACAAGTCCTTAACCTCCTTGGTTAAATTTACTCCTAGGTATTTTATTTTTTTGGCTGCAATAGTGAAGGGGATTGATTCCTTAATTTCTTTTGCTGACAGTTCATTGTTTGTATATAGAAATGCCTCTGATTTCTGGGTATTAATTTTATATCCTGCCACCTTGCTGAATTCATTTATAAGGTCCAGTAGTTTTTTAACTGAGACTTTAGGGTTTTCTATATACAATATCATATCATCTGCAAATAGTGACAGTTTTACTTCTTCTTTTCCAATTTGGATGCCTTTTATTTCTTCTTTTTGTCTGATTGCTGTAGCTAGGACTTCCAGAACTATGTTGAATAAAAGTGGTGAAAGTGGGCAACCCTGCCTGGTTCCTGATCTTAAGGGGATTGCTTTTAATTTTTGTCCATTTAGTATGATGTTTGCTGTCGGTTTGTCGTAGATGGCCTTTATCATGTTAAGGAATGTTCCTTGTATTCCCACTTTATTGAGAGTTTTAAGCATGAATGGGTGCTGGATTTTATCAAATGCCTTTTCTGCATCTATTGAAATTATCATGTGATTTTTGTCCTTCCTTTTGTTTATGTGATGAATCACATTGATTGATTTGCGAATATTGAACCAGCCTTGCCTCTCCAGAATAAATCCCACGTGGTCATGGTGTATGATTTTTTTCATATATTTCTGAATCCGGTTGGCTAATATTTTGTTGAGAATTTTAGCGTCTAAATTCATCAGGGATATAGGCCTATAATTTTCTTTCTTTGTGTTGTCTTTGCCCGGTTTGGGGATCAGAATTATGCTCACCTCATAAAAGGAGTTTGGAAGTCTGCCTTCCTCTTGAATTTTTTGAAATAGCTTGAGGAGGATAGGAGTTAGTTCTTCTTTGAATTTTTGATAGAATTCACTTGTGAAGCCATCAGGCCCAGGACTTTTCTTTTTTGGGAGTTTTTTGATAACTGTTTCAATCTCCTCTGTTGTAATTGGTCTGTTTAGGTGCTCTGATTCTTCCAGATTGATTTTTGGAAGTTTATATGACTCAAGAAATTTGTCCATTTCATCTAGATTGTCTAATTTTTTGGCATAGAGTTCTTCATAGTATTTTCTTACAATGCTTTGTATCTCTGTTGTATTAGTTGTAATTTCTCCAGTGTCCTTTCTAATTTTATCTATTTGAGACCTCTCTCTTTTTTTCTTGATGAGTCTAGTTAAGGGTTCATCAATCTTGTTTACCTTTTCGAAGAACCAGCTTCTGGTTTCATTGATCCTCTGTATTGTTTCCTTAGCCTCTATGTCATTTATTTCTGCTCTGATCTTTATTATTTCCTTCCTCCTACTTGTCCTGCATTTTATTTGTTGTTGTTTTTCAAGTTCTTTTAGCTGCAGGGTTAAGTTGCTTATATGTTCTTTTTCTAGCTTCTTATGATATGCCTGTAGTGCAATAAACTTCCCTCTCAGAACTGCTTTTGCTGTGTCCCATAGATTTTGAGTTGACGTATGCTCATTATCATTTGTTTCTAGAAACTTTTTTATTTCTTCTTTGATCTCAATGTTAATCCATTCATTATTTAATAACATGCTATTTAGTTTCCAAGTGTTTGAGTATTTTTTAGTTTTTCTTTTGTGGTTGATTTCTAGTTTCATGGCATTGTGATCAGAGAAAATGCTTGATATAATTTCAATCTTCTTAAATGTGTTGAGGCCTTTTTTGTGTCCTAACATGTGGTCTATCCTAGAAAACGTACCATGAGCGCTTGAGAAGAATGTATATTCTACTGCTTTAGGGTGAAAAGTTCTGAATATATCTATTAAATCAAGTTGATCTAGTGTATCCTTTAAGTCTGCTGTTTCTTTATTGATTTTCTTTCTTGTGGATCTATCCAGTGTTGTTAGTGGGGTATTGAAATCCCCTACTATGATAGTATTACTGTTAATCTCGCCCTTAATGTCCATCAAAGTCTGCTTTATGAATGTCGGGGCTCCTATATTCGGTGCGTAGATATTTATAATAGTTATATCTTCCTGTTGAATTGTTCCCTTTATCATTATATATTGTCCTACTTTATCTCTTACTACAGTCTTTGTTTTAAAGTCCATTTTGTCAGATATAAGTACTGCTACCCCGGCTTTTTTTTCATTTCCATTTGCATGAAATATTTTTTTCCATCCTTTTACCTTCAGTCTATGAGCATCTTTTGTTTTAAGGTGTGTCTCTTGTAGACAGCATATGTATGGGTCCTGTTTCTTTATCCACGCAGCTACCCTATGTCTTTTGATTGGATCATTTAGTCCATTTACATTTAAGGTTATTATTGATATGTAGTTGTTTATTGACATTTTATTCTTTAAAGCTGTATTTTTTTTTTTTTGCTATATTCTTTTCTCCCTTTGAATTGTTCACACTAGGCCCCTTAAAATCTCTTGCAGGATTGGTTTGGTTTTAATGAATTCCTTGAGGTTTTCTTTGTCTGGAAAGCTCTTTATTTCTCCCTCAATTTTAAACGTTAGCCTTGCTGGATAGAGTAGTCTTGGTTGTAGGTTCTTGTTCTGCATTACTTTGATTATATCTTGCCATTCCCTTCTGGCCTCAAGTGTTTCTGTTGAGAAGTCCGATGTCATCCTAATGGGGGCTCCTTTGTAGGTGGGAGTCTTTTTTTCTCTAGCAGCTTTTAAGATTTTTTCTTTATCTATTAGCTTTGGTATTTTAACTATGATGTGTCTTGGTGTAGATCTTTTTGGGTTTCTCTTTAATGGGGTTCTGTGTGCCTCTTGGACATGTAGAATGTTTCCCAGCCTTAATTTAGGGAATTTTTCGGCTATGATTTGATTGAACAAAGTTTCCATTTCCTGTCCTCTCTCCTCTTCTTCAGGTACCCCTATGATGCGAATGTTGTTTCTCTTCAGGTTGTCACAGAGCTCCCTTAGAGTTTCCTCACATTTTTTGAATCTCTTTTCCTTTTTTTTCTCTGCTTCTGTAACTATGTTTATTGTGTCCTCTAACTCACTGATTCGATCCTCAGCGTGATTCATCCTGCTTTTAATTCCTTCCATTGTGGTCTTCAGTTCTGATACTGTATTTGTCATTTCTGTCTGGTTCTTTTTTATTATTTCAATTTCATTTTTTATACTTGTTATCTCTTTATTTAGGTGCTCATAGTGACTATCCATTGTTGCTCTAATTTCTTTGAACATCCTAACTATCATTATTCTAAAGTCTGCTTCTGGTAGTTTGGTTAAATCTGGTTCATTCAGGACCTTCTCTGGGGATTTCTCTTGATTGATTTGGTTTGCGTTCCTCTGCCTGCCCATTTTATCTGAGTGTAAGCAAGTTGTGGCCACTGGAGTCCAGTATGTGTTGCCTTTGTGTTTTCTAGGTGTGGTCTGTCTGCAGGCTTGCCACCCCCTCTGTCGCTGCCTAGGGCGGTTTTGTGTGGGCGTTGCCTGCGCCGGCTCACTGCAGCTATTGCTGTGGTTTCTGCCTCTCCTTTGCGGGAGGGGCTGTCACTCAAGCCACTAGCGTTAGCACGCAGGGCAGAGGTGAGCACCTTTGCTCAGCTGCGGACCCGGAGTTTTCCCGGAAGGCTTACGCCCAGCCCCCTCAGTCCGAGCCTGCTCGCCACCGTTTTGTGGGTTGGGTGGGGCTTTTGACGTGCTCTCAGCTGTGAGCCTTTGCCCGTCCAGAATTTAGCCCCGCCCTCGAGGCCAGGGCCCTCCTGCGCAGGGACTGAAACCGAACACCGGGGATTATTGGGCCGGGCGTGTTTGCTGGCGTGCGCACCGCGGCTAGCTTCCCGTTGTTCCGGCTCCTACCCCGCCCCCACGCTCGGAGAAAGCTCGCGCACGTAGAGTGGTACTCCGCAGTTTCTCCGGCCAGGCGGGGAGAGCAGCGTGAGCTCAGCAGGGAACTTCCCCTGGTCTTAGTGTCTCCCTCGCCCCCGCCTTAGGAACCCGCTCGCGCCCACAGATGGCACACCGAGGCTTCTCCTTCTGGGCGGGGTTGGCAGTGTGAGCCTCGGGCCCCTCGCCCGTCCCTGGTCTTAGCCCGGTGCCCGCGGTCAGGGCCGGCTAGCGCAGGGTCGTAGGGCTGATCTCTGCCCGTATTTTTCCCCACAAGTGGGGTCACAGGTGGCCCGCAGCTGCCGGACAGCTTTCGCGCATCACCTCCGCCCCTGCTAGGCTAGCCCAAGCTTTCACTGTTCTGCCCACACCGACAGGACTGCGTTTCGGCGTCCTGTCCCGACCATAGGCTTAAGCAACCTCAGGGGGCTAGAAGTGCCCTAAGTCTCCACACTGTAGGCTTGGGAGCTCCCTCCCTCTAGGCAGGTCTGCTCTAATTGCCGCGGGAGAGCTTGTTTGGCTAGTGTCCTGTCTCCCTTTGCTGGTATTGCTAGTTCCAGGGGAAATATTCGTTTTCGATTAGGGAAGTGACTTAGCCCATGGGTCGGGGTGGCTGTTCCTCAGAGTGTCCTCATGCCTTCAGTCCACTCTTTGTTCCCGCTGCTCTGTTCCTCTCCTCTGTCCCAGTTCCCCGGAGCCCCGGGTGCGTGGTTGTGAGAGAGGCTTTCTGAGCTGTCCCTTTAAAAAGATTTTTGGGTCTGAGAAGACTCTCTCTTTTTTCCAAATAGTATCCTCACTTGTTTCACAGCTCAATACTGTCCAATCGCCTCTTCTAGGATCTGGGACTGCAGTCTGGGGCTTGGTTCCTGGGACCCAGGTCCCTCCCTCTCCGCCAAACTCTCCTCCCGCCACGCGGATCTCTCCGGGCTGCCGTTTGCTCCGGGGAGCTGGGCAGCCCTCTTCGCGTTTTCGCTATTCCTACCAGTCTCAATGTGGCTTCTGCAGTGTTCCTTGGTTGAAGAGTCCACTTAGTTTTGCTCCAAGTTGGTTTATCCAGATGATGGTTCTTAAAATTGAGTTATAATCCACTTTGGTTCTGGGAGTTGGAAGTTGGTACGTCTGCCTACTCCATCGCCATCTTCCCTCCCTAATACTTGTTTTTTTAAAGGATTCTTTTAGGTGCTCTTTACAAACATTCTTTTTTAAAATTTTTATTTCAGAAAGCGGAGAGAAAGGGAGGATTGTAAGGAGCCAGAAGCATCAACTCCATATGTGCCTAGACTGGGCGAACCCGGGGTTTCGAACCGGCGACCTCAGGGTTCCGGGTCGACGCTTTATCCACTGCGCCGCCACAGGTTGCATTGAATATTGTACAAACATAATTTGTATCAGGTTGGGATGAGTAAAAGCATATTCGATTTTTACATCTGTCAGAAGTCGCTGACAACATATTCACAATTCATTTCTTAACCCCGAGTTTCCTAGTAGAGAACGTCCAGCGTACTAACATAGTGCTTTGGGGACTGTCTTTGGCTGGAGAGCTGGGAGACTGTTATAGTGTTTAAACCCAGAATTAGTATCATTTCTAAATGAAGTAATCTTAGGAGAGGCTTTGTTATATCCTTCAGTTTGTACAAAAGTTCGATGGCCATTTTTAAAAGAGGGTTTGGCAAACTTCACTGGTCAGGGTGTTGATGCCTTTTTCTGAATTACAAAGGTCAAAAGACATTAACAACAGAGCGTGTATATTATAATTGTATTCAGCACACAGCACATCTCATGCTTATTAAACTACCAAAGTGAAGGATCTGGATCCTACAGCCTTTTAAAAGTGAAGACATGATCAATTTCTAACATTTATTTTACAGTCAGACATTAAAGAAAACAGCCTTTCATTTGTTTCTCACTTCTCGTGCATGACTACAATCTAGACAATTTGGGAAAAAAATGAAAGACTGAATAACTAAACGCCACCTTACAATTTCCACCCTTCGATCTTGATGTTCCACTGCTGCTTTGGGCTCTTTAATATTCTGCAACGCCTGTGACAACAACTTCTCTAAGTGTTGGATATGCAATTTCGATCTCTTTTTCTCTGAGTCTTTGTACCTTTTAGTCTCACAACAAAGAGGAACAAAGATCCTAATTATACCCATAATCATTATTATCTGAAGAAGTTCCTAGTAATTAAATTTTAAAGAAAATTTATTTAATGAGCTTTCCACAGCCACATCCAAGCAATACACATTCAAGTAGATAGTGATTAGTATGAAATAGCACTAATTTGAATGACTTGATAAAAGCTCCTACTTCACTACTATGTTTTTAATAATTGCGTAATTACATAGAGAATTATTCCTGTAAATATCGCTTGTTTTTATATGAAATGGAGGACATGAAGATGTGTTCTCTGCAGCAAATTTCCAATATTTTGAAGCTGTACCTTCTTGTGTCAGCTAAAGAGTTAATATGCACATCTTAATTACACAAACACACACACACACTCTTGCATGGAATATACACCTTTCATTTGCATGAGCTCAGAATAAGTGCTTAGCTTAGTAAAAGCAGAGGTGGAGGGAAAATAAATCTTCTCTGAAGAAATGCATGGTCATTACCAGTGAATGGAAATGAAAAGCATATTTCAGGGAGCATCTCCTAATTATCCCATAAGAGAGGCGCTATAATTGGCATAGACTATATGGATGTTGTCGCGTCTATATCATTTCCAGTGATTCAGTAGAGCTTTAGAAATGTTACCATGTAATATTGTGCATTTGTTCTTTTTATTTCAAGGTAAAATAAAGTGCTGATCTTAAATACAACTGTGGAAAGAACTGCTCCAGTTCAAAGCAGACCTCACTGATTTATTTTTTCCATATCAGGGGACTAGGGTGCTAAAGGATCCCCCATAGCCTCAAATCACTGTTACAAGAGACAGTGAGACAAAGGGACACATACGCTGGTCAAGGACTCAAGAGATATAAATTGAAATTTCTGCGCTACTTCTACTCAGATGGCAACTTTTGATAAATGATTTGCCCTCCCTGGGCCTTGGTTTCTTCATCAATAAAGTGAGAAGATTAGAGACCTAACTTCTAAGGACACTTCCAACCTGTAACTGCAGTTTTTGTCAATACCACTAGTTCTGTGGTTCATTCCACTTAATTTTATAAATAGGAACAACTTGCTAGATATATTCCTTCATCCCTCAGATTGAATATATATAGAGATAGATGATAGATAGATAGATAGATAGATAGATAGATAGATAGATAGATAGATACTAATTTTCAAAGGAAACATTGAAATGTAAAGTAACTATAGCCTAGGTACTCAAAATATTTATTCAATATTTTATGCAATATACCAATGATGCAATATTATATTAACTTGTTAAGTGGGCAATAAAAAGAGACAAGGTTAACATGGAAAAATAAACGAGATAGAATGGACATAATGGGTTTTTTTTCTTAATTTTAATGGGGTGACACCAATAAATCAGGGTACATATGTATAATAAAAACATCTCCAGGTTATCTTATCATTCAATTGTGTTGCATACCCATCACCAAAAGTCAAATTGTCCTCTGTCACCGTCTATCTGGTTTTCCCTGTGCCCCTCCCCTCTTCCCTCCCTCCCCCCACCCCACTTTCTTGTTCATGTCTCATAGTCTCACTTTTATGTCCCACCTATGTATGAATTCATGCTGTTCTCAGTTTTTCTGATTTACATATTTCACTCCGTATAATGTTATCAAGGACCATCCATTTTGTTATAAATGATCCGATGTCATCATTTCTTATGGCTGAGTAGTATTCCATAGTATATATGTACCATAGCTTTTTAATCCACTCGTCTTCTGACGGACACTTGGGCTGTTTCCATATCTTCGCTATTGTGAACAATGCTGCCACAAACATGGGGGCGCATTTCTTCTTTTCGAACAGTGCTATGGTGTTCTTAGGGTATATTCCTATAAGAGGGATAGCTGGGTCAAAAGGCAGTTCGATTTTTAATTTTTTGAGGAATCTCCATACTGTTTTCCATAGTGGCTGCACCAGTCTGCATTCCCACCAGCAGTGCAGAAGGGTTCCCTTTTCTGAACATCCTCGCCAGCACTTATTCTGTGTTTTTTTGCTGATGAGTACCATTCTGACTGGTGTGAGGTGATATCTCATTGTGGTTTTAATTTGCATTTCTCTAATGATTAGTGATGTTGAGCATTTTTTCATATGCCTATTGGCCATCTGTATGTCCTCTTTGGAGAAATTTCTATTCATTTCTTTTGCCCACTTTTTGATTGGGTTGTTTGTCTTCCTGGTGTTGAGTTTTATAAGTTCTTTATAAATTTTAGTTATTAACCCCTTATCAGATGTGCTGTCGAATATGTTCTCCCATTGTGTGGTTTGTCTTTTATCCTGTTCTTATTGTCTTTAGCTGTGCAAAAACTTTTTAGTTTGATATAGTCCCATTTGTTTATCTTGCCTTTTATTTCATTTGCCCGTGGAGATAAATCGGCAAATATACTGCTGCAACAGATGTCGGAGAGCTTGCTGCCTATGTTTTCTTCTAAGATGCTTATGGTTTCATGGCTTACGTTTAAGTCTTTTATCCATTTTGAGTTTGTTTTAATGAATGGTGTAAGTTGATGGTCTAGTTTCATTTTTTTTGCAGGTAGATGTCCAATTTTCCCAACACCATTTGTTAAACAGGCTGTCTTTACTCCATTGTATGTTCTTTCCTCCTTTGTCAAATATCAGTTGTCCATAAAGCTGTGGGTTTATTTCTGGATTCTCTGTTCTGTTCCATTGATCTATGTGCCTGTTCTTAGGCCAGTACCAGGCTGTCTTGAGTATAATGGCGTTATAGTAAACCTTGATATCTGGAAGAGTGATACCGCCTCCTTTATTTTTTCTTTTTAAGATTGCTGAGGCTATTCGTGTTCTTTCTTGGTTCCATATAAATTTTTGGAATATGTGTTCTATATCTTTGAAGTATGTCATTGGTATTTTAATTGGTATTGCATTGAATTTATAAATTGCTTTGGGTAATATAGACATTTTAATGATGTTTATTCTTCCTAGCCATGAGCACGGTATATGCTTCCACTTGTTTGTATCTTCCTTGATTTCTTTTATCAATGTTTTATAATTTTCCAAGTACAAGTGCTTAACCTCCTTGGTTAAATTTACTCCTAGGTACTTTATTTTTTTGGCTGCAATAGTGAAGGGGATTGTTTCCTTAATTTCTTTTGCTGATATTTCATTGTTGGTATATAGAAATGTCTCTAATTTCTGAGTACTAATTTTATATCCTGCCACCTTGCTGAATTCATTTATAAAGTCCAGTAGTTTTTTGACTGAGACTTTAAGGTTTTCAATATACAATATCATATCATCTGCAAATAGTGACAGTTTTACTTCTTCTTTTCCAATTTGGATGCCTTTTATTTCTTCTTCTTGTCTGATTGCTTTAGCTAGGACTTCCAGAACTATGTTGAGTAAGAGTGGTGAAAGGGGGCACCCCTGCCTGGTTCCTGATCTTAAGGGGATTGCTTTTAATTTTTGTCCATTTAGTATGATGTTTGCTGTCGGTTTGTCGTAGAAGGCCTTTATCATGTTAAGGATTGATCCCTGTATTCCCACTTTACTGAGAGTTTTGAGTATGAATGGGTGCTGGATTTTATCAAATGCCTTTTCTGCATCTATTGAAATTATCATGTGATTTTTGTCCTTCCTTTTGTTTATGTGATGAATCACATTGATTGATTTGCGAATATTGAACCAGCGTTGCCTCTCCAGAATAAATCCCACTTGATCATGGTGTATGATTTTTTTCATATATTGCTGGATCCGGTTGGCTAATATTTTGTTGAGAATTTTAGCGTCTAAATTCATCAGGGATATAGGACTATAATTTTCTTTCTTTGTGTTGTCCTTGCCTGGTTTTGGGATCAGAATTATGCTCGCCTAATAAAAGGAGTTTGGAAGTCTTCCTTCCTCTTGAATTTTTTGAAATAGCTTGAGGAGGATAGGAGTTAGTTCTTTGAATTTTTGGTAGAATTCACTTATGAAGCCATCATGCCCAGGACATTTTTTTTGTGTGTGAGTTTTTGATAACTGTTTCGATCTCATTTGTTGTAATTTGTCTGTTTAGGTGTGCTGATTCTTCCAGATTGATTTTTGGAAGGCTATATGATTCAAAAAATTGGTCCATTTCACCGAGATTGTCTAATTTTTTGGCATAGAGTTCTTCATAGTATTTTCTTACAATGCTTTGTATTTCTGTTGTGTCAGTTGTTATTTTTCCACTGTCCTTTCTAATTTTATTTATTTGAGTCCTCTCTCTTTTTTTCTTGGTGAGTCTAGTTAAAGGTTCACCAATCTTGTTTACCTTTTCAAAGAACCAGCTTCTGGTTTCAGTGATCCTCTGTATTGTTTCCTTAGCCTCTATGTCATTTATTTCTGCTCTGATCTTTATTATTTCCTTCCTTCTACTTGTCCTGGGTTTTATTTGCTGTTGTTTTTCTAGTTCTTTTAGATGCAGGGTCAGGTTGGTTATTTGAGCTTTTTCTAGCTTCTTATGATATGCCTGTAGTGCAATGAACTTCCCTCTCAGAACTGCTTTTGCTGTGTCCCATAAATTTTGAGTTGATGTATGCTCATTATCATTTGTTTCCAGAAACTTTTTTATATCTTCTTTGATCTCATTGTTAATCCATTCGTTATTTAATAATATGCTATTTAGTTTCCAAGTGTTTGAGTATTTTTCAGTTTTTCTTTTGTGGTTAATTTTTAGTTTCATGCCATTGTGATCAGAGTAAATGCTTGATCTGATTTCAATCTTTTTAAATTTATTGAGACCATTTTTGTGTCCTAACATGTGGTCTATCCTAGAGAATGTACCATGAGCGCTTGAAAAGAATGTATATTCTACTGCTTTAGGGTGAAAAGTTCTGAAGGTATTTATTAAATCAAGTTGATCTAGTGTATCCTTTAAGTCTGCTGTTTCTTTGTTAATTTTCTTTCTTGAGGATCTATCCAGTGATGTTAGTGGGGTATTGAAATCCCCTACTATTACAGTATTGCTGTTAATCTCACCCTTTATATCCATCAAAGTCTGCTTAATGTATCTTGGGGCTCCTAGTTCGCTGCGTAGATATTTATAATGTTTATATCTTTCTGTTGAATTGTTCCCTTTATCAGTATTTAGTGTCCTTCTTTATCTCTTACTACATCCTTTGTTTTAAAGTCCATTTTGTCAGATATAAGTACTGCTACTCCAGCTTTTTTTTCATTTCCATTTGCATGAAATATTTTTTTTCCATCCTTTTACCTTCAGTCTATGTGCATCTTTTGTTTTAAGGTGTATCTCTTGTAGACAGCATATGTATGGGTCCTGTTTCTTTATCCATGCAGCTACCCTGTGTCTTTTGATTGGATCATTTAATCCATTTACATTTAAGGTTATTATTGATATGTAGTTGTTTATTGCCATTTTATTCTTTAAAGCTGTATTCTTCTTTTGCTATATTCTTTCGTCCCTTTGAACTGTTCACAACAGGCCCGTTCATATCTCTTGCAGAATTGGTTTGGTTTTTATGAATTCCTTCAGGCTTTCTTTTTCTGGGAAGCTCTTTATTTCTCCTTCAATTTTAAACGTTAGCCTTGCTGGATAGAGTAGTCTTGGTTGTAGGTTCTTGTTCTGCATTACTTTGATTATATCTTGCCATTCCCTTCTGGCCTCAAGTGTTTCTGTTGAGAAGTCCGATGTCATCCTTATGGGGACTTCTTTGTTGTTGATAGCCTTTTTTTCCCTAGCAGCTTTTAAAACTTTTTCTTTATCCATTAGCTTTGGTATTTTAACTATGATGTGTCTTGGTGTAGATCTTTTTGGGTTTCTCTTTAATGGAGTTCTGTGTGCTTCTTGAATGTGTGGAGTATTTCCCAGCCTTAATTTAGGAAAGTTTTCTGCTATAATTTGATTGAACAAAGTTTCCATTTCCTGTCCTCTCTCCTCTTCTTCAGGCACCCCTATGATGTGAATGTTGTTTCTCTTCATGTTGTCACAGAGCTCCTTTAGAGTTTCCTCACATTTTTTGAGTTTCTTTTCCTTTTTCTTCTCTGCTTCTGTGCCTTTGTTTATTGTGTCCTCTAACTCGCTTATTTGATCCTCAGCGTGATTCATCCTGGTTTTAATTCCTTCCATATTGATCTTCAGTTCTGATACTGTATTTGTCATTTCTGTTTGATTCTTTTTTATTATTTCAATTTTGTTTTTTATACTTGTTATCTCTTTATTTAGGTGTTCATAGTGACTATCTCTTGTTGCTCTAATTTCTTTGAACATCCTATCATTATTCTAAATTCTGCTTCTGGTAATTTGGTTATATCTGGTTCATTCAGGTCCTTCTCTGGGGATTTCTCTTGATTCATTTGGTTTGCATTCCTCTGCCTTCCCATTTTGTCTGTGTATAAGCAAGTTGTGGCCATTGGAGTCCAGTAGGTGTTGCCTTTGTGTTCTCTAGGTGTGGTCTGTCTGCAGGCCCGCCACCCCCTCTGCCGCTGCCTAGGGCGGTTGGGTATGGGCTTTGCCAGCGCTGGCCCACTGTGGCTTTTGGTGTAATTTCTGCTTCTCCTCCGCGGGAGGGGCTGTCACTCAAGCCACAAGCCTCAGCACCAAGGGTAGAGGTGAGCACCTTTGCTCACCTCTACACCCAGCCTGTTTCCGGACTTCTTCCCAGAACCCACAGTCAGAGCCTGCTCGCCAGTTTTGCTGGTTGGGTGGGGCTTTTGATGTGCTCCCAGCTGTGAGCCTTTGCCTGTCCAGAGCTTTAGCCCCGCCCTTGAGGCCAGGGCCCTTCTGCACAGGGTCGCAAACCAAGGTTTATTGGGTTGGGCATGTTTGCTGGCTTCCGCTCGTCTTGGGGTCTACCCTGCTCCCCACGCTCGGAGCCCGCTTGCACACGTAGAATGGCAAACTGCGATTTCTCCGGCCGGGCGGGTCTGGTAGTGTCTGCTCAGCCGCGAGCCCCCATCCGTCCCTGGTCCTAGCCCCATCCCCATGCTCAGGACCGGCTTGCGCAGGGTCGCAGAGCTGATCTCTGCCCATTCCTGGCCTCCTGCTTTGTCCCCGCAGGTGGGATTACAGGCGGGCCCGCAGCTTCCGGACCGCTTCGCGTGTCCCCTCTGCCCCTGCTGGGCTAGACCAAGCTCACACCGGCTTGGCCTCCACCCACACCGACAGAACCACGTTTCAGCGTCCTGCCGCCACCATACCCTTCAGCAACCCTCAGCAGAGTAGGAAGGGACCTAATACTCTACACTGTAGGCCTGGGAGCTCCCTCACTAGTTTCACAGCTCAAAACTGTCCAAACGCCTCTTCTAGGCTCTGGGACATTGTGCTGGGGCTTGGTTCCTGGATCCCTCCCTCTCCGCCAAACTCTCCTCCCGCCACGCTGGTCTCTCCGGGCTGCCGTTTGCTCCGGGGAGCTGGCCAGCCCTCTTAGCATTTTCGCTATTCCTACCAGTCTCAATGTGGCTTCTTCTGTGTTCCTTGGTTGAAGAGTCCACTTAGTTTAGTTCAAAGTTGGTTTATCCAGATAATGGTTCTTAAAATTGAGTTATAATCCACTTTGGTTCTAGGAGTTGGAAGTTGGTACGTCCGCCTACTCCGTCACCATCTTGCTCCTTGGACATAACGTTTTGATGTCATGGAAATGAAATTAAAATTGTTCTGCTTTCCTAACTCCTGCCAAAGCCTTTTTTTAACCCTACACAATTTTATCCTTAGGGGGAAAGTACCTGGAATAGAAGGGATAAAAGGGGAAAAAAAGAAGATTAAAGGTTTCTCAGGGATTAGAACCCAGCTCCTTATTAACTGGCACTTTGTCAGTAAGAAGCAACTGGCCATCCTTGATGCCATCTATAACCTGCATAGAGACATTAGCAGATTTAGTCCTGCTGGAATGGGATTAGAGAGATATTGAGTAATCCAATGGCAATGCGCTCTGGCTTAATCCCAGAAGAAAAATTAGTGAGCTTTCAGCTGGTATGAGTGGCCATGCGTGATTACGCATTGTTCAAATTCCTCTTCTGGTCAACATAATCTTTATCATCACTGCTGATATCAATATGACACAAAGGAAGTGCTTGCTTCTCTTTGGGGAGTCCGTGATTTTCCTGAGCTGAAATGCTGGTTTGGGGTGAGAGGTTTTATCACCAGTTATCTAGATAAGTAATTTGAGTGCAGAGCATTCTGACTGAGGTTGGGCCATTTACATAATCCTCTCAGACTTTCAGGAATCCAAGATTTACTCTTTTGGGTAGTAAATAACTCCAGGTTAATAAACCACGAGCAGCACAAAACCAAATTAATGTTGGGTATTTATCTAAATTTAAAAGAACTAAGAAACTCATCTTGGGCATTGTCAACTTGTCCTCTTTCTTGGGGATCTTACCAAATAAAAACTCCTTAAAAAAGCAATTTGATTGTTAAAACCAAGTTAGTAGCCACTTTAGGACTGTGGAAGTTAGCATGTGTATGGCCAGGAGCTGCTATTGTGGCCATCCACATGTAGGTTCGCATTTGATTTGGACAGATGGTAATGAAACAATGGAGCCAAGAACTGGTGGGCCATTAGCTTTAATCCTAGCTTGTACCCGGTGGACAAGAAATATACACGTGGGAAAACACTTCCCTTTCCATTCAGGGCTCCCAAAGTCACTGACTTATCCGAGTTTCCTAGAATCAAAGGTATCTACCTCACCAGCCTTATTCATCTCTGTTGGGCAGATAAAATATATTATGCTCACTTTGTTAAAGATGGCGCTACCCACATGGAAGTTCGTTGATATTAATGTGTGTTCTGGAACAGGCTGTGGGCAGGCCGGGTCGTTGTAGCCTAAGGCTTAGTTTTAAGAGTAAGCTCTTCTCCACACCCTTGACTGATTGGATGATGTAGGGTGGTGCACTCTCCTGAGGAATCCCATTATACAGAGACTTCCTTGTTTGTATAATTGGATTAAGGCTTTGATTCTATGGTATAAAGTGGGAGAGACCAGCAGCTTGATCTCTCTCTCTCTTGGTTCTTGGTTCCTGAGGTATTAGAGAGGAGAGCAGATTAAGGCCATGTGGAGGAGAAGTAGCCAAGATGGCAGAGTGCTGAGGAAGAAGCCAGTTTGTTAAGAGTTTGTGCAGGAGGAGATGGGAAACAGAGGTGAATAAGTCTGGTGAGCTAGAAACCTTTGATTCTAGGAAACTCAGATAAGCCAGTAGCTTTGTGAGCACTGAATGTGTGGGTTTTGGAGCCCAGTGTGTGTTCTTGCTTGCCCGCCGGGTGCAAGCTAGGATTAAAGCTAATGGCTCACCAGTTCTTGGCTCTGCTGTTTCATTACCGACTGTTCGAATCCAATGCGAACCTGCACGGGTCAGGCGGCTGTGATCCTGACCCCGGCTACTGGCTTTACTACCTCTGTTCCCCATCTTCTTCTCTCTGCACAAACTGGCTTCTCCCTCAGCACTCTGCCATCTTGGTTGTTTCTCCTCTCCTCCACGTGGCCTTTCTCTGCTCTCCTCCAGCATGGGCTCCTTTGCTCCATTTTAAAGTGTAGAAATCAAAACCTTTAATCCAGTATACAAACAAGGAAGTCTCTGATACAAAGTCGCTTATCTGATGCATAATGGGATTCCTCATAAGAGTGCACCACCCCACATCATGCAACAGTCAAGGGTGTGGGGAAAAGCTAGATCTTAGTATTAAAAGGGTGGGACCCTGCCTGCTTACAGCCTGTCCCCTACACCCAATGCAAAATATAAGAGAGCAAATATATATGTCATATTTACAAACTTATTTGACCAACAGCATGATTCAAGTCAGACCTCCTTAATCAAATGTTGGGCAGATGAAATGTATTGTGCTCACTTTGTTGAAGATGGCGCTGCCCACATGGAAGTTGGTTGATATTGATGTGTGTTTTGGGACAGGCTGTGGGCAGGCTGGGTCATTGTAGCCTAGGGCTTGGTTTTAGGAGTGGGCTCTTCTCCACACCCTTGGCTGATTGGATGATGTGGGGTGGTGCACTCTCCTGAGGAATCCCATTATGCCTCAGATGGGTGGCTTTGTATCGGAGACTTTCTTGTTTGTATAATTGGATTAAAGGTTTTGAGTCTATGCTATAAAGTGGGGTAGACCAGGAGCTTGCGCTCTTGGTTCCTGGAATTAGTATAGAGAGTAGAGCAGAGTAAGGCCACATGGAGGCCAGGAGAAGAAGCCAAGATGGCGGAGTGCTGAGTGAGAAGCCAGTTTGTGCAGAGTTTGTGCAGGAGGAGATGGGGAACAGAGGTGAATAAGTCTGGTGAGCTAGGAATCTTTGATTCTAGGAAACTCGGATAAGTCAGTAGCTTTGTGAGCACTGAATGTGTGGGTTTTGGAGCCCAGTGTGCTTTTGCTTGCCTGCCGGGTGCAAGCTAGAATTAAAGCTGATGGCTCACCAGTTCTTGGCTCCGTTGTTTCATTACCGACTGTGCGAATCTAATGTGAACCTGCACGGGTCAGGCGGCTGTGATCCTGACCGTGACTATTGGCTTTACATCAAATAAGGCAAATGACCATTAAATTGTTCCCCCACACCCAGATTCTATAAAAAAAAGGTGTCTGTAAAGCAAGTAGTCGAGGCCGCCATCACAGCCGCCTGACCAATGCAGGTTCACATTAGATTCAAACAGTTGGTAATGAAACACAGGAGCCATAAACTGGTGAGCCATCAGCTTTAATTCTAGCTTGCACCCAGCGGGCAAGCAAAAACACACACTGGGCTCCAAAACCCACACATTCAGCGTTCACAAAGCTACTGACTTATCCAAGTTTCCTAGAATCAAAGGTTTCTAGCTCACCAGACTTGTTCACTTCTGTTCCTCATCTCCTCCAGCTCAAACTCTGCACAAACTGGTTTCTCCCTCAGCACTCTGCCATCTTGGCTGCTTCTCCTGGCCTCCATGTGGCCTTACTCTCCTCTCCTCTCTATACTAATCCCAGGAACCGAGAGAGAGATCAAGCTACTGGTCTCTCCCACTTTATACCGTAGAATCAAAACCTTTAATCCAATTATACAAACAAGGAAGTCTCTGTATAATGGGATTCCTCAGGAGAGTGCACCACCCTACATCATCCAATCAGTCAAGGGTGTAGAGAAGAACTTACTCTTAAAACCAAGCCTTAGGCCATAATGACCTGGCCTGCTTACATTACAGCCTTTCCCCCACACCCATCCCAAGCATAAGGGCAAATAATATCACCTGGGTGACGGGCTTCCATGTGAGCAGCGCCATCTTTAACAAAGTGAGCATATTAAATTTTATCTGCCCAACAGTGTCCCTTCAGTTAAACTCTCCAGTTTGATGTGATCTTTCTATGGAAGCTTTTTCAGGATGTATAGAGAATCAAAAGATGCCAAATAAAAGGACAAAAACAGAACTTCAAAAATTATAGATAATAAGAAAACATCATAGAGAAATACAGGTTTTTCTGCTCACGTCCGCTTTGAAAGTTACAGTTGAAATAACTATTAACTCCTTTCCATCCAAAATGCTATTTACATTTGCTGTAAGTTCAGTAGCTACCACATTGCACATAATTGCATTCTAGTCAGTGCATTTTTAGAGTGTTTTGTGAAACCTTAAGATGTTGGGGGGAAATTAACATCGTGAAAAGGGCAATTCATTTGAGGAAGAGCTTTGGATAGGAAATTTTCTTCAGTAAATACGTTATTGGAGCCAGCTAGATGCAGTATGAATCATCTTCAGGTTTTCCTGTTTAATTTCAAAAGTAAAGCAGACACATTTGAAAAACAAGAGGACCCTGAAAATAAGTTTAATAGTGACTCACTGGCGATGTCGAAGAGCTGCCACTTTTCCTGGCTGATTTTATTTTCTATGCCCATGATGTGTGAGACAAATGCCAGCAGAGAAAATTATAAAAAGCTGGAAAAAATGGATTTTGATTAGTGAGGAAATGGTCCTGATTGTGAATTTCCAGTCTTCAAGCTTTCTTTTCAAAAGCCTTTTCTTCCATGTTTTATGCTCCCAGATCTGCTAACGTTCCCTAATTGGCTGGTTGGGCTTGCAACTCCAGCATTCACGACCTATAGCTGTACTGAGCCATCTCTGTTAGTGCTCCGTGTCTTTGGATGCTGGCAGTGATTGAGAGATGCTTTTTATCCAGTGCCCAAGATAAAGACATCTTTCTTCCAGCTCATAAGGATACCTAATAACACATTCAGCTTCGTTCCATTCGATCCTACAAACCTGTATGGAAAAACCTACTACGCACGCCGCAGTTGGTTAGCAAAATCCGGGAACTAGGTATCTCAGTTCATGGGCAAGTTCCTCTTGACGTGGCTTCTGCAGGAGGTTTTTCTCGCTGACATCTCCCTTCTCTTTCTCCCATCACAGATACTCACGTGGTGGATAAACAACAGTTCAGGTCATTTAGCAATGAACTGTATTTGACAGTGAGGTAGAGGGTGAATGTTCTACAGTGAAACCTACCCAATGACCAGAAGAGAGTACACTGTCCTCATCTCTGCGTGGGGATTCAGCAACTCAGTCAGTTGGCATTTCATTAGTTAAAAAATGGGCCATTTCATTGAGAGCATGCATTAGCATCTGACACTGGCGGGCTGACGAGCCTTCTTGATTGATTAAAATATACATTTAAATATATTCCTTTAATTTATATCAGTTGCAAAGCGAGGCAGTTATCTCTATAACTGAGAGCATTAGCGTAAATTATTTAGTATCTTCATTCTAATTTGCACCATATTATAATATCTATCTTGATCTCAGAACTAAAAAAATCATCTGTCCTAAATTCTAAGCACACTGTGAGGCCTGAGATTTTTATAGCACTTCCCCATCTTCGCCTCTAAATCCTTCCAAAGGAGGCTGGAACTTCAGGGAATAGCAGGAGACGATTTGAGTGGAGAAAATAAACTTTTAAAAAAATGTCGTGGTCATTTTTAGAAGAAGGAGAAATTAGGGGTTTAATCAGTGCTTAGTTAAATATTTTATCATGATTTGAAAATAGAGAATAATTTGAGTTTTCTCAAGATAATCTGGGTATTTTGTTGTTGTTGTTATTGTGGCTTGTTTGTTTCTAATCTGGGTAGAAAATCCTTTTATCATTAATCACTTTTGAGTGTTGATTAATCCTTTTATGATTAATCACTTTTGATTTTGACTGGCTTCGCAATGGGCTCCGCAGGCGGGATGTAACAAAGGAAACGTGACATTTAATTGCAGTTATGTTAGAAGAATGAGGCATACGAGAGATCAGTAAAGAATAAGTAAAATATATAGTGTGGGGTTGTTTTTTTTTTTTTTACAACTATTTACAAAAAAACCCCATTTTTTCAAGATGACAGATGATTTTATACTTCAGTCATTAAGAAATTATGGAAAAAGTTGGAGTGAGTTGTCCATCACATCTGCCCTTTAGAGCGTGTAAACAAGCCGACATGTGACTTACATGCCAAAGGGAGAATCTAGACTGGAGTTCTTGTCCTAGCTGCACACTGGGATTTCTTGGGAAGGTATTAAAAAATACTGATGGATTAACCCACCCCTAAGCATGCTTCTGATGTGGTCAGATTGGGTATAGCCTGGGCATTCTTTTTTTTTTTTAAGCTTCCCAGGTGATCCTTACATGTATCCAGTCTACCAGATAGAAGCTATGGAAACATTTCACCTTTGCTAAAGGAAAGTCTTGAACTAGGGGCGTGGAGGTAGTGTAAAGCCAGGAGTCAGGGCCACCATCAGAGCCGCCTGGCCAGTGCAGGTTCGCATTAGATTTGAACAGATGGTAATGAACCAACAGAGCCAAAAACTGATGAGCCATCAGCTTTAATTCTAGCTTGCACCTTGCGAGCAAGCAAAAATACACACTGGGCTCCAAAACCCACTCTTCCAGTGCTCACAAAGCTACTGACTTACCAAGTTTCCTAGAATTAAAGGTTTCTAGCTCACCAGACTTGCTCACTTTTGTTTCCCATCTCCTTCTCTCTACACAAACTCTGCACAAACTGGCTTTTTCCTCAGCACTCTGCCATCTTGGCTGCTTCTCCTGGCCACCACGTGGCCTTAATCAGCTCTCCTCTCTAATACTAATTCCAGGAACCAAGAGAGCAAGCTCCCGGTCTGCCCCACTTTATAGTGTAGATTCAAAACCCTTAATCCAATCTACAAACAAGGAAGTCTGTGATACAAAGTCACTTATCTGAGACATACTGGGAGGATTCCTCAAGAGAGTGTACCACTCTACATCATCCAATCAGTAAAAGATGTGGGAAAAGCTTACTCTTAAAACTTGCACGTGGGCAGCGCCATCTATAACAAAGTGAGCATAATATATTTTATCTGCCCAACAGGTAGAAGTGAAGAGGTGTGTACTGATAAACATAGGAGATGAGGAAGATGTTTTTAAGAGTGTGAGCCCAATAGCCCAGACAAATATGACACAATTATAACAAATACAGGAAAGTGAAAAGCAAGAGCTTATTTGGGGAAGAAGATAATAAATTAGGTTTTGATTAACTGGATTTGTTTATGCCAGTGGGTGACTGTAAAGCCAGTAGCCAGGGTCAGGATCATAGTCGCCTGGCCAGTGCAGGTTCGCATTTGATTAGGACAGTTGGTAATGAAACAACAGAGCCAAGAACTGGTGAGCCATCAGCTTTAATCCTAGCAGGCAAGTAAAACACACACTGAGCTCCAAAACCCACTCATTCAGTGCTCACAAAGCTACTGACTTATCCAAATTTCCTAGAATCAAAGATTTCTAGCTCACCAGACTTATTCACTTCTGTTTCCTTCTTCCTCAGCACTCCACCATCTTGGCTGCTTCTCCTCTCCTCCACGTGGCCTTAATCTGCTCTCCTCTCTAATGCTAACCTCAGGAACTGAGAGAGAGCAAGATCCTGGTTGGCCCCACTTTATAGCATATATTCAAAACCTTTAATCTAATCTACAAACAAGGAAGTCTCTGATACAAAGTCACTTATCTGAGGCATAATGGGAGGATTCCTCATGAGAGTGCACCACCCCACATCATCCAATCAGTCAAGGGTGTGGGGAAAAGCTTACTCTTAAAATTAAGCTTTAGGCTATAACGACCCGGCCTGCCCACAGCCTGTCCCCCAACATACATTAATATCAACGGACTTGCATGTGGGCATCACCATCTTTAACAAAGTAAGCATAATATATTTTATCTGCCCAACAGTGACCAAGTTAGAAGTTCAGTTAAATTTAAATTTCAGGGCTGGAGATGTGAGGAAATCCTTTGGCGTCAAGGCTTAGTTGGAGTGAGAGAGTTGAGCAAAAGACAAGAAGACATTGAGAGAGATGTGATGGAGGACAGAAAGAAGAAGATAGAATGGGGTGTCCAAAGGCTTGCAGAACAACCAGCTTAGTGGAGTATAATGGACATCAAGAGAACAAAAAAACTTTCATAAAGGAGGAGACATTGTCAAATGCTATGGAAGAATCAGAGAGGACATAGACAAAGAAAAGATTCACATTTCGATGATCCATGGGACAGGAAACCACCAGGGATCTCTGGGGACCATTTTAATGAAGATTCGGGTCACATACCAGATTAATCATAGTGGTGAGGGAAACAGATATTTGTTACTACACAGATGAAAACTAAAAAATGAAATCTCAGGAGCAGTAAGTGGCAGAATAGGTAAGCTTCTATCCATTCAAGAGCTAATACCCAAACACGTAAGAAAAATTACATAACAACAAAATATTTCAATAAGTTTCTAGACAAAAATACAGGCATGATGAAGTAGTAAATGATTAATCTTCAAAGATATTTCTAGACAAGAAAACTTAAAGTTTATTAATGTGCCTGCTAATTAAAAAAAATATGTATGCCCTTAAACAATTTAAATGTACATATACATGTTTATTGTATCATTATAGTTTTATAAAGATGTTTTGCTGTGCATTACATATCCTCTTCATGTTTTAAATATATTTTTATCAATATATTTTGAGCTGTCAATATATATGGAATTGAAGGTTTGGCTCACTCAATTTGCAGAAATTCACCATCTAGCTAAATAGTCTATCTATCCTCTTTCTCAAACAAATCAGCAAGTTGGACAAACTTTTGTTAGGAAAATAAAATCTAACTTCATTTTTTAAAAAAAACATTTAAATAAACATGCTAATGAATATCCCCCATGGCAATCTTTTCATTTCTAAATTTTATTTTAATGATATCTAAGAGAGAGAGAGCACAAGGCTTTGCCCTGAGTGTTTCGTGTTGATGAAAGAAGATACAACATTGCTGAGGGATGATCTCAGAGACTGTACGCTGTTTAAAGCCTAAAGCATTCACTATCTGGACCTTTACAGAAAGGTGTGCTAACCCCTACTCTAGATGGTATAAAAGTGCATAAATAGATCAGAGAGCAGACGTATTTTAAGTTGTGGCAGTGCACCTAAACTGTGCTAGCTAACTGGAAGATTTAGAAAGACAGAGAGGGTGGAATTTGGCAAAAAGCATGTTATTACTGTATCTAAGGTTAAAATGAAGAATCTGTATCACCCACACTCAGGCCCATTTAGCATGGGCTAAATTTTATAGTCAAGACAATTATATATGACAAAGAATGTCCACGAATAATGCTTTAGTCCAACAGCATGAGCCATTCCAAACACACGCCATCATTTACACAGATGCAAGGGTAAATTGTTCCCTATCATGAGGGCATTTCCCCTGGAAGTCTTGAAAGTAGCAGTTGGCAGTGAATGAGCTCCTCAAGCAGGTTTTAATAATTGTGGATGTCTTCACTAATGCAACTAATGGGTTTGGATATGAAACTCAAGCTCAGTAATGTAATCTAAGTGGTATTTAGTTTTCTAATGTGGCTGATTTCTCAGAAGAGGCTGTAGCATGTAGGTGACTCCCACTAATTTTTTCTTCTATCTGTTATTTCAGTAGAATTTATAATCAATTGTCCCACCATATTCTTAAAATCACCATATGAGCACTAGAAGGAATAACATTAGCAACAAAATAAGTAACGAACACCAATACTCCACTAATTTGAAATAATTAACTAGGACTAACATTATTTTTTTTTTGATTGATGGCCTTTAGAGAGACAGAAAGAGGAAGGAAGAGAGAGAGAGAGAGTGGCATTCATTTATTGTTCCACTTAGTTATGTGCTGATTGTTGTGTATTCACTGACTGCTTCCTATATGTGCCCTGACCAGGGATCGAACCCACAGTCTTGTTTTGGGATGATATTTCAACCCACCAACCTAACCATCCAATGCCAAACTAACATTATTTTAGAGATATTAGAAGTATAACTTTTGTGCAGAGGCAGTAAATCCAGCTAGGAAGGCTAAGTGTATCTTAAAAGAGGACCTTATAAAAACCCCTTTAATGAACTGAAAGATTTTGTTGAATTCACCCCATTAGTTTATCGCATCATCAACATCCATTAAGAAACTACCTTGTAGAATACATTAGATATATTTGAGTGCAGGGTGGTAATATTTAAATCTTATCTTTGCAGATATAATCATGCTGCTCACTTATAATAATTAGAAGAAATGTTTTTATTCAGTCCTCATCTAAATTATTAAAAATTCAAAAGTGAGTGTCTAAATTTACTTTCTTTCTAGTTTTCCAGTCCTGGTATAAGTGTGAGCAGAGATAACTCCAAATATAATATTGAAAATTTCATACATTAACATTAAATATCTAATTTAGAGATAAAAACTTAGAAATAAATAATTCTATAGACATTGGTCTCAAAGCTTCAGAATAAAAAATATTTTCTTCATCTATTTTCTTAGCATCCAATGTAATCAATCCAGGCCCAATCAAGAGGTAAAACCACATTGTAATTTGAACAGGGACAGGCTACTCTAAAGAATAACCAACGGAGGGTTGGAGTAACAGGGACTTGGCTGTAAGAGTTAAATAAAACAACAGAGAACACAGGAACAACAGATACAAGGAGCAGCCACTATGGCCAGGACTGAGATCGCACGAGAGAAGACCCCTCGCCAAATAGGGCTGAGATTCAGACCTCACTATAGAGGGAATGGCTATAGCTTCTGGATAGCCAGGCGTGGTGGAGCTGCCACCCAAACAGAATTTGCTGGAAATCTGTCCTGGGGGGGGGGGGTGCTGGGGAGAGTCATTTCCAGGCAGGTGCCATGCCTCAGAGGTCACTGTCAAGTGACGAACAGGTGGGGGGAGGGGCGGCTCACGAGCTCGGCTTTGCCAGGAGCTTCCGCCAGAAAGGCATCGGAGGGGGTTCATGGCAAGCTGCTGGATGCCAGGAATCTAGCACAGCCTTTCAGTGGGGAGGCCGGGTGCTGGAGAAATTTCACCCTACAGTGATCTGGCAAGCGATCACAGCAGAACATGGAGGAGAAACCCCGATTTCCTCCAGAGTCTCTCCAGCATCTTCTCTAATGACAACACTTGATCCTTTACCAGTTGGTGGGGAGAAATATTTACAAATCTCACCTCCACTGTTGCAGAGCAGGCAAAAAAAATACCTATTTTGAGCCAAGAGGTAATAAATCAGTAACTGTTGCCCTTGGTTTTTGTAACTATGTCTTCAATATATTGTAGATCTTCATCACTGCTGAGAATTTCACAATTGTCCATTTCTCCATATAATTATATATATATATATATAGATATAGATATATATATATAGATATATATATCCGTGATATAAACACATTTCTATAAATATGCCTGGAAGGCTTTTGGTAACTATTCAACAAGGATCTATTTAGTGCCCTTGGTGAGTCTTGTATGTTCTCAAAAATCAACAGGAAAAGACAAAAACATTTATAAACCAGGCCATGACCAATTGCACACTTGAGTAGGAGAGGTCAAGGGATCGGTGGTCACACACAAAGGGCTGGACACTCTCCTGGAGGCATAGATACTCAATGCCCATGGACCACAGAGGAGGAGAAGCTAAGTCTTCCCTGAAGGAGAGAAGGGTGAGGTTGCACAAGCTCCTGCAGAGAAAGCAGAATCTTATTTGCATCTTGAAAGATGGCTAAGTAGACAGGAGTAGAAGGTCCTCTCTCTGAAGATGCAAACAAACTATACCAGGATCTAAGGTCTGAAAGATAATGAGTTATTGACCGTAGGGCCAGTAGGTCACAAAACTGGAGGCTGCCAAGGTAGCTAGCATCCAGATTGGGAAGACTTCATTTTGATAGAAAAATTAAAACTTGACTTTAAAGGTTTTTCTTTCTCCATTTTCTGATTTTTTTTTTTTTTTTTTTTTTGAGAATGATACTATTTTCATTTTTCTTCCTGGGGAGTTGAAGATGGCAACATTAAATGCTTAGATCTGTACTTGCTAAAATAATCAGACTGAATGCAAAAGAGAACAAACACTATTAAAAAAGAAGTGACTTGCTCTGTGTCTTTTTTTTTTCTTTTTAATTCAAATATGCCTCTGGAGTGCAACCAACATAATATATTGGAGGATCAGAACATCTGAGCCACATCACTGATTAGCTTGCTTTTCACCCAAACCAAAGGGAAAAAATATTGATGAATTAAACAAATGGCTCATTGAAAATGACTGAGCATGTACCATTTTGGTAAATGTGACATGGCAGCTATACTGAGCCATATTTTCATTTTGAACCACAGCAGAGGGCAACATAATTAATTCCCTGGTTTTCTGTTTAGAATTTTAGAAGAGCTAATAAAGATTTAACATTACATTATGGAAATCTGAGGAATTACTCAGAGCATAAGAAAGGGGACGCTTGTTGGCGAAGATTCTGTTTTCTTCTATTTTTTATTATTAAATTTATTGGGGTGACATTTAACAAAATTATACAGGTTTCCAGTGTACAATTAATTCTATGATACATCACCTGTGTATGCCTGGTGTGCCTATCACCCAAAGTCAAATCTTTTCTCATCGCCATATATTTAACCCCGTTGACCCTTTACTATTCCTTCCCTGCCTTCCCTCTGGTGACCACCGTACTGTTGTCTGTGCCACTCCTGTTTTCTTCACTGCAGGGAGAATGTGCGCCCCGTGCAGAGAGAGACTGGGGAGGAGGCTCTTGCCTCCAGAACTCTTGTTGGGACTTGGAAGTCGAGTCCTCTAGCAAGTCCTGTTCTAATTGAGGGTGCATGTTGGGTGCTCAGCTCTTACACTTCTACATGGCTCTGTGAGACCCATTACACTGGCTAGAAAAGCTGGTAGGGTTCAAGATAATTTTGACCCATGGGTAGAGCAAGTAATCACTTATATAACACTCTTCTCACAAGCCAACTCCCCAAATGGCCTGCTTCACTGCCTGGCATTCTATCAGAGTGCATAGTCCTGCAGGTCTGTTATAGATCTAAATGACTAAGTGAAGCTACTGCCTTCTCCAGAAATCCCCTGCAGACAGCACATACCTCTGGAATAAATAACAACAGCTAGCATTTATTTGGCACTTACTAACTCATCTCATGTCCAAATTATTCAAAATAATGTACTCATGTAATCCTCACTGTGAAATAGGTTCTTTTTGTATCCCCATTTTCCAGATGACAAAACTGAAGCAGAGATTAAATCATTTGCACCAGGTCATGTAGATAGTACACACTGAAGCTGATACTTGGAAGCAAGCAGGCTTCACTGTTCTAAGATCTTGTATGTGACTCATCACTCGTTACTAGGAACTTAAGTGGGTTTACATAGCAGAGTGAGTCCTGCTGAGTGCTTATGGGAACCAAAGCACTGTTTTAAACATTTTTATACACGAATTCATGTTCTCTTTCAATTTAATACTTCTCTAAGATAAGCAAATATCTCCTATTGTGTGGAAGTGGAAACTGGGGTGCAGAAAGATAAAATATCTATCTAAAATTACAGAGATATTAAGGACTACAGCCAGCTTTAGAACCAACATTGACCTGATTTCCAACCCTATAACTCAGATTTCTCACTTCTCTAAAGTACTACCCACTCACTTCAAAGCATCATATACATTTTTGCCATATAGATTTTTATTTCTGTAAATGTGAGTCAAATTTTCAGAGCTAGAGGTGGCAATAGAGTTGGAAGAAGGGTGCTAAGAGATTTTCTTTATTTTTATTTCTTTATTATTATTATTTTTATTAAGTGAGAGAGAGACAGGGAGGCAGGTAGACAGACTACCATATGCACCCCAACCGGGATCCACCACGCAAGCCCCTACCAAGGATGCTCTGCTAGTCTGGGTCACAGCTCCATTGCTCAGCAACTGAGCTATTTTAGTGCCTGAGGCCCTGGCCATGGAGCCATCCTCATTGCCTGGGGTCAACTTTGCTCAAACCATTTGAGTCATGGCTAAGGGAAAAGAAGAGAGAGAAAAAGAAATGGGGGAAGGGGTGGAGAAGCAGTTGGTCACTTCTGTGAGCCTTGATTGGGAATCAAACTCGAAACTTCCACATGCCAGGCCGATGCTCTACCTCTGAGCCTGTTGGCCAGGCCACTAAAAATTTTTCTTAAAGTTATATTGGCAGAGCAAGCCCACTGGATTTGGTGGGGCTGATGGTAATTGTAGGGGAGGAGGTTTAAGGACCACTGAAGCAATTGCTACGTGCCACTGCATTTTCAGTATCTCTGCTTATCTTTTTTTTCCAGCTGGGGTCATCTCTTCCATGAAGCAATCTTGATCCCTCTATTTTAAGAAAAAGCATAAACACCAAGGACTCTAAGTTAAAAAAGAATTATGTAAGGTACCAGGTGGGTACTGGAAATATCAGGGGGAACACTTTGTAAAGTATATGATTGTCTAACCACTATGCTGTACACTTGACACTAATACAAAATAATATTGAGTGCAAACTATAATTGAAAAATGAAATCTAAAAAAAAAAAACAAAAAAGTAATTAGGAAGGTCAGATATGAAGAAATCTAGGAATACCTGACTCATTCATTTTGATTATATTTTCTCTTTTATGTATACCTGAGTCATATTTGATTTATAAAAGAAAGCCCATGTTTAAATAAGTCTAAAAGAGTTCTTTGATGAAATAATTAATTAAACTTCCAAGTAATAAGATTGTATTTGTAGATTGATTGACATTATTATTCTCTTATGACACATAAAAGAATGATATCACTTACAGTAAGTGATAGCTTAGATGTAGGGAAACACCGTGTACCTCATTTAACTCTCACAACAACCTTATGATGTAGGTATTGTTCTCAGCTTTACAGAAAGAGCAGAGCTTGCTCAGCTAAAAAGAATTAGAGTTGAGATTAAGGCTAGGTCGTGTCAGACCCCACACTCTGCTTTTTCAGCACCCCAGGTGGCCTTTACAGGTTTGGGGTCTGTCATTAAGCAGTTTGGGGGGCTTAGACAAGCCTTTCAGCTTGCCTGGGTTTCAGCTTCTACGTCTGTGAAATAGAGATGCAAACACCTATATCACAGGCATGCTGGGCGGATTAAATGTGGCCAAACTTCACAACCTTCCAAACCTGTAAATATGGGAAGCATGCTCTTTGTCATAAATTAGCCTCTACCCCTTGGTAGTTCTTGCAATGCGTGCCTCTTGTTAGAACATGATTAGAAACGGTCTTCTGGGACTGTCCACTCACAGCTAGATGGTCAGCATTTTGAGGACAGGGATCTGTTGTTGGAACCGATTTGTATTTTTATAGAATCTTGTGCACATAATTGGCACTAGATGGATAGTTGTCTCAATGAATCAAAAAGCATTTGAAAAGTTGCTAAGCGTTCAATGCTACTGATGTCATTTTCTGTGAACCTGTTGGAACAGAGGACAGGCTGGGAACAGCATATGTTGGTGATGATTTGGCTGCAAAAAGTGTGAGACATTTTAATAAAACTGCACTAGACCATGTCTTCTCCCAGGATGATAGTTATGACATTTTAGGTAGCAGGGGAAGAAGACTCTAGAGAGAGGAAATAACAGAATGGGAGACAGAACAAAGAGTTGGAAACACTAGTATTTTTAAACAATGCACGGTTAGGAGAGACTTCCACGTGCTGTGTAATACATGCCTTTTCATTGTGTATGAAGTCATATGAGACCCTGTAGAAGGAATGTCTCCCTTAGAAAGTAATTTTCAGTCAAGTTCCAAAATTATGTCAAATAATTATCTTTGTAAATACATGTTTATGCATTGTAATTAACTTTAGAATCGGTGTGTCTAATCCCAAGAGTCTAAGAAATTCCCTGGTACTCAGTCAGTTACTGAGGGAGGGGTGTTCATTCTGGGTCAGTACATTTTATTTAAAATTGAGCCGCCTTCCTGCTGTTTGTTTAACAGTCCCTGTGTTATTTGCAGAAGAGTAATGCATCTCCCTAAATACACCTAACTCTCTATCAGGAGTGAGTCAGACTCGAGGGCCTGGATGTAATACCAGGAAGAAATGTGCCCATGCTGACAATGTGGGAGTTTCATTTTACAGCTAAGACAGGTCTGGTTTTGCCTTCTGGAGCCTTTCATCCAGCCTGACCCCCATTCTGGAGAGATCTAGGGATGCTGAACCCAGAGACTTCACAACTGTCCCCCTAAAGGGAGTGCTTACAAACAAACTAATAACCACAGAGGTTGGGAGTAAGGATTTGTTTTGAAACTCGGATGTACTATCTTATCAGACTGGGGCTACACATAAAAGGAGAAGGAAGCTGAGTGTGAAATTTGAGTTGCCGGATGTTCCCAAGACCTGGGGTTCCAAATTCTTCCCCTCTTCCCTTGTCTTCGCTTCCCGGTGTCCCGCCATGAGTGTCATTCCTTTAGGTAAGGCCTCTTTCCAAAGAAAAAGTGACATGGAGGCTGTGTATAAAGCCTTGATCATATAGTTCTGAGTTCTCCCAAACCTGTTTCCTCTCCAATAGACATAGGGCTCTTTGAAAGTGGCCCATGAAAGAGATCTACTGCCATAGTCAAGTTTAGAATTTAAAATGAGGTAGGTTTGGGGGTCCTGCTGAAGAGGAGCGGCCCAGTTGGGGACCACATCCCTCCCTGGGAAGCAGGAGAGCCCCCTCTGAGCCCAGATGTGCAGGGGTTACAAGAGGAAAACGTTAAAATAGCCAACACCAAAAATCTACTTCTGTGAAAATCGTGGCTGGCTCACAACGGGCACTCCTCTCACATTTTAGCAAGAGGGTCTGCCAGGACAACAGAGAGCAGGCAGGCCAACCCAGCCCACCTTCCTGGGCTGTAGAAAACCCACAAAACCAATTATGATGGGCTGTGCCGCATCACAGAATTCAAAAGCTATAACCAATTGTTTTTTAAAAAAAAGAAAAAGAAAGAAAATTGAACCACATGCTAGTTTTTTTTTTTTCTTTTCATTAAATCATAACTGCGTATCTTTGGCCTAATGTCCCCTGTGAGAAGGGTTGGGGTGATTTGTGTAGAAATTCTCACTTGACAAGCAGCTGTGAAAGCAAGCTTGCAGGGCTGACAGGCAGAGAGCCGTGCCCCATCCACCCAATAACTTCGGAACAAAAAGCAAATCAATAGACATAATATTGCAAAAACACTGCAGCAGGATAAACACAGCCCTCACATCTATTTGATTTTTCTCCCTCATCTGTCAACACAATTGAGAAGTCGCGCTTGCTAATTGTCTTCCATTGGCAGACTCTGCCGACTTTGGAGCTGTGACACTTGGATGTCACAGTCTTTGCCGCTTTCGGCCGCCAGTCTGGCAGCCTTGGAAGCGGCCTCCATTTTGATGGGCTGCGTTCATCTGCGCGACTTCTCTCTGTCTAGATGGGGCGCGCTCACCATTATACGGTCCTTCCCATCATTAGCGCCGACGGAAGAATCCGTGCCATGTGCTCTGTATCCAAAATATTTGAGGGAGGCAAAGAATCCCAGGAAGTCAATGAAAACGCGCTTCTATTGCCAGCTAGCATGTGCAACTGCCAGACTTCCTTGCATTCAAATGAGATTACCCAGACCGAGGAAGGACAGAGAGGGACTGGTTTCAAACTCAGCTTTCTTTTGTCACTAAATGGCAATGTTTGAAAAAGGGGACACTTGCTTCGCTAAGTGTCATGCACTTATGGTCATGCACAGGCGACGGTTCCCCTGCTCAGCCCCTGCAAGACTGAGAAGTCATCAACAAACCTTTAAACAGCCAAGATAGGAACAATGAACCCCTGGTCCTCCATGCACCCAACACAGGGCTCAGCAAACATTTGGGGAGTACCAAATATTGACTGTATTGATCAACCAGGGGTGTTGAACTACAGAGAACAAAGGAACGTTGGCTCAGGGGCTCAGGGGCTCAGGGCTCAGGGCCCAAGGGCAATTTCCTAGAAGTAAGGCTGAATTGCAGCCTGGTCGCTCTAATCCTCTGGATAATTCATCAGTCTGTTTAGCAGTGGTTGTCTGAGCCATCTTGGCTACCTCCCAGGAAGTAGATCTCTACGAGTGGACAATTAAGGTATAATAGATTTTGCAGGTGAACTCGAGGGGGCAGTTCTGGACTCCCTGATAGGTAGACTGGCTGACCACCCCATTACACACTTCACAGACCTTCTCACTGATTGCTGGGGTAACGCTGGGAACTTCCACTCGGGGCACACGTGCCGCCTTAGCCTTCCTGGGGTCATGCAGCGAGAACTGAATCTCTTCAATTTTTACAAATTGGTGTCTTAAAACAAGTTGTCCTCTCTGGCTGGTCCACTGTTCCCAGGCACCTTTTTGCCTTTGAATCTTAATCTCTCCCTTTCTATCTCTCTCTCTCTCTCTGGCCTCCACACCACACACGTGGCCTCTTTGTTATGGCCATTTTCAGATATATCAAGTAGACAAGATGTATAATTAAGCTCCATGTACTCAAACCCAGCTGCAACTCCCATCCACTCAGCTAAGTTATTGCATTCATTTTTCCTCTCTCACGCTGGTATCATGGTGAAGCAGACCCCAGGCATCCTATCACATCCAGTTGCCAATATTTCAAAATATATCTCTAGGTGGGAATTAATTAGCGTCTTCGAGAAACCTTCGAGCCTTTCAGAGCCTGGGGCTCCCTCCTTTGTGCTGCCAGGACACTTTGTTCACTCCCAACGGGAACACAGTCTGTAGTTCACCTGTTTCCAGAGTGTCTCCCTCACGAGATGGTGAGATCCCAGAAGCCTGAGCGCGTAGCCCAGCTGGTAGAAGCGTCCCGCGTCACCCTGTATTGAACAGCTCGGCCAAATTGCGGTATACTGAGTAGATGACTCCTTCCGCCCACCACTGGCTACGCTCCTGGGCCCTAAGTCCCTAGGCACCAAGTGATGTCAATAAGCCCCTTTGTTATTTCCCTTCTACATAATCCATTGAGATGGTGTGCAGAAACAAATTATGGTATAGTTTTTAGATTCTGGTTCTTAAAGGCCTTTTTTTTTTTTTTTTTTTTAGATTTCTAAACTAGCCACTGTTTCAGTGCCTGGCCTTCAAGGCTGTGGGAACCACCAGCCTCATATCCCCGCATCCTGCGGAGGACCTCATGTTTTCACACGTCTGATCCAGGCTCTGAGTTTTCCTGCCAGAAAACACAGCTTTAGGTTATAAAACCACAGCCGCCGAAACAAGCTGCTGCCCGTTTGCATCTCAATTTCTCAGCTGTGAAAATCACTGTCCTCTCCGACCGTGTTTGTACATTTTGTCCCAAGTAGCCACCACCCCTCTGCTCTCATTTTTTTTTTTTTTTTTTTTTTAACAGGGACAGAGAGAGAGAGAGTCAGAGAGAGGGATAGATAGGGACAGACAGACAGGAACAGAGAGAGGTGAGAAGCATCAATCATTAGTTTTTCGTTGCCCTTGCGACAACATAGTTGTTCATTGATTGCTTTCTCACACATGCCTTGACCGCGGGCCTTCAGCAGACGGAGCAACCCCTTGCTGGAGCCAGCGACCTTGGGTCCAAGCTGGCGAGCTTTTGCTAAAGCCAGATGGGCCCACACTCAAGCTGGCGACCTCAGGGTCTCGAACCTGGGTCTTCTGCATCCCAGTCCGACGCTCTATCCATTGCGCCACCACCTGGTCAGGCTGCTCTCACTTTTTTATGGTAAAATAGTGGAGAGGAGGGGCGAAATGTGATTTTTGTCTTTTTAATGACAGGAGTCAAAGTTGTGCTGTCCCTGTTTATAACTCTCCTTAAGTTTTAATGCATGGTCAAATTATTTGGCTATAATAATCCCAGAGTGAAGAACAGTTTGGATGCTCTGTGTTAAAATAACCATTTTACAGAACATTCGGGAGAACTGAATGTGGCCTTTATCTTAAAGTTTTAATCATGTCATTTTGTGGAACAGAAAAAGTCTCCATGTGTGAGGAATCCGAAAAATAAAAGGAAAACGGTTTTTATTTGTCAAAATTGTGGTTTAATGTGGTGCATCCACAGGACAGTTATGCAGAGCCGCGGGTTCACAGAATAGGGATAACACGGTTCTGTGAACCCAGGTTTTTGTGGCGCATGCACCCCAGAAGCAGCGATGTGGCGGTGAACCCATCACCCAGGTTCCCTGGGTCTCAGGTTCCCAGAGAGAATACAGGACATCCCGTTGAAGCTGAATTTCAGAAAAACAATAAATACTTTTACAGAATAAAAATATCCCAAATATTGCACCCCGTGTTTGCTTAAGTGGATGCAGCATTACAGGGGTTGGCGTCCATCCTCCAGAGCTCCGTGAACGGAAAGGAGGGACGAGGCTGAGAGCTAAAGGCAAATACCACGGTAAATAAGAGAATATAAGATTCATTACCAGAGCTTTTTTGGGGGAAAAAACACAAACAAACAGCTTGCTACAACATTAACTGTTTCTTATTTACTGTTTAAATCAGCAAGCTAATTGTTCCTTGCTGACTAAGCCAATTGTACCCAGAAAAAAAGAAAAAAAAGGTCCGTCAATTTTTTAAAATATAAAAATCAGCATTGACTTTAAACAAAGAAACTGGAATTTTATAGGTCCTCTATTCCATTCCAGGCAATCTGTATCCGTGTTAGTTGAGATCTACGTGTAAATGGTGTCTATATATAACATCCTCAGAAAGGATAAATAGAAAAATGTTGTCTTAAGGTCTGATTTGTATTTTCCCATATATATATTCCTTGTGATATTCTTTTAGCAAAAATTTATATCTTTAGTGTTTAAGCTGCTAGTGAATTATAGAACAGGTTTTTGTCTTTAAAATCTGTATTTCTCATAAAGCTAATTAAATCATACGTTATTGCTCTAATCCTAATAAAAATAAATGTTTTTGGTTTGTTTTTTCCTATGGAACAGAACGTTATTGTGACATCCTTGATCCTGTATTCTAAAGATTCTAATGGAAATCCAAGCCTCATCAGGACAGGTGGCAACTAACAGAGTCTTTCCTGAATTCTTAGTTTTAATGATATTTTAAATTCCATCGGTACCCCAGGCAAGAAAAGATACAAAACAAGCACAGTACTGATGGTGTATGAGTTAATGGGAAGATAACTGATAAAATTAAACCTTTGCAACCTGCTGAGCTAACCAAAACTTTCTAAGCTACTAGAACATTAATGAGTTAGAGATCTTAATTAAATTGTTTGTAATTAACTCTCCCAAGAGTAAAAAGTGGAAAAGTAGTGCAAACTTAAATACCTGTGGCACTTCCTTGTAATAGACAAAGTAATTTCCACACAAATGATGCATATACATACATACACAATATATATGTGCATCAAGTATATTGTACTAGAGGGATTTCTTTGCTCTTGAGACTCCTCTGAGCTACAATTTTAGGATATTGATATTAATATCTAATCTTCCTGCTTTGTAACAAAAATGATACATTCTGTGTTATCATCGACAATTCTGAGTCCTAAAATGAACTGGGGGTTTTCAATGAAAGATATAACAATTTCTATTTAAATTTAATGAGATTTAAATTATCTGTAGACTATAAGACAAATCTGTGCAGCAGAAAGAGCTAGTTAGGAAAGAGCCAATAAGCAGCAAGTTTACAAATGTATCAAAGTCATCTTTGGCTTTTCTGGAGCATTAATGCAGCTATTCTAATGACATTAGGACAGCCCGTCATGACAGTGATTCAGGTAGACGAAACCCATGAACCCAACCAAATTTACAGCGCACCCTATGTTGTGATACCTTATTAATGAACTCATTAATAAATTAGGTGCTGAAATGCAAAGGGGCAGGAGACATGCCCTTGGTTTCAGTGCCCTACCAGCCAGTGGAGTTATGGCATGAACAGGTAAAAGCTTCAACCAACTAAGTTTCATTTCTTAAAGCCTTTGTTCCATTTCTGTGTTTTCCACATGTTCCCAAAGACACTGCAATGGCTATTACCTGAAAACTTACATATTATGATAAATTAAAATAAATGATAGTGCCCCTGAGTATATACTGTGGGCTGTGTATGGGATGTAGATTTTAATATTAAGTAGATGTGCCCCAGTCCCCCCACACTATCTCTGACTTGAACTCTGGTTGTGAGACTGTGCTAGGACAGTGGTCTTCAGACTTCGTGTAAGGCTGGGAGCCCATTAGAAATGGAAGCCAGAAGACTGTGGGGATGTGGGCCCTCCCTCACTGCCCACCACCTTTGCCAGAGTAAAATTCAAGTGGCTACTATACCTGCTGTTCAGCGGATCCTTCACTACCTTTGGGCCACTGAGGCCACTGAATTTGACCTTGCAGATACTTGAGGGCCAACTGTGGCCACACCTGCTCCACTGGTGTCATCATTACTTTGGATCTCAGAGCTGTCTTCTGCATCACGTGTAATTTTCTATCCCTACCTCTCCGTTCTCTGAAGCACCAGCAGAATTATACATCAGTCATTAAAAACAGAAAGTCCAGGCTGAAGTCCTCAACTACCACCCCCCTATAGTGGACTGCCCCCCCCCCCCCGCTATAGCCCCAGACAAAGGAACATGATTTCTAGTCTGAAGTTTGGACTTAGACATATACCTTTTACATGCCTCTGGGCCACATATAAAATATAAAGACTAATACTGTCCATCCAGTTTAAGGCGTGGAAGGAAAAAGAAAAGTCAGGGTGAGCCTCCTCCTCTTTCTGGAAGGCCCTCCCCTGGTTCTTCTCTGGGTGTGGAAGGTGTATGTGTGGAGGGGGAAAGGTTTAAAGATAGAAGGGAATGCTCCCCCTAGCAGGACAAGTTCTAGCGACCGCCTTACCACACCAGCTGCACCAGGGACTGTTCCGCAGAAATGATTCAAAGGGGAAGAGAGAGCACTAACCACTTGCTCCTCCCTGGACCCTTTACCTCAAATGACAGGCTCTGCATATAACTTTGCCCATCCAGGTTCCTCTTGGGGCAGAGAAGGAGGGGAGGAGAGCCCAGGTTTCAGACGCACCACTACCC
The DNA here is from genome assembly GCA_037038555.1 of Rhynchonycteris naso. NCBI lineage: Eukaryota > Metazoa > Chordata > Mammalia > Chiroptera > Emballonuridae > Rhynchonycteris > Rhynchonycteris naso. The sequence continues at coordinate 145,638,669 of CM072999.1, read as the reverse complement.
ATAGTCCACAAAGCAAAAGTTCTCATCTGGAACACCTCCAATTAAGCATGCTGAAAACCAAACTTTTATCTTTCCCCTAAACCAAATCCCCTTTCAGACTTGTCAGTTTCTGTCAGCTGTAATCTCATAAGGATGCCGCTCAATACCTTCAAAACCATCTGAGATGATTTTTCCCCCTCTATCTAGTTAGTCATCAAATAGTATTGATACTTCTTAAAAACTGTATTCTTCTTTTTCAAAATGTCTTTTGGGTCCAGTTGGTATTGACTTTTGTTACGTCCTAATTGAATTATTACAAGGCCTCCTGACTACCTTCCCGATCCTGCCCACTGCCCCATCCAGCTTAGCCACCACCTTGTCATTAAGGTTTCTGAAGTGGTGACATCCTTATATTACTCATCTGACTGCAGGTCTCCAAGATCTTCATCAGAACAGCAGGACTACCATGAGTGATGGATTTCTGAACTCAAGCAGCTATAACTTATATAATGAACGATAGAGTATAGAAGAATCAAGACTAGGAAAATTGAACTAATTCTAGAGGTTAAGTTTATCAGTCCACCATAGAGAACAGTGTCAGTAGGACGTTGGTACCAAAGACTCAGTGGCAGGTTGCTGGGGTTACAGGCGTGTGTAGGAGGTGTAGACGATGGGTTTTGAATAATGTGCAGAGATCAGCATTTTGTTTATGGCAAGCCCAGAATGGACAGTCTATCCCTGCCTCACTCAAATATCACCTGAACCTGAGCACTTGGTAGAATTTCTCCATGCTTAAAATGAGTGAGCAGTCTAGTTTTCCTTCATGTCCCTATCACTTATGTCTAAAGCTAACCAAGTAGTAGACTAGCCACCAACCCACTCATTCCTGGTTGGTCTTACTCTAGACCAAGGTCTCCAGTTGGGATTCCTGAAAGCAATGAAACATAGTAGAGTGGGTTGGACTAACCCTTCTTTTCTTCCATTCATCTTCTTGCAAACATTTGGTGAGTATCTACTATGTGCTAAAGACATTAATATAAATGTTTGTGGAGGCAAAACTAAATATTATATAGTTCCTATCTCCAAGGAACTTACTTCCTAGGTGGTAATCTAAGACTTACTCTCTCTGTCTCTGCCTACTTCTCTCTCACACACACTCATGTGCGTGCACACACACACATACACAAAACTAGAATATTGGGGTTAAATAACAATTGCATTGGTTTGTTTCCTATTGTGCCTTGTATTATAGTGTCAAGTAAGTAGGAGGAGGCTTTGCATCTTATGCTTCATTAGCTTTAGGCTTCTGCAAGTGAAGTCACTTTCCCGGGAAATCCCGACAGCCTGGGGCCACAAGCAAGACAGAGCGCAAGAGAAGTGGAGAGAGACTGGAACCACACAAGTCCCCCTTCCCATGCCCTTTGTTCACAGAGCCAGTGTTCCCAGACAGGGGAGCTCTGAAGGACACAGGGTGATGGTGCAGCATCCACTTCTTCCCAGAGCGCTGTTCTTCTGGACTGACTAGGCCTGTCACTGAGCCACCTGCAGACAGTACATTGACCAAGTGACGGCTCCTTTCGTGACAGCTTTTAAGAAATACTGAATGAGAGAGTTCTAGGGAAGCTGCTGATTCTGGGAGCATGAAGATGATGGACTAAGACAATAAGTACCTGGGGGCTTGCAACCTTGTGAAGGGTCCTATTAAATCTTTCTGGTCTCTATCTGAGCTTTGGGGGAGATTGCTGGCCCTCAGTGGGACACTCTGCATGGGCTCTGACTGTGATCTCCGCAAACACAATTCCGGCTGTAAAACAAGCACATAGGCAGTGATGAGTGCCCCTCATGCCCACCATTTCTGTCCGAGCCCTGGCAGCACAACAGTAGAAGCTGGAGAAAATAGACATTTTTCTATTTTTCTTTACCACTGAAGAGATGGAAAAGTGGAGGGTCATTGCTGTTGTTGTTTAACGGACGCACGTTATTTGATTCTTCCTCTAGGAGGTGGGGACTTTGAAGCCTCCCCTAAAATCTGGGTGAGGCTGTGTGACAGCTTTGACCATGACTATGGTAAAAATAATACTTGTGACTTTTAAGGTTAGGTCATAAAAGGCTCTGCAACTTTTACCTGCTCTCTTGGGACCATTATTGTTAATAAAGCCAGTGCCCATGCAAGAAGGCTGCATAGCCCGGAGCCACTGGGCTGCAGATGGCATGCAAAAAGACTTAAGTCATCAGTCCCAGCTGAGCCCCATGCTCCAGCCATCCCCACCAGGGCACCAGACGTGTAATTGAGGTGGCCCTGGTTCCTCCATGCCAGCCCTCCTGCCAGCACAGAACCACTATGGACCTTGGAAAATGCCAGAGGGCTCAAAAGAATCACCTAGGTGAGCTCTGCCTGAATACCTGAACTGTAGAATCCATGTGATATGGTAAAATGCATGTTGCATTACGTTGCTGTGTTTCAGGATAATTTGCTACTCAGCGATAGTAGCAGAACAGAATACAGCTTGGGAATGGGGGTGACCTCGGGGTGGGGAGGACTGGTTGTTTATAAGTTGATGTTATTGAGTGGGTCTGAGTTGGGGGATGGGGGAGATCAAGATGCATCCTCATGGGCTTTGGAAATGTTACCAGTGTCATGGTTCTCATACCCACAGCTCCCACTGGTACAAGCTTCTAGTGGCACAGACAAGGATCCCAAAAACTATTATGTGTTCCCATGCTGTTGCTTAGAGATTGTATTAGTTTGCAAGGGCTGCTGCAACCAAGGGTCACAAACAAAGAGACTTAACATAATGTATCATGTCATAGTTCTGGAGGCTTGAAGGCCAAGATTAGGACACCGGCAGGATTGGTTCCTTCTGAGCGCTGTGAGGGGGAACCATCCGTACACCTGTCCCTGGCTTCTGGTAATTTGCTGGCTATCTCTGGCGTTCCTGGGCTTGTAGAAACATCACCTCTATGTCTGCCTTCATCTTCACATGGTGTTCCCCATATTTGCACGTCTATGTCCAAATTTCTCCTTTTTATAAGGACACTAGGCATATTAGGGGCCCATCCTAATCATGTCATCTTAACTAATTACATCTGCAATGACCTTATTTCTAAATAAGGTTACATTTTGAGGAATTTGAGTTAGAATGTGAACATATGACTTGGGAGGGGGACAGAATTCAACCCATCACATGAGCTGTGTGATCTTTACAACTTTGGAGAATAACATCAATACCTTACTACCCCTTCCAAGAGACGCCGCAGGATTGAGAGAAAGTCAGTGACTGAAGGGCTAAGGTTGGGTGTCAGGGTTCCCATGCTGAGCGAGGTGGCCTGTGCGGGGTGCAGTGTGATGTCCCACACACCAGGTGCTCGGGTGCTGTGCCTGTGTGAGGGTGTAGGCTGAACGGGAGTCTCGGTGGCCTTTTGCAAGGGGTTTTTTTTGGCTGGTGATTCTGCGTTGTGTGGGATGGAGAGAGTGTACGTTACTTTCACTTCCCACATGGGCAGGGGCAGGTGCACAGTTATGGAGAACTTCATCCTTCCTTGTCTGCTTCAAGGGTTCGGGTGTGGTTAAGCCAATGAGATTAATGGCAGCACACTGAACACAAGGGGGCACAAAGCCACAGAGAATTCAACCCGGGCTACTTCTCTCGCCCTGTTTAGCTGAGGCTTGGCAGCCTACAATGAGAAAGGGACAGTCATTTCTCCATGGAGGTCCTCATGCAGGGGGTTCAGTGTTTCAGAGACAAAGGCGCCTGTTGACATTTATCACTTACAGCCCCTTCCATCCTTTCTTCTTTCACACCCAGTGGACCCTTGTCCCACTGACCTATGGAGCCCTGGAAGCAGATGCCCAGCCAGGCAGTATGTCCACGACTTCTATGAGGGAGATTTCCCGGCAGCCCTCCCAGAGGGGCCTGCATTTACAGAAAGAGCTCAGCTTCTCACACAATGGAACACACATGATCCAGTCCACACTGGTAGGAGAACAGAGGTCAGGACTGTGTTAAAGATTTGGGCACAATCCTGTTAAGCATTTTCACATTATCCATCTAAAACCGTAGTCTCAGCCCAGAGACAAAATCAGCAGCATTAGTGAGAGCATCTGGGCATCCTGGGATGAAATTCTACTAGGAATTCTGGGCCCTGGGACCTTTCCTCTGGCTTCATTTGGGTAAATTAAAGATTACATGACTGGGACCAACCCTCATGGAGAAGGAGAAACTTCAAGGAATAGTGTGTTGAGTGATATTCTCAGTGGCTACTAGCCCAAAGCCTAAAGCAGAGCTATAGAGGAAGTCCTGTGATCCTCCTCCAAGAAAGCCTTCTCACTGGTGAGAAACAAGATTTTGTTTGAATTGCAGAATATGCACTTGGTTCAACCCCTATGGGTGGGCATCCTCCTGTAGCTTTCTTTACTCTGCCCCCTTCCCCCTCGTGATCTGCTCTGGAATCCTGTTCTGCTCTCTATTATGTAAAGGAAAGATAATATCAGGTATAGGGGCTGAGTTTCTCACACACAGTGTATTCTGAGGTCCACCTACATCAGCATTACCTTCTGAGGCAGAGAAGGACATTGGAAGACAGTTCTGTCTTACGTTGTGAAAACAGGGTCTCTGGAGGTGGGGCCTCTTAGGCCCTTGGTACTCATGTGTGGTCCGGAGATTTGTTACAAATGCAGACTCTCAGGCTGCACCCAGGACCGACTAAATCAGCAACTGTATTTTAGCAAGATCCCCAGGTGAGTCACAGACATATTGATGCATTTGCACATCCAAGGGTCTACTGAGAGGTCTGATGCCCTAGACTCAGAGCTGGGTGTCCCATCACACCTTTTCGTATGAGTAGCAGGACAACAACTCAAGATAATTTAGCCAGCCACCCTCAGTTTCCATCACCATCTTACTTCATCTGGATAAAAAGATCAGAAACTACAAGGAAGGCTCCATAAGCCCTGAAACATCACCATTCTATCTCCTCTCTCCCCATCCCGAAACTGCCTTTGGACTTCACATTGCATGACTTTTGAAGTACAAAACACCTTATAGTAGAGCACAGATAGAATCTTCACTTAGAATAAGATATCTAGTTCATCTGCTGACACTATCTAACACCTCCTTTCAAAGCAGCTAATGTTGCTTCTTGGTGCTGAATGCTAACCTTCCATTGTCACCTTGTATAGGCATAAAACATCTGTGAAATGATAAAAGGAAACTGAAGATTAACTCCAATGAGTAGAAGTGAGTGGCTTTGGACACAGGGCATTTGTGACCAATAAGGTGCTACTTTTACAAAGAAAAAATAGATCTAAAGTAAAAATGAAATTTAAAAAATCCATCCTGTCCTTTAATTATCCTCCTCAAAGACATTTGCCAGCTTACACCCCTGCTACATGGTTGTGACCACTTCTGTTGGTAAAAACAAAACAACCTTGCTTATATATCACTCAACCAAACGTTAGTGTATCAAATATGGAATATACTCTTGGAAGAGAAGAGAGAGATGGGGATGGCAAAGAAGAGAAGAAGTAGAAAAGAAATAACATCTATTTTAGCACAAGGATTTAACCTGGACAAGAAGCTAGAGGATTAGGGAGAATGGAATGTGATGATGGGCTGTTCTCCTCTCACTGTGTTCACTTTCCTCTTCAGCTCTGTGTGATGCTAACAGAAGCCAAAATGTCCATCTTCCTGCGGACGGCTTCCCAAATATTGAGCAAAACTCACTGTTAGACATTTTGGTACTCCCTGAAAGAACCGCAAGACCTCGAGTTAGAGTTCTGCAGAGATAAGGCATGATATGTGATATAGGACACGAAAAGAGTGAAAATAAATTACATGCTGGACATTCTTGGAAGAGGTTCTGAGCTCACGACTTCATTTTTAAATGGCAGGAAAAACAAAACACTTTGAAACAGAGCTTCCAGCCCCAACTCAAACGGATGCACGAATGCACGGAGAACTGCTGAAGTATTCAAAATACTGCCAACTGACACTTACATATGCAAATGAGTTACAAATGTGAGGGACCAAATTTGGGGTTATGTGTGCCAATATGGAGGGGACAGTGGGGGCATGTGTCTATTTCTAGACTGCAGATTTTTAGAAAATGATTTCTACATGGTCAGCTCTCCTGAAACCATTATCTCGCATTTTGAATTTTAAACACAGTTTTAATTCTATAGCCTGATACACATTTTAGGGACTATCATTTGTGTCTGGAGGTTGTAATCGATGTCAAGTACCATGCTGTTGAGCAACACTATTTTCACCAATAGTACTACTTTCTTTAGAGTTCATCAAGTTCTGATCTGCTGGCAAAACGTGGATGCTGAAAAGTATCCATGTCAGAAGACCCAAGGGTCAATGAGGATGCTCTAAGAAAGATGCTCCACTTTTTATTCTCCTCCAAGAAAATCTGCTACAGTGTTTCCAAAAGTTGTCAATCTGAAAGCATCACTCCCTTCTTGGCCTCACATTCATAAATTAAGCCAGGGCTAACTTGCAAAGCACTCACTCTGTCCTGTCACTCTCAGCTTGCTGCCACTTGTAGGTCTGACTGAGTCACCCATGGGACCAGCTCTGTCTGGGGAAGGGGACAGAGTGACCCTCCCACTGGCTGGGTGGGTCTCTGAGTCTCTGGTCACCTGGCCCTGATTTCCATCTTGTCCTCTCAGGTCTCCTAGTTTTCGACTGTTAACTGCTCGCAGTTTTGCACCTAGCTGTACAATATGGCATTTGTGACCTGGTTCTTATTTGCACCCCTGGCTTCTGACCTGGTCCTTGATTTAAATGGCACACTTTCTGGGTGTGTCCTCTAGCCAGTGGACCTCTCAAAGCTCTATCATGCCAAGTTCTTGCATCAGCAAACTTGTTTATGATTTCTTCCGCCACATTGAACTGGTAGGCACCCATGCCCTTGTATAATAAATACCCTCAGTTTAATTCAACCTAGAATTATTCATAAGAAGATTTAACCAAAGCAGCACCTTTCAGCTAGTTACTGTCCCAAACCCAAAAAAACAAAGGAGTCAAAGAAAGAGTAACATGCTCTTCAAATAAATAGATATCTAATACAAAATTACAGGTAATTAATGTACTTGATATTAATGTACATGATACTTGAGCCATAAATAAAAGTATTTCACTTCATCCAAGGGTCAATGATAACATCACTAAGTAAGATGTGGTGACATCCTGTTTCTTCAATAGGACACACTGAGAGAGGCAGGCCACAACTTTGTTGTTTGTCCCCCAAATACAGAACCTAAACCTTTTCATAAGAAAACATCAGACAAAGCCATGCTGAGGGACATTATGCAAAATATTTAACCAGTTTTCTTGAAATATGTCAAACCACAATAGGCAAAAAAAAAAAAAAAAATGGAGGAACTGTCACAGATTGGAGGAGACTAAGAAGACAGACAAATCAATATAATAAAGGTTTTTAGATTAGCTGCTGGAACCAAAAACAAACAAACAAAAAACAATATTGGTGAAAAAAAGACTGGTGAAAGTCTAATAAAATCTGTCATCAGCTTGTAGTATTTAACCGATGTTGCTGTCAGGCTGAAGAATTGTGTCGTGATTGTGGAAGATGTCAGTGTCAGGAGCAGCTGGAAGAAGGGCATATGGGAAATCTCTAGAGCAGTGGTTCTTAACCTGGATTCTATCGAACCCTAAGGGTTCGATGAGTCGATCTCAGGGGTTCGGAGAAGCCTCTGGCGTGGAGGCCAGAATAAAGTAATACCGTAATTTGTTGTGAGTTCATGCACTTTGTTGGTTTTGTTCTTTGAGCAAGGTGATGTTCATGCACGGCTCATTTTGTGCACCAGTAAAAAAACATATACCTATGTCTTGAATTTGGGAAAAAAAATCACATTTTATTTATCACTAAAGAAGGATTCGGTGAATGCGCATATGAAACTGGTGGGTTCGGTACCTCAAAAAAGGTTAAGAACCACTGCTCTAGAGCATTTTTTAAAATTTCTTTATTGAATTGATTGTGGTGGCACTGGCTGACATAATTATACAGGTTTTAGGTGCCTAATTCTACAATCCTTCTCCTTTCTAAGTCTAAGACTATTTCAAAATTATAAAAAGTCTAAGAAAAACAACATAGTGAGAATCCAAATAATAGTTCAGTGCTTTACTTAACTTAACTCCTTAATTTATACAACAACCCCATGAGGAAGGTACCAGTATTGTACCCATTTTATAAATTATAAAACTGAGGTCAAGGGAGGTAAAAGTAACTGGTCTAAAGAGACTCAGCTAGTCAGTAGCGAGGCCAGGACTGGAGCCCTGACATCCTGACTCAAGAATCTGTGCTCTTAGCCATGTGGCTTTGTTGAACAAGGCCATCGTGGTCTTTTGGAATGTAACATTGCTTTTTTCTTAGTTCTCCAAGCTCCAAAGTTAGGGTTATGGGTAACTGCAAACCTACAATGTTCCAAGCATCTAAAATATCTGCAACACTTTATGATGTCACTTTGCAGATGAAGGCAGGTAGGCCCAGGGAGGTGTGCAGGCCACTGTGTTTGATAGCACAGGCTTTGTTTTTCTAAACTCCCTCCAGTAGCCAGGACCACAATGTCTGAAACCTCGATTTCCCAGAGTCTTGGGTCAGCAGATTCCTGGCTGGATTCCACCAAGAGAGACCCTGTTGTGGGGTCTGTGAATGGAAAGTGGCAGAAGCGTTGTCCTGCATTGTCTGGCCCCCGCCGCAGCCGAGGGGCAGCAGGGACTGCCGGCTGCAGAAGGAGCTCGGCTTGTGAACTTCGGGGAGGCTTCCCTGCATCACCCCATCAGGCTGTCAGCCGGAGTCAGTTCCCTATGATCCTTGTATTTCCAGACTTCTTGATCTTTGCTTTCACAGCCTCTCATTCCTTGCATGAAACCTTTTCTAAATACCTGAGATGGCTTGGTTTTCCTGAGCAAACACTGACATAGAATTTAAAAATCTTCCCCAAGATGACACCGCCGATAAGTGGAAGGTCTGGATTTATTCATTTGCTTTTCCAACAAATATTTACTGAATAACTAAACCTTTTCAGTTCTCCACTTGGAATGGAGTCCTTTTCTGGACCCCAGACCTTTGGGTTGGGACTTGGACAACTTTTCTAGCTTGTGTCCCTGACCACTTCAACCATCTGTGGGTTCCTGCTTCAACCAGATGGACATTGCCCAACGGAGGTGCTAAGTTCCATTTGCCTCTGCTCATTACTGTGGTGGAAAACTGTCTACCACTTCTGATGCCTTCAGTCACTCCGATCTGGATTGAGCTTAATATCGGTACCGACACCCTCCTCAGGACATCACAATTCTCCTGCCTTTCCTGAAGGTGGTATTAGTAGCAGATCATTCCATAGTTTCCATTTCCTTTTGCTACCACTCAGATTCCAACATACATCACTGCCAAAGCCACGTTGATGGTGACAGGAAGCCAACATTAAATGCAACACTCACACAAAGGAACTTTGCAAATTGTGAAGTGTTCATAAAAATTAATTATTTTCTTTTATTGCATCAGCCACTGCCCAATTCTGTCATTAGAGAGCTAGTTTATAAAATGTAATTTAAAAAGAAAAAGAAATATTTATTTATTAATCAGTATTAGAAAAGCATCCACCCAAGCTCAACGTATTAATAGAGCTGGGTCTCAAGAGATTCCAAAGAAGCGATACTAATGTTACAGATTTCTGTTTATTCTGCCAAATCTAACATAAGCTGCCATTTCTAGCTTATGTTACTAGTACCCAGTTCACGTAAATGATAGCCAAAATTGCTGTCCACCAAGAACACTTTTACATTGAACTTGATAGTTACGAAGTTAAATGGAAAATAATATAAAACAAGAAGACAGTTCGATTTTTAATTTTCTGAGGAATCTCCAAACTGTTTTCCACAGTGGCTGCACCAGTCTGCATTCCCACCAGCAATGCAGAAGGGTTCCCTTTTCTCCACATCCTCGCCAGCACTTATTCTGTGTTGTTTTGCTGATGAGTGCCATTCTGACTGGTGTGAGGTGATATCTCGTTGTGGTTTTAATTTGCATTTCTCTAATAATTAGTGATGTTGAGCATTTTTTCATATGCCTATTGGCCATCTGTATGTCTTCTTTGGAGAAATTTCTATTCATTTCTTTTGCCCATTTTTTGATTGGGTTGTTTGTCTTCCTGGTGTTGAGTTTTGACCCAGCTATCCCACTTTTAGGAATATACCCTAAGAACACCATAGCACTGTTCGAAAAGAAGAAATGCGCCCCCATGTTCGTGGCAGCATTGTTCACAATAGCGAAGATCTGGAACCAGCCCAAGTGTCCATCAGAAGACGAGTGGATTAAAAAGCTATGGTACATATATACTATGGAATACTACTCAGCCATAAGAAACGATGATACCGGATCATTTAAAACAAAATGGATGTACCTTGATAACATTATACGGAGTGAAATAAGTAAATCAGGAAAAAAGAAAAACTGAGAACAGCATGATTTCATACATAGGTGGGACATAAAAGTGAGAATATGAGACATGGACAAGAGTGTGGTGGTTACGGGGTGGGGGGAGGGAGGAGAGGGTGGGATAGGGAGGAGCAGAGGGACACAGGGTAAACCAGAGGAAAGGTGACAGAGGACAATTTGACTTTTGGTGATGGGTATGCAACACGGTTGAATGATAAGATAACCTGGAGATGTTTTCATTGTACATATGTACCCTGATTTATTGGTGTCACCCCATTAGAATTAATAAAAATATAATAAATAAATAAATAAATAAATAAATAAATAAAAATTTTAAATATTCAAAAAAAAAAAAAAACAAGAAGAGAAAGCAGAATTGAAAAGATGAGTAACTTCACAGCAGGGACTCATCCCTGCCGTACCCAGAGCCAGCAGCTATCCCTGGTAGTGACAAAATTTTGTGACGTCTAGAGGACTACAGACAGGATGAGACCAAGGCAAGATGGAAAGGCACATATGCTCTGCCCAAAGGGGATATGTGTGTGTGTGTGTTTGTGTGTGTGTGTTTAACCTCATTCTTCAAAAAAGTTGGCAACTAAATTTCATTTAAAAAAACTGGTGTCTTGTAACTTCTGACTTTTTGACTATCTCATGGTCTGAAACACATACATCTAATGAAGCTATAATAAAAGGATTGTCAAGAGACAGGAAACTGTGGATGAATTATCCTTTCTCAAGCATTGATTTGCTAAATACTGTCTTAACATCAAGACATGCATTATAGGAAGAAGCATGAAGAGTCAGGGTAGAAAACAAAAGAGGGAAGAAAGAAAAAAAATAAAGGGCTTTGGTACAAAGTTTTGAATGTCACATTCATCACTACCAGGGTCAGTCTGCCACAGAATCAGAGGCTGTACTAAGTAAGCAAGATTTCTAAGGCAGGAAAAGCAGCCGTCTCTTAATGAAAACTTGACTACTTTGTTTATTAATTTATTTCCTCACGTGTTGACTTTTATTTTTAGAATAACTGATACACTTGGAATCCTAATATATCATCCCTTAGGGAATTACAGTCCGCAGCCTCCTGTCTTCAAGTCTCTGATTAAGTCTAAAAGGAGTTGGTTGTCATGTCTCTTCTGTGTGTATATGACTTAAGAGTCCTTGCTCTCTTGGTCTGTTGCCCATCAGTGGTTCCCGGCGGGACTGTTGAAGGACGCATGGGGCAGGGAGATGCTGGGACAAACACAGCTTAGGCCAGTTGGTGGCATAATGTGCATGGATTGTCAGGACATGTGAAGCCTTCCAGAGCTCTCCATAGCAACCCCACTGTCGAAGGCCCAGCCCACAAGGTCTGCTCCATTGCGGTGCAAACCCACTTTCAGCCCTTAGTTCCCCATGGATGATTTCATATATTATAATGGGGAGTGCATTCGTATCCTAAGGCTGCTGTAGCAACATACCACACACCGGGTGGCTTAAATGGCAAAGTTCTCATTCACAGTCCTAGAAGCTGGAAGTCTGAAATCAAGGTATCAGCAGGACCGGTTTCTTCTGAGGCTCGTGAGAAATGTGCTCTAGGCCCCGCCCATAGCTTGTGGCTTCCCTGGACACCACAGCTGTTCCTTGGCTTGTAGAGCCATTGCCCTAATCTCTGACTTCATCTCCACATAGCTTTCTGCCTCTGAGCATGTCTGTATCTAAATTTCCCCCTTTTATCAGGACACTGTCATATGGCATTAGGGCCCATCTTAGTGAACCTCCTTTTAATTTCGTTAATGACATCTGCAACAATGCTGCTTTCAGATAAGGTCAAGTGCTGAGGTACTGAAAGTTTGATTGTATGAATTTGGGGGCCGGGGGACTCGTTTAACCTCTATCAGGGAAGGAGCCTCTTCCCGCTGTCAGAGATGAAACAGAGTCGCAACCCAGAGATGAGTGAATAGGGTTCAGGTGCAATCCTGGTCCGTGTGTTTCAGAAGAACCATGCTGATGCCTGGGCATTGGGCACCATCCAGCAGCTCCTTGGAGTCTCTCCAGTGACCAGAGCACTGGACAAGGCTTGGGGGCAAGGGTGACCATGCAATAAAGTGCCCTGGCCTCTACCAGCTCCCCACCTTCACTCTGAGCAGCGACAGCTCCTGTGCCCAGAACAAATGCACAGGGGATGTGAGCTCCTCTTCTGAGAGCTGATAGGGAGGTTGTCCCATTCCCAGTGGTGGTCATCTGGTAAGAGGCTTAGCCAACCACCTGTGTTCTGTTCATTTTTGTCAACTCCACTGAACGCACAGCTCTGACTTCAAGCTGTTAGTCTTAGGGGAATGGATAGTATCTTTCACATTGGGTCACAAAAAATTAGCCTCTAGTCACTACCTATGTATTTTAACCCTTTCGAAGTGACCTCTGGTCTTCACTAGATGCCCCTGACTAATGCGAAACTGTCTGAGTTCCAAAAAGAGCTGGTGGAGGAACTGGGGCGGTAAGACAGACAGACCTGGATGGGCTCCCAGCCCTCTGGCAGGGTTCCCCCACCCTTTCCTGCTTTCTGAGCATCACAATTTGCTTGCAAAATCATCCCCAGCCTGCTGTCACAACACAAACATAGCTGACTACTCACTCAAAAGTACAGCATCTAGACGTGCTTTACGAAGCCCCAAGGATCTCTGGCAGCCAAGAGAACCAGAAGGGATGTTCCTACATTTTACTTTTGTCTCTGAGCCAAAATGTGTGTGTGTGTGTGTGTGTGTGTGTGTGTGTGTGTGTGTTTCCATTGCTCTGTGTAGTTTTCTTACTACTCATCCATAGCTATGCCCAGTGCAAAGAGTATGGGACCCATTGATCCAGTTCATGGGTTCCCATTGATGTGGAACACGGAAGGGGGCTAAAATTTATCTTTAGGTTGTACCTAAATGTGGGTCATGCAGATGGATAATGCCAATGAGATTTCCAGGAAGAACTCAAACTGTTTGTATTTCAGTTCCCAGGGCTACCACTAACAAAGCGCCATAAACTGAGTAGTTTAAAGCAATAAAAAGTCAGTTCTAGAGTCTAGAAGTCTGACATCGAGGTGTGGGCAGCGCCATGCACCCTCACTAAGGGGGAGGAATCTTCTTTGCTGCTTCCCAGCTTCCAGTGTTCATCAATCCTTAGCAGTCCCTGGATTGCAGCTACAGCACTCTAATCTCCGCCTCTGTATCATAAAACAGGCTCCCCACTCTCTCTGCATCCAAATGGCCCTCTTCTTGTAAGGACATTAGTCATAATGGATTAAGACCCATCTTAATCACCTGATCTCAACTTGATTACATCTGCAAAGACTCTATTTCCAAATAAGGTCATGCAATTTAACTCATCACACAGTTTAACAGAAAGATTTAAGTCCTTCCAAGGACAACAGCCACACTAACTAAAAACGGCTTGGCTCAGGAAACCTCAGTGGTGCCCTGTTATCTACATAACATTGAAATACCAGCGTCTATGCTATGGACCCAACCCACCTTTCCACTCTCCTCTTTCAGACCCCGTCGGGTGAGATCTTATCATTTCTGTGAGCCCATGTTAGACTTTTCTAGCTCCAATCCCTTTCTTCAAATGCTGTCCTTGTATATCATCTTCCAATGTCTCTCCTGGGAAGTCATATCTGATTGCTCACCCATTTGGCTTAGTGTCAATTGAATACTATATGCCATGCAGGGTGGAGACAGATGAGAAACACAAAGCCTTCCTTCAAGGTGCCCCTAGTCCAGGGGAGAGCACACTCAACAACCGTGGTGTCACAAACAAACAGCCAGGACCACAGGGGGAGAAGAGGTGTGTATGGAGTCCCTCTACTCTAATGGACCCTGTGACAGGCACATTATCTTCATCATCTCACCTGATTCTCACACACACACACTGTGGGTGGCATTATTAAACCCATTTTGCAGATAAGAAAACCAAAGCTAAGAGCAGGTCAGTAATTTGATCTCAGTCATGTGGCCAGCAAGTAAGGAGCTAGAACTTGATTTATCTCACAACTGCCTCATTCTACCATTCTTGCTGTTAATGTTAAAAATTGTGAAGTTGAATGAAAGCTACATAGGTTTTTTTTCTCATACTATTGTCTTTAATACAGTCTATGCTTGAAACTCTCCATACAAAAAAATGTTTTCGAAATGAGGAGTGAGATGCTTGTTTTAACCATTGTGTGGTTGACGTGGGGCCAAAGAAGCATGGCCTTGTATGTCAGCAGCCAGAATTCTTTCCTCTGAATTCTCATTGCTCTTGTTTCGACCACACATGTAGAGCATCATACTTATATTTATACCATAATTTTCCTAACATGCATGCACAGACACATGCTCACAGGAAAATCCAAAACAGAGTAGAGAAATGATATATTTATTGTGCAAAGTCCCTATTAACCAGCATGGTGATTTGCATATATAACCTTGGAATAAATATATAATAAATAAATAAATACTCAATGAAGTTCCACTACTTGGAACTTGTGTCTTATTTTTTAAGCCCTTAAAAATAGCAGAACTGACTTATTTAAAATGTGTGATTAAGGTCTTAAATTATTAACTTATTACTAGAGTATATTATTTTATATATACGTATGTGTTATTTTGTATCACCTTTACATCTTCAACTATCTTATAAATTAGTGATGCTTGTTCACCTGGTCCTACACACATAAGTACATGTTTATTACCCACACTAATGAAAGCTTGATGAGGGGGTGATTTTTGTCTGTTTTTACTCTCTGATAATTCTCAGGCACCTAGAATAGTACTAGACACATAGTAGGTGCTTAACAACTGAATTAATAAATGGACCAATAACATGTGAGTCATAGGGACTCCTCTAAAAGAAAGAGAGATGAAAATTATTTTTTATTTTTTACCAATCTGTAAACTGTGTCCGCTTAATTCCAGTGACCATATATTTTAAGGTGGACTGAAATAATACTTTGATTTTGTTTTCTTTATGGTGACACTTCAGGACCCCAATCACCCAGAATACAACCCAAAACAAGAAGCAAGCTGAGTAAACATAATAGCTATTACAAAGCCTCCATCCCTATGAGCCATTCATATAAGTTTAGCTATCTGGTTTTCTATATATTAACTGATTGAAGGTATCACATTAAGAGGGCCATGATGATCTCAAGGCAAAAGGTCCTCTGCATGCAAAATAAAAATAATAATCTTAAACTATAGTCTCACATTGATAAAAAAAAATCAACTCAAAAATTCAAAGTAGATTATAGACCAAAATGTAAAATACAAAACTATAAACATTTTAGAAGAACACATAAAAGAAAAATTTTATGATGTTGGGTTAGGCAGCCATTTCTTTGCTACAATTACAAAAGCATAATCTACAAAGAAGAAAGTAATAAACTGGAATTCTACCAAATTATAAATGTTTGCTTTGCAATGGACATGGTAAAGAGAATGAGAAAACAGCCACAGATTAAGAGAAAAATATTTGCAAACCACATATCCACAAAGGACTTGTATACGGGATATATAAAAAAACTTAAAATTCAGCAATAAGAAAACATATAACCTTATTTTCTAAACAGAAAACATATTTGGAGACACACTTATTCGAAGAAGTTACATGGGTGGCAAATAAACACATAAAAAGATGCTCATCACCATTATTTTTTATGGACATGCAAATTAATGCCACAATGAGATGCCACTTCACACTCACCAGAATGGCTAAAGTTAAAAGATATCAGTAATACCAAGTGGTGGTGAGGATGTGAAGCAACTAGATCTCCCATACTTTGCAGGTGGGAAAATACAATAATACAATCATTCTGGAAAACAGGCAGTTCCTTAAAAAGTTAAAACATATATACACTTCACATATGGCCCAGCAACCCTAGAAGAAATGTAAATTTACTCCAAACAAAATCCTACATACCAATGTTTATAGCAGCTCAATTCATGGTCACACCAAACTAGAAATATTCCAGATATCCTCCATGGAGGAACAAATAAACAAACTGCTGTGCATCCATACAATGGAATAATACTCAGTAATGAAAAAGAATGACTTCTTGATACATTCAATGACTTGGATGAATCTCAAAGGCATCATGCTAGGTGAAAGGTAACAGACCGTACAACTCCATTTATATGACAGTCTCAAAAAGACAAAGTTATGGTGACAGAGACCAGATCTGGGAAGTCAGCGTTTAGAGGAAGGAGGAAGCTATGATTACAAAGAGATAGTACAAAGGGTTTTCTTGTAGTAACGGAACTGTTCAGTATCTTCCTTGTGATCGTGTTCACTAAACCTGTACACACGTCCAAATGTGTAGAATCGCATACCAAAAAAAAGAGGCCAATTTAATTTTTGTTATCTTAACAAATAAAATTTTAGAAAAAAAACCACTAAGCAGCTAAAGATACAATTTTATCAGTAGTTGTTAACAGCTGATAGGCCAGATGAGGGAGAAGTTGATACATCAATCTGGGGCTAAGTTAAGGAATAAACAGCCCAACACATCTCTACATTGTGGCTATCACTGTGTTCCAGCACAGTAAAGTCATGTTGCTGATGAACTTGGTAATGCAATAATAATGGCAGCTACATTGTTTTTTTAGCAAAGAGTTTTTATTTTCTGAAGAAAAAATATATACACATACACATGTATATGAAAACATATGTATACAGTTGAGGTTGACATTGATCCAACCATGAGCATTTACACCCAGAATTCCCAAAAGGCAATTCATGACAGAATTCCCTCAGGCCAGGTTGTCAAGGTTCAATTGAGTGTGATTAATACCAATCTGGCCTGACCAGGTGGTGGCACAGTGGATAGAGCGTCAGACTGGAATGCAGAAGATCCAGGTGCAAGACCCCGAGGTCGCCAGCTTGAGCGCGGGCCCATCAGGCTTGAGCAAAAGCTTGCCAGCTTGGACCCCAGGTCACTGGTCCCAGCAAGGGGTGGCTCGGTCTGCTGAAGGCCCGCGGTCAAGGCACATGTGAGAAAGCAGTCAATGAACAACTATGGTGTTGCAAGGGCAACAAGAAACTAATGATTGATGCTTCTCATCTCTCTCTGTTCCTGTCTGTCTGTCCCTATCTATCCCTCTCTCTGGCTCTCTCTCTCTGTCCCTGTAAAAAAAACAAACAACATACCAATCTGGTAGAGAGGTAATGATTCCAGGAGAACGCTCATTCAAAGAGAAGAGACCCAGGCCACCCAAAGAACTGGGCTGGACCACTGGACACAGGCAAAGCACAAAGAGGCTATGAGGAGAGAGTGTGTCCAAGACAGGGGCACACAGGGACAGAGTGCGGCCCTGCCACAGGCTGCCAGGCGCAGAGCAACTAACTCTCCTCTCCTTTCCTGAACCACCTGGCTTTCCCTCATCAGCCTGAGAATGGGGTTTTGAAGTGGCAGTCATCTGCCAGACGAGCCTGGAAGTTTACAGTGATTTTTAAAAGTAGATTTCTTGCCATATGATTCATACTGATGTTTCTAACTCATAATAGAATATGTTTCGTTTCTTGACAAAACCACTTACAAGGAATACCTCATTTACTGACAAAGCTGGATAATTTTGATGTGTTACTATCTCTGCCTTCTGATTTCTGTAACGGCAGAATAATGAAGTATTATTTAGCTTTATACAATCACCAGAGTGTCTCTGTGGTGCTGGAAGGAAGACACATACTCTAGGAACCTTCCTAAGGTATAATCAGTTTCTTACAAGACATTATACAAATAAAAAGTGAAATTAATTTAAATGACAAGTGGCCCATTGTATATCTTCATTATTTCTTAGGTCTAATGGTACCAGGGAAATTAGTCAACCAAGAATATTTTGTTCTTTTAGAGTCTGTGAGAATCGAGACTAGATCTATATAAAATAAGCTTTTAAATTAGATCAGGGTTAAAGTGCATTATGAATTTTTATGTTTCATGAAACAGCAAAACTCAGTTAAGTGGAGAACAAAACAAAAGTAAATAACATTTCCTAGGATGAGAATACTAAGTCAGAGTGGACTTTTCATTGACTCAAATGAGGTCTCTACTCAACTCCGCCATCTGGCATTTGGCATTTATCTGTCTGCAACATAATTTCTAAACAAGCTGATTGATTTTTAACTAAATTCAATACCCTCCCTAACAAAGAGTAATAAGATACAACTTGAATCCCTTTTGCAGCTCAGTTCTTTTCTTGTAACAGCTGATAGAAGCCTGTAAAACAATCCTACCAAGAAATTGTACCAGCTTGTTTCGTGAATAACTGCTTAACATTAACAGAAATATGTGTGGAAAAAATATGTGCGTGGCCATGGTTTATTTGGAGATCAGGTTTACTATGATATCCCTGAATGAGGAATCTCACTTGGGGCAAATATGTGCCGTAGCTCAGCAGGTTTTCCTAGCATGCAACCTGGCGAAAACAAAGATTCCGCAACTTGAAAACTTGTCACAGCATCAGAGGGTCATGGATTTTAGCTGTGAGACAGGAGTCTCAAAGAGTACTGATTTCTCCACGATCAGATGGTTTTTTTTATAGCCATCAATTGGGGAAAATAGTGAAAACTAAAGTTGAAAAGTTGGGTTACACATTTTTGGAAAATTAGGGGTTCCAAAAGATAAGTAAATGAATGAGAGCCTTTGTGATTACTCTATGTCAACAACCATAAATCAATGGATAATGAACCCTTCAGGTTCTCATTAGTCACGTTATCAAATACAGTCATGACCCAGGAGGTCACGTGGTTAGGATGGAGCCTTCGTGTTGTCCAGTGGAATTGTTGAGTGGAAATGCAACCTTTGTCCTCTATGGGAGATATGAAATAGTGATGCTTTTCAGGTTCAAGTTCATAGCAAAGGAAAGATGTTCATCATACAAGACTTAGAAATGGATGTAAATTCCAGGGAGGATAGCCTACAAATTGTGGGGCATGAACCTGCAAAGGAAACGGAATGAGCAAGGGAGGGAAGGTGTCAGTTGTTAGAGGCTATAAACTGTCATGCTAATTAAAAGTGTCCACCAAATTTTCTGAATTATTTTGAAAATGTGAGAATGCATCATGGCATAGCTGTTGGATCTTTTAAACTGACTCCTAGAATTACAATAGGAAGCTCAGGAAAAACAATGTGTCTGAATTTAATAAAAACACCCAAAAATATAAAGTGTTGTATTAAAATGTGTTGTGAAAAATTGGATTGAACTGGGCAGGATGGAAGGCAACCAGAGAAGCCAAACATTGGCCAGTGGTCCCCACACACAATGGAGAAAAACACCATCTCCCAAGTGTGAGGAAGTGGGAAATGAGGAGAGTAGGGGGAAGACCTTCTTACGCCAACATACTCATTTGCGGTTTCAAAAGACTTTGAAAGAACACATGTGTAAATACAAAATGGGACTACAGAATGGGAACAGAAAACTAGTAGTTCCTTACGGAAGGCAGCGTGTTCACACATTGGTCTGGGCAGAGCTACGGAACAGACACACACCACACCCCAGCGGAACCCACCCTTCTCTGCATCTCTTCCCGCTGTCTTTTCTGGGAGCCTCTCACCTCCTGTTGTAGTGTTTATATTTTGAACCTTGCAGTTTACACTTAATATTATTAGCTCTTAAATATTAGGTGTCTATATATATATATCACTTTAAACTTATTTAACCTTTATAACAGCTCTATGAGGTAGAGATAATTATACACCCTTTATTTTTTTCAAAAGTGAGGAACAGAGACTGGAACAAATGAATTGTCTGTTGTTACAGGTAATTATTCAGACCCCAGCTGTCACCCTCCAGAGCCCAACCCTGACCCCAAACTGCCCCTTATTTTATTGTCTGCATTTTTCTATGTCCTTAAAATCCTTTTAAAATCTAGATAGTAGTCAAGGTTTTATCTGTGTCGTCCTTGTTTTCTTTCATGTTGGACAAGCCATAGATATTTCAAAAGGAACCCAGAACTGCCAAGCAGCCCTCCGGCGGAATGAGAAATATATTCTCTTGTTAGAATGTGGAGGGACTGGCTGCCCGTAACCACGGTTCTGGGAGGAGGAAGCTGGCTTGGAGCGGGACCTGACACCCGCCTATGCACTATTGGACTCATTTCTGAAGGGCAAATACCTTCCAGGGTTATAGAAAATCCTGTGGGGCTCAGAGGCCAAAAGAGCAAAAGAGGAGGTTAGAGCTTAAAAGAGCCTTTGGAACAAACCTCCTCGCTTCAATAAAGTCAACATGACATAAATTGGGTCTTTGGATCAAACTTCAAAATGGAGCATTCAGCAATGTCTCTGATCTTTGTAACATGTTTTAGTCTTCAGCTGTCACTCTGCATTCAGCTGCTGAGGTCTCCAAATGCAACCGCTTCTTTGCCAGGAAATAATTGTGCAGGTCCCTTCTTAGCTTCTTTCCCCGCGAGCTCTGTGCTCGCAGGAAGGCACGCTGTTGCTAAATAAAGGCTCCATCTTATTCAATTCTTTAGCTTATGTTTTTTCCCCCTTCTGAGTGAAAAAAGATTTTCAGGAGTTCTATTTTTCATAGGGAAAAAATAGATCTATCTATGTCATGGCTCTGCGTGGCTTTCTGTCCATGTTTTGTTTGTTTTTTGTTTGTTTGGAACATGAAGAGGAGTTGAAAGCACCCAGATTTGGCTCTTCTACAATAGTACTGAGCACCTTATTGGCTTCGATTTCTTTTTGAGACCTGCTCCATTAAACGTCCCAAGGACAGGTTTGCCTATATTCCTGAGTTAAAGAACATGATATTTTATCCATTTTAAATAAGGACCCCATTGGAGCTAATATGACAATATGCTCTCCAAATGGTTTTCTGACCACAGAAGCCTTAGTACCAGCCACATGCTCCAGGAGGCAGTTCTATACCGGGTAGAGGATAGGACAGTGACATGATCTGAGACATAAGGAGAACCTCTTCCATACCCCAAGTTCCTTCCTTCATAAGTCAGCCCCAACTTGCTTGAATGGAGCTTTATTTCTTTGCAGAAAACAGTAAGTGCAGCTGCCCCCAGGATGAATGACCATTTTTTCATCATTCATAACTTCATGTGGAATCATTGAAGGCATGAGAGCAAAGCAAGCATAGGAAAGCAGAAGTGAACTATACATGTGTGAGGCATCTATCGCCCCAGCAGTGGGAAGAGAAAGCGGTTGGTCTCTCGGAAGATGCATTTCAATAGTGTTCAGGACGGAGGAAGAAGCGAGAGGAGATGCACGGGTAAGGAGAAAGCACGCAGTTTGCCTTGAATCGGACCATCGGTGTCATTCACATCGCTACCAGGATACCTGCGTAAGGCTAACTCCAGTGACGGCACGGCAGGGTCTGAAAGGGGTCAAAGAACTTAGCCTATATTTGCTGGCTAATCTGCAACACTTGAGTGATTACAACACCACAGATTCTAACAATAAGTCACAGAGGTCCCCAAGTCAAATCCCGAGGAGCCTTCCAATTGCACGTGCAGGGCTGGACTAGAGTTTCTTTCCTCAACAGGGAAGCTTGGCCTGGTGAGACGCACATATACCTCTGATCTTGTATACTTTATGGAGACCTAACCGAATTTGTAAAGGATGGGTGGAAGAATTACCGGTACTATTGTCCTTTCCTCACAAATCTATTATCATTCATCTTCAATTCTATTTTCTTCGGGATGGACTTCCTAGGTCAAGGTAATAAATGCAATTACAAAAAGATACCAAGTTCTAAAGCATTCATTAAACAAAAATCTGAATGGTCATTTGTTGATTAGATATTTTCCAGTTCAATCTTTCTCATATCTCCTCCTGTTAGCTCCCGCCCTACCGCTTTAGTGTGGTTCTCAAGAGCAGAGTTCGTAGGATTCAAGTTCAGCCAACGCAGACAGACCAAAAATCGGGGAAATGATTTATCTTAATCCAAGGGTGGTAATCAATTTTATTTGACTCGAATGCTTTAAATTTCATCACCTAAACTAGCAGCGCTAGGGTTTGGCAAAAATGATGTCTAGTGAAAGCAGTCCCTACAGTGTTGAGTACTTGTGAGCAGAATGATTTTCATCTTAAAAACACATGTGTTGTTGTATCTTTTCCTGTGTGTGGCTAGCTAGCACAGTTGGTGATACAAAGGCTGGAGCCACAGGGGAGGGTTGTCTTTCACTGGGCTTTCCTGAAACCCCAGCCTGATCAGCGCTGCATAAAGGTATTCACTGATGACAAGAAAGAGAGGGACAGTGGGTGAACTGGTGCATGTCTATCTTTACAAGTGGAAAACTCCTCAGCCAGAACGCAATCTACTTTTCGCAAAGATAGTATAATATTTGAATGGAAGAAGGGATTGTGTGGTCCATGGCCCGGAAGTTAAGCAAGACCAAGTCTATCCCATTTCTCACTCATGATAGAAAAAGATTAGAGATTGTGTCCCACATCTGGGATCACTAATCTATTTGTGCTGATTTAAAACTACTTTTGTTCCCTTGAAAAGTAGCAACAAAAGTAAAGTACATAGCAGCAAATGAGACAAAAAGAGTTTTTTGGTTTTGTTTTTGTTTTTTAAGTGAGAGGAAGGGAGATACAGAGACAGACTCCTGCATGTGTCCCGACTGGGATCCACCTGGAGACCCCCGTCTAGTGTCAATACTCTGCCCATCTGGGGCCATGCTCACAACTGAGCTAGTTTTAGCACCTGAGATGGAGGTTCCCCTGACCCATCCTCAACACCCAGGCCCCATGCACTTGAACCAATTGAGCCATGGCTGCATGAGGGGAAGAGTAGACAGAGAAGGGAGTTGGGGAGAAGTAGAAGGTCACCTCTCCTATGTGCCCTGACTGGGAATCCAACCTGGGATTTCCACACTGGGTGAACACCCTACCACTGAGCCCACTGGCCAGGGTCAAAAGAGTTCTAATTTAGGAATCTATTGGCCTGGGTCCTAATAATGCTCTGTCACTAATTATACATGATTTTTGTAATTAAGACCCTTACCCATAAGTCTCCAGTTATGAAATGAAGAGATGCCTAAATTTTTACATTGACAACCTTAGGGTTGGTTGAAGTAATTTTTTGTGTCCACGGTTATACTGCCAGATATCTATTGCTACTGTGCTTAGGAAGTCATTGCCAATTTTGTTCAAATTTATTTCTATGGTAGTCAAAAATAGGGTATCAGATGTTCCCTAAGTTCATCTATGGTGAGGAGTAGATTGTAGTTTTTCAGATGATACATTTAAATGGTGAGAGATGGTTAGAGGCACCCACAAAAGGAGAAACACAAATTAGAAGAAAGCAGGCAATTTGCCTACTGCACAATTTTAGGTCACCCTTGAGCAAGGCCATTGGTATCACTCACTTAACAGCAAGGAATCCTGCATAAGACTCTAATTTCAACAATAATTGTAGAGCTTACATGTCAAGGCCAACTATACCAGAGCAGAGGTGAATCAATTTAGCTTGATTATTTCCTCCCTTATTCTTCTACATATTTGTTCTATGGGCCAAATCAGTCTACTTCCTGTTTTAGTCAATAAAGTTTTATTGGAACACAGCCACGCTTTGGATTGTCTATGGCTGCTCTCCTGCAACTTTAGCAGAGTTGAATGGCTGTAATAGAGACTCCATGTCCTACAAAGCCAAAAATATTTACCATCTGGTCCTTTGCAGAAAAAGTTTGCCAACCCTGTTCTACACATTTAAATTGATGTTCACTGTCTTTCCACTGCAACATATATTAAAAAGAGGTTTCTCTTATTCTTCCCTGGACTTTTGGCTTCTCATCTGAACAACATCTGTGATCTCATTAATGTCTCCAATCCTTCCTTGGAATTTTTCCCCAGTCCTCTTTGCCTTTCTGTTCATTCTAGTAGGGCAATGTTTTGTTTGTTCATACAACCTTTTCTTTTGACCTAGACTTATTTGCCAATTTAATATCAGCCAACATTCTTCCCTTTAAAGCCCTCTTGGAAAGTTGGCACTGGAGAAGGATTTCAATGACAATGCCTGGTAGTTAATGCACCCTTAGTCTGTGCTGCATTGTCCTGATTTCTTAGGGCATTTGTAATGATAAATTGAAAATTGTTCAGGGTCAGAGACTAGGTCCTTTGTTTGTTGCAGTATGAATACAGTACTGCTTAGAGCCGCCAGTGTTTACAGTGCTATGTAAATTACTTTTATTTTCTGTTGTCAACAATTCTCCTCCATGAATTCTCTTACTGATCCCAAAACAGGACCTGTCCAGAAGCATTTCCATTTCCAAGTAAACATGATTTTAATACAGTTAAATGTGTTGCCTCAAAAATTTGTTATATTTCTATGACAGGACATGACAGAATGATAGTTGCATGTAAGTCCCTGAAAGAGTCTTGCTTCTAGCTGACAGATGGAAAACCTTAAGCGGGAGCTGGCCTGTGGTCTTCACTAGGAAATTTGAATACATCTACTATCACATGTAATTGGGCAATAAGAATGACTCATGGTAGCTTTACATTTGATTTTTTTTTTAAAAAAGCAACTGAAATTTGCTTAAAACACTGCAGAAGAATACAAATACAGTATGAAAAGTAATTTACCATTGCTTTGTTTACATTGTTAATCTAGTCTGACTTTCCTGATCCCAAAGACAAGTGTATAAGAAACAATTTACTTTTCCTTCAAATATGCTGAATTTGGTCCTTCTAAGCTAAGCTCTAGTGCTGAAGACACATTCAATCTCACAAACATTTGAGAAAATACATAGATACCCAGAAATATTACTGACTTACCATAGAGCTGGGATTATATCTTCAATAATGGAGACGTTCTTCAGAGGCACCTACTTTTCCTCACCTGTTAAGGAAAAGGCACACTGTCTCAGAATGCAGGAAGTGACAGTTCTCTCTGGGAACCTAACTGATCTGTCTGAGGGCGGCTTCTGTAACTTTAGCCACTATGACCACAAAGAGCTTCAATAAACAGCCTGACACAGTAATTTAGTGATTAAAGATAAAAGAAAATGTCTGGTACTTTCAGCTTTCTCTCCCCAAAGCTCTTCATAGTAGAAGTGTAATAGCCACTCCATAGTAGACATTAGATACATCTTCAAAACACTCAGTGAGTGGGGGCAAAGGAGCAAGTGGAGATAAGAAGAACAGAGGCTACCAGTGCTGAAGTCACACCCCAAGCTCTATTCTTTGTGAGATATTTTTGCTGTATCTAATGCACCAAAGGAGTGTCTGTACAGGTTAATGTGTAAGAAATTTAAGAAAGCATTCAATCCTAGTGCAGAGTTCTCCTTTATAGGGCTAACTAATCTCTGTTGGAACACTTCCAGGGGCTGTATGGAAAGTATGCTTGTTATAAGCTTTAGGGTTTTTTTTCTCCTTGGTCCAAATTCTATCATTACTAAACAGAAAAATGAAGTAAGCTCTTTCAATGTTGTAAGAGTTCTATTAAACCCTAAACCTTACACATAGGATAGTCACTCGTGAAGCCTTGTTTTAGTTTTTATCTTGATCAGGGGTTTGTGTTAGGTGCTGAGGATGTGAAGAAGAATAGAGCAGAATACCTGACTTCCAAGAATTGGAGCTAATTGTGGAGAAGGCAAACAAATAATTGTAATCAATAGAAGTGTGTGTAAAGTGTTATGGTGTAACAGAGAGTAAAATATGCTTCTTAGAAGAGTTTCAGAGAAGCTGCATCTTGAAAGACAGGAATTACTGGGTTGAGAATATAGGGAAAGGCATTTCTGAACATAAGGAACATCATGGGCAAGGACATAGTCATATAAGAGAGGTGACACAGTCAAGAAAAGGACAACAGTTTACAGAGTGGCTTACGCTGGGATACGTGAGTAGGAAGACTGGGTGCTAAGACCAATGTCAAATAAATTGTAATAAAATAGAAAAATCAAAATTATTGCACTTCCCAAATAAATTTTAACTTTATTTACCAGATAATAGGGGTTCCCAAGAAGGGGTCCATCTTGAATAAATTCACATTTTAGAAAACATTTTTAGGGTATGCATGGAATATAACTGGAAAGCAGGGAACCTGGAGACTGAGTCCAATGAGGAGTGAATGCAGCACAAATGCAGACTGATAGATTTGTTTGGTAATGGGCCCAAAAGTAGTAATGGAAACTGAGAGTAGGGGACAGAGTCAAGAGATATTCTGATAATAAGATCAGTTGAAGTTGGAGAAGCACTGTGTGCTGGTGAGGCAGAGAGGTTAAGATTATCAGAGTTTCTAGCTGAGTTTATTAAATCATACCAGAGTAAGAGTGGACCATACAAGAAAGAGGAATGAGGAAAACATGAGTTATTTTGAACTGTGTTGAGAATATGATCCCTTACAAATTTCTAGTCACAACTATCTAAATATGTATTGGAATTATAGGTCTAAACCAGCAGAGAGGAGAGTACACATATTTGTTTTAGAATTGGCTTTCATTTATTTATTATTGGTGGGGGTTGAAGCCATCAGAATGAATGAAATCATCAAGAAGGAATACGTGCAGAGAAAGAACGAGAACAAGGACCTAACATCACAGATAAATCCACCAGGATTATCAAATGTTAAAGAACAGGCAAAAGATACATAGGAAGTAAAAAAGCAGAAGAGGGGAGCCTGATCGGGTGGTGGCACAGTGGATAGAGTGTCAGACTGGGACCTGCAGAACCCAGGTTCGAGACCCCGAGGTCGTTAGCTTGAGCCCAAGGGTGCTGGCTTGAGCAAGGGGTCACTCGGTCTGCTGTAGCCCACGGTCAAGGCACATATGAGAAAGCAGTCAATGAACTGATTTGTCTGAGGGCGGCTTCTGTAACTTTGGCCACTGTGAGCAACTTGCAGCAACAAAGAACTGATGTTTCTCATTTCTCTCCCTTCTTGTCTGTCTGTCCTTATCTGACTCTCTCTGTCTCTGTCACAAAAAAAAGAAAAACAAAACACACACACACACACACACACCCCAGAATGGGAGAGGAGAGACCCAGGAACCCTTCATGGCATTACTGAAGTCTGGCAAGGGAAGTTTTGGATAATGTCATCCCTGTGAAACTCTAAGTGACAAATACAGTTGAAGAGGGACCAGGTACAGCAAAGAGAAAATTAAGAAGCCATTGGTACCCCAGTCAAAAAATTTCAGGGCAGATGCTAGCAGTGGCCAAATGGGGCGGGGCTTAGGAGGTAAGAGCCAGAGCAAGTTAAGGAGTGCAGGAGATGCGGGGAAATAGAGGCAGAGGTTCAAATGCTCTTAGGTGATTTCCAGGAAGCATGTGTTTTAAACCATGAATCTGAGCACCAAGGACACCGCCAACAGAGGGTAAACCAACAGAAACTGAGTGAAATAAAAAAGATGGCACAAAAGGAGGGCTAGAGGGTCCAGACGCCATGTATCACATGGCCTTTGCCAGGCCAGCCTCCTGGATGTGTGAGCTGAGCAGTCACACAGGGCCACCCACTTATAAGGGTTTCACATTCTGTTTAATGTTCTGCTGTCATCATTTTGAAATTCCTAAACAATTTTTGAACAAGTCGCCCACATTTTAATTTTGCACAGGGACCCACAAATGTTGGCCCAAGTAAAACTGCTTGGTATGTAATTTAGATGACCTACCGACCTCTGAATTAATATGGCCAAAAGTGAGTGCTCTGACTTCTTTCGTGTCCTGCCTTAAGGGTATGCAGACCCCATTTTATCATAATTTCTACAATGACATAGTTACCACTAGTATGTACTGATCAATAATTACATGCAAGATATGGTATGGTTCTATGCACTTTACACCTATTAATTCATTTAATTGTTATGACTTCATGAGTAGGCATTATTATCCTTATTCTCAAAATGAACAAAGAGGGGCAGAGCATGTTTAAACAACTTACACACAGTCACACAACTAGTAAGGGGCAAAGCTTGGGCTCAAAACCCAGGCGGTCTAACTCCAGAGTCTGCACTTGACCGCACTATTCAGTCTTCATTATTCCCCAGGTTTCATGGCCAGGAAGATTTTTCTCACGTTTGTTTCCATTTCTCTACCATGTAGTCAGCCACCTGAAATCTGCCCTGCACACAGCTGCTCCGGGCTGCAGAGGGAAAACACCTTCTTCCACATGACCCGTCAGAGACAGCCTATATGTGGATTTAAGGATCTGTAACCCACTGAAACATCATGAATCAGGGAAGGCATCCTTCCTATGTGGGAAATGAGAAGAGCTTTGAGACTGGGACATGGAACAGGCTCTGATCCCTATCCTGTGGTCTCTGTCCCATCCTCTTCTCCCTCTCTCTTACTCACACATTGGGTGTTACCGAACTTTTAGCTGTCTTCCAGAAAGGCTGAGATTTGGATTTAGCCATTTCCCACACAGGTGTCAGATTGAACATTTGGTCACTGTTCACAGGGAGTTATACAGCTGCTTCTGTCTCCCAACTCTCCCATGTGCTCAGAGGATTAAAGGAAGGGCAATCACACTCATAAGTAAAATATACATTAGTCAAACTCAGAGACGCAGAGAGTAGAATGGTGGTTACCAGGGGCTGGGGAAGAGGGAGGGGGGTGGGGGAGGATGGGAAGGTATTGGTTAAGGGTTGCAAAGCTTCAATTATGCAAGATGAGTATGTTCTGGAGATCTAACGTACGGCATGGTGACGAAAGGTAACAATACTGTACTGTACATTTGAAATTTTTTAAGAGGGTAGATTTTAAGTACTTTCATAAAAAAACAAAGGTACCTATGTGAGGTACTAGACATGTTCATTAGCTTGATTGTAGTGATTATTTCACAGTATATATATATATATATATATATATATATATATATATATATGATTATAGTTATACATCTTAACTGTATTATACTTAAAAGAAAGAATAGAAATAATTTGAGACTTTTTTGAAAGGCAGTTTGGTAAAATGCATAAAGTATTTAAAAGCATGCACAAAAATAAGTAAAGGAGATAGATTACCAACAATAAGATTTTCTGAAAGCCCTGGCCATTTACTTTAGTCAGTTAGAGAGTCATCCTAAAATGACAAGGTTGCAGGTTCAATGCCCAGTCAGGATACTTATGGGAAGCAACCAGTGAATGCAAAATGAAGTGGAACAACAAATGAATGGTTCTCTCTCTCTCTCTTCCACTCTCTGTCTCTCTAAATCAATCAATAAAAAAATATTTCTGAATAAGGCAGGCTAAGATAGAGTCCTTGAATATTTCTATTTAAAGAAAAAGAAACAAATGCCTGCAAATATAAAAAAATAGAGGTGACAGAGTAAACTTTAAATTTTTTAGCTTGACTAGTAGGTGGCGCAGTGAATAGAGCATCAGACTGGGATGCTGAGGACCCAGGTTTGAAACCCTGAGGTTGCCGGCTTGAGTGCAGGCTCATCAGCTTGAGTATGGGATCAATGGATTGAGCATGGGATCAAAGACATGATCCTGTGGTCGCTTGCTTGAACCCAAAGGCTGCTGGCTTGAAGCCCAAGGTTGCTGGCTTGAGCATGGGGTCACACACACTGCTGTAGCTCTTCCCACCCCTGCCCCATCAAGGCACACATGAGAAAGCAATCAATAAACAACTAAAGTGCTGTAACGAAGAATTGATGTTTCTCATCTCTCTCTCTTCCTGCCTGTCTGTCCTTATCTATCCCTCTTTCTGTTTCTCTTTTGATCTCTGTCAGAAAATAGGAATAAAAAGCAGTGCATGCTTTTGAGGAAATGGGAAAACTCAAGTATATATTGACCAATAATTATGTGCAAGACATTGTTCTATGCACTTTACATCTCTTAGTTCATTCAATCACAATTCCATGAGTAGTATTATTATCCATGTTTTTAAAATGAGCAAATAGTGGCAGATCATTGTTTTATGTATACATTTTAATAGTATTTTAGTAATTCACATTTATTATTTCTAAGTTATAGAACTATACCATTTGTTCCTTACAAAGTCAGTCAGTGGGGCCATAAGAGGATTCCTGGAAACTTAAGAATTTTTAGTCTGTTAGGGTAGTTCGTGGATAGTAATTTAAGACTTATTTCAGCCTCAGCATCCATGTGATTTTATTAAAGTATTGTTTAAAGTTTTGAAGCAACATCACCATTTTCAAAAGATGGACTTAGACGATCACAAAAAATCCCAAGTCCGCACTGAGGAGGAAAATGACATCGGTTCCATGTTGGTGGCCGTCTTTCCCAGAAAGGGAAAAGAACCAAGTGCATTGGACTTGCGAAGTGTGAGGTAAACAGAGCCATGAGTACTGAAGTGCAGGCTCTCGTGATGAGTGGGGAAGTACAGGACGAGAAGCACAGTGGGGTGTCACCCAAGGTACTTCAGACTCCAGCTGAGTTTATTATCCAGTATCAGTATGGAAATATATGCCTGACTACATTTATAGTGCCATTTAGAACTTGAAAATAGACTCCTACACTCAGAAAGAGGTTACTAAATAACTCACCCTGTAAGATTTTCCTTCATTAGCATAATTCCACCTGTTCTATGCCTTAGCAAGAATATGTTTTTATTGTGGACACGTGTTCTGAAGAGACATTTAGGAGTACATTTTCATGGTATTGTGTCAGTCCTGAGGTACCCACCTTCCACTAACCTTAATGGGAAACTTTGGGATGAAATCCCCTTGAATAATTCGCAAAGTAAA
Organism: Rhynchonycteris naso; assembly: GCA_037038555.1. Taxonomy (NCBI): domain Eukaryota; kingdom Metazoa; phylum Chordata; class Mammalia; order Chiroptera; family Emballonuridae; genus Rhynchonycteris; species Rhynchonycteris naso. The sequence goes on along the minus strand of CM072999.1, from coordinate 145,607,623 downwards.
CTCTCCAAGGTTGACACATTCGCCTGGTGATGGGTATAGAGAATGATTCTTCCCGTGGGTTGGCACCACTTTTTTTTTTTTAATTACCTTTGATTTCACCTTTGCAATTTTCAGAGAGAGAGTGCAAGAAAGAGTAAGGGCTGGGCTATAAAGGGAACCTCTGTGCGGAATTTCAGGTTTCCATCCTTATTGGTAAAAAGGGTGATTAGAGGAACAAACATGCCCATAACTAGAGGTGGGTTAGCCCGAGAAGAAAGGTAGCCACAGAGGATCCGTCACTGAACATGGATGGCGCCTCTTCCTATGAGCCTTTGGGAGCCAACCGTGCTTTCATTTCTTTACAGTGAGGTTGAGGTGCCCGAGTCCACACTAGGTGGCAGCATGGATAAAGGTCATGTGGGGAGAGCTGAGGCCCCAGTGGCCAGAGCCCACACGGCTCAGCCACAGAACACACACACACACACACACACACACACACACACACACACACACTCACGACTTCTAACGGGTCCCAGCTTCTCAAGTGTCCTCTGCGACTAGTGTCATCTGTGACTCTACCTGGCAGCCTAGGTCAAGGGGCTGGTGAGCCTGCCCTAGGACTACAACCCCTGCCCTCGGCACTGTGGGGGTCTCCCAGCAGCAGGAAAGGACTTTTACTTTGTGCAGTCTCGTTCTCAGTATCACCCTCTGGATACCTGTGGTTTTACAAGGGGAACAGGGTCTGTAGCCTGTAGCCGCTCTATGTTCCCGGTCTATGTTCACTTCGTGGGACGCGGAAGTTCCTTCTAGTTCAATCGCTGCAATATGTAAACACAAGATGTATCCGAATCCAAAGGTTCCTTTTGCAGAACTAAAGATTTCATTGAAAAACGCCTTCCAGTCACACTCCGGTGAAACATTCCCAGCTCAAGAGGAAAGTCAGCCTCCAATGGATCCTGTGCTAAGATGGGAGTCTTCACTACAATTTCAAGGACTCGGGAGAGATATCTTATCACAGCATTTAGAGATGAATTGGAGGTTCGATTTTATCATAGTCAGCCAATCTTCCGTGACAGATAAGGAAACTGAGATCCATACATATAGGTTTGCCTAGGGGGCCACACAGCTTGTTAGAAGCCACGCCATGGATAAACTGGTCTCCGGACAGTGTCCTGGGCCTCTTGCACTGCTCTCCACGTGACTTACGGAGAGTCAGATATACATAGCAAAAAACCCTCAGAGCCCTCTGAGCTGGTCACCTCCCCTCCACCCTCCTGCCCGCCCCTCCCCACCCCTCAATTCTGTACACTTCAGCCCAACCCAGCCTGGACACCCCCATTTCGCGGCCTGCAGGGTCCCCCTTCTCCAAGGTCTGGGAGGGAGACGGACAAAGAGAAAGCAGGGAATCGATATTCATTGGGAAACTGGATGACAGATATAGAAAGACTGAAATACTGCAGCCCTTCCTTGGCATTTCCTCTTGACCAGAAGAAGGAAATACCAGAAATCTCATAAGCGAGCCCATTTGGGCAATTTTTTTATACTCAGTATTCATATATTTCACATTTTTCTCCAAACCTTTGAGTACTAATTCAAACCGTCCAGGCTCCAGGCCCCCTAGGGGTTCACCTATCACTAAATATTGTTGATTTGCAAAACACACAGATTCTTTTCATAGAACAGGCTCTGCTTTCTTCAGACGCTGCGCCTTTTCCCAATTAAGCCGCAGCCCGGCTTCTCTCTGGTTAGGATTACAAACAAACACCACCACTCCGTGCCTCGCCCCCGCCCCCCCCCTCCCTTTGACACATGGCTCTTTTGATCTCAACCCCAGACCATAGCAACAGGCTCCTAATTATTCACCAGCCATAAATCATTGCAGTAACATGGCCTTCGTGGAGGAAAAGGAGCATTGTTGGGCGATCGGAGTCTGGAAAACTGGGTGTGTTTAGTGTTTCCCAAAGCGAAGCAGGAGGGGAAAGGCGAGCAGGAAGAGAAGAGATGTTTGAAATATTTGTGGACATAGTTGCTTTGATGTTAAACCCTCTCCCAGAGGAAGTCCAGAGTCTGAAAATGAAGTCTCTATTTTTTTATACCTCAGGGGTAATGAAATCCACAGACCTCCACTGGAGGCAGGTGTGAGCAAGGCCTGTGAGAGTGAATGCAAAGGGTATTCTCAAGTCATCGGAGTGAGCCAGCAGAAGAAACATGGACCTCTCAGTCTGCTTCTTCCATTTGTTCATTTTAGCTACTCACTTCTGTGGAAAATCTTCCTAATTCTTCCATGACCTTTTCACCAGGAAACTCTCAGGCATTCACCAGTTTTTTCTTTCTTTTTTCTTTTTTTTTAATATGGCTTCCGCTGGATGTGCTGAGTCAGCAGATATCCCACTAATGGCAATGTGACTGGTAAGCTTTGGTCTAGGTCATGTGAATATCCTATCATGCTAATGCAGTTTGTGGGTTTACCTGAACTGGAAAGCATTCCTTTTCTTATTTCAGGATGTTACACACAATATAAATTCTGAGAATATGCTGTAGTCTCCTATTGGTAAGCTTTCACTCAGAAACAAATGCAAAATATGGCAGATTTTATTTTTTCATTTAATTTTGTTATATTGGCCACTCTTGTTGGCTATAATGTGTAGTCAAGTGGACAGGAGCAAAATGGTGAGATTTGTCTTTCTTTAACAAGCATTTACTGAAGATTTACTCTGGACTAGATTCTGGGGTAACGAAAGCTACAGATTAAAGAGCAGTCAAGATTAATGCAATTATTGATTATGATGCATTAGAGCAGGGGCTCTAGAGTAATGCATACTCTAGAACAGAGAATATTAGACTTTTCTGTAGATGGCTGGTGAGTATATATTTCAGGCTCTGTAAGCCATACAACCTCTATCATAACTTCTTGATTCTGCCTTATGGAATGAAAACACCATAAGCAATACATTTAAAAAATAAGCAGAGCTATGAGCCAATAAAACCTTATTTAAAAACATAGCAGAGGGGCCCTGACCAAGTAGCTCAGTTGCTTTGAGCATCATCCTGATGTGCCAGGGTTGCAGATTCAATCCCCAGTCAAGGCATGTGTAGGAGTCAATCAATGAATGCACAAATGGGTAGAACAAGTTGATGTTATTCTTTCTCTCTTCCAAAACAAAAACACACAGGGTCAGGAGATTTGACCCATAGACTATAATTTGCTAACTTCGATCTAGAGGGAGACACCTTTAAGTTTAGAGAACATTACAAACAAGAGTGATAACTGCAATGAGAAGGAAGTACTAAGGGCTATGGGAAGCCAGAGAAGGGCAATTTGCCTCATTTGAGAGCTCATGAAAGACTTTAGGAGGCAAGTGATAACTAAGTTAAGACCTGATGGAACAGTTAGAGTCAAACCAGTGAAGAGAATTGAGGAAGAACGTGGCAAAGAAAGGAAATGGCACCTGTCACAATTCATGTGAGGGGACAATCCACAGTCCAGAGGATGGGAACTGAAAAATTCCTGGATCACTGGATTAGAGAGGGCCACGTGGAAAAGGTGAGTGCAGCTAGAGTAAAGTCAACCAGCATGGAGAGGCTCATCCAGAGAGAAATGAAGAGCCAATCAAAAGTGTGGGCGAAAAGGTCAGAGGTCAGATGCATGCACTAGAGAGATCACCTTAGCACCTATGCAGCAAATATTTTCAGGAACCTCACTACCTCCATAGCCCAACAGCAGCAGAAATGGTTGACTGTGTTTCCTCCAACCCCTCTTCAAAAATGCTTCCAGGGACAACTGACAACAGTGCATGGCATTCCTCCCTCAGCATCTGCCTGTTCATAGGAATCATAGCTTTGACTAGACGGATGAAATTCTAATGGAAGAATTGTAGGCAAGAGCCCACGCAGGTGAAGGATTCAGTTGTGGGAAGGGAAGAGAGAGATTAGAGCACTCTCTACCCCCTTGAAATCATTCCACATAGCCAGTTTTTCCCACCAAAGCATAAGGTTCTTCTTATGGGTTTCTCTTGTGCCAAGTTTTCTAGATTGTTCAGTTGGGTCATCAGAAACAAAGAGATTTTACCATAACCAAGTGATCAACGTTAACATGACCAGTAATAAGACATTGATAATAGGACCCCTTGAAAAGATGCCCTGACAAGGATACTGCTTCATTTCTGTGACATTCCCGCTGGAAATGCATAACCTCTATGTAATCATGAGAAGATACCCAATGAACCCAAATTGAGAGACAGTCTACAATATTAACCAGTACTTCTCAAAAGCGTCAAGGTTGTGAAAGACAAAGGAAGGCTGAGGAACTGCCACTGATTGCGGAAGACGAAGCCGAAATAACAGTTAAACGTAATATGGGTCCTAGATTGGACCCTTGGACAGAAAAAGGACATTAGTAAAAAGAAAACCAGTGAAATCTAAATAAAGCCCATAGCTTAGTTAGTAGCATTGTACCAACACTATTGTCCTGGTAGCATTGTACCAACACTATTGTCCTGGTGTTAATAATTATGCCATAGGTATGTTCCCATTTGGGGAAGCTGGGTGAGAGGTATCAGGAACTTCGTATTACTATTGCAATATTTCTCTGTTTACATGTGGACAAAAAAAATAAGAATAGAAATTTATTATTAAAATAATCCTAATATATTCTCCCATTCTAGATTGAAGAAAATAAAAAGACTGATAATAAGTGTTTTCTTGCCAAGTCGTTAATTTCTCTGTTAATAATCCTGATGATTCTCAATGATCTTATAGGTCTCACAGGCCTCAGAGTACTAAAAATTGTTTTATGAATAAAATAGAGAATCTTAGCACTTAACCACCCACACATTTGGAACCTCCACTTCCACTTGGTGGTGACCATCCCCTGCAGAAGCTTCCCCCAGAGTGCTGCCTCAATCTCTCCACCGGGGTCCTGGGCCAGTGTTTACCCAGTGCTGTGCCTGTTTCTTCAGCAAAGAGCAAAACAGTTCTCTGCTGCCGTGCAGGACTTGAGGGGGAGTGTTAGATAGAGTCCTGCACACTGCTTGAAGTAGAGAACGCTGGACAGGGAGGAGTAAGTGCACCGGGATCCTGTCTCAGTTCTTCATTCCTGGGCCATAGTGTCTGCTACATGCCCGTGAGTTGGCTCTGTCTCCTGAAGACCCTGTGAATGAGTGATACCCACAGTGTCCTGCTCTCAACAGCCCTGCTCAGCAGCTTAGACTTATGCCCATGGCTTCTTTCATGGAGCCAGTCTACCTCATATTCGGTCATCCTCTTTCCTTGCTGCCTTCTGTTTTCCCGAGCATTGTTGCCTTTTCCAAAGAACCCTGCCTTCTTCTCATCATATGTCTGAACTAGGACAGCTTCAGTTTTGTCATTTTGGCCTCCAGCAACATTGCAGGCTTCGTTTGCTCTTGGACCCACCTATTTGTTTTTCTGGAGGTCCAGGGCACTCATAGAGCTCTCCTCCAACACCACGTTCCAAATGAATCAGTGTTTTTGTCTCATCAGTCTTCTCCACTGTTCAGCTTTCGCTCCTTGCATACTAATTAGGACTATGAAGGTCCTGGAGTCTTGAGTGAAGCACTCAGATAAATCACTGACTTCAGATTCCTGATTTGTAAAATCAAGCTTTTCAGGCAAGATTTAAGATCTAGATCAGCAACTCATATATCTGCCTAGGCTTTGGAATCATCCAAGAAGCATTTTATTTTAAATCCTCAGGTTTCCTGATGTCACCATTTTAGGATACAACTCAGGCCTCTAGATTTTTTTCAAGCTCACCAGAGTGGTGTTATGTTAACAGGTAGACAGGGTTAAGAATCACTGATCGAGACTGCTTCTGAATTCTAACCTCCTAGAGCTTATCAGTATTATTTAAACAAGATGAGTCAACAACACCAGGTCCTGGGCAGTCATGTCTTACATCCGGAGGAATCCTGGCCCCGGGTAGATAAGACTACAGGAGGAAGTGTGTTCCATCCTTTCCTCTGGACTCTGCTGTCTGTGACTGTCTGCTGTGTTATCTTGACTGATGGCTTACATAAAGTGTTGGGGTACTTGGCTTATAGAACATGTCCTGAAGAAGATGAAAAACTATATACAGATATTTTATAACAGGGATGTGATTTTTCTACCCTCACCACTTCTGTCACTGTGTCCTGTTTCTCTCACCTCCCCTTCTGCCTCCCGCTCCACATTTTATTATCTCTATCCACATAGAGATTTACATTTAAAAATAAGGTGACAATGGCTGACATTGGTGAAGCGTGTCAATATGGGTGGGCTGAGAGAGGAAAAGCGAGAAAATTGCACTGTTTCAAAAATAGCAAAAACTTAAAGCAGGGTAGCAAATCCAAATGCCTAAAGGAAGGCAAACAATAGGAAGGCCGGGCCTCCTGGGAATCAGAGAGCTCGTGGCCCCACAACTGGTCCCTCCCAAAGAATTACTTTAACTCTGCTCCAGCCAATAGTGGCCAGGGGATGTGCGGAACTAGCAATGCCTGAACTTTTGATCTTTAAGAGAATCAAACAATCCATAATTGACTTGTCAATGATGAAAAGCAACTTGTAAAATAAATAAAAATACTATGTAGGTCAAACCAAATACTTTTACCAGTTAGATCCTGCCAGCTTACAATCTATTCTTTAAAGTTTAAAAATTGTGATAGGTAGACTTGTAGGCAAAATTTAAGGGTGAAAGAGATGTTATCAGCTCTCTTAGAACAAGATGCCTTCCAGCAAGTGGTGCTATGGTTGGGAAAATTCTAGCAACACGGGTAAGCAAGGGGGAAGAGATGAAAAGGGTGTCCTGGCCCCAGCCAAGAGGACTACAATTCAGGAAAAGGCTCAAGTCCCAGAAGAGGAGGTTGGGTAAATACCATGCGCCAGAGCAAGAATAAACACAGGAAACCTGACTAGGTGGTGGTGTAGTGAATAGAGTGTCAGAATAAGACATGTAGGACCCAGATTCAAAACCCCGAGGTCTCCAGCTTGAGCACGGGTTCATCTGGTTTGAGCTAAGCTCACCTGCTTGAGCTCAAGGTCGCTGGCTTGAGCAAGGGGTTACCTCTTCTGCTGTAGTAACCTCACCCCCATCCCCTGTCAAGGCACATATGTGAAAGCAATCAGCGAACAACTAAGGTGCCACAACGAAGAATTGATGCTTCGCATTTCTCTCCCTTCCTGTCTGTCTGTCCCTATGTGTCCCTCTCTCTGTCTTTCTCTGTTCTCATCTCTCTCCCTTCCTGTCTGTCTGTCCCTATCTGTCCCTCTCTCTGTCTCTGTTATAAAAAAGAAAAAGAATAGACTCAGGAAGACGTAGGGTTCAATCTTGAAGTTTGGCCTATGACAACAAAGGCAATTTGGCTGGCCCAGCTCACCAGAAATCAAATTTATTGGGAAAGATTTTTAATTTGGAACTCTACCATTTGGGTGGCTGAGACAGTCAGCTAGTCTTGCCCTGGTAAGGACTACCTCCAGCATGGGGTCTTGGTATACAGGTACAGCTCATTCATCCATAGACCAGTGTAGAACTGAAAATGTACAGGACAGAAAAAAAAAATAACGAGCAAGTCCCAATACCCTGAAATCACCCCAGATGAACAGCTATCTTCTCTGGTTATGTCTGAAATTCTGAGGGAAAAAACAGAACCTTCATATCATCCACCTGTGCCAACTCTGACTTTGGTTACTGTGACCCTTCAGCTTTACTCATTTACAGATCTGGTCTCAGAATAACACAGAGGTAGATTCCAGATAGACTATTCCAGAAGTCCATCATCAGTCATCTCTGTGATGGATTTTTATACTTTCCCGGAGTCAAAGAAAGCAAATGCAGATCATTGTTTTTCAAAAGAGTAGCATACTAGCATCAGTGGGAAGAATTTACCAGATTTCTTAGTGTCATCATCTACAAACACCTGTTCACCAAATAAATGCTGTCTTCACTTGTGTTCTTGTTCTGGTGAATCATGCACTATGTCATAGTGGTCAGAGCTTAATTGAAAGAACTGACCTAGGAGTAAATTCCGGCTTCACTGCTTATTAACTGGACCATTTGGGAAGTTAACCTGCTTTCTGAGCCTCAGTTTCCTTGTGTACAAGTGAAGTTAACAATACCTACTCTTTAACAATCAACTCTACAGGGTTGGCAAAAGAGTCAATGGGATAACTTATAGAAATCTACATGCCAGTACAGCTAATGCTCGACTTACGACCATGATTGGTTCCAACAGACTGGTCGTAACACGATTTGGTCGTAAGTTGAGTAGCCTATATGTACAGTACTGTGAAATGATGTTATTTAACATCTTTAAGTCATATTTTATCATAATTTTCTTTCATTATTGTTATATATCATAATTTTGTTTATTTTATGCCATTTGTATCATCTCTACACCATTTTGTTTCTTATTTTTACATTCGTCAGGTTTAAGTAAAACACTGCATTACCAGTACAATTGGTTTAATATTTGCAACACATACAAAATTACAAAATACAGGTGCATACAAAAACTGCCCCAGACTCGGAGCAGTCGTGGCTGGCGATTGTGATCGTAAAGTCGAATGGTCGTTAAGTTGCATAGGTCGTAAGTCGATCAATACCTGTAGTTGTTAATGCAGAGGGGCAAACTGTCCTGTGGGGGAAAATGTGTCTAAATTTCTGGGCTGTGTGAAAAACGATTGAAACTACATTTCTATCTGGAAAGCAAAGCTCAGTAAAACCTTTAATGTTGGTTCTCATCTGGTGGCAGCGCCTCATGTACGAACAGGGCTGTGACAAATATTTAGGTTTTTCCAAAAGAGGCAAGGTTTTGAAAAGTTGCACAATGCTAGTCTATATACAGTGTGTCTGTCCGTAAAGTCATGGTGCACTTTTGATTGGTCACAGGAAAACAACAAAAGACTATAGAAATGTGAAATCTGCACCAAATAAAAGGAAAACCCTCCCAATTTCTGTAGGATGATGTGGCAACATGTGCATGTGCGGAGATGATGACGTAACACCATGTATACAGCAAAGCAGCCCACGGCCATACCAGTCGAGATGTGGACGGTACAGAGGAAAGTTCAGTGTGTTCTGTGGCTCACTAAATTTGAATCTGTGACCAAAGTGCAAGGTGAATATCGGCACGTTTATAACAAAGTGCCACCACATAGGAATAACATTACTGTACTCGGTGGGATAAGCAGTTGAAGGAAATCGGCAGTTTGATGAAGAAACCCCGTTCTGGCAGGTCATCAGTCAGTGACGAGTCTGTAGAGGCTATATGGGATAGCTACCTAAGGAGCCCTAAAAAATCTGTGTGTGCGTGTGCTCAACAATTACACCTAAGCAAGACTACAGTTCATAAGGTGTTAAAGAAACATCTCTGTTTTACGGGGTACAAATTGCGGCTGTTGCACGCTATCAAACCGGCAGATAGACCCACATGATGCACGTTTGCTACACATATGCTTCATGAGATCGACAATGATGCAAGATTTTTGCAGAAGATTGTGTTTAGCGATGAGGTGACCTTCCGTATCTGTGGACATGTTCAACACCATAACGTCCGAATATGGGCTGCTGAACATCCTCATGCCTACATTGAGTACAAACGTAACACCCCTAAAGTGAACGTGTGGTGTGGCCTGATGCATGATAAGGTGATAGGCCCTTTTTTTTTCGCGGAGCAGTCTGTGACGGCAAACACCTATCTTGACATGTTGGAATTGTATGCAGTGCCACAATTTCCAGAATATGTCATCTTTCAACAGGACGATGCTCCTCCACACTACACCACCATTGTTCATGAGTTTCTGGATAGAACATTCCCCTGGCAGTGGATAGGCAGGGGTTCTGTCAAGCCATGGCCACCACAATCCCCGGATCTGATGCCCTTAGACTTACTTTTGGGGTTATGTGAAGCAACATGTGTACATTGAACGTATCAATGACATTAATCACTTAAAACAGAATCACAGACGTTATTCACTCTGTTACACCAGACGTCCTTACCCATGTGTGGCAAGAACTTCACTATTGTTTGGATGTGTGTAGGGCAACAAATGGAACCCATATCGAATTGGACTGAATAGGTATGAAAGTGGGAGAGTTTTCCTTTTATTTAGTGCAGATTTCACATTTTTATTGTCTTTTGTTGCTTTCCTGCGACCGGTCAAAAGTGCACCATGACTTTACAGACACACTGTAGAAACGTTAAGATCTTAGTTCGTTGATTTCCATTGCACTGAGCATTCTTATTTGCCTTGTGTTAGCAAAGAGGTGCAAACTATAAGCAGGAGGCAGGCTTCTTATGTTTCTTTAATCTGGTGTTGTCGTTTGATTGGTTGCTGATCAGTGGTGTAAAGCAACTTTCACACTTAAAAACCTTGAACCTGACTCCATTTGTGCCCCGATCCTTGGAGAGACTTCAAAGGAAACACGGCATTTGAGCAGGTAACCCAGTGGAATGGCAATCACATAAGCAGTTTATTTTCTGTATGTTATTTTGTTTGGGAGAGAGCATTTCACAAATTTCATCCTCGGCGGTGGGAACAGTTTTGTTGGCTTGACTGCAGCTGTGATAAACAGTGCGCTCCTCGCTGTTTCACAAGCGGATGTTTATGCATGGCCAGGGAAGTGCTGAGTGTGGCATTCGTTGTCAGCTCACACACCTACAGCTTCCATAAAACCTGAGCAGAAAGGATCCATGCAAAGGGTCAAATTCTGAGTCACTCCAAACATCTGAACCCAGGCTCCACGTCCTGATTGTGACCTGACCATGTTAACATTACTTCTCAGAAAAACATTCATGGTTTTACCTGCCTCATCTTTCCCTAAGCATTAATTTCTCTCTCTGCATTTAAGAAAGAATTGGCTATAATAAAAAGCTTTTTTTGTGTGTGTGTGGAGGGATTTTAATAAGTTTGTATGGCCTCCATTGTTCACAATTTATATGGCTGGAGATGAGGTTTCTTAAATTCCTTCCTTTCTTCTTCTGTAAAACAAAGATAAATTCATAGTGCTCTTTTGAGGAATAAGAAGTGAATATATGCAAAGCACATGGACTGTTGTAGTAAATTCTCCATCAATAACTGTTAATTTTCCTTGGTCTTTTTTTCCTACTTCTATGTTCTTTTGATTCTCATTTTGTTTCTCAAATTTTAGGTCAAGGATGGTTAAGAGGAAGAAATAATATATTACAACACTCATTTTTATAGACTAGAGATGACACTGGGGGCTGGAAATTGAAAGTGGTTCCCCAAGACCATGTGGAAAGTCTCAGAGCCAGAACTCACCATGTCTCCTATTCCTAGAGCAATGATCGTTTCATGAGACAATAGTAACAGTTTCTTCTAGTAATCAGAACTTATTTCAAGGATGCTTTGCTAAATGATTTGTAGGATAGGTAGATTAGTTCTTAATATGAATTTTTTATTACTGTCTCATGGGATCCTTAGAGTTCTGGGAGCTTCTATATTTTTGCTATTTTCAGTGTCTATGCCAATGAAAAGATATGTGTCCGAGGATATTCACAAGGCACTTTCTCAATAACTATTCTTGCATCATCTACAACATTGGCCAAGCCTTCCAACACCTGTCACAACCACAGACCTTTCTAACGTGCATAGCCTCTGCTGAGTAAGGCTTCCCTAGGAGTTCCTTAACACATCTTTGGACAGAGTTCTCTAGTATATTCTAGCCTCAGCTAATTGGACAAAGAGTGGGCACCTGACCAAAGGCAAACAATTTATTGGCTTTTTATCATCCTATGAGGTAGCCTGAAGTGAAAACTTTAACCAACAAAGATGAAGATCATGAGAAACAATTAGATTCTACTTCAGGGGGAAGAGGAGCTAATTAGTTGCTAACAAGAATATAATCCAGCCTGACCTGTGGTGGCACAGTGGATAAAGCGTTGACCTGGGAACACTGAGGTCGCCAGTTCAAAACCCTGTACTGGTCTGGTCAAGGCACATATGGGAGTTGATGCTTCCAGCTCCTCCCCCTTTCTCTCTTTCTCTCTCTCTCTCTCTCACTCTGTGTCTCCTCTCTAAAATGAATAAAATAAAAAAAATAAAATTGAGTATAATCCATTCTTCAGATTGGAGTGTGTGTAAGTTACAGAGATTCTAAGATTTCTATGGTAAACCTGAAAAATATTAAGTTATTAATTTATTCACCATGATGCTGGTGATATGAGTAGAAACATAAGAAACATGAACAACATGTTCGTAAAAAACATAAAGCCATAATTTGAAATAAATTATGTTTAACCTTTGCTCTGGATAGCTAAACAAAGTAAAGAAAGAATAACATCAGAAAATGTTTAGAATATTATCCAGTAGATATCCTTAGATCTTCAAATTTCTAATTTAGAAACGTGTGATTTATGTAGTGTTCCATGTTATTAAGGTAAAGTTTTCAAACTTTAATCAAAGACATCTTTCCTTTCCACACCATAAAAGGTAGCTCTAAAAGTCTTTACTATTAGTTATCAAGATAACTAAAGGATCTGCAACTTTGTAAAAAAGTTCTGGTTATTCTAGTGATGAGACTTGGAGAAACCAGACTGAGAATGACATTGAGAAAGGCAAACAGCACAGGGTCCAAGGTCAGGTGTTGTCCAACAGTTGTTCATAGAAAGTCTCTTCTGTCTTCATCAGGATATGTGAATTAGTAAAGTTCATAATCATCAATCAGATTGTCTCTGTGCTTTCATGAAACATGCCATTTAAAATTTGACAGATGTGTAAAATGATGACTCTTCCAAACCACCATACCAGATTGTCATTTGTAAATTAATTTGTAATTAGACTAGTAGCATTTTGGAAAGATGACCCTACTAGGACTCCATCTTTTCCGCACATTTGGTTGACATAGATCTCAGATTCTTGCATTGCCTGTTGGCCTTTGTGACTAAAGCAGCACCTCCCCAAAGACAAACACTTCTTTATTTCAGCTTGGAGAAGAGGAGGCTACACACAAGAATGACTTTGAAACAATACTGATGGATTTCAGAAAAGATATTTGCAAATTAACTGCTAAGGAATTTTACTGTTTTCATATTGACATTTTAGTCCTTAATTATTTTTCCCCTTATTTTTCCATGTGTTTTTATGAAGAAATGGTCTAAATGTGAAGAGATGACATAAAATCATTTAATATTATTTGGATGAAGCACCTGGTTGATTTACATCAGTTATACCACTTCTTCCCACCACCACTGCCAAGCACGAGTTTCGGCCACCATTTCTCACCTAAATCAGGCAGCAGCTCCTGGCTGGTTTCTGCTTCTCTTCTCACCCTTCCAATCTGTTCTTTGCAAAGAAGCACAAATGAAGGGATATTAATTGGGTTACATCACTCGCCTTCATTCAAGGAGGAAGCCTGAATCACCACTCCTGACTGCTTCCTATCACATTGAGAATAAAACCCTCAGTCTCCACTCTGGCTGTTAGCTCCATCTCTGGGTCTGCCTCTGCTTCTCCTTCTAGTCTTGGCTCCTGCTCCTTTTCCCTGGGGACCTGAACCCTCCTCTGGGCTTCTGTCTTTCATTTCTTAGAAATCCAGGCTCTTTGTCCCTTCAGACTATGCACATGTGCTTTGCTCGCAGTGCCATGTTCTCTCCCTCTGCTTTCCCCCCTTTTTGCATAGAAAACTCTTCTACTCTTTCTATGTTAAATTTCACCTCTTCAAACAGGACTTGATCACCCTCCTTCCACCTCAATCTCTTGCTGGCTACCTTCACAGCACTTATCACAATTTTGAATCATTCTATGGGTATATTGTGTTTTCTCCATTGGGAGCTGACAGACGTAAGTCTAGTTGATTCTTGCATTTCCAGCATTTAACAGAGTGCCTGCCCATAGTAGGTGTCCAATAGGTATCTGTTGAATAAATGAGTGAATGAATAAATGAATGAATGATGTTTCCCCTTCTCTGATCTTTGCCATCTATCAACCTAATCTAACAGTTGAGAATATAATGGCTGAATTGTCTAAGGACAGTATACATTTCTTCTATTTTTTTATATTCAGTAAATGACCAGGCTTTACTTCTGTGGCTGAGTGGCTAGACCTGCTCTCCTGTAAAAGGAGGTAGGGGAACATCCACGTGATCAAGCACACTGTTTCCCACCGTGTGTCCTGTCTACACTCAGCTCTTTGTGGTCCTAGTTTTAGTGCGGTCCTGAAGAGACAGGAGAACGTGAATACAGGAAGGTCCCAAAGAGGAATTTTCTGTGCTCGACCAGGGAGTGAACCGTGATTTAAGGTAGATTCCCTAGACTAGAGTTCAACAATTAAAACGCAAATAGTCAGGATGATGGCAGGTGGGTTTTCCAATCACCATGCAAGTTGTTACAAAGACCTCAGCCTGAGTTTGGGAGCTCCTGGAAGAATTTGGAACACTATGCTGCATCAACCTGGGAGAACACCTTCAGAGGCTGAGATCTTTCCATATTCCAAGAGTGTGTTTGTGAATTGCTCTCCATTCCCCACACTCTTCCATTTGGGGACAAGTGACTTTGGGTGGCATTACATAAGCCATAGCTTCTTCTCCTTAGTGGAAATAGACTAGGATCTTCCGTGGAAAATTCATTTTCTAAAGTGATAGTGTCATTCAGTGGCTTGTTCATGGATTTGAGGGGTTGCTGGTATGGACTGTCCCTTAGTGTTAAGCATCAGGAATTGTATGGGGGACAGAAACCTCAGGCAGTCCTGGGGATGCTGGGAGTTTCTTCTCTTTGGCCCATTGAAGAGTACTTCTTCTTCATGTACCACTAGGGGGTGATGGAGTTTATCAGATAAGCTCCTCTAGGTCAGATGACTTGGTAGACTGCAGACCCAGAGAATCCGAGTAGGGCCAAAAGCCAGAAACTGGGGCTCTGAATTATAATCCAGATGTTCAGTGGGCAAGGAAGCTAGAGAGAGTCCTATACACAAGTCCCTCCATTGTTACCATTTTCTTGGATCGTTCACTTTAATAAGAACTCATCAACATCATCCTACCTCTACCTTTGTTTGCTCAACCTTTCATTGATTGACTTTAAATTAAAAATAAACTTTAAAAATTTTAACACAATAAGACAGTCAGCAGCTAAGTGATCACGCAGCACTCGTCCTAAAGAATGAAACAATTAAAATCCAAGCAGTCCTGATAATGTTCTGTACTGTGATGCTAGACTTCCCTTTGCTCTGACCCCTCTCCTTCCGGCATCCTGTTCTGGGACAGAAATGACACCACAAAGGTTTCCTGTGCCTGTCCTCTCCACTTCTGACCCCTCACTACATCCTCTCTCCAACTATTTGGAGAGCAGTGACTTGGCTCCCCTGGTATTTCTCCCATTTCATAGGTTTGATGACACGTGTTGCTAATTTGGGATGCCAAAAATGTTGGGCAAAGTCTGGACTGAGGGCACGTCAGCTGTTAGCCTCCTGGTGACTTGATTACTAGCAACACGGGAAATGTGATATTTCCAGCTACTATTGATCATAATTTGTTGTGGGGTCCCTTCCCACTGCAGTCTACCTACTATCCTGGATCTTAGAAATGAATTAACTTCTTAATGTCTTTCAGGGACCTTCTGAATGTTCACTCACTTTGAAAAGACTTTCCTGGGATGTCAGAAATTAGGGTCCTTGGAGAGCAACCCCGGAGGGGGTCCTCTGGAGGAAGCCTGAAGTCAAGGTCTCCGGTCCAGTGTTGGGGAGCTAGCATCCTGCTGTTTACCCTCAGGTCGTGAGTCTTTCCTTTCCTCTCTGAGGATCTTGTGTCTGGAGAATTAAGATTGCAGCCCATTGTATAACAACCAACAGCCACGCTTAGTTCTGTGGTCTGCAGAGCACTTAGCACATTGTTGCCAGTCAGAATGTATTAACTAGGACTCAGGATCCTAATACTATAAAATAATAATTAGAAGAAGATGGTTTCAATGTCTTTATGGTACTCTCCTCCCTGCAACTTAGCAACTGGTAGGGTTGGAGGCCAGGCCTGGTACAGAAATGAGATCCTAGATTGTGCGTGGAGGGGCTTCGTGCTGTTTGTATGTCTGTCCTGGGTTAGGAGCCCTTGGTCCCAAGCCTTGTGTTGCCTGCCTCGAGGCCAGTCATCTGTGGACAACTGCAGTTGCCCCTCCTGCTCCAGAGACACAACTGGGATTTACCTCCAAACTGCACCTGTTGGGCACATAGTCTTGTCTTCTGTCTTAAAGTCATTTGTTTTTTCTCTACCTACTGAGGGACTCTGCTAACTCACTTTGTCTGAACTCACACCTGAATGTGATCATTTACTCCTCAGAAACCAGAGATTAATGATTGTCCTTGTTCAAATCTGCATGTGCAGAGCTCAGAGGTGCTAGGAACATTGAGCACAGTCCCTGACACAGAGATGGGACTCCCGATAATAGTTTGCCGAAAGAAGGAAAGAAGAAGGATGGAGGGGAGAGGAGGGAGGGGGTTTTGACATCCCCAAACCAGAGACAGTCAAGTGTTAAAGCCTCTTTGGGTCATTCCAATCCTTAATTTGATTTAAGAGAAAGCGATACTTTCACCACCCACTTCTTTGTTCTGTGCCTTTGTGAGAATCACAGATAGAGGCTGGAAGAAAAGAATGGCAACAGCAACAACAGCAGTTCCTGTATTTATGTCACTGTGTATACTTTTACATGCATGGACTGAATGAACTCTCAAAACAGCCCTGTGGATGGAAGAGGTAATATTATTATTCCTATTTTGTAGATGAGAAAACAGAGTTTGGAGAGATTCAGTAACAGGCAGGTAGCTTTGGAGGGACTGGATTAAATCCCACATCTGATGGGCATTTCTCTAGATCATGTCTGAAGGTCCTGGGTGGGACCCTTCTGCCTAGTGCCAGGTTCTCCTTGGCTTTGAGCTGGTGGAGGATGAAGTAAGTGGCCCAGTGGCCCCTCTTGCTGCTGCCCTAACTTTGAGTCCTCTTCCCAATTCTACCCCAGCCAGGACCCCCTGGGGCTCAGAGACACCTGGCTCTGTGATCCCAGCAGTCTCTCAAAATGACAGCAATGCTTCTTCTCTTTATCACCTCCTCAGCTTTCCGTGGGGGGTGACAGCGGCCCAGTCTCTTTCAGCTGGATGCCATCAAAGCTTTTCTGAGTCGCTGCTATGGAGATAAAGCACAGGTACCGTTTCCATCCGCCACCACTTGCTATTAAAAGACAGGCACGGATTGCAAGCCCAAGATGTTCAGAAAATCAACCTGGAACTTACCCCTTTTTAAAAATTCTAATAGAGGGTAATTCATGCACGTTCGCTGGCAAGCCATCTGCCTCAGGGACCAAGCACAGGTTAGATAATTAAACTCAACCTGTTCCTGCATGACTGTCTGAGTTACCGTTTACCTCATCTCAGACGCCCTCGCCTCCAAAAACCCACTCTCCAAACCGGTTAACTCATTGTTCCCCCAAAACACCTGTCTCGCTGTCTTATTTTTACTCCTGCCATTCCATCCACCTGGAGTGCCCTCTCTTCCCTCTCCCTCTCCAAACCCTTCTCATTTGCTTCACAATATGTTCCCCAAACACCTCCCGCACAATGATCAGTCTCTCTCCCCTGAATTCCAATAGTAATGAATTCTATATCATTTGGCTGGCAATTAATCATACGTTGCTGTATGGTGTTCTTTCTATTGTTACCTTTAACTGTTATTTAAATCTTTAATTTTAACATAACTGTTTCCATATGTTTGTCTTGTTTTCATAATTGAAATATCAGATCTTCAAAAGCAGGAGATATAATATATTGTTATAGCTCCTTTAGTACCCAATATGCAGCTGATTTGATATTTTTTCTTTTTCTTTTTCTTTCTTCCTTTTTTATTTTTAGCCAATTGAACAACCAAAATTTTAAAACTCATCCAATTCCTTTGGTATTAACAGATTATATTTATGAAGTGATAAACACATGTGGGTGATCAGAGCATGTGATCCTCAGGTTCTTAAGATCACATGTACCCCCCAAAATGGAGAAAGAAGTGGTGCAAGGGGCGCCCTGCTTATACGATAGAAGGACAAGAAAAAGTCTGTGGAGGAGTCAACTGACACCATCTCTTCTAGGTGCCTTCATTCTGCTCCTCTTCCAAGTGATGACAAATCATTCTAGAAAATTTCTTGGGCTTTTTTTGTTTTGTTTTTTGTTTGTTTGTTTGTCTGTTTGGTTTTTTTTTTTTTTTTTTTTGCTCCTTCCACCACCTTGCAACTCAAAGACTTTGCAGCTTCTCTTTCTCTCATCTGAACCGTCATGAAGACACAGCCTAATGCTGGCACTTATGACTCTGGCATCTTCCTCTGCTGCTCATGTCAGCGACTTTGAACCCTCATTGTAGAGAGGAATAATAAAACTACTTGTGATAAATTTAGTATAAGTGGTAGACAGCTTCTTGGATGGATGGCCTCCCCTGGTCTCTGCCTCCTGGTGTTCACACACATGTGAAGCCCTTGCCCTTGAATCGAGGCTAGATCCAGTGACGTGTTTCTAATGATGGTTTGTCACTTACAAGGTTCGGTTACAAAAAAAAACTCTGGTTTCAGTCCTGTGTTTCTATTTCCTCTCTCCCTCTCTCTCTCTCTCTCTCTCTCTCTCTCTCTCTTTCTCAGTTTTCACTCTTGGGGAATCCAGCTGATAGGTTGTGAACAACCCTGTGAAGAGATCCACATGGAGACTTGATATTTCAAAGACCTGAGGCCCACTAGGTGGGTCAGATTAGAAGTAGATTCTCCCCCAGTTGAGCCTCAGGATGCGTCCCCAGCCCTGACCAACACCTTAATGTCAGCCTCGTGAGAGGCCCTGAGCCAGAGAACTGAGCTAAGCAGCCGAGATTCCAAACCCACTCCACCCTTGAAATTACAAATGTTGGCTGTTTTAAGCCACTAACATCTTGGAGTAGTTCGTTATGTGGCAGTAGATAACTAACATGATATTGCATTATGGTAAACCATTCAAGAAATAGCAAAGATCATACGAATGCTCCTGTTTATGTTTATAACATTTCTGTGAGCTTAAAAAATGTGAATGGCTCATGTCCGATACAGTAGTTGGGTTGACACTGAGGTGAGCACTACGTCCATTATTTGCTACCTGTCTTTTTTTGTAGTGAAAATGGCTGATGGTGAGCAACACAGACTGTGAGCTGGATGCTCATTACACAGCTAGTTCAATATCTGGTTAAATATACAGCATGGAAGGGTCACTTAGCTTGCTTCAAATATCAACATGATCAGGGGAAGACACCCAGTGGCATATTCTCCAACATTCAATAACATTCTAGTGATTAATCAGAAAAGAACGAAGCTCTTGCTTCATTACCTGTAATGACACCTTCCCCAGTCTGAATCACTCCCACTTGTCTAATGGAGAAACTGGGGTCAGCACAGCACAGCCCCTAGACCTCATCTGCACCATTCCCCTGTTTGGGTGAATAAGGTTTTATCACAACACAGCCGCCCCATTTGTTTAGATACCGGTGATGGCTGCTTTTGGGCTGTGATGACAAAATTGAGCAGTTAGTAGAGAATTGGTAAAATTCATAAAGGCTGAAGTATTTATCACCTGGCATTTATAGGAAAATTGTGCTGATCCTGACTCAAAGGCAATGATTTGCAAAATGTATTCAAAGGAACACTATTTCTATGAGAAAATAGGGGGTTCTGTGGTCAAATGTTTAGTAAATACTGAGTTAGGTGAAGTTAAACACATCGTTTTGCTATAAAACTCCTCTGAGCCCTTAATGAGTCTCCAAGAGAAGATGTGGAATGCTGCATTTTTTAAAACGTTTTGACCATAAGGCTCTTTGTTTCAAAGCACCTCTCAAGAGACTAGTGTTCAACTCACGAGGAATTGCTACTCTAGAGTTCTGAAAGCAGCAGTTTGTAAAGTATTAACTTCAAAAAATAATAATAATAAAGTGACCATAAACAACCTTGACTTTTAAAGCATCCATAACAATTTGAAAATACACAGGGAAATGGTCTGACTGATCACAAGCCTGAGTTGAAACCAACACTTGGAAAGTCGGATAAACATAAACATAAAGTTGTGTGTTAATACTGAGCTCTGTTTTTGCAAAGTTGGTCATGCTGAAAACAATTTTATAGTTGGGAGAATAATAATGTGATACTGTAGGTATCAAATTTTGTACCATGCATCTCCTAGAATTCACACAGATAATTTACGGACTATAGCTGGGAATTAAAGAGAATCTGAGTTTCACCAGATCATGTGAAAAATGGGGTTGATTAATAAAAGAAGTTTAAACAAATATTAATCTATTCATAACATTTCCTCTTGAAATTAAGAACAGATTTCTAGAGGACCAGAGAGAGCACAGTCACAGGTGGTCAGCCACTGACCCATGGTTAAGGTTCAGACCTATGCTATTATGGCCTCTCCCCTTCCACCGTGATGTCTTGCTTATGGCCCATGGGACACAGTTTGTGGATGCCTGGCCAGGACTAAAGATCTAGTCTGTAAGCCTGGGAAACTGTTGATTCACTACCTCAGTCTAAACCAGCATGGGATGAGAAGAATACCAGGAAGAGTTTGGTGAGGGAAGACCATGGGTTCCAAAGTATGACAGCAATATAATAGAATATAGAGTGGGATGTTTCCTGTTCTCCCAGTACCATGGCCAACGGCCAAAGTTGAGACTGAAACCACTGGTGGTATGCACTTCCCCAGAAAGCTTATAGTGGCTCTATCGATGAACTTCCCCTGATCAAACTGGACAACAGGAGGTAATCAGCTGTTGGTGAAGTCCGTATTAATGAAGAAAGTCTTTTTCTTCAATTTCTCTGTAGTCACGGAGGAAGTCTCCCTCTCTGCAAAACTAAGTCAGGCAGTCTCCAAGAGAATCATGAATAGAAACTGAAAGTGACTTCAAGAAAGGGGGACTGAATAGACACGTGCTGAGCTGAGTACCTCGGGTCTCCTGTGGTACAGCCCCAGGAATGAGGTCGTGAGGGTCATTGAGAGAGCATATTAGGTAATAAGGTAGATGGTATGCTATCTTTTTCATTCCCTCATGCTTGCAAAGGCAAGAGAATAGAAGAGCATTGGATAGATGTCATCTGGAGTCTTTTGGGGGGCATAGATAATAATTTTCACTTTGACATTTCTGAAGGCTGTAGGTTTAGGTAGCAGGGTTTGTCATGCTGCACACCTGGAAATGGGCTGCAGCTAACTTCATCCCACCTCAAGTCTCTGTGGAACTGGGAAACATGGAAGAGGAACTAGTAGTTCTCATAGCTCTGTGTAAAGCAATATGGAAGTAGGTAGAAGGATAGAGGCCATGGAGCCACTCAGGTTACCCACTGATGTTGAGCTACCCAGTGATGGGAGGCTCAACATAGACAGGGTTTGAAGGTATTTATCACTCACTGCTCAATCCCCAGATACAACTGCCTTCTGGGGTGGAGGTGGGAATTCTCAGTGATGGAGGGGACAGGGGTGAAGCTGAACTGAACGCTACCCCTCAACACACACACACGCATACACACACACCCCACATGCACACATACACACACATCTACATTTACCACCTACAACAACAGGGGCCGATACATGAGCTGAGAACACCAACATCAAAAGGACCAAAGAAGAGCTAGACCAGGACAACTTCCTGTCACCACACACTCCCGTCCCTCCACTCCTTCCTTTCTGACCAGCCACAATGGGACACAGTGCGCTCCAGGAAGATTTTAAAACCTAAAGGAAGTAGTCCAAAGAGAGGAGGAAGGACAGAAGCACATGCAGAACAGTCAGTCCACCAACCCTCTAGCCACCGGAACCATGGAGTGGAAGAGAGACCACCATCAAGGAGAGAGAGGACATAGCTTTTAGTCTGGTCTAAGACTGGAGTAAGTAAATAGGACCGAGTCTTAAGTAACAAAATGGACTGTTCCAGTAACCAAAAGTGACAGGAAAGTTGGAGGAACTGGCCAAGCTGCTCTTAAAGGATTTACTTCCAACCAGGAAAGGGGGGGTCAGCATAGCCTCGTTGAAGGAGCTGTTATTGGATAAGTATAAAGTGTTTCATTTTTATATCCATAACATGTTGAGACTCCCCAATAAATCTGTTACATAAGATATATACTTTGGACAGAATTTTAATGTTTTCACATTTCTAATGCTTTTCTTCCAAGGGATTCTAAAGGCAGCATGCCAGTATTTTCTCTGTTCTACAAATTAGCACACAGACAAAGCAGTGTTGGTTATCAAAGGACTCTGAAACTGACTACAGCCTTCTGTCTTCTACTCCTATCATGAGGCAGCTGACTCCTTCTCAGACCCAAATGTGATCCATTTTTAATTGGGAACAGAACTTTTCAGTTCTTGAGCCCAAAACAAATTAAAAACTAGAAGGATGTGGGGGGAAGGACATAGAAAAAGTTCTGGGTTTTTTCCCCCTAATTTGAGAACCTGTGATTTCTCACTGGTTTTTATCAGTACCAAGCCTTTTGTTTTGTTTTGTTTTTTAAAAAAATGTTTCTTTTCTTTAAAAAAAACATTTTCACAGTTCTCTATTCAAGACTAAATTTATCTGTTTTTAAAAATCCATCTGGCTTTTGTGTTATGGAAACCCACACAAGCCTCCACCAACCGTTCTAGAAGCAACAGAATTATCAAATGAAACAAGTTTCAAACGAAGGGACAGCAAGCGAATTAAGGGCTGAGTTTCTTAATAAGGAATGAGGCATAGTGAAGAGTTGAATGATGCCAAAACACACAAAAGTTTCACAGACTAAAACTGTTTGTGAGGGGGGGGGAAAGCAGAAGAAATGACTTGGCCAATATTTCAAGCCCTTCCCCCAAAATAAATATGTGTATTCCCATTTGTATCAACAAATGTAAATATCACTCAATCTCAAGCTAACATTAACATTACAATAATATATAAATAATTCTGAACATAAAGACCAAGTACAAGACATACTGAAATATAATAAAACTAGAAATAACATTATATTTATTGTTGAGAAAATGTCACTGGTTTTCCTCAGAAACTTCATTTTTCTATTTCAACCATATGTAGATTTTGTTCTTATATATACTCTGGACAGTTTAATTTTCTTTTAAACAATAAATGATATCCAATAAAATAAAAATCTTTCTGTAAGAAAATTAGGTTTTTTCCCCAAATGATTTCTAGTACAAATGAAATGCATTATCTGACTTTATTATTAATATCTTGTATCGATGTTAATAAACAAGGATAATGTAAAAAATTCCTTAGGATAGGTCAATATTTTCCCCGGTTATTGGAAAACTTGTTGATTTCACATGTGTATAACATATTACTGCCACGTTGGCATGATGGGAGGGTAGAGCCTTTTAGACTAGGTATTAGAGGTTTGAAAGCTTTTTTTCAATTTTGCCTCAAATGTGTTTAGAAAAACGCTTTCTCATGTTACATCCCAGTTCACTCCTCAGAACAAGGAAGCCAATGGTACCCACAGCACAGCCTGTGTTCCTCAAGAAAATGAATTAAGAATCCATTTGTGAAATGTTTCTTTGAATTTCAGAAAGTAATGGTATGTTAGACTCACCTTGTGTGGCAAAGTGAAATCAGGGTACAGGGAGGTTGGAGCATGTCTTTGGTTGAACTAAAGATAAACAAGCAACCCCACCAAGGTCTCTTGCTCTTTCTGAAAGTAGACTTCCTCGCAGGACAGATGAAATGGTTGTGCATTATGGAAAAGGAGAGAAGACAGAGGAGACAGAGATGGAGAACTCAGAGGAGGGCATAGACCAGGCAGACTCAAAAAGCTCAGCTTCCAACGTGCTAAAATCTAACCCACAAAATGTTTCACCGTAGCAGTCTTCACAGCCATCTGCTTCTGCCATCATCTTGGGTTCCCACAGACAGATTTAAAAAGTTGAATCTGGCCCTTCGTGAGTTTAGGAATATTTAGCAGGATTTTCTGGATGGGATCAGAAAAGCCACTAATTGACTCACCATTCTCGTCTTCCAAAACAATCTATCATTCCTTTAATTAAGGCACAGCATGGTCTTATAATTCCTTGTATCTTTTCACGTCCTTCACGGGAATTTGAATACAGCATGCATTCCCATCCTTTCTCTCCATTTCCACCCCCACCCCTACCCCAGGTCTGACCACAAACATGTCATCTTTCCTCTTCTGGATGATCACAATAGCCTCCTACTGACTTCCTGTCCTCCGGATTCCCTCTAATCTTTTCTCCACAGCCAGAGAGTGAACTTTGTCTAAAGTAAATCAGACCACTTGCTCCCCTGCTTAAAACTGTCCAGTGGCTTTACACTGTCTCCTGAAAAATAAGAAATTCCAAACGCCATATAATAGCCGCAAAGGTTCTTTCTGTATGTCAGTTAGCTATTCCTGCATAATAACAAACCACCCCCAAACTTAGTGGCATAAAATAACATTTATTTCTCTTGTGTCAATCAACTTTGCTGATCTAGACGAGACGTGGCTGGGCTCATGCATGGACTTACGGGTCTGGGGCTCTGCTTCACATCTCTCTCATTTTCCTATGTGCAGACCACGTGCTAATAAACCAGATGTGAGTGAAGATTTTCCTTTTTTTAATTTGCACCAAACATGGTCTGGGGGTGTACTTACTTATTCGGCACAGTACGTGCAATGCCTAGAGCCTATCACACTCGGAGGAGCCCACAGAACTGTTCTAATTTGATTTTAAAACCAGAAGAAAACATGGCTATGATAACAATGAGCCCATTAGTATTTTTTCTTTACATCTATGCATTATAAAATATAAACTGTAATAGGTGTGTGTGTGTGTGTGTGTGTGTGTGTGTGTGTGTGTGTGAGAGAGAGAGAGAGAGAGAGAGAGAGAGAGAGAATGAAGTGGTCATTGAAGGTAAAAAAGTTTCCGGGGTCACAGAAATCATAATGCAATCTGCCCAACCCTAATTCATCACATTTGAAAGCTAGAAAACTTGTTATTTGTCCTGTCTTTATTTCTTCTCTCCAGAATGCCACAGAGCTTTGTGAAATTTCAATTTCCTCTCTGAAAGAATGGGAGCTAACAGGTGAGAGTTTCACCTACAACCTCTGCAAGGGAGTGCTCCAAGCACTAGGTGATTCCCCCCTGCAGTCACTAGCTTGCTGGACTCCAGCACTTTGGGTTGTCATTCCTCATCTAGGAGACACACCATTTTAAGGTTTTATTTATTTATTTATTTTTAGAGGGACAGAGAGAGGGGTAGGTAGGGACAGACAGACAGGAACGGAGAGAGGTGAGAAGCATCAATCCATTAGTTTTTCGTTGCTGTTGTGACACCATAGTTGTTCATTGATTGCTTTCTCACATGTGCCTTGACTGCGGGCCTTCAGCAGACCAAGTAACATTTTGCTGGAGCCAGCGACCTTGGGTCCAAGCTGGTGAGCTTTTGCTCAAGCCAGATGGGACTGTGCTCAAGCTGGCGACCTCGGGGTCCCGAACCTGGGTCTTCCGCATCCCAGTCCAAGGCTCTATCCACTGCGCCACTGCCTGGTCAGGCTAGGAGGCACACCATTTTAAAGGACAATTGTCTCCCAGTTGGTCAGTAAGGCTCAGGAGCTCGTCATCCCACTGTGACCATGAATTGTTCATATGTAGAGAGTTGCTTTAGTTCTCTGCAAAGAACATTAATTAGAACCCTCTTTCCTGCAAGAGTTTTGTGATTTGCAGTCAGAGCATTTGCTCATTTTTTATACAGAGAAGCTCACTTTGCATTTTACTTACATGGGAGTTCCATCCAAATGATCAGTTCTATTAGGTTGATAGAAATCTAATGCAGGTATAAAACATCATGAGACTCAGAGGGGGACACAAAAATGGAAGTTCCTATAATGAAGAAGGGAGGCAAACTTATTCTTTACCCGTAAAGATAATTAGATTCGGGTCAAAGGCAAGAAGTTTCTTTATCTGGCATAGTCTTGTCATTCCGATAAGAATAAAGGTGCTTAGTTACCAAATATAAATTTAGTTATTCCATCCCTTTTAAAAGAAGCTGTGAAATTATCTAGATCCCTGCATATGGTATATTCCAAAGTTCACTTTGTCTTGTGAAACTCTGAATTAGCTTCACAATTTTTAAGTTATTTTGACAAAATTCTGTTTTTTTTTAAATAGGTAGTTCATTTTCTATTTCCATGTGCCTCTTAATGTCTATGCAAGAGCTCATATTTCTTTTCCTTGTGGGTTCTTAAACCACAAATCGGAAAAAGTACAACCCTGCCTGCAATAGCCATGTTAGCTACTGAAATATTTTCCCAGATTCTGTGATTTCTTTCCTTGCTGAACCAGGAGAGAAACTCGCCTGGTATTTTTACCCTTCTGGAATGTAGAATTCATTTAATCTCATCTGCGTTTACATATATTTCTTGGTATTCAGTATTCCTAATACTTCCGCAGGGCTCCATAACAACTTGGCTTTTCACGCCCCCCATTCTGGGGCTCCACATTTCTTGTGCTTGTGAATTGGAGAACACACTCCCTCTTCCTCAGCTCTCTGTGTGAATTGTGATGCCTAAAATTTATGAAGGAGGAGCCAGTTTGTCTATTCATCACACTTCTGAAGGTGACACTGAGACACAGCCCCACACAATGTGGAAGGACATTTTGGAAAGCTCACATGTCCTCTGTCTCTCCCACTCCTTGGCAGAATTTACACCCAGGACTCATCAGGATAACAGTGACAGTGAACAAGGTGGCCACTTCCCCTCAGTCATCTCCTTTTCTCATGTTAAGGAAGGGGTCGCTGATTTACCCAGCATGACTAAGGAAGTGATTCTCAAAAGATGGCCTCTGGACCAGCACCATCAGCATCTCCTGGGAACTCGTCAGACGTGAGAAGAGTATGTCCCCACTTTAGACTGACTGAACTGGATGCTCTATAAGCCAGACCCAGGGACCCATGCTTTAATCACCTCTCTGGGAGATTCCAAAGCTAAAGCTGGAGAACCACTGGACTAAGCTTTGTTTTTATTAGAACTGAAAGTTAACTCACAAACTATTCGCTTAGCCCCAGCAGGGTCTTATGAAATTGGTACTTCCTGGTCCCCATTAGATAGCTCTGCTATAGGCGTTCACTGTAGCGTCCGTCCTCCAGGGACACAAAAACCGTTGGCTAGGGACCATTAGAAGAGGCAGACACAGTCTGTTTTGACAGCCTCTCCTATTTCCTTTCAGTTCCTCTACCCTTTGTGTTCCTTTCCTGTGTCACATTCACACCCATTGTTGCTCTCTGCCTATTCCAATCCTGTCCTATTGGAGGGCATCAGTGGTAGAGGATGAAATTGACACTCTCCCCAGGACGACTTGAATATATTATCATAAAGCCCTAAAAACCATCATACCCTCTTCATCAGGAGAACTAGTTTATACTGGGCTAACAAACTACCCCCAAATCTCAGGGGTTAACAACTGCAAAGAATTATTTTCACTCACACGGCATGTCCAGTGTGACTCAAGAGGGAAAGGAGAGCTCTGCTCTTCATGGTGCCCCTCACTGTGGAATCAGGCTGGAGTGACAAGCATCTGGTGTGTGAATGTGGCAGAAGGAAAGAGAATGTGACAAAGCACAAAGTGGCTCAACGGGCTTTGTCTGGGCATGACACTGTCATTGGCCAAAACAGCTAACATGACCAAGCCTCATCTCAATGGGGCACTGAAGTTTAGTCCTTCCCCAGAGAGAAGAAAGGGCTGTTGCTACACCACCATTTAATCCATCATTCAAAGGGCTAGACCACCAATGTAGAATGTCAAATTCCATGGTGAGTAATGAGAAAACGTTTGGTGTGTACACCTGTGACTGTCTACCTACAGAGTGAGTCCAGGATAAAGGGCACTTCCCTGGGAAGACTGCTTTCTGTTGGCCCTCAAGCATAGTCATAGGGACTGTTTCCTAGGGGAAAAGGGAACAAGCATTGACAAATAAGTGATCAGTAAGTGCTGGCAACTGTGCCACACCTTCTCCATTCATAGTCTCATTTAAACCCACCTTCAGCAGGTGAGAAAGGAGCTAACCTTGTACAGACAAAGAAGCCAAGGCCTAAAGCAATTTGTAAATAACTTGCACATGGTGACCTGGGATATGGTAGGACTCAGATGCTGCCTTCACGGGCACAAACAAAGTAAATCTGCTACCAGGACAGAACAGGCTACAGGGACGACACTTCTCACCCACGTGGCCAGGAGAAACATTGATTCTCCCACTGACCGCAATGTTTCTGGTACAAGAGCAGCCTCTACTAGTAGGGCAGTGATCACTTTTAATCCAACACAATTATTACATTGCTGTTATAATGAAACTGTTTCCCCACCTTGCATACATACACATTTTCAGGATTTTAATTGAAGGAGCAGTCCTTCAAATAAAAGTACAGGAAACTATATTATTAATGAATAGTGAGAAATCCATTTAAATCTGGAGTGGTCTAAGAGAAATAAAACCAGTCAAGTTTAATGACATCAATAAATTCCATTGTCTTAGTAAAGAATGCTCCATATTGTATGCAGGAAGCAATCTGGTTTACACCACTGAATGTACATCAAGAGAAAACCTCTTTCATTGTACATTAGTTTCTACATCACTGAACCAGTAAGCACCACTGATGCCCAGTAGCAGTTATTTCTCCACACTAAAGGAGGACGTAAGAGAGAAGGCCATCCAGGAAGCTGATGTACATGGAGCACGCTGCAGAGTGGGTTACAGGCAGGTAACTTTGTCAACACTGGCTCCAAAAGTGCTTACCTCACTTATAAACAGCACCGCAGCTCTCAGTGCAAACGCATCACGAAATTATGTTGATGCGATGCTGTCCTCAGCAGCTCCATCAGCAGGGCACCAGCTGACTTCAAACGCTTCCCAAGAACACCGAGAACTAATAACTGTAGTGCTCTCCAGGGTCAACCGCAAACATCCCAGGACAGAAGCCCAAGAAGGATGTGCTCTTTCAAAGAGTGATGCAGAGACCCAGGTCCTTTGGTGGGAGTGTACACCACATGGACACCCAGATATTGGTTGTCTTGTGATTTTCAAACAGTCATCATTATAAAACAGAATTGCTAAGAAATTTGTTGGTGTTTATTATCAATCCCATTAGAGGCACCTTTGGAAGAGATCTTACTAGCTGAGGACAAATGTCACAATAATATAGCATGGTGAGATTTGAAACAATCATTTGTATTCCTTACAATCCCCAGGACTGACTTGGGTTAAAATACTACAAACTTGGAAGCGCTTGCATGTAAGTTTGGAAGCGCTTGCATGTAAGTTTCAGAATTAACATAGATTATTCCCTAGGCCCATGATGGCGAACCTATGACTGGCGTGTCAGCACTGACACACATAGCCCTTTTCGATGACACACGGCTGCATGTGGCCGCATACCAGAGAAGTATGGGGCCACATGCCGAGAAGGACATTTCATCTTTGGCTCTGGCACGGCTAGGTGCAGTAGCCGAGGATAAAACATTCGCTGTAGTATAGACACCCTGTACCAGAGGTCTGTAGGCCAAAACCACAAAACTCCGGCACAGAGCGTCTAGTTCCGGGACTTACGGTTAGGCTGTTTTTCTCGAAGTGTCACACCATTCGAGTTATGCTCGGTTTTTTGGCAAATTTTGACACACCAAGCTCAAAAGATTCCCCATCACTGCCCTAGGCCGACTGACTACATATAACATAGTCACTTGCTGCATAAATTCTACAGGAATGATACATCCAGTCTAATTTTATGTATGGTATTTTTATGTATTTTCAATTACCTACAAAATCCTAAAATCCAACAAATATTAAAGCATAAAATACTAAGGAGTATTCTGGAAAGGCCGATGGTTCTATCATTATTCTGTTAAAATCCACCAGCTCATCCTATGATTTCCCCTTCACTGTGCTTTTAACACTTTCTTCATTCCAACAATGATGCTGAACACGTTTGTACAAGACACACATTATCTCACCATGTTTTCTAGATGGTGTGTGATAAAATGGAAAAGCAGAAAAGGCAGGACAAAGAAAATAGATGTTTTTCTACTTTGATACAATATGAATCCGCTAAGCCAGAGCTAACGAAAAACCCCAAGAGATATGATTCATCTAAAACAGTGGTTCTTAACCTTTTTTGAGGTACCGAACCCACCAGTTTCATATGCACATTCACCAAATCCTTCTTTAGTGATAAATAAAATATGATTTTTTTCCCCAAATTCAAGACATAGGTATATGTTTTTTTACTGGTGCACAAAATGAGCCATGCACGAACATCACTTTGCTCAAAGAACAAAACCAACAAAGTGCATGAACTCACAACAAATTACAGTATTACTTTATTCTGGCCTCCACGGCAGAGGCTTCTCCAAACCCTTGAGACCGACTCATCGAACCCCTAGGGTTCGATAGAACCCAGGTTAAGAACCACTGATCTAGAAACAATACCCACTGGACCCAGAGGTTTAGGCCACTCTTTGGTCTGCAGCCAAGCACTACAAACCAAGAGTAAAGATTTCTCTAACTCGGGTATAAATTATTACTACCTTGGGCTGCAAGAAAATCAGCGATGGTTTAAGTAAGTGGTTTGGAGAGAATTAGACTCATTGCAATAGTTGTCCCCACACTGATCACCAAATTCAAGGAGTAAATAAGCCACAATTAGAGTAACTCAGATATCTTTAAGGTGAGCATTTGTAAGTTGCAAGACCTTAAAGATATAAAAGTACCAATTTCAGATGCATTAGAAAAATATTTTAATGGTCATTTGAGAAGTAAAAATATCAAGTCAGAATATGACTTTTCCAAAGCCCCCTATAAAAATTTGATTTTTGTATATCCAGATAACCCTGAGATGATGTTTACCTTTTTTCAAGAAATTTGCATATAAATTCTTATGTCTTATAGGTCATTTGTGAAGCGAACACAGCAAGCATAACAATCTTTAAGAGAAATAAATTACATGCATGGTATGAAAAATTAAATCACTTTAAAGAAGCAGTAAATATTATGCATGATTAGTTTCTCTCATTTCCAAATAGTGGTCACCATTTTGTCTAATTCACCTCCCTGGCAATAAGTTGGGCTGTTTCTAAGTCATAAGGATTATAAATACGAGCACCATCCACTCGTCACTTACTATCAGGACTTGCTGGTCAGGAAGATGCATCTCACGAAACCTCAGCAATACCTACTCTGAGCATCATCTTGCTATCCCCTCCAATGAGAACACCTTTACTGATTTTAATCCCCCTGCCCAATAATGTCTCCCCATGGAGCTTATCATTCCAAAGAAATGCCCCAAGAGGGATGCAGGTGCCCTTCTGCTAGTGGCTCTCTGAAGCCATCAGCGAATGCGCTTGGATAAGGGAACCCCGATGCTTTGCCGGAAACCTTTCATCCTAACCTTCAGGGTGAGTCCCACAGCATGCTGCTCAGCCCAGCCTCCATAAGACCCATCAGACACCTCGAAACCTGGATTCACATTTCTCTCCACCACAAAATGAGCTGCACACCTTGCATAAGCCACCAAGACAAGTTTGGCCTTAATTCTGTCATCTGAAAAATGGCATCATAATTATATACTTTACGGGGTTCTCTGGAAGACAAAAAGAGATGACATTTGCAAAAGCACTCAGTAAGAAGCACCTGACGTATGATAGATGTGAGACAGATGCAACTCTCTTTTTGTGAATGGTACATAGTCTTCCAACTATCCTCAAGTCTCTTAGTGTCATAATTTTTTCCAGTTTTTCTAAAAA
Source organism: Rhynchonycteris naso (assembly GCA_037038555.1). NCBI lineage: Eukaryota > Metazoa > Chordata > Mammalia > Chiroptera > Emballonuridae > Rhynchonycteris > Rhynchonycteris naso. The sequence continues at coordinate 145,575,895 of CM072999.1, read as the reverse complement.
GTGTTCATGATCAAGTCAGCCACGGCCAGTCATCGGCACATGGGGAGCAGCCCGGTGTTGTATCGCTATAATAACTTTAAGGCATCAGTGGCAAACAAAAATTCTTGTCAGAAACCCAAACCACCCAATGAGTCAAAAACAAATTCTGCACTTTGCTCCCCCTCAAAAGAATACAAAGGTAGAGAGAATAAACATAAACACATATGAACTGAGAGAGAACATTTGAAGAATTAAATCCAGATTGGCTCGAAAGGACCTTTGCTGCCCGCTGAGCTACTCTTCTTAATGGAATCCAATCATTCTCTTATTACGACGACGTGCAGAGGAAAAGACCAAATGCTCTTTGAAAGCCCTTTGAAAAAGGAAAGGCTATATAAAATGGCCCAGTTTATTAGTTTATTCAAGAGCGCCCTGGATGGGAATCAGAGAGGCCTAGGAGTTAGAGTCAGCTTTGCCTCTAATAGCTGTGTGACCTTGAGTCACACATCTCAGTCCTGGGGTCCTCCATTTCATCAACAGGAAAATTAAGGGTTTGAACAAAGTGGTCCTATACCACTGTAAAATTGTGTCCCAGGTACTCCTGTCATTGTGTTCCTGACAATTCCCTGCTGCCTTTAAAATACATACATCTCAGGAATTTCCGTGCCCCTGGAATCCAGGGTGATTGAAAACCAGAGCTGAGGTTTGTCCCCTCAGCATTGTTCCAAGTGAGTTCTAAATTTGTTCATTGTACAGAATCATGAGCGAGCACACACACACACAGAGAAAAACAGATGGTAACAGACAAACTTGCTAACCTTTTAAAAGATTCCAGTCTGGCTACCCCAGCAGTCTAGTGGCAGGGTTCTGTGCCCAGAGGACTCCAGACAGGTGAAGAATTCCCAGGCTGCGGAGCTCAGATGCTGACGATCCAGCATGCTTCACCCCCTGCCTGGGAGAGGGCAGCCTCCTGGCTCCGGTTGCCCTAGCCCACGCGTGCCTCTGAGCACCAAACCCTGGAGGAAGTCCTTGTTTTCTGTTGTTCCAGGGCCATCCAAGCCCAAGGAGCTTTTGTGCAAATTTAAAAGAGAAAGGAATCCCAAATCACAATTTGGAATGGATTAATTTTCTTTGTTTAGTGAAACCTGTCAGTGTCTACAGAAGTCTGGTGATGGTCAATGAAATCATGTACCAAAATGAGTATCCTCCGATGAGTGGTCCCTTAAGCGCCCGCCCACTTCCACTGAGTAAAATCTTTTAGAAACATTTATTTCTCAAGGAGAGAATCCACTAAAAGAATGGATACTACGACCAAGTGGACAAGGCTTGTGTAATAGGTTGCATTTTGTTCCCAACCAACAAGATACGCGGTAGTTATAACCCCCAGAACTTGTGGGTGTGACATCATCTTATTTGGAAATAAGAAATTCAATCTGTAGATTGAATCAAGTGAAGATGTGATCATCAGGGTAGGCTGCAACCCAATACAACCAGGGTTCTTATATGAAGAGGGGAATTGGGACAGAGATACGGGGAGATGTTATGTGAAGACGGAGACACAGGGACACAAGAGAAAAGGCCATGTGACAACAGAGGTGAAGATTGGAATAGTGCTTCATTTCAGACTTCTGGCTCCCAGAACTGAGAGAAAATTTGTTCCTGTTCTTTCAAGTCACCCCATTGAGGATACTTCATTATGGCAGTCCTAGGAAACAAACAGTTTCTTTCTTTAAAAGATTTACCAAGTACTAGCTGTGTGACCCCTGGACAAGTTTCCTAACCTCTTGGTGCTCAATAGCCTCATTCGTAAAGTGGGAATAATGATCACACCTGCTTCACAAACCTGGGCATAAAAATGAAAAAATGAAATAGTAACACCAACAAATTAATTAAATTCAACAAAAGCAGTGCTTGTCACAGAATAACAGCTTATATAAATATTTACAGTGATGATGGTGATGAAGATGATAAGCCTATGTTGTATCCTTTCAAAAATCATCAACAATGATAGATCTTACCTTTTTGAACCAAAATAAAGGCATTTAATGCTGATCGTGTGGAAAAGGTGTGCAATCAGGTTGAAGTATATTGTTTTAAAACAAAAACATGATCTGACTTGTAAATAGTAAGAGTGAGTATAAAGGTAGGCAGTCACTTGAAAAACCCAAGGTGCCAATACCTATTAATCAAAATGGCCAATAACCAAATATTTGATTTAAAAAAGAGGGCCACATACTGGGAACATTGCTGTTATGAGTGGCACTCCCATATTTCATTCAAATATTGTTCATCCCCTATAGCTGGTGACTCTAAAGTACCTGGAAAAGTTCAGAGCCCTAGAAGGTTTGGATATGGGTGTTAGCAAGACAGGAAAATAAATATTGTCCTTGACACATACATGGTCCTTTCTGGTAGGACAGCCATATTTTAATTTTGGCAAGTTTGTTTTCTGGTAAGTTTCAGTAAAGGAAGATTCAGGTGTATCTACATATATGACCTGCTTTGTACCGGTGCTTTGAAAAGAGGAAAGATTTTCTCTTTCTGAAGAAGACATCAATAATTGACACAGCAAAAACATATGTCCTTTTAGGGCTACTTAGTAGGGGAAATGTCTTTAATATATCTTTCTCTAAAACACTATCTTTGCTAATATCCACTCCTGCTTGTTAGATGGACTTACTAGTGTGAGATAGTGTCATACTATTTAGAAGTCATTGGCAGGTACTTGATAAAAGGTAAAACTCTAATTTACTTTGACTAAGGACACAGAGCCAGAAATTTAAATGCATCTCAAGCTCAACAATTACATTATAATGAAACAATTCATTGTTATTTGTTTCTTTTTACTTTTTTATTTATTGAATTATAGAGGGAATGGATGAGAGAGAGAGATAAAAACAGACAGAGAAACATCTATTTGTTGCTCCACCCATGCATGTCATCATTGATTGATTCTTGTATGTGACCTGACTGGGATTGAACCCACAACATCAGCATATTGGGATGCTGTTCTAACCAACTGAGCTATCCAGCCATGGCCCAATTGCTATTGATCATTGATTCCATGCCTGGCCTTCAGCTGTGGGTGTTATGACTCATGACTTTTGTTCTTTAGAAAGAAAAAGAAATATATATTGGGCACATACTATGTTGTAGTCCAATGTTAATCCTTCCCACATTATCTTGTGTAATTCTTTCAACAGACATGAAGTATATATTATTTCCATTTTAGAGGTATAAATATAATGTCATAAAATACAGAAAAAATTGTTAACCTGCTTTGACTGAGTAGAGATTAAGAATTTGCCTAAGTTTCTTCACTCTCCAAAGCCTGACATTTTTTCCAACTTCATCCTGTCCAGTCATTTTTGGGTACTCAAGACTTATACTTCAAGAAAGAAAATATATAACAGGAGGCAATGTAGGGTCAAAACGCCAAATTGAATCTAGTAAATGCTACAGAATTTGGAGAAGGGGGCAACCGGGTTGGCTGGAGGAGCGGAGAGTGGCAGATGACTTGGACAGAACTGTTTTCTAGCTCATATCAGGCAACAGATTTGTCACTTGCCTTCCATGAAGGAAGAAAAATAATGTATTCATTTGACATACTTCTGATTCTATGGAAAATTCACTGAGTTGACGCCTTGTCTACGTAAATGTTTACTGTCTGCCTTCTGAAAACTGTCTGGGCCAAAAGGCTTTGATCTGTTTCTTTCCTGAGATAAAAGACAGTATCTACATTCAAAGTCACAACAAAGGCAAGACACAATACACGTGGAGAGTCACAGATGCTGCACTTTCTGGGGTAACCCCTTGGGTCACTCTTCAGTTCTTTTCTTCTCTTATGCATTCATTTCATCATTCATTTATTCATTCATGCCAATATTTATTGAGAGACTCAAGTACGCTGAAAACTTCCATTATAATCTTTTGTCATTATTTTCTTTGTTTGGGAATATTTTGAAAGCTGCTGCCTTTCTTGAAGCCCTATTGTGATTTTGTTAAAAATGTTGATTCAGAATGTGCAATTTGTAAGACTTCTGCACAACCCTGTTTCATCTGTCAATTGTGAAATTCAGTCTCACAGAGTTATTTGCTTAGAAAGGTTATATTGAAGGAAAGAGTCAGGCTTCTCTCTGCTTATTCTCCATCAATTCTCCTTAAGACCCTGTGACTCTAAGAAAATGGTTCACTTAAATTCCCTGGGATGGTACAATTCAAATCTATAAAAAGTTTCTAGTTGTACATTTAATAAAGAAGTATGTCACACTTCAGAACAAAGGAATTAGAAGACTTTGAAAAGTTACTTCTTGAGGCTTATTTGTTTTTATTAGTTTAATCACAAAGATCACATGAAAATTTTAATTCTCTGGAACCAAGCCTAACAATTAAAATGAGAAATGGGACAGTTTTGGCTCAGAATTGCCTAAGAGTATAAGAGCAGGAGACAGGCAGCTGTTGCAAAATCAGTAATAGCTGCTTATCTTCCAATCTTATGTAGTCATTAATAGATTCCTATAAATCACAAGGCAGGAATCATGCCTATTTATAGATGAACTTGTCAAAGTAGCTTGTTTAGGCTTCTCTTCAATGTAAAATATAAAGACAACCATGTACTAAGACAAAGATACACCACAGCTTCATCCACTCCAGAAATATGTCATTCATTTATTTGTTCATTCCATCACTAATCTAGCAAATATTTACTGAGACCTTCTAATGTGCTAGAAACTCTTTAGGCTTATGACATCTATCAGGGAACAAATTCTCTTAAAAATGTGTATCCTTGTTGTGGCGAAAGACTAGATATAAATAGAGACAATAAACATTATAAAAGCAATATATAAGCTCATATAATATACATGAGACTACAGAAAAACTCAAACTTCTCAACACCTTGATTTTTAGTCTACTAAGACCCATTTGAAACTTCTGGCTTCCAAACTGTAAGATAATAAACTTGTAGGTTTAAATTTTTTATTGATTGATTGATTTTAGAGAGAGAGAGAGAGAGAGAGAGAGAGAGAGAGAGAGAGAGATTCATTGTTCCACATTTATACATTCATTGGTTGAATCTTGTATGTGTCCTGACTGGGGATCGAACCTGCAACCTTATTGTATCAGGCAACACCCCAACCGAGCTATCCAGCCAGGGATTAAACCTGTGGGTCTTTGCAAACCACTAAGTTTGTGTAAGTTTGTTATAGCAGCAATAGAAAAGCTAAACAAAAATATTTTTTAGGATAAATGTGTCCCATGTGACTTTTGAGAAACTTAATCATAAAATTTTTCATAGTCTAAAATTCAAACTTAACTGGTCATCTTATATTTTATCTGGCAACCTCATCATGGAATCTAGAAGTTCCACACACTTTGATTGTCTTGTAAAAGAATGACTTTGGCTCCTGTGTTGTAAACAAGGGTGAGAAGGCAAGATAAAAAGCCGGGAGATTTATCGAGGGCTACTGCAATCATCCAGAGGAACTGTGACTGTGGCTTGGAGCAGGATGGGGGTGGCGGGATGTGGGTCCATCTGCATCTTGTACGATGGGCTCTGCTGATAATTACACTGAGGGAGCTGTCTTCACCTTGGCATTTCCCATATGCCCTGCAGTCTTCTAGTCACTACTAAGCAGGACTTAGCCTTGTGACTAATTCACATCTCCAGTTACTGAAGCCCAAAACAAAACTTTTAGACCCACAAAACAGAAGTAACATGTGCTACTTTCATATGTATAAATGGTGGACCACAATTTCCATTGTGTTCCTGCCACCCTAAACTTGTGAACCATTTATAAATAAGGTACCCACAGGATTCACTAATCTGTGGATGCTATTGATCTGTCCAACAAGTCAAACATTTTTTAATCTAAGACCAGTACTTTAGTGCACACATAGTATCCTTGCTATTATGACCTTCCCAATGCACATTGGTCTAAAGCATGGCAGAGCTTTCTGGCTTTCTCAGGTGGTTTGAAGAGCATTTTCTTTGGTTCTTTTCATCCTTGGAGATCTTTTTTCTGATTTTTATGGAAGGCTTAGAAGTCAGGGTGGCCAAAGACCTAGAATATAAATTTTCTCCTGTTGGTTACAATAGTCCTTCAGTTCATTTAGCTGCAAAAGATGACTCTATATTTTATTTACCTCTGCTTTTCAATTCATTTTTGTAAGTAGGCTGTTGGTGACTTCTGTCACCAAAAATCCCATCAGTCAGGGGAAAGGGAAGACACACATGAATGAAGTTACAGTACAGACTAGGTGAGCCAACTCAAGTTCACAGGCACCAGGTTCACCAAGGCTCTGGCCCTTTGGGAGGACACCTGGCCTACCAGAAATAAACAAGTGAGGATTCAGCCTGATCTTGGTCTATATCTCAGCCAGAGAGAATGAATGAAACGCTGTGACAGAAACTGACATGATCTGTAAATATTTTCTCAATTCTATACAATTAATGTTACAGGCTGCCCATTTCATATGAAGCATTATGCCAGTGATTTCAAAGATCAATGAGACATGATCTTCACAATCCGTTTTATAGAGATTGCATGGAAATGACTAGAATAACCCCTTTATAGGTGGGTGTCTTCAATCTAAGCCTACATCTCAGCTTTAACTTTTCTGGGGGATTTGTCAATGGAATTGCAACTTCAAATGTAACAATGTGATAAATTCTGAATGCCTAAATCAAGCAGACAAGATTTTCTTATCAGTCAAATCAGCAACTATTTTTTGAGCTCATATGGGACATTTTGTAAGGTACCAGATGCTTGGGTACAAATAAAAAAATGGGCATATTTCTTCCCTCTAGGGACTCGTATTGTAATTGAAAGAACAGAATTATCAATAGAATGCAATCACTGGAAATGTGTACAAGCAAACACTTTAATTCCAGTCTTTGGAAATGGGAAATGAATTGGAAGTAGGTCAATGCTCCATGGGGAAACAGGAGAGAGGTTGGAAATAGAGATAAGATGGCTTGTTTTCTGGGGCTGGGTGGTCCCCTTCAGATGTTCTTCCCAAGTATCTGGGCATTCCCCGGAACCTGATCCGCGGAGTAAGCTGAACCTTTATTTGCATCATTGCCTGTGAAAGGTTATGACTGACATAAACCGGTGGTCTCTGGGAAGTGTCCAGTGTGTGCTGATCTTTCCTGGGAGTGTTCCCGACACTGTCAGTTCACAAATAACACCCCCACAAGTCACCTAACAAATGCAAGAACAGGTAGTGAATGTTGACTTTCAGACATGACCCGGATGCTAACAGTTTCGTTTCTAATGGTTTACTTAAAATCCTGAAAAGGGACCAGATGATTACAGAACCGAACCATATACCAAAGAAAGTCTACATACTAAAGAAAGAGTCCCCTCCCCCTGCTCTGCAGAATATGACACATTGGCACTCCTTGTTCCCTTGATTGCATTCATTTCTCAAACTGTGGGTAAAAGACATGCCAGAGACGACAGCACTGTGAACCTTCACCTCCTTTTAGAATGCTGGTTTGGCTCTAGCCCTTCCTCTGCACCCCTCTCAACCTCCCCAGCTCCCTCTAGCATCCTGGGAAGCCATTAAATGTGGACCAGATGGAAGAAAGAATTCTTATCGATCTGCAGGTTTACCTGACAAAGCCTGTCCACATGGGACTGTCCTCTGAGTCCGCTGCTGCTCCAGCCATCCCACGAGTCATGAAGTCATGTTTGAGGCTGGTGCCTGATGTCTTCCATCGCTTCATTTCCTGACTCCTTTAAAGCTCTGCACCTGTGTGGTGTTCACACAGGAGGTTTGAATTAATAGCAGCCTTGCAGAGGATGGGCTGACCTCCCGGGGTTTTTAAATGAATTTTGAAGTTGTAAGGCTTTAAGTCGTAACATACTTCCCTGGAAAGGGTCTGTTCTCCAGGACATGTGAAAATGCTAAATGGAAAACAACAACTTGATCTGTTTTTTTTGTTTTAAAGGAAACAGGGGCTGTGACTTCAAAGTTTCATGATTTCAGGTTGGACATAATAGGTAAGAAGCCACTTTCCTAGAAGTTCTTGAAAGATAGAGACTCGTTTTTAAATTATTCAGATCCAAAAATAATAGAGTTTTCATGGGTGTGCGAGAGAAACAAAGCACCCAAGTATGTAATGAACCTTCATAGTCATACTGCTGTTATGAGAGATTTACTTTTATAAAAATCGTTGTTGCACATAGAAGCCTGGGGAAGATGAAAGCAGAAAGAGGTTTTGTATTGTGGACCACACTTTTCAATATGCTACATTCATATGGTTTTTTTTTATCTCTTCCACAAACATTTATTGAGCTTTTTATGTGCTGGGCTCTGGGGACTCTGAGACCAGCAGATGCAGCCCCTGCTTCCACGGAACACAGAGGAACAGTTCCAGCTTTCTCTTATGACAAGTAAGCTGAAAAAGATACAGACAGGGATATCAAGACTGAGAGAATTTAAGACACTATGTAAGGACACAGGTCCAGAACTTCAGCCTCCTAAATCCCTTTCATGGTATTTCTTTCTAGAAAGCATGATTTTGTGCCTGAGCAGGCAGTGGCACAGTGGATAGAGTGTTCGACTGGGACAAGGAGGACCCAGGTTTAAAACACCAAGGTGGCCAGGTTGAACACAGGGTCTCTGGCTTGAGTGTGGGATCATAGACATGACCCATGGTCACTGGCTTGAGCCCAAAGGTTGGTAACTTGAGCCCAAGGTCGCCGGCTTGAGCAAGGGGTCACTAGTTCTGCTTTAGCCCCCCATCAAGGCACATACGAGAAAGCAATCATTGAACAACTAAGGTGCCTCAACAAAAAAATTGATGCTTCTCCCTTCCTGCCTGTCTGTCCCTCTCTCTCTGTCTCTGTCTAAAAAAACAACAATGCAATTTTGCTCACCAAAGATACATGTGGATAAAGTGAAGAGAGCACAGATTAGAATGGGGGGGGGGGTCACTGTTCACCCAGCAGGGCCACTAACTACCTGGGTTTCTGCACAGGTCTTAGGTCAGGATTTCTTCCCTGATGGTACAGATTGCTGGAAAGGCTTATTGAATATGCTTGCCCCTGGAAAGGCTGACTTAGCAGGTCTGCATGGGGGCCCGGACCTTCGGTGGATCTTCAAAAACTTGTGGAAACACTGAACCAAATGAGCTGTAACCCTTTAACTACAAGATTTTTTTCCCTTTGAGTGTGTGTGTGTGTGTGTATGTGTGTGTGTGTGTGTGTGTGTATATGAGAGAGAGAGAGAGAGAGAGAAAGGGAGGGAGAAGTGAGAGAGAGACAGAGAAAAGTGACAGAGACACAAAGAGAGGGGGAGAGAAAGAAAAACATCAACTCATTGTTTCACTTAGTTGCTCAATTTAGATGTATCCTTATTAATTGCTTCTTGTACATGTCTTGACTGGGGTCAAACCTGCAATGTCTGGAATGTTGCTGTATCCACTGAGCAACCTGGCCAGAGCCTAACAACAAGAGTATTTTTAAACGTTTATTTTACTGATTTTAGAGAGAGAGGAAGGGAATGAGAGAGCAACAGAGACAGAAACTTCAATCTGTTCCTGTATGTGCCCTGACCTGGGATTAAACCAGCAACCTTTGTGCTTTGGGACAATGTTCTAACAAACTGAACCATCCAGCCAGGGCCAAGGATATTTTAAAGTAAAATCAAAGAAGATGAGATGATATAAGATGATATAAATATCAGTATAGACTGAGGATCTTGCTTCTAAAGGATGAAAGCCCTTTCCAAATTCTGTTTCTCTGATAAATGTTTTTCGCCTGCTAATCTGACCAGCTTCTTCTGGTCTTTTGAGGAAAGCCAGGTGAAGGACTCCTAAAATTCATAGGAACTTCATTACCTGCAGACGACTGCCTACTACAGAATGATTTTACTCCATGTAAATGAGGGTGCATGTGGATATGTGGAAATCGCATACTTAGATCGCAACAGAGAGACAAACATATTCATCACCCAAATTTCACCTGAGATGTTAAATAGATTTGGAGAGGATTTTGTTTTTGTTGAACATAGAAAAGCAAAAATTGTACCTAGATTTCCAAATCTTTTTCCAAGGTAAATCATTAGTGTTTAAATACACTATTTTTATAGGCCAAATACTCCTAACTAGGAAAAAATGGAAGACTTCAGTGAAAAACCTGCATCATTGGATTACAATAAATCTCAGCAGATGCACAAATCTGTGAACACACACAGTCCACAGGCTTTTGACTGATTGATTCATTTGATTTTTGTCAACAGAAAAGTCCCAGATTGAGGGTTTTGTTGGGTGTGCCTGTCCCACTGTTTCCTTCTGGATTCTAGAGCTATGTGAATACCCAGTCAGGGAACATTTAGGAATGATGGTGGGATGATTTGTAAGCTTTGTTTTGCCTTCTCTTCCCTTCCTTTGAGTCATAGGACTAAAGATATCAGTTTCTGATATAAAAGAACTGACTTATAACATCATTCTGAAACTGTCATCACCTGAAATATCTGCCTGACAAAGTCAGATATTGGGGCTAGGGCAAAAATTCAGAGAGAGACAAGAGACTCAAATAATCGAAGCAAAACCAAATTCCTAATGCTGAAGAATGTGTGTATATGTGTGCATGTGTGTGTATATTTACTTCTGAGTTTCTTTATGTAGATTATATGGCTCTAATTGTTCACTCTCCCTATAGGAATTACATAGCTCCTTTGTTGTGCTAAGCATGAGGATGCTAGACAATGCGGGGAGTTCAAGAGGATAGAATATCTGCTTGTGAAGAGGTATCACTCTAATAATCACTTACAGTTTCTCATCTGTAAAATGGGCTTGGGGGTGAGAGCACAGCAGTGAGAGAGGAAGAATGGGCCAGAATCAGAAAATAGTTTCCCAGCACTGCTCCTAACTAACTGTATAAATTGGTTCTCAGGCTGTTCATTCATGAAATAGGAAGCTCTTTCGACCCTAAGAGTCAATGATTCCATGTACTCCAGAGAGCTTTGTGAAGAACAGTTAGTGGTCCCAAAAATAAAAGAGAATATGGTCAATGTCAGTTACTCTCTTGGGATAACTTTACAGGTCATTTGGCCTGGGAAGAATGGACATTTTGGATTGTTAGAGATAGTTTTTTCCTTTGTTTCTTCCTTCTTTCCTTCTTTCCTTCCTTCCTTTCTTCCTTCCATCCTTCCTTCCTTCCCTCCTTCCTTCCTTCTTTTCTTCCTTCCTTTTTTCCTTCCTTCCTTCCTTCTTTCCTTCCTTCCTTCCTTCTTGCCTGCCTTCCTTCCTTCCTTCCTTCCTTCCTTCCTTCCTTCCTTCCCTCCTTCTTTTTCTTCTTTCCATCATTCTTCCTTTCTCCCTTTTTTCTTCCTCCTTTTCTTCCTTGCAAAAGGAGAAGGAACATGTGCACATTATCCTCACATTTTCTTCTTGTGTTTCTCTAAAGAAGCTTTGCCAGCCCTTGCAATGGTAATACAGTTATCAGAAAGAAGTCCCCTGTTAGTATCATGACAGGCAACAATGTGGAGACAAGACAAGTCTCCAGGAGCTGATTTTAGAATTCAACCTCCAAGCAGAAGTGATAGATTTAAAATTCTGAGCCCATCACAAACCTCTTCATTTTCAAGTTCATTTACCCTTGGCAACATGCAACCGCCTGTTACTAAGGGGGGGAGGGAGCTTTAAAAAGCTCATTTAAAAGGCTGAGGAGCCTTTTGGGATCTCCGCAAGCTCTTTAAGAAACATATTTTGATGATACAAGTGTAAACAAATCAAAAGCATATGGATTGAATTTCCCTTAAATTACACAGGATTTTAAAAATGATGGGAGGGTGGGAATGTGTTTGGAAAAATATGTTTCTGGTTTTACTGACTCAGAAATATGCAAATGAGCTGAAGCTTTTGACAGACCCCCAAATGATAGCAGGTTTGTCCATCATCTGTCTTTGAGGATCTATAGTCTTTCATGAGCCTTCTCTGGTTTCTAACCCAACAAGCAGATATTTCTGTCAATACAGACTCATGTAGAGAGAAAGACCAAAACTATGCATTGTAAGTTCTACCCTCCTCTTGAGCTAAAGAGCCCTATTTATGAGGTTTGGCAGCATGGACTCCCCTTGGACCAGTGAAAGGGATTAGTGTTCATTTTATAAAATACAAGTCTATATAGGGCTGTACAACCTGGACCCAGGTGCCAACATCAGCATCCAGACTGACCTTCTGTAGTCCCTAGGCTGAGACCAACCTGCAAGCATTCACCTCGTGCTCTTCAAAGTACTCTGGAGAGTCACATTGTCATCATTACAATTCCTTCATCTTCCAAACCAATACACAATATGCCATAAAAATGGGGTCAACGACCCAGGCCACTGACTTTGAAGGGCTGCTGATGCCAGGATTTCAGAATAAGGGAACAAGGACCAAGAATACAGACAGGGAAAAGGGTGGTTGTATCCTTATAAACATTAAGGCTCATTTACAAAGCAGAATGTTGAGATCTCTAATGTTGAGGTACTATCCAATCCAGTCCTAAAAGAAAATGTTTCAAAAATCTCTAGACACTGTCTGTGTTTTTATGTTTCCTTTATGTGAACATACAGAGTTCAAGAGTTGGAGCAGTCGCAGAGAGCTTCTGGAAGATTCAACAAGTCTCTAGATGGGTTTGGAGGACCAAGTTCCTCTGAAGGCCCTTTAAGTCACTCTATTCTTAGGCAAATGAAACATAAGAATTATTTAAAGGCAAATAAAAAATAATCTTTGAGCTTCTATCTTCAAAGAACAATCTAGGAAAAACTGAAGCTTCTATTGAGAAAGTTTAGAACACACAGTTACAAGAGAACTTGATTTACCTGAGGTAAGAAGAGACTTTACTTCAGTTTTCTTTCTGAGTAAACACTACAAGCATACCCACTGCCTCTCTTTGGACACACACTCCAACAGAGAAGTTGACATTATACCCCACTTTCCTTTTTATTTATTTATTTATTTTTACTTCATAGGAATGATGTTAGAAGGCACTTAGAAAAAATAAAGGGCTTTCTAACAAAAATAACTATTACCCCACCCACCTTGTGTCTTTAGTGCTAGAGACTTCTGTCCCCTCACTGCAATGGTAAATGCCTAACCAGTGCATAATTTTAACAGCACAATTTGCATAGCCTAGGCAGCTGTCTGCCACACCAAGTCATTATGAAATCCACCCACAGCATTTGACTCAATTACCTCCTGCAGCTGCGAATTCCACAGGTCGACCACACTGTGCACAGAAAAGTATTTCTTTGTATTCATTCCAAATTTATTAGCCATTTGAACCATTTCTTTTAGTGACTTATATATTTTTAAGTGTTCATATATCACCATTCTAGGCCCAAGTCCCATTGGCCTGTATTTAATATGCAGTTCAGAATATGGAAGTACCATCTTCAAAGGATCTGTATAAACTCAGACCTGGTGTGCTGACCTCCAGTTGAGCTTTGTTCCAAGTTCTCCAGCCATGGGCTTCCTCGCAGCCCACCAGCCTCACAAACACATGATCATAATCAGAAGAGGGAAAAGTACTTCAGGGACCTGGGCTGGAACAGTCCAAGCCTCCACCATGTCAGAAGTATGAGTTGTGGACACACTTGATATACTGGGACATTCCTAAGAGGTGGGTAGATGTGGTGCATCACAAATAAAGAAACTGAGTTACAGAGACATGAGGTCACCTCCCCTCAATCCGGGAGGGGGTTTACCACAAGCACCATATCCACTAATGAGGCATTCCAAAGGCAATTCCAATGTTCATACCCTGGTACAGAAGGTTCTATGTCAGAAGGTAAGAGCAAGGATCATGGATAAATAAATTAATGTCCCCTGGGCCAGTAGCAACAGACATTCATGCTCCCTGGAGTCATAGCCTGGCTCACTGAGTGCCACGCTCCTTTCCCTGTCAGGCATCTCAGAATGCCCCATGGAGGATGCTGAGAACTCCTCTCATTATCCCAGAAATAGGCCTCAAAACACATCTATAAGCATGAATGTAGAGCAACTTCACCTCGTTTAAAAAGTGACATTCTTGGTCATTAGGCTCCCGCCTCCCTGTCATCACCCTCAAGGTGAAACCACAAGGAGGTTTCGCCCCCATCTCCACCCAGCAAACCTCAGTTCCTGTTCTGGCCAGGCTGTGTGATTATGGGCAGTCTCTTACCTGACCTCACTATGGTTCTTCTACCAGAAACCGAGGAAATATTTTAGATGGGACACAGTTCCACACATAGGGGAGAGCCCTCATGCTTCACTGTCAGGAGCTGTCAAACTGTGGCCACACTTAAGTTCCTGAGCCTCCCAGAACTGTGATTCCTCACCTCCCCCACAGTAGGAAATAGACTCTGACTGGTCTCGTTCTTCCAAAGGTTAACCATGATGTACCCAATGTGCCTAGCCCTGTGTTTGCTCCGTAATAGATTCTCTGATATATGTCAGCTGCTTGCCTTTTGCAAGTTTATACTCTAATAAGTGGTACTCAAGGATGCTAAAGAAAAATAGAGATCTTAAAGGATGCTAAAGATACAACAAGGTATTACATCCTACAGCTTTTGAAGGGGTGGTCCAACTAACTTAACAGCCTCATCTTAAAAAACCAGGTGTAGCAGCGACCAAATCTAGAACTTAGGTCTATCGCATAAACCTTTATTCATGATGAAGGTATGACCCACAATTAACTTATCATGACATAGACAAAAACAGAACTGCCTGATTAACAAAAAAGAGAACTTTGTGCCAAGACCCCTCCCTCCCACAAAAAAAGAAGAAAGCGCCAGTTGGAAGTGAATTTAATAACGACATGTTCAGTTGGGCGCATCTGCTTCCACTCCATGTCAAGAAATTACAGTCCACGCTTGAATTCAGCAATTTATTCTTTTTCTAAAAGTTTCTTTTCTGTCATGTACAGGCTATGTTTAGTGTTTAGTGTTTCAAGATGGTTTTACTGTAACGGGAAATGAAAACAACTATGGGATATAGGGAACCTATTGATCTCCAGTATTTATAGGACCAGAATTTCCTTTGCTTTTTTCAAATAATGCAGTTGTGTTAACCACATTTATTATTATTATTTATATATATATATTATTTTTTGAAAATTCTGAATCAAAGTATTGTTTTCTGGTGGTAAACTTAAAAATTTATTGTCAGCAATTCAGTAACACTTTGGAATGTCCCCTGATATCATGGCATTGGAACATTGTACATTAAAAAGGCCTTTAGTACTTGTTTCTCACATCAGCCAAAGTGGCCTGAGTGGCCTTGGGCAGGTCACTGAAGACATTCTACTTCAGACTGATTATCCACAACAAGAGAAACATGGGGCTTTGTGCACACCATCCAGCCTCAAGTTGCCATTCTACTCTCCATACCATGCTATTAATAAGACAAACAATAGTTTCTTTTGTTCCTGACCATTAGAAATCTATTCATTCAATATACAGTGTGTCGGTAAAGTCATGGTGCACTTTTGACCGGTGACCGGTCAAAAGTGCACCATGACTTTACGGACACACTGTATTTTATCAAAGAATCCTTAACCTGGTTTCATATCTATTTACCCCCATGGAGGCCAAGATGGTGACAGTCTTATATTCTCAAGGACCAAGTCTAGGTACTCGTAGATTTGAATTCAGATTTGGATACCAACTTGGGCCAAGAATACATTAAATGTAGGCCAAAAGTGCTTACCTGATCTGTCTCGAATATGAGGCGGTTTGAGTCCAACCTGAAATTGCTTTTGAATCTCTATGCATTCAGCTCTGGGCAAATCTAGGACTGAGTCTGCCCCATTACTAAGTGAGCAGGCTGGAAGAACCACCTACACTCTCTGCACAGCCATTAAAAAACAAACGAACAGATAATTGAGAGATAATTTGCATGCCATACAATTCATCCATTTAAAGTATAAATTCAATTTGTTTTGGTATATTAAAGGACTGTACAACCGTTACCACGACCCATTCTAGAACATGTTTGTAGGACACATACTTCCCCCAGTAGAAGTCCTGTACACGTTAGCTGTCCTTCGCCATTCCCCCCCCCACACACACACACACCCCTTCCCAGCCCCTGGCAATCTAATCTGTTTCTGTCTCTAAAGAGTCCCTACTCCAGACATTTCAGATCAATGGAATCATATACCATGTGGCCTTTTGTAACTGACTACTTTCACTTGACCTAAAGCTTTTAAGATTTACCTGTGTTGCATGTAGCATGTATGACCACTTCATTCCATTTTATGGCCAAATAATATCCTATTCTACAGATACACCCCGTTTTGCTTACCTGTTCATCAATTGATGTCATTTGTACTTTCCAGCTATTATGATCATTGCCGCTATGTGCATTCAGGTACAAATTGGACCATCCATTTTCGCATCTACAAAATTCTACTGCTCTCCTCATCTGGCAGTTTTGATTATTTTAATTAAATGTAAAAACACTTAACACATGACTAGAAAGACAGACTCATCATCTTTTATACTATCACCTGCTTTTCCGCCCTTCCATGATGGTATCACCTTTCTTCCAGGCACTAAGGGTTTTCCAATATTTGAACTGTCCCTTCCCTTTTCACTCTACGTTAAAATAACTTCTAAATACTTATAGATACTTAAGATATGTCTTAAATTCATACTTTCCTTTCTTCATAATTATCTCAATTTATTTTTATTTAAAACCTTTTTTTTCAACTACATTTGACATACAATATTATATTAGCTTCAGGTATACAACATAGCAGTTAGATATTTTTATAACTTAGGAACTGATCACCTCAGTTTGTCTAGTATCCATTTGACACCATACATAGTTATGACAACATTATTGACTATACTTCCCTATGCTATACTTTACATCCCTTATGATTGTCTCCTGTCAAAACCTCATTTGTTTTCACTGAATATTGTTCTCACCATTAACTAGGCACAAGACCCCAAACTCTCTCCTTATTATTCACCTACAAATTTTAGTTCTAATAGTTGTGTACTTGAAGTCCTAGTGGCTCTCCACCAAAAGGTTAACCATACTAAGTCCTTTACCAGGGACAAAATTTGCAAGCCCCAAACTCAAATATAGAAAAACTATACATGTAATTATTTTTCCATAAATGAACTGAAATGATCTTTTCATTCCCCACTTAGTCTACTGGCAAAACACTTAATCTAGTTCTGTTCAGGTCAGGTCAGGCACTTCCGTGATTTCTCAGAGCTCTCCAGTTCGAGGTCAGCGTCTTCGAGGAGGCTGACAGCATGTAGACTACATGTCACAGAGCACCCACGCCCAGGCTGCAGGTGACCTCCATTGTTCAGGGTTCTGATGACATGTCCTCTACCTCTATTGCTCTAGCCACTGTCACACCCCTGTTTTGGCCTTTCCTGCCTAGCATTGGCCAGCTGGCAATTCTACTCTGGTTTCCATGACATTCAGGGCCCTTCACAGCCCAGAGCCCATTCAGCATCCCGGCTGTGCCCACTCATCTGGAATTGCATTGTCTGGCCGGTCCCCACCCCAGGGTGGTAGGCAAGGAACAGAACCCCTTCTTAGAGAAAAAGCTACTTGCATGCTGTCTTTTACAGCTAGTGGTCGACTTACAACCACTATTGGTTCCGACAGACCAGTCGTAACACGATTTGGTCATAAGTTGAGTAGGCTATATGTACAGTTCTGTGAAATGATGTTATAAAAATCTTTAAGTCATATTTTATCATAATTTTCTTTCATTATTGTTATATATCATAATTTTCTTTGTTCATTTTATGCCATTTGTGTCATCTCTACACCATTTTGTTTCTTATTTTTACATTCGTCAGGTTTAAGTAAAACACTGCATTACCAGTACAACTGGTTTAATATTTGCAAAACATACAAAATTACAAAATACAGGTGCACACAAAAACTGCTCCAGACGTGGAGCAGTCGTGGCTAGTGATTGTGGTCGTAAAGTCGAATGGTCGTAAGTTGCGTAGGTCGTAAGTCGATCAATACCTGTATCTCTCCATAGTTTCTCCTCCATCAACTCTACCAGCCTTTGTCTGGTCTATGCAGACAGGTTCGTTGAGCCCTTGACCAATTTTCCTTCCAATGTGTTCTTTTCTTTATATTTTAAAGTAAAGGAATATGAATTCCTTCAGGTGTTTTGTTTTCCAAAACACCAGCTCCTGCAAATTGGGAGACCTGCCTCTCAAGCCTATTGTGCCTTCTACAAGTTTCAAGAGCCCTTTCAGAAATGGTTAGTTTTCAGGCCCGCTTGATTCCAAAGCTCTGCCCTTAACCACTATGGTGTGCTGCCTCCATGTTCCAAAGGGTATCAAGGGCTGGGAACCAGTGGCCAATACTTGAGGTCTCTCCAGAGTCTTTTGGAGCACAGGAAAAGTGACCGGAAACTCCTGGTCAGAGTGGCTCCTCTAATTACATGGAAGTTATTTTTCTTTGGTAGTTTAAGCTCACAGAGCATTGCACCCAGCCCAGCCTGGCCAGGCTCTCTGATCTGCAGGGCCTTGGCCAGGCTCTCATTTGGCCTTCTCTGTGCATCGCCCCCTTCAGGAGGGTGACCAAGCTGTACAGAGGACTGTCACACCTCAAGACACTCTGGCCCTAGTTCTGCGTCTGCTCATGACTCTAAGAGTTTAACAAAGACCTTGAGAGCTGAGACCTTAGGAAATTGAAGTCACACATGTGTGTGAAGTACATCCTCAGGAAAGACATATCACACACAAAAAAATCACTATAAGTTTTTAAATATGAGAGGAAAAATAAAAAGAAGATATAACAATGAGAGCCCAATGTTCCCACTGTGTGAAAAGTAGACAAGAGAAGAACCCTGGTTCATTGTCTATCCTGTGGTGAAAGTATCAGATGAGTAAAAAGCAAAAAAAAAAAAAAAAAAAAAACAAGACAGTTGATTTCATAAAGAGGAAAGGAGAAAGCCATATAAGAAATGTTTGTTTTTGTTTCAATTGCCCATTTCTTGCTATAAATGGAAAACATAAAAGCTCTGATTGCCTATAATCATTGTTGTGAATTCAGAAACCCAAACTTCTGGTGAAGTTGACTTTCTGAATATCCAAGTTTTTGCTCTTCTCTTAAAATGGAAAGAATATAAACTGGAGTGAGCAGAATCAGGATTTGTATTTTTCCCCCTCTGTGTGTCCTTCTAACTTCTAACATAATTGAAAGGATGAATTCATTTGGCGAGCAGTGCTGCACAAATTCAAATTCGGTTTTCTCCAAGAAAGAGACCAAAACAGATTTCTCTTTGAAGTTAGAAAATAATGAAGCATAGCGATGATATTTTTGGCATATTTGTTTGTGAAAGACACGATGTCTTGATACATTCATATATATATATGTATGTATATATATATATATATATATATATATATATATATATATATATATATATATTGTCTTGAATATGGGTCGTTGTAAAAGAAAAGTCATCTTGCAGGATGACTCCATTAGGCTATATCCCTTTAAAGACTTAAGAGCAACTCTTTATCCATATTATCTGGTGACAAATCCTCTGAAATTCCCTGCTAAAACAAGTCCCATTGATAACAGCTAACCCGGGCTCAGCCTTCTTAAGTTTTATTTCGATTAATCTCTGATTCATGTTAATGATCTTTCAACTGTTTTATTCCTTCTGATGCTAGAATTTTATTTATTTATTTATTTACATCTTAATGCTCTTACAGCATACTAAATCCAGCCCTTTCTATCCTTGGTCAACCATTGCCTGCATGATTTCTGAAATCTTCCCTCCTCTATAGCTTGCTGCCCTCCCTGTGTTATCTTGGAGAATGTGTTAACGTTTTGGATGTTAGGCTTCAATTTCTATGAGTTCCTATAGTTTGAAAAAAAGTCACTTTTTATTTAGTGTGTGTGTGTTTATATACTTAATATGCTCATTCCTACATTTGTATTTAATTGTCATTTTCCTCAGGAACTACGTGTCCCCCCAGTTAATTTCTAATGACCCATTTGCAGGGCATCTGCACCACAGAAGGAGCAGCTGATTCAGATTATGCTCGAATTTTCTCAGCAGGAACTACCACTGACCTAAGCGTCCCTTTCACAACACTGTCTTTGGCCCAGCAGCCTGCCAGGGGCCGTCCACACACTCAGCCTTCTTGGCTTGGTGAGCTGCTACTTCTAATTATTTCTAAATTATTTTAATTGCTTGAATCCATTAGAAAACACACACTCAACATTTGCGCATTTTGAAAAGAATTGCTGGAGTCGCCTCAGACCAACGTTTCCACTGACACAATATGACTTAGAAGGAACATCAAAGGCTTGCAAACGAGACCACTGAAAGCATTCCTGGTTCTCCACCCATCAAGGCTCCAGGTTGTGTAAAACAATGTGATTTCCAGAAGGAGCTGCCTTGCTACAGTCTCGTTGAACTCTGGCAAACCTGGCTAGGGCAGAGTTGGAAGAAGTTGAGAGTTTACTAGTTTTAGGGAAGAAAAACATGGAGCCCCTTGGCTAAGCTATTGTTCTCCATTACAGTAGAAAAGGAGGCAATATGGCCTTGGTCCAAAATCTACACTCAAAGCACTGGGTTCACAGAGTCTCTGGGGCTTTGAGGAATGTCAATGGGTCTCCAGGGAAAACATTTCAAATTCTAGGATAACTAGAAGGGGGTGATTTTAAATTCAGAAAATGGGAGATAGTGTGCAAGTATACGTTCCTGATCTTCCTGGAAATTTCAGCTTGACATTGCTGACTGGAAGGAGGGGTTATGAAGGAGCCAAGTTGTATATCAAGCCTGGAGCTCAACATCTGACCATCGGCATTGTTCACATGAGTAAATGAATGAATGACTGAATGGCTAACAAATCTTGAGTTCAAACTAAAAACAGAGGTAGACTTGAATTTACCTATAGGCCCGTTCTCTCTGTCCTTTCCTCTTAGTTGGAGTAGCAGTATACTTTTCCTTACTCAAGTTGTAGCCTTTGACCAAGACCCAGGATCTGATTCATCTCTGCCATCTTGGAGACTTTATTTCTCCAAGAACTGATGTTGTCCCCCTGAATTGTCAACAGTTATCTTTCTCACATACACATTCCATAAAGTCTATTCATACTTTTATCATTCTCACTGCTACTTGCCTTGGCTTGGGGCTTCATCATATGCCCATTTGACTACTTCAATGCGATTCTAACTGAACAGGAGTTCTGACAGTCTTCTCCTCAGTCTTGCTTCCTCTGTGTAGAGTTAATTTTGGAAGACTATTCCCTCATGGTCACAATATGGCTGCCAGCAAGTCTAAGGTGCTTCATTGTCACTTCTAGAAGGAAGAAAAAAGCATCCTTTCCAATATCTCCAACAAAATAAGAGCAAACTTTTCTTTCACAGTTACCCCAAGCACCCATGAAATACCTCTCCTTGTTGGAAATACCTCCCCTTGAGAGGAAGTATCCTATCAACTTTAATGATCCTGCTTAGCCTCTGATAAAATGTAAAAGACGGATTAAGGAACCAGGTTCTTGGAGGAGATATTGCTGTTTCAATTAAGCAAAAGGAATGAAAATACTAAAATAAGAAAAGAAAGACTAGAACTCTTGAACCCATCTGCCAGCTTCCCCTCCTCTCTGACCTAGAGCATTAGTCCAGGTGGGGTGAGATGGGAACCTACAGAAAAACACAGGTTCTACCCTGCCATTTAGGACACCAGCATGTGCTTCCAACCCCAGATTCTGCAAAGGGCATCTATCTCCCAGTTAATGGATGAAAGATGAAAAACGTAGCAGCCTTCTGGTGAATTTTCTAATGTAACTATTCCAAAGCCAACTGTTCGAAGATTTTTCTTTCCTTTTAAGGTCCAGTGCATCTTCTTTGAGCTTCTCGCCTTCCACAGGGGCACACACCACAGACATTCTCAGTGACTCTGCACTAACTTTCCATTCTACAGAGTCCTTCATTTCATTTTGGCCAAAGATCAACATTGATCTAGGTTGCTGCCAGCTGTGTAACAGCTGTGCAATTCAGGAAAACCACAGTGGGCTCAGGAGGCTGAGACTTTATTAAATCAGAAAAAAAAGAGGCAGGTCAAGGGCTCCTTCTTTCTCCCTCAACCTCCCCTAAATCTCTTCAATATCAGTGACGTTATATATGGTGAAACTCAAGTTTCACATCTCTCCCAGATTTAAAGTTAAAGATTTTTATTTCTATTAGGAGGAAGAAGCCAGAGAGATGAAAATTTCTGCACACTTTGTTTTGGAGTTGGAGTGACGAAGGGATAAGAAGTTCTCATTCGCTCCTGCATTCAGGCAGACTCTCAGTGGGCAATGTCTTTTCTCTCAAAAGTCAAGGACCACAAAGAAGTAAATGTGGGAATGGAAATGGAACTCTTCAAATTGTGAACGCTTCCTAGTATGCAGACTACCTTAATACCTTAATAAAATGCTCTCACTAGGGTCCAGAATGCATTTTAAAAAGTATATAAATGGCCTTTCTAAGAGATTTGGTAGTAAACTCTCTAGGCTAGATCGAAAATAGATTTACTTTTTATTTGTAAAAGGTTACATAGAAGATCGACAAATGAAATATATATTTGTACCAGTTACTATTAGCCTAAGATGAAGTAAAACATCTTATTTGTAAATCCTTGAGAAACATATTCATTCTTCGAAAGGTAGATGCTCAGCTGACTTTTTGACTTTGATAACGCAGTAATGGTCACAGTCAGCAGAGTAAGCAAGGTTTATTACAATTGAACTTCACCTAAAGTGAGAAGTAAAGACTAGTCTATTGAGTTATGTTCTTGTCATCTCTCAGTCCTTTGTAAGTTGTCACATTAGCATTGGCACTTTAAAATTGTTTCCTCTTTGGCAATGTCTAATATGAATATGAAAATCACATAGGAAGTGAGATATAATATTTCCTTAGTAGCATCTCCCTTCCAATTTTTTAAATTGAATTTATTAGGGTGACATTAGTTAACATAATTACACAGGTTTCAGGTGCCCAATTCTACAACACATCTCTGTAC
Source organism: Rhynchonycteris naso (assembly GCA_037038555.1). Taxonomy (NCBI): domain Eukaryota; kingdom Metazoa; phylum Chordata; class Mammalia; order Chiroptera; family Emballonuridae; genus Rhynchonycteris; species Rhynchonycteris naso. The sequence goes on along the minus strand of CM072999.1, from coordinate 145,552,922 downwards.
ACTGCATTTTGCGTTCACCCCACCAAGTCAAGTCTCCATCCATCACCATTTATTCCCTCCTACCTTCCTTCACCTGCCCCCCACCCGCAATCACCACACTGTTGTCTGTGTCCAGGAATTGGGTGTTTTTGTCCTTTTTGGTTCTATCCCTCCTCCTCCTTCACTCAGTGCCCCTTCCCATAGCTGTCAGTCAGCTTTTTGTGTATGAGGCTGTCTCTATCTGTCTCAATTTTGCTTGTTAGTTCATTTTATTCATTAGATTGCACATATGAGTAAAAATCATATGGTGCTTGTCTTTCTCTGACTGGATTATTTTACTTAACTAATGATTCCCAGGTCCATCCATGCTGACATTAAAGGTACAATTTCCTTCTTTTTAATAACATGTAATATTCTATTGCATAAACATACCACAGCTTTTTTATCCACTCATCTACTGATGGGCACTTGGGCTGTTTCTAGAACTTGGCTATTATTAACATTGCAATGAATATAGGGGTGAATATATTCTTTCAAATTAGTGTTTTGGGATTCTTGGGATATATTGCCAGAAGTGGGATTGCTGGATCAAAGGCAATTTTATTTTTAATTTTTTGAGGTACCTCTATACTGCTTCCCACAGTGATGTACCAATTTGTATTCCCACCAACAATGCACGGGAGTTCCCTTTTGTCCACACACTCTCCAACACTCGTTTTTTGTTGATTTATTGATGATAGCCATTCTGACAGGTGTTAGGTGATATTTCATTGTAACTTAAATTGCATCTCTCTGATGATTAATGACATTAAGCATCTTTTCATATGGTTATTGGCCATCTGTATGTCCTCTTTAGAAAAGTCTCTATTCAGGTCCTTTGTCCACTTTTATTTTATTGTTAAGTGAGAGGTGGGGAGCCAGAAAGACAGACTCCCACATGTGCCCTGACCAGGACCCACTTGACCAGCCTACTAGGGGCAATGCTTTGCCCATCTGGGGTCATTGCTCAGCAACCGAGCTATTGTAGTGCATGAGGCAAGGTCATGGTGCTATCCTCAGTGCCTGGAGCCAACTTGCTCAAGAGTCATGGCTGTGAAAGGGGGACAGAGACAGAGATCAATAGAGAGAAAGAAAGAAGGGGAAGGGGTGCAGAAGCAGATGGTCACTTCTCCTGTGTGCACTGACCAGAAATACAACCTAGGACTTACATACGCCGGACTGACACTCTACCGCTGAGCCAACTGGCCAGGGCCCTTTGCCCACTTTTTAATTAGATTGTTTGTTTGTTTTTTTGGTGTTGAGTTTTATAAGTTCTTCATAAATTTTAGATATTAATTCTGTATTTATGTATAGAGAGAATGCTAAAAATTCCACCAAAAACTACTAGAACTGATAAACAAATTTAGTAAAGTAGCAGGATACAAAATACATATCCAGAAATCAATTGCATTTTTATATACCAATAATAATATATCAAAAAAAACCAATATCATTCACAATTTCTTCAAAAAGAATTAAAAATCTAGAAATTAATTTAACCAAGAATGTAAAAACATGTACTCAGAAAACTATAAGACATTGAAGAAAGAAATTGAAGAAAATACAAACAAATGGGAGCATATAATGTATTCACGGATAGGAAGAATTAACATCATTAAAATGTCTACATTATCCAAAGCAATCTAAGGATTCAATGCAGTTCCTATTAAGATACCCATTGTGTATTTCACAGAACTAGAAAAAAATATTCCAAAAATGTTTATGAAATGACAAAAGACCCCTAAAAGCAACAGCAATTGTCTAAAGGGCTTCCAACCACTTCTGAAAGGCTCTTATCTACCTTACAACTTCCAATAGCCTTTTTTCTTCTAGACCCACAGGTGTTTAGCAGGCTTAATTCATTCACTTGAGTAAAATGAAATGAAAAAGAGGAATGAAGTTGGAGGAATCACACTACCTGATATCAAACTATACTACAATGCCATAGTAACCAAAATAGCATGGTACTGGCATAAAAATAGATGCATGATCAATGGAACAGAATAGAGAGTCCAAAAATTAATGCCGCACCTACATGGTCAATTTGTATTTGACAAAGGGTGCAAGAACAAACAATAGGGTAAAGACAGTTTATTCAATAAGTGATGTTGAGAAAATTGGACAGACACATGTAAACAAATGAAACTAGACTAACTTCCTATACCATACACAAGAATAAACTCAAAATGGATTAAATAGTTAAATATTAGACCTGAAAATATAAAAAACCTAGAAGAAAACATAGGCAGTAAAATCTCAGACATTTCTCATAGCAATATTTTTTCAGATATATCTTTTTGGGCAAGGGAAACGAGAGAAAGGACAGACAAATGGAACTACATCAAACTAAAAAGTATTTTCACGGCAAAGAAAACCATCAACAAAACGAAAAGGAAACCCACTGAATAGGAGAACATATTTGCTGATACATTCCTTGCGATTTTTTAATGAAATTATTGGAAGTTTCAGGATGAGTAGAAAATCTGATGGTTTTGTTGGAGTGTGAAGATGATGATGCCATTAGTAGGATGCAAGCTCTGAGATATTAAGCTAGAAGAGAAGATGGATTTGCTTCTCAAGCCAACTGAAGCTGGACTGGAGCTGTGGCATTGCAGAGGACTTGCCAAAGTTAGTGACACAGCCTGTGGCTGTGGAAAGAAGAGATGCTGACCAACCTTTGCAGGAAATAAGCCTGTCACCTGGGGTTAATGAGAGCTCATTTTTCAATCCGTCTAGGCATTGATTTTTAAAAGAAATTATTTATTAATTTTGAGAGAGAATAAGAGAGAGAGACGGACATCAATCTGTTCCTGCAGGTGCCCTGACCAGGGATCAAATCCACAACCTTGGCGTATCAGGACGATGCTCTGATCAACTGAACTATCCAGCCAAGGTGCATTGACTTTTTTAAAAAAAGCAAATACTCATCTTGCTTTAAAGATCTATGAGTATTTTATGAGCGAGATCGACATATGCTAAGTTGCCGCTTTCAGTTCACTTTACATTTAGTACAGTGATAAATTTGTATCTTTTTCTTGTTTTGACAAGTGAACTTGACAAGCACCAGAAAAACAGTACTGAGTATCTATGTTTTAGCTGAACTTACAGGCTGGAGGCAGTTTGAAACCCACTCTCATGTATGCAGTCTCTCTCTCTCTCTCTCTCTCTCTCTCTCTCTGAGAAGATTCTGAGAATATATATATATATATATATATATATATATATATATATATATATCTTCTCAGAATTTTCTAAAAGAGAATACTTAAGCAATTCTTAAAATGAAAAGGCTTTCCTTAAGTTGCCTAGTCAGCATTTATATTTTTATTGATGTAACTTTATTTATTTGCTAAATATATTTATTAATTAATAAAATGATAGACAGCCAGCCGAGACTGTGTTCAGCCACATGACTATGGTGCCTTTTACTATAAATGACCAGTCACACACCCTTTAATCATGGTTCCCGGTCAATTACTGCTGGTCCTTTGAATTAGGTCTGTGGTTAGGTAATGAATATGCAGGTTAGTCCAACAGTCCAGATGGACGCTGCCTCTGAAGTCCCACCCACGTCTTCCACACCACTTCTGAAGGGCTCCTACCACCTTCCAACTTCCAACAGCCATGTCTTCCAGACCCACAAATGTTCATTAGACTCGATTCAGTCATCCAAGTAACAAAATGAGTAGGGAATTTTACCTACTTTACTTGCCCCTGCTCTTTGTTTCTTGTAGCAAGTATATTGCATTTGCATATTTCAGGTGCTGTAATGCCTCTTGAGGGTAAATTGAAGACCAGACGGGGTCAGCTCACAAGCCAGGGAAAAGCTATGGGATCGTCTTCTGGGCTAACCTAGAAGAGCAGTGATTGGCGATTTTCCAGTTACTGGTCAGATAGGATAAAGAGCTACCCTATACCCAGGTAAGAAAAAAATCTAGAAGGAACTGTTCTCGGGAAAGACTTAATAATGCTGTTTACCCTGGTCTCTGATTTGAGGTCGATTATGCCAACCTGACATCCAAGAAACTGACCAGAGCTGATGAAACAACTGACACAGCAATGACTAACCCAGAAGCAAGTATGAGTAGTTCAAAGGTAAACTGCTCATCATTAGGGCTGCCCACAACATCTTGCTTACTCAGGAGGCAGTGGACCACATTGCAATGGCCCTTGGCCTTGGGCATATGTTATTAAAATTAAACTTTGCCCACACACATACACACTGACATCTCCCTTCTTCCCTGAACCCCTACGAGTATATCCAAACACATAAGTGTTTCACAAGGACATCCAGCAAATGGAAAAAGCAACTCTGAATAGAGTATTGAATCTATTCTTATGCTAATGTTATGGGGATACTCAGGAGTCCTCAACTTGTTTATAATCTACATTTTAAATACCAAATGTTAAGCCCAATCCACTTATCTCCAGCCATATTTGGACTTACAAAGTCGATTGGTATAGGAAGATTTTAGCTCATCACCATGGGAGTCCTTGAGAGCCCTTGTTGGCTTGTGAAGAAGAGTCTTAGGTGGGGGAGAGCTAAGCTTTCACTGAGGCAAAGGGGTTGGGGGTTGAGGGGCTGGGTGAAAAAGGTGAAGTTATACTATGAACAATGCTGCGATCAACATGGGTCAGCATGTGTCCTTACATACCAATGATTTTGAGTCTTGGGTGGCCAAGACATGGAAACAACCAAAAAGCCCTTCAATAGAGGATTTGATAAAGAAGATGTGGTACATATATACTATGGCAGGGGTCCCCAAACTACAGCTGTGGGCCGCATGCGGCCCCCTAAGGCCATTTATCCGGCCCCCGCCGCACTTCTGGAAGGGACACCTCTTTCATTGGTGGTCAGTGAGAGGAGCACAGGATGCATCCGCACCCATAGTTCCCATTGAAATACTGGTCAATTTGTTGATTTAAATTTACCTGTTCTTTATTTTAAATATTGTATTTTTTTCCCATTTTGTTTTTTTACTTTAAAATAAGATATGTGCAGTGTGCATAGGGACTTGTTCATAGTTTTTTTTAATAGTCCGGCCCTCCAACAGTCTGAGGGACAGTGAATTGGCCCCTGTGTAAAAGTTTGGGGACCCCTGTACTATGGAATAGTACCCAGCCATAAGAAATGATGACATAGGATCATTTATGACAACGTGAATGGACCTTAATAACATTATACTGAGTGAAATAAGAAAATCAGAAAAAACTAAGAACTGTATGATTCCATACATAGGTGGGACACAAAATTGAGACTCATGGACAAAGACAGGGGTGCAGTGGTTACCAGGGAAGGGGAAGGGAGGGAAGGGAGGGAAGAGAGGAAAGGGAAGGGTGAAAGAGGGGAGGGGCACAAAGAAAACCAAATGAAGGGTGATGGAGGAGGATTTGACTTTGGGTGATGGGTATACAACATAATTAAATGTCAAAATGATCTGGAGATGTTTTCTCTGAATTTATGTGCTCTAGTTCACCAATGTCACCCCTCTAAAAGTAATTGTCTAAATAAAATTATTTAAGAACAAACAAAAAGGTAAAGGGATTAAGCAAACAAACAAACAAATCATAGATACAGACAACCGTATGGTAATTACCAGAGGGAAAGGGGGAGGGGAAGTAGAAGAGAGTAAAGGAGGGATAAATAGAGATGGAAGGAGACTTTACTTGGGGTGGTGAACACACAGTACTATATAGTACAAGTGACATGTTAAAGAATTGTACACCTGAAACCCATATCATTTTATTAACCAATGTCACCCCAATAATTCAATAAAAATTTTAAATGAAAATTAATTAATTAATTAAAATTATTTTAAAATGTACAAAATATTTGAATACCGGTATATTGATTTCCTCACTGCATCTTCTAGGTAGCCTCTTACTATTGGAAATAGAATATGAATTTGGGGACTTGATTTAGAAAATAACTTCTTCAGAGATGAAACTAGTTGAAGTCATGCACTCAGTTGGATCCGGTGAAGACTACAAAAACGACTGGCTGGTTCTAGAGCTGTGATGTCCAATTTGGTAGCTACTGGCCACATGTGGCTATTGAAATAAAATGCACACCAGATTCCTAAGACTTAGTATTAAAAGATGTGCAATATTTCGTCCATAATAGTTTATATTGCTTATATTATTGAAATTATAATGTTTTGAATCAACTGAATTAGAAGAATTCTATTACATTAATTTCACTTATCTCTTTTTGTTTTTTTATAAATGTGGCTAAATTTTAAAAATATTTTTAAATGACAGATGGGCCTAACAATATATTTCTGTTGGTTAGCACTGTCTTAAAAGTATAATAATCTAATCAAGTATTAAGTCAATATCATTTGAAAGTTCCAACCCTCACTGGGAAGGCAGTCAGTGTAGAACCTAAAGCCACTGTTAAACTCAGCAGTGTTTTGGTTGCTGGGAACTAACAGGCTTGAGAAGAATCCCAGACATCATGGAATGTGGAGAGTCGGCGGATTGCAGATTAGACAGCTTGACTCAAAGCTGGGAGCCTGCTCTCTCATCCTCACACTGTCCCTGGCTAACTGTGCCCTTCAGAAAGGTACTTAGCATTTCTGACCTTATTTACTCAGCTACTAGGTAAGAAATTTGAACTGCATTATCTCTAAAATCTCTCCACCGCCCATATTCTACAACCCAAGTCCTCTCTGATTCAGCAACACAGGGGCATGACAGGAGTATTCATCAATGACAGCTACTGACCAAACAAGCTCCTCAAACCAGGTAGGAGAAAAGGAAATGTTACCATTTCCAGTGTTTTAGAGATAAAGAAATATACTCAAACAATCAGCTACCAGAACCCTGACACTTTGGCTTGAAGAGATGAGCTCCATCTGGGATTTGCTAAGTTGAGTCAGCAAAGACTTTCTATTTCCTTGAAATGACTTCCTGAAGTCATTTTTTACAAGGTTCCAACTTTCTAAGATGTTGTGCCATGAATGCCTGTGCTGTCAGCAGGCGTGGAGCCTGCCAAACGTGGCCTCCCCAGGATTTTCTGCCGGGTCCTCCCCTGTTCCCAGGAAGTCAAGAACCGTGCATACTTCCCTTCGGGGAGTGCAAATCATTCTTTCTCCTCCTTTGATCATCTACAGTGAATACTGTGGTCAGTCCCAGTGCCCCTGCCAAGCTGGGCACACTGTCCACACACTCTCAGTGAGAGACTAGAGACACAGGAAGTTGCTAAACAATAACTGCTGATTATTGGAAAATAAATATGCACCAAATAGAAAACAGAACTGCCATGATAAACAGCAGAAGAGGATGGGGGTTGCAGAATACTGAGCAAGCTCTTGGAGCTGTCAAATCACAGAGGATCCAAAAACCGAGTCTTCATTAGGTGCCTCTCGCGAAACCTGTGGTGGGACCACACACTCTCTTCCACACTCACCCTTCCAGCTGCTCTATTGGTCATGACATCATTGAAGCCCCACTTTTTCAGACAAATTTGTTATTGAAGCCAAACAGAGACAAAACCAGCTGGTCCAAATCATACATTACGGATGCAATGTTTGAAAGAAAGGTAGGAAAATGAAACTTTCCATGGCTGTAGAAGGAATGGATGGGCCCAAAGACCCAAATTCGCTTCTAAATTGGGGGAACTGTCACATAGATATTCTAGATACTGAGTACCAAGCCTAGCTCCACTTCAATTCTGAGGACCTTGGAAAATGAGAACAGATGTGCTGAACTTGACCCTGTAGCCCACCAGGTTTTCAGTGGAAAACATTAGATTAGCTCTTTATTTTGTAACAGTAAGTAAACACATGTGCGATGGAGGCTATTTCTCTCTGTAGGTCCCAGTGTTAATAAGCACAATAGCTGGTCATAGACAAGCAGGAAATGTTGGTTCGATCAATCAATCAAATATAAAAATAAGACTTCTAAGAGTCTCATCATTCTTTGCACTACAGCAAGACATTTTACCTCATGATTTAATTTCCAACTTGCTAATTGAGTCAATACCATGTTGGGATGAAATATTATTAGTGTTGAGCATCATATGCAAACAGACATTCCTGGACCCCATCATGCTTCTGAAGAACTGGGATGAGTCCTTCATGCCTCTTTCCTTTTCCACTGAGCCCAGGGACTTGTACTTGGAACATTGGCTGCTCCACATTAATGTCACCAAACTCGCTCTTACTGAACTAATGCCTCGATGTAGAATCATTCACACATCTGTGTTTGAACCACCAAAATATCAACCTGGTGTAACGTCTTGTTTTTCTCTCCTCGGCCACTGTCATCAGCAATCACTAGACAAAATGACATACTCTTAATTCTTAGCCAGTAGTGTACCACTCTTCAGCACTTTTATTTGTATGATGGTTACTGGTTGATATGTCTATCTTACATACAGAAGTGTAAGTTTCTTGAAGAGAGGAATAGTTTCTCTATCTCATCTTTTAATTCTCCCCCTGTGCCAGCAGATTACCCTGGTACAGTGCCTTTGCCAAATAGATACTCAATAAATGCCTACTGAGTTGAAGAACTAGGCAATGTTGTGAAACTTGTACACTGTCTCTTTAAAATGCAATTTTAATGCTGATTTTTGTCTTGCCTTCCAAAGTCTGTCCCTCCGTGCTCCACAGGTCTGCATAACTGTGTTTCTGAGAAGGTGCCATCTGCTACTGTGAATTTACAGTCTCTTTCAGCAAATAGGGAAAGTAAGTAGGGAAAGCAGAAATGAAATTTCTTCAACTGAAAAACTGACACAGCACAACTGTGCCCTGGAGAAATATTTTCTATCAATGTGCCCAGGCTTCAATGGACTAATTCCAGGTACACCTTGTTTCACCCTGATGTCTTCTTTCTGCAAGTCAACCATAGGAAAAATATGACTTGTCAACTGATCTCTGATTTCCTGGAGTCATGCCACATTCCTTAATCTTGCTGCTGAGAAGAATGCAGGAAATTTAGCTTGAGTCTTACTTCTTATTCCATGGGTCCATGGAGAAACCACTAAGGTTCCCATGTATGAATTTATTACATTATTAGCTAGTCTATGGACTGTTTGGGGGAATACTAGGGATGCTTCTATACACATGAAGGGCTCAGAAAGCACATCTTGAAAATAACAGCATGTTAGGAAAATGAATCTCTCTCTCTAGCCCTCTCTCAATTAAGTTTCCCCAACCATGACAGCCTGGTATCTTAATAACAATATTAAGTCTATGTCAAATTTTTTATCAAAGATGAAAAACTTGCTAAGATTATACCCTTCACTTCTCTCCATGAATATATATTTATGAATTGTCTGTAGTGTCTAAGACTTTGTTCTCCGGAGTCAGGCCCACCGAATTCAAATAATTTTTCTAAAAGTTAATACTAGTGAGTCCCTGGGAAAGGTACTTAAGTTCTTTGGACCTCAAGGTCCTAATCTGTAAATGCTGATTTTAATAGTTGCCACCACCATACCATTTGTGAGGTGGTAAAACACCAGCAAGATCCCTCTTAACCCCAAAGGCAGGAGTGTTGGCTTGAGGGACCTGAAGCCCACAGCTCACTCTTTACCTTCCAGATCCTAACTTAATAGTCCTTCTTGAAATCACATTATCTTCCTCTCTTGACAGCCATAATGTAAGCGTTCTCACTTGTTCCCTAGAAGACCTTTAGTTCTCTTGGACCAGAGCTCTGCTCTGGACAGACAAAAAGCCCAGAAAAGAGTCTAAATGTTCCAAGACTTTGAGATCAACACACCAGCCAGCTCCTTTGAAATAATGATTGTGACTTTCTAAGGTTAGAACCAAGGCCTGGTTACTGAGGGTTGTTCGTTCCAAAAGTCCACCGGCTTTACCATAACCTATTCACATCTACTACTGCACTTTGCAGAGTCCTGGCTTTGTGCAGAATGAATCCAAACGCTCTCACCTGGAATTTACTACACTTCATAATCCAGCACCACACAGCCCCGTTCCCCCAGTTGCACTGATGGATAACTGACACATAATGTTGTGGACATTAACATATAGTCTGTCATATGTATGCAGTGTGAGACAGTTGTCACAACAAGGTGACATCCATCACGTCACAAGAGTTGTATTTTTTTCTTCAAGATGAGAACTTTTAAGATTTTCTCTTTTAGCCTGACCAGGCAGTGGTGCAGTGGATAGAGCCTTGGACTGGGATGCGGAGGACCCAGGTTCAAGACCCCGAGCTCGCCAGCTTGAGCACGGGCCCATCTGGCTTGAGCAAAAAGCTCACCAGCTTGGACCCAAGGTCGCTGGCTCGAGCAAGGGGTTACACAGGCTGCTGAAGGCCCACGATCAAGGCACATGTGAGAAAGCAATCAATGAACAACTAAAGTGTCAAAAACAAAAAAATGATGATTGATGCTTCTCATCTCTCTCCGTTCCTGTCTGTCTGTCCCTGTCTATCCCTCTCTCTGACTCTCTCTCTGTCCCTCTAAAACAAAAAACAGAAAAAATTTTCTCTCTTAGCAACTTTTAAATATCCAATCCAGTCTTGTTAACTAGAGTCACCAGCTGTACATTCCATCCCCAGAATGGATTTACCTTCTAAATGGAAGTTTGTATCTTTTGACCATCCTCACCCATTCTTTACCAAGTCCTATTTCCTTTATGCTTAAGATTTCTTCTTTCAAACTGCTTTATTCATTGTGAATTTCACTGTAAGCAGCAAAGACAAACTGGGCAGCACCTTCAACGCTGTGCTTGTAAATCTCCTTAGTTAAATCTCCAAGGTCATTCTTTGCAAGTTCTGCTTTTCACATAACTGTAGCATACACGGCCAGGCTTTTTGCCGCTGTAAGACAATGACCTCCTTTCCTCCCATTCCCAATGATATACCCCTCCTTTCTTCCTGAGCCCTCACCAGCAACACCTTTAACACTCATGTTTCTATCACCATTCCTGTACGACCGTTTATTTTCTACCGCATTTTCAAAATAATAATAATAATCATGGAATTTTTGAGGAAGTTGCATCGGGCAATTGCATGTGAAGGGCTCTGCATATATTCAGTATATTTCATCTGTACCTCTTAACTATTGCTCTTATTAACACAGGCACATTTCTAAATTTTTGTGATTCTTATTCTTAGCGGAGGGAGCCTCTCAGATATTGTCTAATCTAGTATTCTGTAACTTGGAATCACACCCCTGTTTCCTAGATTAGCAATGTACTCAGAGGCCACAGGAAAGCACTTTCTATATTTACCATTTATCTTTGCAGTTTGGAGTGACTGTTGGGCCACGCAGGTCTGAACTACACTCCACTGTGTGCGAAGAAACTCAGAATGAAGAAATATCCACTGCCCCCTTGCAAGTATGGTTCGTTCGCTCTTGGCTAGTGGTAAAATAGACTCGTTGACCTACAATGTCTGCTAGATTTCAGCCTCGTCTCATGTAATTGCCCTCATTCAGAAATGATAGGCAACTTCAAGCACAGGTGCAGAAAATCATGTCAGTCTCAACAACCGAATGTGATGAGCTTGCATCTGTTCCCTTCCAGAGGGATCTTCTATGGAATAGGGGCAAATTTCACTCGGGAACCTTTTGAAGATTATCTCAGACTCATTCTCATTTTGAATACCTTGTTATCACCACAGAGGATCTTGGGGTGTAAATGACTTCCAGCCGCCTTTGCAGAAAATGACACAGTCTGTCCTGGGAGCTGTGCGTGGAGTGACTGTGTCTTGTTAGTGGGGGGTTGAGTTCACTGATACTTAAAAGCAACAAAGGCTAAAAGTTCCCAGAATTGTAAATTCACTTTCTTTGTGGGTAGGTATGAGAATTTTCTCACTTTTCCTTAGCTTCTTTCCCCTCTTCCTTTTTTTACTTTCTTTTTTAAACAATCAAGAACTCGAGTAATTGTCACCTTGGTTTCTGAATGCAGAGCTCTCAAAGGCTCTTTATTCTGGGAAACACGTAGGTTGAGTGAGCATTCCTGAAATGGGATCAACAAAACCTGTACACTCCCAGGTGTGAAGTGGTAATTGCAGGTGCAAATCGGCGATGGCATGAACAACAGGCGACTGAATGTAATAAGCAAGCTGCGTCCCAACGCTTTGGTGCAGCTCCTAGGAGCTCATCTTCTTGCTTTGAATTCATTTGCATTTCTCCAGCCTGGGACGTGCATAACTAAGTGCTCTTTATATATTCCACCAAGCTCATCAGTATAAGATAGGAGTTCTGCCTTCATCAAGCCAGTGTAACTAATAGGTGTGTGTGTGTGTGTGTGTGTGTGTGTGTGTGCACGTACACATGTGAGTGGAATGGCAAAGATGAGAGGTGGTGCATATGGTGTCCATGCTCTCAGTTGGGTCTTTCAATGTAAGTACGGTTGTTTGAAAATTCTGTCAAAATGCAGAAGTCTGAATGATTTCCAGAACTCTGGGGCCACACACGGACTAAGACAGTGAAAGTCTAGAGGGTGTGGGGGAGGTACCCGGGCAGTTGTAGAGAGCTTGACCATGACTCCATGTCTGAGCAGATGAGCATGGCACTGCCCTCAGCATCTCTCTGGTCCTGTCCTTTGTCCACTCACTGGGTTTCTTTTCCTGCTTTTCCTCCTGACCTCCCCCATCCCCTCACCCCCCACAAAAAACAGAATGCCCACTTGACTAAGATGATAAAAAGAAACAGAGAAAAAAAGCAGAGAATTTCCCATTTCCATTTTGTCTCCAGGTCCAAGTCTAGGCAAAGTAAAACACTCTCTGGGATGTTAAAGGTAAAAATGACAGGATTCTGTTATGTCACCTCCAGAGCAGGAGAGCGCATTATCACCCCTGGCCTGGGGAGTCTAGTCTCACCCCCAGCAGGATGGAGCTTTCTAGGTACTGGGAATGCGGCAAGAGCATCTCACCTCAAAGAGGTAACAGAACAGAACTGTATTTGAGCAATACAACTAACCGCAAAGATATTTTAATAGGTGGTATTTGTTTTCTATTCCTGCTGTAACATATTATGATGAACTAAGTGACTTAAAATACAAATTTATTTTCTTTCATTACAGAATTCATGAGTTCAAAAAGGGCCTCCCTGGAACAAAATGAAGATGTCATTCAGGCTTTGTTCATTCTGGTGGCACTGGGAAAGAATGTTTCATTCTTCTTTCCAACACGCACCCTTTGGCTCGTGGGTCCTTCCACCATGTTCAAGATTAACAAGGGGGCATCTCCATGTAGCTCTTTGACTCTAGCTCCTGTTCCTTCTTCCTCGTTCATTTTAAAGGACTCTTGTGATTTCATTAGACTCACCCCCATGACCCGGAACAATATCTCTATTTTAAGGCCATCTGAAAAGCAACCTTAATTATATCTGAAGCCATAATTCTTCTTTGCCATGTAACATACTATATGTATCAGTTCTGGGGATTAGGATGTAGCAACTTTGAGGAGCCTTCTTGTCTGTCCACCACAGAAGAGAAGAAGAACTCAGAACTACAAAACTCCAGAAAACAGAGGCATGCTGAACTATGTGACCATGAGGCAGAGGACAGCCTCGGCCTCCTCAAATTTCAGTACATGCCAAGGGGCACGAAAGAAGGAATAGAAGCCCTGAAGCAGAAGCGATTTAGATTTAGAGAATCTCCAAAGTGAGATGGCTAAGCAACAGTGATCCATGAAAAACATAAATGCTGGAGGAGCTCAGGGACAATTTAGAAAGAAAAGAAAGGAAAAGCAAGGAGATGAGAACATTTCAGAAAAGAAGCACCCAGCCAGTGTTGGCAGGGGGTGGTGTCTCCAGGAAGAGAGAGGTCGGCTCTGTCCGGTGGGGCTAGGACCTGAACTCTGGAAACTGAAGTCAGCCCATCACACACCCTCTTCCTCACCAGCACACTCCTCCACCTGCTGGTCTATGACAAATTTCTCCTTCAAGGTTTCATCGCAACCTACTCCAGGTTCATAAGAATCCTTGGGAGGTAGGAGAGGGTAAGGTAAGAAATATTGGGTTTGTTGCTTTTCTGGGGTAGCCACTGCTCTACGCTGCCAGGGACATCTGGCTGATAGTCCCTCACCAGGTCCTCACATTGCTTCCTGCTTTGCTTACCACAAGCTGTCATAGTGTCCTGCTCCTTCTGTCTGCCATACTTTAGGAGAGTAGTATTTCTGCCCTTTAAGAAGAAAGACTGTGCCTTGCTCATCACTATAACTTCAAGAGCTGGGAGGTGGCTTTGCACACATGAGGTTGCCTGTGGGTGCACATGCACAACCGCAAAGCAGTTTCATGTAACGAGTGCTGAATGGAAGTGCTCTAGCAGGTGAACCGGCTTGGAAATCCAGCTGCTTAATTACAAACTGCTTTTAAGGACCTGAGACCTGGCCTGGGAGAATGGCAGTGGCCACCACAGAGTTGAGTTGCTTGGCGTGGTTGGCATGAACAGAGTGAAGCAGAAGATCTCACTGGAAAGGACCTGTCCATCAGGGCCAAGCCAACAGACAGGTTGAGTCTGAGGCTGCATCCCAATTTTCCAACCTGCTCTCAGCAACCAGTATGAGCAGGACAGCATTCTACAGAAGTCCCAGATGCCCAGCTTTCTGGCTCCCTTCTGCACTCTCCCTGTACAGTAATCCCAGCAGATACTCCGAAGGAGGCTAGGAACACCGCAGGTGGGGAGAACACCATCCAGCTGCCCAGATCTCACCTCTTGGGTAGCTGTCTTCAATTGTCTGCTAAGACTTAGACTAAGGCAGTAAGTGATACTGCTAAGAGGAGTGTGAAATCTCACCAGCCATGAGAGCAGTCACTGAGCACCTACCGCCGTGATGGCAAACATATGACACGCATGTCAGCACTGACATGCGTAGCCATTTTTGATGACACACGGCCGCATGAGGCCGCATACCAGAGAAGTATGGGGCCGCATACCGTGAAGGACGTTTCATCCTCGGCTCGGGCACAGCCAGGTGCAGTAGCCGAGGATAAAACATTTGCTGTAGTGTAGACACTCTGTGGCAAAGGTCTGTAGGCCATTTTTCTCGAAGTGACACACCACTCGAGTTATGCTTGGTTTCTTGGCAAATTTTGACACATCAAGCTCAAAAGATTGCCCATCACTGACCTACCATGTGCAAATCTCTGTCTTAGGCCAGAGAACAGAAATGAATCCTCACATAGCGAGGTAAGGGGTGAAGGAAGATGCAAGGGAGGGGGCACAGTTTTACTTCACGTGATTTAGACTAGGTCAAGATTGCTGATCAAAGACACTGGCAAGTGCATTAGGAGATTATACAAGTTCCAGCTTTGGGGGTACAATGACTTCAATTCTAGCAGTGTATCCACCAGAAATAGTTCAACTGAGGACAAAGATTTATAAAGATGCTCATTATAGCACCATCTAGAAAATTGAAAAACTAGAAATAATCTAAAACCATAGCACTGATAATTGAGAAAAATCTGAGAAATCCATACTTGGGATAGTTTGTCACCTTTAAGTTTTATTTTTGAAGAAGATTAATAATTTGGTAAAGTGAATCAAATTTTTAAAAAAACCAAGACTCAAAGTTTTAAACACACTATTATCCAAGTTATAGTTTTAAGCATGTAATTTTCAAAAAAGCTATAACCTATCAAAATTATAATACTTATCTGGTATTTTGACTTATGTTTTCCTTTCTTCCTTCCTTCTTCCTTTCCTTTTCTTTCCTTCCCTCTTCCTTTCCTTTTTCTTTCCTTCCTTCCTTTCTTCCTTCCTTCTTCCCTTCCTCCCTCTTTCCCTCCCTCCCTCCCTTCCTTTCTTCCTTTCTCTCTCCTTTTGTCCCCTCCCTCCCTCCTTCCCTCCCTCCCTCCCTCCCTCCCTCCTTCCTTTCTTCCTTACATCTTTCTTTCCTTTTCTCTTGCTTTTTTGTTTTCCAAATTTTCTACAATGGACATAAATGCATTTTGTAACTGGGGGAATTTTTATGTTATAATAACCGAAACCGCATCACCTTATTTTATTCCCTTAATAGCTAATCAAATGAACAAGAGCATTTTAGAAAAACAATCTATAAACTGCAACCAAGAGAGTAAAGAAATAACCTCATATATACACTGTAGAAAGCGACGGCCTAAGAAAGAACTGTATCTGCGAGCAGAGCTGTAGGAAGTTTGGTTTCTCATGCAGCTCCAATACCCCTCCTCAAAGTCACATTATTTGAGGTTGAAAATTTATGTCAGTAGTTTTCCTGATTAAAAAATAATAATAGAAGAGGATAATCAATTGTATGACAATCTTCCTCCATTTCTGGCTGGGGAAGGGAAGTAAAGAAACTGGAAACCAGAGAACAGGGGAGAACAGGGCTCTCTCTCACAGCAGGAGGTGGGATCTCCCGGGGTGTGCATTGCACTGGGAAAGAACTTGGAACCAGAGAATATTCCCCTGGGTGAGTGAGATGAATCCCAAAGCTAGGCAAATAAACTTTCTTGAGAGACTTTAAAGGTTGTCCCAGAGGAGAGCGCAAATCCAGGTATTCTAAAAAAGATTTTTTTTTGCCTGACCTTACAGTGCCATTTGCTCAAGCTACACAAAAGTAGGAGAATAAAACACGCCTAGCCCCAGCTGTACCGCAGAAGGACAAAGGGAGGTGAGAGCAAGGTGAAACAGAGTTAAGAGGGCACTCTCACACAATATCAGATAAACGGGAGTTTTAAAGAGAGCTGCCCAACCATGAAAAACATAGAGAGAGACAGCATGTCAATGATGTTACTATATCCGGCATAAAAATTACAAAAAGGACAGAAGGTAGAGACTATGCATAAATACAACAACCTAGAAGAAGAAGTTAAGAAAAATAAAGAATATATTCGCAATGTCTTAATAGCGACAAAGAAAACCTAACAAAATAAAATAAATTCAACAAAATAAGGCCTGAAGTTAAGAGGCTAAACAACCAAATGAGATAAACAGAGAGATAATAGAGCTAAGGAAACAAATTGAGGATTAGAGGAACAGCATAATAGATATAAGAAAGGAGAAACAAAATAAATAGCATTGGGGAAAAAAATCTATCAATAACTTAAGAGACCAGAGCAGATCATCACAGTGAATGCAAACTAAGGAAAAAATGGGAAGATTAAACATATTGGATTACAAAATTAAAGATGGACATGTATAAAAATAATTAGTGTGAAAGAAGCCAGACAGAGAAAGACAAATACCACATGATTTCATTTACATATGGAATCTTAAAAACAAAATAAATGAAAAAACAAAACAGAAACAAATTTACAGATACAGAAAATAGACTGATGGTTGCCAGATGGGAGGGGTGTTGGAGATTTTGGTGAAAAAGGTGAAGGGATTAAGAAGTTCAAATTGGCAGTTACAAAATAGTCATGGGAATGTGAAGTACAGCACAGGGAACATAGTCAATATTATTGTAATAACTATGTATGGGGCCAGGTGGATATGAGATTTATCAGAATGATTGCTGAAGTTACATGTCTAGTCACTGGGGTGTGCACCTGAAACTAATAGAATATTAAAAAACAAACAAAAATATTAAGTAAAATTTTAAAAATTATTTCTCAAGCATTAAAAAAAAAATGACAGGACCAGGTGGTGGCGCAGTGGATAGAGCATCAGACTGGGACGCAGAGGACCTAGGTTCGAGACCCTAAGGTTGCCAGCTTGAGCATGGGCCTATCTAGTTGGAGCAAGGCTTGCCAGGTTGAGCTCAAGGTCGCTGGCTCAAGCAAGGAGTCACTCGCTTTGCTTTAGCCCCCCTTCCCAGTCAAGGCACATATGAGAAAGTAATCAATGAAAAACTAAGGTTTAGCAAGAAAGAATTGATGTTTTTCATCTCTCTCCCTTCCTGTCTGTCTGTCCCCATCTCTCTCACTCTCTGTCTCTGTCACCAAAAAAAACAAAACAAACAAACAAAAAAAAAACAAAATCAAAACACCAACAAACAGAATAGAAATACATTTATAGAGATAATGTAAAAAAAAATTACCTCAACAAAAGCAGAAAGGACCCATCATAAAAGAAAATATGATAAACATTCATCACTAAGATAGATCCTAGACTCAAAAAGAAGAAATTATGTCATTAGTCATGCAAATAGAAAAACCCAGTAATTTACAAGAGGAAACTCTCAGGCTGAGTCGACCTTTCTGCAGCTCATACCAGAAGACAACAATATCAATATTAGACTGACCCAAAATATCAAACCAGCTAATAGTCATTAAAGTTCAAAGGAAACCAGAAGTGCTTTCAAATATTAAATAACTCATGAGCCCTCCTCAAAAAGAAATTTATTTTGGTACATTCATCTTTATTAAAAATTCAACTAAAATTCATTGTACCTCCCTATCAGTGAAGATCCCCAAAAGCCAAAATTATGGTTTCTCATCACCCTTATGTACTAAAACCAATAATTCTGTGATAATATAACTGAATATTGGTCTGTGGCAAGAAAAGTACAAGGTAAACTTGGAAATCTTATGCTAGAAATCAAGGAAAATCTCAAAGACGAAGGAGACCAGTCAAAAAGGCCTAGGACCAAACTGGAGAAGTTCTCACTGGTCAAATTTGGAACAATTTGAGCATCAGAAAAAATAAAAATTGTGGTAAAGAGTTATACAACTTTGAATAGAGAAAGAACTCATGGGTTTATATTGATACTGAAAACAAGGGATTAAAATACTATCTAAAAACATAATGTCTTCAATGTCATTATTTATTCTGCCAAGGATCATCAGTGGATGTTGAAAATACCAGATTAAAAAATGTGGGAGAACAGATTATGGACATAATCTCAAATTTTCATCTCAGGCTTCACTTATCAAGTGAAAGAGACACCTTGACCATGGAGACATCTGGTAAATACTACAACAAAGTATTCAAGTTTAGCATCACTGACAATGAGACAGACAGGAATTATACACCTCTTGAGGAGGCTGTGGGAAGCAGACAACATCTCCCATGTCATCCTCCTGTCCGAAATGTTTGATCTGTGTGTAATCTTCTGAGTTTATAGATATTCTACAAAATAACCAGGTGTCTTCAAATGTATCAATTTTATGAAGACTAAAGAAGTATAAAGAGATATCTCAACTAAATGCAATGTATGATTTCAGACTGGATAAAAACCAAAACCATATAAAGAAAAAATAAAGGATTGAAAAATTAGGTAAATTGGATGATGAATGATATAGTAAATAACATTGTACTTGTATTAAATTTCATAGTTTGATCATGACATTGTTGTTTTGTAAGATAATACTGAACATATACAGATTTTTAAAAAATCACAGAGGAAGTTTTGGAAAAAATTTCTTGGTATAGGTATAATTCTTGGATTAGCAAATCAGAAGAAAGAAGCTATGTAGCAATATTTATTATGTGTGTGTCATGAATGATATGCCATAGGGTGTCTAAAGCGTTGGGGAGATACAATTGAAATTTTTAAAAAAAGCATCTGCTCTTGATAAACTAACCAAAAAAATGAGGTAACAAGCCAAATAATAATATGGAAGTATAAAGACATAAGAAGAAACTCAAACATCATCAATAGGCATTTATGATGCACTTCTTGCTAATTTTTTAAAAGTGTAAACTTAAAAAATACACTTAAAAGTATAAACCTCTTAAAAATATAAAGCATGGATAGTGCCCATGAACTTCAAAGTCCAGTTCATAAGACAAATATAGTTTGTGCACATGAAACAATTCAAAAGCAATGTAAGATGCCATGTTCTCAAATGCCAAATACTGTGGTTGGAACTAAAAATGTAATTGGAATTTTTGGAAGGAGAAGATCAATGTCTGATGAAGTGGCTGGGAATTGGGGCTTGTGATATTAAAACAAATACAGACCTTGATCTTAGAGCAAAAGTTACCCACATATGTGCTAAGGAAATTCTCTAATGGGGAATGCCATAATGAAAGGCAGGTTTTATTCATCAGAAGAGCTTTCATGGGGGGAGAACTTTAAGGAATAGTTGAAGGAGAAATGCAAATTATAGAACTCACTAAATATATGTTAGAGAGAAAATAATTTAGGAGATCATCTTGTCAGGTTCATATGTTAATAAGTAAAGAGTATTGGGCCCAGAGAAAGGCGATAGTTGGTAAGAGAGAAGAAAAAATTGGTCAATGGCAGGAGACTGGATGGGAATCCAGCTGCCTTTTTAATATTGGCAAGCTATTCAACATTTCTAAACTTTGGAGAATGTGGACAATATTTCGTCAGGATAAGGTGTATCTAATCCCCTTCGTCTGAATCTGGGCCCCTTAGTGACTCACTTGACCGAGTGTGGAAATGACATTGTGGGACTTCTAAAGCAAGGTCATTGGAACTCTCATCCTGGGAGCCCTGAGCTGCTGCGTAAAATGTCCAGCTGCTCAGAGGCCGCCATGTTGTGTGAAGCTCAAGCTCCATTGAGAGGTTCTAGATAATAAGAAATAATACAGGGAGACAGAGAGAAGCCAAGGAACACCCAGACGCTGGACACATGAGTGAAGGAACCATCTTGGAAGCAGCTCCTACAGTTCTGGCTTCCCAGACGACACCATGTGGGTTGGAGATGAATACCAGTCCAAATTCAGCTTGAATTCCTGACCTACACCTGTGAGTAAAATAAAATGTTTTATTTTATATTTATATTTATTTGCTTTAAACCATTAAGCTATGAGATAGCTCATGACATAATAATAGATAATTATAAAACTACTTTCTAGTGTCTTTCACAACTCTACATATCCCTGCTTTTATGAAACTACACAAGAAAAGGTTTACCAATGTTTGGTGAAAGAAGTAAGCAAGTAGAGGGTAACAAGTTGGTTTGAATAGAGTGGTAGATTTTGGAAGAAATAATAGGAGTTAGCTCTTAGAAATAAGCGTGCTGAAAACGAGAAGTTCTGTGTCACATTCTGAGGACTTCATTTCTGATTTACAGAAATATCCCTGTTTCCCTTTCATCACTGTAATTGATTAACAGTCTCTTTGAGTCCACTTGCCTTTTTTTTGTCAGATCTGAATGATCATATAGGCTACCCCCACCTCAAAGAATGGCTATGATAGCAAAATATGGCCATCACCGAATCTCTTCACCAACAGTTTCTAGCTCTTCACTTGACAGGCACATGCTGAGATTGTACTTATTAAACATCAGACCCTTTGTGGTTGAGCAAGGCCATGTGATTAGATAGTTGAGTTGTGAGCAGAAGTAACGTATGTCACTTCCAAGTCACAGCATTGAATTGCCAGTTCTAGACTTTTCAGAGCTCCCTTGCCCTCTGGCACAGTGACCAATAATGGTGAGAGTCTGACTGCGACATTCAGGATTCCTGAGTAGATCTGGTGACTAAGATTCCCTGCCAACTCATAATAGACACATAGTATGAATGAGAAATAAACCTTTGATTATCTAAGTCACATAACATTTTTTTTTATTAAGCGAGAGGTAGGGAGGCAGGGAGACAAACTCCCGCAAGCACCCCGACTGGGATCCAGCCAGCAAGCCTCCTACTGGACGATGCTCTGGCCATCTGGGGCCACTGCTCTGTTACTTGGGCAACTGAGCTATTTTAGCACCTGGGGTGAGGCCATGGAGCCATCCTCAGTGCCTGGGGCCAACTTGCTCGAACCACTTAAGCCATGGCTGTAGGAGGGAAAAAGAGAGGGGGGTGAGCGGGAGGAATGGAGAAGCAGATGGTTGCTTCTCCTATGTGTCCTGACCCGGGACTTCCACACACCAGGCCAATGCTCTACCACTGAGGCAACCAGCCTGGACCTCAGTTAAGTCACAGACCAAAATATAATGTAGCCTATTCAGATTGAAGCCTCAGAAGAAATGAAAAGCACTATTGGAAGCAGAGAAGTGATACAGAAGTGAGATACTGTTATTACAAGGGTCGGTTTCAGCTGCCTTCTGAGTAGGGAAGCAATCTAAGTATTTCATTCAGCTGTCTATTGCAAGTTTTTATTGCTCAACCCTTAATTAACAAGTTATCTAGCTTCTCTGAGTCAAATTTTTCTGTGTATAAAATAATAACAACTACAGCATCAAACGAGCAACAACAAGAGCATCTACTCTTTATTTAATATCTACTATATGATTGGAAACCATTTTCTATATAATTTCTAATCCTCACAGCATTATCAGTAGAATGGGCTTAACCAGTCATGTTTTCACAGGCATAGAAACTGAGGCTAAGGAAGTTTGCTACTGTGTCCCTTCTCCTTCCTTCCAATCTTTGGATCTCCTCCTAGGAAAGAAGTCTAATGCTGTGGAAAAGAGAAGTGAGGCTCTTCTCCATTAAACCGTATAGAGGCTGGACACTGTTCTGAACACACGCTATGCTTGCTTTCACTGACGTTTTAAAGGGAAGCTGAACCCAGCCGAGACAGTTCCGTATCCAAGGCATCTGGTGCCCATGTGTGGAGATGTGCGTGCCTTCCCGGGTCCTCACAGGATGGCACAGATATTAATTGCTTAATATGTAAGAGGCAGAGGCTGGGAATAATAATCCTCAATTCTGAAGTCAGCTTGGTTTCACCTTTATGGGCCCCAGCATGGTGCTACCCACAGGCCTCTCAGGGCTTGAAAGCACCAACATCGGGCACGGGGATGGGTAGGGGGGATGGCATCCAGGCCACAGCACCAACCCAATTAAGTACATATGGTAAACTTGAAGGCCAAAGATGTTCAAAATATCCCTGCCCCGCCCTAAATGTTGGGTGGCCCCAACCCAGCCTGGAACCAGCATTTGCATGCAGAGATCTTAAATTAGAGCACATCAAATAATTAATGCAGGGTGTTCCAGTCTGATCTAAAACATGAAGACCTTAGAAAGGGTTGGAGAGAGAGGGCAAGAGAGGTTCACACTAATGTGGTCCCCATCGAAATAACATGGAGTTGAGAAAAATGTCACTCGTGCAGCCCTCACCTGGTGACACCAGCACAGGCATCCTCTCTTCCTTGTCACATTTGGCTCCGAGCAAGAAAATCAAGGTTCTAATCAGTCAGTCAGAAACTGTTTATGACCCAGATACACTTTCTACCGAGTGCTATTTTAAGTGCCGAGGATACAGCTAAGGAAACAAGGTTCTCGCCCTCTAGAGCTCAGATTCTAATTAAGGATATGATAGATTTGTTGTTCGATTTTTCAGACAACTTGCACCCACACCCATGGGTAGCATCCTTTCACACTGACTCTGGGTTCGGTCTTGGAATTCATTTTGGCTAATAGACTGTGGCAGAAGTGACACGAGAGGACATACACACAATGTCACTTTCTCTCAGAACTCTGTTTCTGCCATGTGGATAAGCTTGGGCTACTCAGCTAACTGGAGGATGAGGGAGGCTGATGGCCCAGCCAAGACCAGAACTACACTGTAAGTTCAATAAGAAATATACAACACTGGGTACTAACCCCTGTGTGATCACAGCTGAAAATATACAACAATAAATATCTAGTGTTGTAAGCCACTGAGTATAGTTAGCCGATACAACAGGGAAACATAAAATAAGCATGCAAGTGAAGGAAGGAATAAATCACATATATTCCAGAATAAGATATATATGCAGATGCAATAAAGAAATAGTATAAATAAAATGGAGTATTGGAGGATGATTAGTTGGGGAGGCTATAAAAGGCTAATTTGGCCAGGGTGGCTGGAAAGGTCTTACTGACATTAGTGTTGAAATTTAACTGCTGAAAAGGAACAATTGTATCTTTATTTTGAAAAATTTCATTCCAAACAGAAGAGACCATTCCAAATAGCTAGAAACCCAAGCTGAGATGCTGTGTAAGCAGCTGATGCTCAGGGGGGAAGTCTAGACTGGAGGTCTAAATTTGGGGTCATAAGATAAATCAAGATCACTTAGAGACCACCTCATGAAATATGCATCCCAGACACAGTACCTGGGCTCTGGAGGTTACATTTGAAATGCAGAGTCAGATTCATGGGGTTCTAAAAAATCGGGATCCTGAGAGACTCATCCACGTGCTGATGAGTAAAACAGGAGGCTTGAACTTCTGAAGGTGATTACGGCGAATGAGGGCACGAGGCACACTGAGAGTGGTTCTTGGCCAATGAATATGGAGAACATTGCTAAGTGAAGATGTAGGTCATGGTCTTGTCTTACTTGTCTGCAGATAGAGAGGCTATGGTGGCAGGGAGCTAGCTGAGATTAAAGGGCTGAGGTTGGCCCCTCCCACCCCCAAGGGAAAGGGCTGACTCATGTGTCCATGCTGTATTGAGGCGGTTGATCTAATCACCGCTGACCTGTCCCATTAACCAGCCATCTGGCTTTGAATAAGTGTTTGTTTTTCCAAGGCTTAAGTTTATTTCTCTGTAAAATGAAGTCACAATGTCTTTTTCCAGTGGTCAATATTCTGTAAATTGCGAGGGAAGCATCTCTCACTGGTTTAGACAAAGAGAAAAATGTACTGGCTCATGTATGGTCTAGGAGTTGCTCTAGTTCATAAGGGCCTCAAAAGGTACCATCCATCCATCAATCAATCAATCAATCAATCTCTCTCCCCTCTTGTATTACCTTTATTCTCACGACAATTCTGTATATCTGCGCCTTTAGTATCTCTAGTTGAAGGCATCCCTCCAGTTAGTATTGTCAATGGAAAAAGAGACTGTCTTTTGCAATGATCCAATTCAAATCCTGGGACTGAGTGTCATGGATCGCCTTGGGCCATGTCTAACCTTGACTTATATGTTATGTTTAGGAAGATAGAACACACTCATTGGCTAGGCCTTTGTCCTACACTCATTGCTGGATGGAGGAGCGTATGCTGGAATGCAGTAGGAGAAACGTGTCAAAGATATTTGAGATGCTTCTATTAAAGGAAAAGCTATGACAGCATGGCAAGGGGTAAAACAGCCCCCTCCCCACCTCCTCCTAGGGCAAAGGGCACTAAGGGCTACTGGATGCCCCATATGTAACTACTTTCATGTTAGGTCCACTTTAATAAATGTTACCACTTAATCCCCACGACAGCTCTACAAAAAGGTATTATTATGAAGCGGCCGTAAGTGAAATCTATGAATGTGAGGAATCCACCCCACTATGTACATGCTAGTCTTTTCGTGCACATTTCTGGACGTCGGTTTTGTCCATTTCTCCTTCGTTTCCATCTTAGCGGTGATAGGAGGGCATCTCATGGGGAAAGGCAGGAGTGTGAAGGAAGTGAAGCCCTTCCACTAATCCATCGAGCTGAGAAAGGGTCAACGCAGGGAAAAGTTTGAGAAGCGATCCGGAAAGATAAGGGCCGAGGTGGCCAGTCTCCCTGCAAAGCTTCCTCTGCCGCAGCAGCGCATGCGCCGTGCTGACCCGCCTTCGTTCCGTGGCGTCCAGGAGCACGTGGCTGGCACTGTCCCCTTGTTGAAGCCTGCTTTAGTAACTTAGACCCTTCAGGTCTGATTTGTGCTCAAGGCCCTTTGCATCCATCCCCATTTTCCACCATTTGTCCCAATACTGGTCCATCCTCCCCCAGCACCTAACCCTGCTGACGCCCTCCCTTCTCTCTCCATCCTCATCTTCCTCTGAGCAGCCAGCCTTCATCACTCAGTTCCAATTTCCCCATAACGTTTTCCCTGAGACCAGCCTGCTGGAACACTCTAACCTCTAAACTGCCTGCCCTGCTGCTCCCTGTCCTGCCTGGTCCACTAGCGATCTTTTCACCCAAAGATAACCTGTCTCCACCAGTAACTCACAAGCTCCGTCCGCCCATAATATGACACATCCTGTATGTCTGCATGTGTCACAGTGCCCAGGTACCCAGGGAAGGCCACAGGAAAGGTTTGCTGGGTATTCTGGGAGTGCCTTCCATATCCATCCAGATGTGTTAGCACGGGGCTCTACCTACATGCCACTTTGAAGAAAACAGACCAGTTAATTGAAAATAACTGGTCAATTCCATTCTTTTAATAAAAAAAAAAAATGCCACCATTTGTTTAATTGAATTAACTGGTTAATACAGTTCAGCTTATATGGAACTGAATTGAAAGGAAATGACCTCAGTAGTGTTCGTGTCAGAGGAAGATTATTTCAAATTGGCAACTTGCAGTGGAAAGTATTCCACATTGCAATGCACTCTCTCCCCTTCAATGCCTGACTGTTTTATTATTGTAGGATCGCTTATATGCATGGTCAGAATGACCCCGGGGTCTGGACTTCTAAGTCTAATGATCCCAGGGTGTTTTTCCTCTGTCCAGACTTATAAGGTTGAATGGAGACTAGTGTTTTACACGTCTAATAAATAATAACAGAAAGAATTCTGTGCTAGTTGCTGAATGTTTTCATGAGAAAGTTTTGTCTAATTAACCCAATGTTATAAAACCATGTTAAGTAATTTATGTGCGTTTTAATTTTGCAGCCTACGTAACATATCTGTGGAAGGGGGAAGCTATTCTACATGGTCAACAGCTTGCAGACTAGTACGGGGGGGGGGGGGAGCTTGAGAGGGAAAAAAACACCATATTTGCTTAAATGTCTACAGATTAGCCCCTCTCCTAAGCCTTTTTCTCCATTTATCCTGCTCTGAACATAATAAAATGTTCAGTCCCACCCACTGACACATTCATGGGTCAACTGTCAGGACCCAGGGGGAGGGGCTGGCCACTAAGGCTGGCAGAATATTCCTGCCCTGGTGCCCAGCCCCAAAAGGTCAGCCCGGCTTACTGGCAATGACTGGCTGTCTGGCCGACAGAAAATAATAGGAGCCAAGTCCTTCTGACCTATTTCATCTGACTAAATCCTCTTTGGCCTTCTGAGAACCTGAGGCTTGGAGTTACTTACTGAGGGATGAGAAGAATCTGAAGCCAGCCCAGGGGGTGGGAGGCAGGGATTCTGTCTGAACAGAACAGAAGGGACCAGAAATGAGAATCCCGATGTGTGTCTGTGTGGGAGTGCTCCAGACAGAGAGAGCATGGCAGAGAAGGGAGTGATGGGGCATTTGTTGAACAATGTAGTCACCCTGTGTCAGGTACCGCCTTGGGCACTCCCTCAGGTGGCCTGATCTTCTGCCTGCAGGAAGTGTGTGTGTGTGTGGGGGGGGTAGAAATGTGGTTGCAGGGGAGACCAGCAGGTAAGTCAGAAGGCAAGAGCAGCCTTTAAGGGAGCTTTTAGAAGAGCACCTGATTGGTGGGGACCGCTCTGTGAAGGAAAAAGGTGGTACTTTAAGGATGTGCACCGAGGTCAAAGGGGACGCCAGGCAGACAGCACAGCGAGAGGGCCAGCCAGGTACCCTGACCCAGCCAGAAGCACTCAGGCAATGGTTTTTATCCAAATAGAACCTGTGAGCTTTACTGAAGCTATGATTCGTCCTCCGTGTCCCGAGACCTACTGAGCAAAGAATCTCTCAAAGCGGAGCAATGCTTAGACAGGGTTTAAATTGCTGGGTAGGTGATTCTCAGGTGGACACCCTGCTGAGAACACTGGCAGTAGTAAGCTGTGATTTCAGCAGGCAGGAGCAAAGAAAGCAGTCTGAGAGCGGAAGGGAAAGCCTGAGCAATGGCTTTGTGTGCTGCCCTAAGGAATTCGAACTTTTATCCTGAAAGCAGTGGCGAAGCATGAGCGGATTTTAATTAAAAATTTCTATGATTAGGTCAACATTTCAGAAAGCCTGCTTTGTCAGCCTGGGGAAGAAAGGGAGTGAGGGGGCCCAAAGCCAAGGAGGGACCAGCCAGAAACAAGGGCCAAGGAAGAAGGGTATTTCAGTAAGCTGGGCAGGAGGCGGCCGTGTGGGTCAGGAGAAGTGGCCATGATAGGACTTGTCACCTACCTGGATGTGGACGGTGAGAGAGCAGGATGAGAGATGATTTCAGTAACAGTGCAATGGAAGGAAACCGTGTAGGTGACCGTGCTGTCTTCCTCTTTCTCTGTAACAAATGACCACAAGTTTAGCGGCTTCTAATAACACGTATTACTCAGGTTATGGTTCTAGAGCTCAGAAATCCTAAATGCAGCTACAGGGATGTGTTCTTTCTGGAATTTCTGGGAGAGAATCCATTTTCTTACATGCAGCTTCTGGAAGCTGCTGGCATTTCATGGCTCGTGGCCCTTCCTCACTCCCATTTTTGTGTCCATTCTCACATCTTCTTCTCTGACTCTGACTCCCCTCTCCCCGTCCTTCTTCATCTTGTGGTCACTTGACAAGATCCCTGTGATGACATTAGGCCTACCTGGGTGACCTTAGATCATCTGTCCATCTCAGGAATTTCATCCCCATCTGCAAAGTCCCTTTTGCCATGGAAGGTAGCCTATCCACAGTTTCTAGAGGTGAGGATGTGTACATCTTTGGGGGCTATTATTCTGCTCGGCACAAGGGGGTATAGTGGGGGAGGTGCAAGACTGGGGAGATGGTTTCAGTTTTAATGTATTGAAGGAAATGTGCTCTGAGGGCATCCTACTGAGGTTGTCCAGTCTATGACTGAATATTGGGACCTGAGACTAAGAATGGCATTCTCCAGCGGGTGTGGGAATTTCTGGGTCATCGGCATGAAGTCTAGTCAACTGCCTCAGTTTGCCTGAGGTTACACATCATCATGGAGGCCAGAAATCAGAGCCTCGGTGACCCTGGCATCAAAGTGGCAAGGAGAAGAACAGACACTTGCAAAGGGCACTGAGCAGAACTAGGTAGAGTTGGGAAGAAGCCCAAAAACAGAGGGGAAGGAAAGGAATGACATCAGTGTCAAATATTATTTGACAGGATGAAGAAGACAAGAGACAAAAGGCACCTGTGAGCTTTGGCAGTGTGCAAATCACAGGTGAGCCAAGGAGAGAAAAGTTTCAAGCAACTTTCCAGAGAGGAAGCCAGATTGCACTGGGGTAGCAGGTAGAGCGGTGAGCAATGAGCTGAGAGATAAAAGTAAACAAAACAGCAGACGTCTCTGTAAAATGTTTATGAAATATTTTAAACATGAGAATTTTAGAGAACAACTTAAGGAGCACCCACTGAACAGCTTTTTTAAAACTTGGCATTTTGCTGTATTTGCTTCATCTTCTTAAAAAAATAAATCAAGTTGACCCTTGAACAACACAGGCTTGAACTGCATGGGTCCACTTATGTGCAGATTCTTTTTTCAATAAATACTGTCAATGTATTTTCTCAATAATATGTTCTTTACCTTAATTTAGTATATAATACCTATAACATACAAAATATGTGCTAATTGGCTATTTGTTATTGGTAAGGCTTCCGGTCAACAGAGGCTATCAATAATTAAGCTTTGGGGGAGGCTGAAGTTATATACTGCTTCTCAACTATATGGGAGATGGGCACCTCTAACATTACATTGTTCAAGGGTCAACTCTAATATACTACAGATTTCATGGAAATGCCTTATTTCCTTCCTTTATTCTATTCCCCTTCCTCCTGTGCCAGGGATCTACCATCCTGAGAGTCTGGGATTAATAATTTTGTGTTTAATCATGTTTATAAAATTATTACATAGTGGCATGCCATTTCGTGTTTATTGACTTTTTATTTTGCCCTGTAAACTCTCAGGGGATATTTACCCTCACTTTTCTATTGACTTGCATGTCTTCTTTTTATTGGCCTTTAGGTGTTGTCATCCATTTTGAATATTCTTACCTACAACTTGGGAACTCCAAGGAATGCTAGGGTTCACTGTGTGGGGTGAGGGCGGGGAGGGCGCGCAGCAGTGCTGACTTGAGTCTGTGCGGCGGAGATTGGCAGGTCTCTGTGTATAATCGGCTGTCTTCCTCCACGAGGCTCTCTACTGCCTTTGATACATGGCCCCCATTCTTCCACATGCTTTATTGGGCCCTACAGACCGTGGCTTTGCTTCCTGCTCAGCTATGATCACCCCCCACGCTTGTTTACCTAGCACTCCCCTGGCTTTACCCATTCAAGTCCTGCATTTCAGAAAACCCCTGTGTCCCAGGTACACCAGGCCAGTTGGTTACTTCACTGGTCGCAGGAATCCCGTTGTACACATTGTGTCATAATTACAAATAAAGGGGAAATTCTAGATTCTCCCAGCCTGTGTGTAGTTTCCCCGACATAACAGCAGGACTATTTACTTTTAGCTCAGCCCTGTAGGTATTCAATTCCAAGTGGACAGCAAAGAAACAAACTCTTTTAAAATGAATTTCCAGAGGTCAGCACAGAGCGGGCACTTAAATCCACGTGTTTTAAAAGAAGTAAGGGAGAAAATGCATTCGATGAATTATTTGCATCTCTTTCCAGCTGCACGAGTTGTAACACACAATGACCTGCATCACCTTGGCAACACGAGGGCTAGCTATTATTTCAGGGTTGTCATCTTTTTCCACTTCTTAGATGAACTATGAGGAGCAGAGATATGAAGAAACCGTTTCTCTATTTTACCCAAACTGTTTTTTTTTTTTTTAAGGCATATACTTTGGAGAATGCATTTCGTCTTTGGAATCTGGACTCAAACCTTTCTCGTCTAGCATTCTGCATATCAATTTTTCCTGGCGACATCACACTGAAATCTGATTAGCACCAGATTACAGGCCTGGGCAGCATCGGGAAGAGCCTCACACACCCAGTCCTCGGCTGGGGTTCCGCTGATCCCCGGAGCGGGCCTCTTTCAGGAAGCTCATGAACCGGGACGCTTGGTGGCAGGCAGAGGAGTTAACTTGTGACAATACTTGTCCAAGTCTTGAAAGTAGAGCATCTGGTTTCTTGGCCTTGAAAGTGAAACAATCCAATAATTACAGCACTTGGTGCTTCTTCTTCTTCCTTTTTTTTCCTCTTACCTCAGGAAACATTTTGCCACTAACTAGCAATTTCCAAAAATATGGTTCAAGCAACACATCTCCTATCTTTTCGTGTAGGAGAGGGTGTGAGCTCTAACGAGGCAGGGGCTCGTTATCTCAGGGGGTTCTGGCAAGGTGCTGCTGAGGACAGCTTTTAATTGGGGAGGCGTGTGGTGTGACAGCTAGGTCTGGGGCTTCGTCACTATCTTCTGGGAGAAACGGAGGCCCCATTTCCAAGGCGTCTAGCTAGGACACATGGAAAAGGCAGCCCCAGGAGGCAGGGCCAGGGACCCATGGAGAAGCAGGCATTTTTGTACCTCTTTCCGGGGGCTAGGATTCAGCTTTCAGTTTTTCAGAGATCCTAGGTTTTTGGAGGCAGTTCAGGGAGAAAGACAAGACTTCCAGGTGACCAGCCCACTCTTCACTATAAGTAGCAGGTAGCCAGGTGTGGGGACTGGAAATGCTGCCCACGTCCACAGCACGCAGGGACCCCACCGACATCAAAGGGAAAGAAACATTAAACATTGAATTGTACTCACCTATGCCTTGGAGTCAGGCTGGGGACAGCTTGGGTACCCCGTTTAGGGTCACGTGAAATACGGACGCTTCTTTAGCAACAGCAGGAGGGAGTTCGCTCCTGGTTTCAAGCCCTTGCATTCAATAGCAGGGCCAGTTTGCAAATTTGGGAAGCATTAGAATCAGCTGTGAACTCATTAAAAACCGATTCCCAGAGGCAACGGGGCTGTTGCTTCTTCTAGGCAGTGTCCCCTTGCATTGGTGGTATAGTGGTGAGCAGAGCTGCCTTCCAGGCAGTGTCCCCTGATGTGTAGGCCTCTTAATTGTGCTCTCCTCCAACTCCAGGAAAATAGAAAACAAGAAGACTTATGTTTTCCCACGCATGTCTGGCGAGCCCTGACCCTGGCTGATCATAAGCTCCACAGGCACATTTGAACCCAGATGTGTTGGAATCCCTGTACGAGTTTGCTAAGGTGCTTGAAGACTTCCCAGGGCGCGTGCATCCACCTATTTAAACCTAGGATGTGAAATTACGGACTGCTAGATGACTCCGACTAGCTCTTTGGGGGAAATGACCGCAGGGACCAGAGACAGTCACCACTCTGGAGATCCAGGGGGGGCGAGGAAGAAAAGCTCTGTTTCCAGGGTGGGAGGGACACTTTATATTTCTTCGTGAAAGTGGAACTTGAGTTTAAACCTGGAACTCCAGCATAGTTGTTCAAAACCTCCCTCCAGCAGAGGCCGCTGGTTGTCCTTTGATATCTCTTCACCCCATTTGCATAAAACCCACAAAGTTTGCGGGGCACGTGTTTGAAAATGAAGACTGCTTTGCAGCCTCCTGGAAGCAAAGCATGGCCATGGGACCTAGCTTTAACCCATGCTATATAAACAGAAGGGACATGTGACAGCGTCTAGGACCCTTTCAGACAGCTGATGCCAGCCTACTGCTTCTCGATCTTCACCCCACCCTCCTTCCTGCTGCCGGAACGTGGACTTGCTAGTAGGCGCTCTGGCAGTCACACAGTCACCTGGGAATAGACGGTAGGCACAGTAATGCCTAAAAGCAGAAAAACCTGCGTCCCCACCATGTTGTCTATATCCTACCAGCCCTTGATGTCCCAGCCCAGCCCCTGGGAATGTGAGAGAGAAGTAAACTTTAGTGTTTCCTAAGCTACAAGAGGTTGGAAATTCAGTCTGCTTTGCAATTCAGACACCTCCAGGATCAGACTTGGGTTTGTTTTCAAATGAAATCATGAAGTTACAGGAGGAATCACTTCCTTCAGGGGAGAAGATGAAGCCCGGGGTCCCTTAGGCTGACGTTGGGCTGGGCATTTAAAGCCCTCAGTTCCTCCGTTTCTTTGCACCCTGTTCTTTTGCACAGTGGGAAACAATCAACCAAACCTCCCATATTCCTTGTTTTAATTAAATGCTCTATCCCAGCAATGACCTAGTTATCGAGAATGCTCCCTTCCATTGGCACTTGGTGGCAAGTGTCTGCAAGTGACTGTTGAACTGTTTGCCTTTGTGGTCCACGGATGACCAATGCCGAGTGCCGCTTCTTGTTGGAAGCAGGTCACGAAAACCTTTAAATCTAATCAGGTCAGAGAACCAATTCCATAAAATGCAGATCCCGTTCCTAGAACTCATCATTAATATCCTGCTTTACTGGTACACTCTCTGGGAGCTAGGTAAGCCATTCTCTGTGACGCCATTGTTCTTGCACCTGATGCCGCTCACTGGCCTGTCCTGCACCTGCCTGGGACAGAGCGAGAACAGCTGGAACATTCCTCACGAGCTAGCCACAGGTGAGGGTGGGCGGGGGTGTGTCGGGCCCTTTCTCTGACTCGGACAGTATAAATATTCAGCCACAGGAGGCCTTCCTCATGGAGTGCTACCACGGGGGGTAGGGGGTGCTTCTAAAACAGAAACCCATCAAATAATTTCTGTCTTCCAATTCCTCTGTGGCTACCCATGGCCCATGGGACAGTCCAAATTCCTCATTGGTATCAAGACTCCTGCCCATGCCCTCCCACTCCTCCATTCACACTCTGTTCCTACAGCAGTTGTTTGGAACCGCTTGGTGCTCCAAGAATGGGGTTTGCCGTGTTATGTGAAACCTCAATATTCTTCTTAGTTTGTCCCATACGGAAGGCTCTTGTTCCCCAAGATTAGTCGCAGTTGCTGTGTTTATAGTCAGGCATTCTCTATTGACTTCCCTCTGCTTCCTCCACACACTCTTCTGTACCTCAAAGCATACTGGGCCCCTCCCAATTATCACACATTTTAGTTTGTCCTCACTCCTGCTCCCCTCCCCCCAAGATTGTGACCCTCCTCCCTGGACAGTCAACTCAGGGAAGGGTTATAGCTTTTATTCTTTTTATTATTCTGAAGTGAGAAGCAGGGGAGCAGACTCCCCCATGCGCCCAACCAGGATCTACCTGGCATGCCCCATAGGGGTTGATGCTCTGCCCATCTGGGGTATTGCTCCGTTGCAGCCAGAGCCATTCTAGCACCTGAGGCAGAGGCCATGGAGCGGTCCTCAGTGCCCAGGCCAATTTTGCTCCAGTGGAACCTTGGCTGTGGGACAGGAAGAGATAGATAAAGAGAAAGGAGAGGGGGAAGGGTGGAGAAGCAGATGGGTGCTTCTCCTTTGTGCCCTGGCCAGGAATCGAACCCGGGACCTCCACACGCCTGGCCGAAGCTCTATCGCTGAGCCAACTGGCCAGAGCCAAGGGTTATATTGTGATCACTGTTGCCCACCCAGCACTTACCTGCTTCAAACTCAGAGGTTTGAAGAATGACTCAACATTTGATCTGTCTACTTACAGGTTGCAGTGACCTTTTAAAATAGGATGCTAATGCGGCATCAGATGAACTATTTCTCTTGGCAAGCTCCCTGGGCAAACTGGGAGGAAACCTGGTTTTCCTCCAGGTAGTGCTACTGGCTCTCTGGCATCAGCTGATTCAGAAGAAGGCACTTTCTAATGGCTGTAAGCGCTGGCAGCTGGGTAAGTGACCATCTCTCTCTGAAACGTTCGCCCTGGGTGTGTCAGAGGGTTACCTCTTTGCACTCTTTTCACAAGAGGGTGTCTTCCCTCGGCTACTGCCTGGGCTCTCTGCTATTCATCATGGTCAAGGGCATGAAATGCAGACTTTGAGGTCATATGGTTCTGTATTTAAATCCCATCTTGGTCGCTGCCTGGAAGCGTAGTATTAGTAACTTAATCTGCTATTTCTGGGCCTTGTGTTTCTCTATAAACCTTATGAAATTATTGGGAGAATAAATACCTTACTCATAATACCATCTCTATCCCATAGCAAAGTTCTGACTGATTTCAGGATCAGAAGTCAGATGACCTGGCTTCCACTATGACACGTCTGCCGTTTACCTAATAACCAACTCCTCTGAGCCTCAATTTCTCCACCTGTGACATGGAAATAATAAGAATACTCAGCTAAAAAGAAATGTGTGGATTAAGTAAAATAAAGCAGAAACTAGTTTGGGAGGGGAGAGATGTTATCTTTTATTATTATTTTTTTATGATTAAGCTCATTGAGATATATTTTGACATTTGTTGTCTGTAATAAATGTCAAAAAAACTCCAGTTCTTCCTCTTTTCGTGTATACTTGTTTGTCTGCTTGATGTCTGCAAGGAATTTTCAGGGTCTTGTGGCAGAAACTTTGCTTTCTCCCTGGGACCCAAAGAGTGGTTTCGATCTGTGATCTATAATCCCCAGATGTTATTAAAACGGTTTGTTTTTTAAGTCAGTGGGATGATAGTAAGCAGAATGCAGACAATGGAAATAATGTGTTTCCATTGGAGATGAAGAGAGGGGCTGGGATCAGCAAAGCCTCAGGAATGAGCAGGCTCTGGAGGGGCTGCTTTCTGGTTGGGGAGTGTCTGCGGAAGCTTGGTACGGTAGCAGAACGTCATAGGGAAGGCAGTGGTGGGCCAACAATCCCATAAGTAGAGCCATATTCCCAATTAAAATGGACATTAGACATATTGTCATCCAGCCAATGATCCCACCCAACTCCAGACAGCCGTGGGATGGCACAGTGTCCACAGCCCTTGACAGCAGACAGCCCTGGATGTGCCTCTGATGATATTGCCCTCGTTACTTGCACTGACCACAGCCCTTGGGGCCTCGCTTGCCCTCCAAAGATGTGAGTGACCCTGATTCCTTAAGTTTGCCGTGAGACTTAACTGAATAAAAGTCTGGGGCAATGCCATCATTTTGGAAACAGAACTGTCGGGTTAAGCCTCTGCTTGAACACGTTCCTTAGAAGACAGAACCTTCTGTTAGGTGTTTGTAACACTTGGTACGTAGGACTTCCACTCCATTAAATGCAAGAGAAAACGGGAAGTCGCACGAGATTTGGCAAAGGTGCACACCATTAGGCAGAGGACTTTTCCTATGAGGGAAAGTGCCGGGCAAGAGGTCACAAACAGAGGCCATGCTATCCAGGATGTGAGCAGAGATATATAAATATTTCCACGTTATTCAATCTCTACTAATGTGTTATTTTCTAGGGTTCAGTACTAGGCGATGCAGGCATGGACATTATAACATTTACTCTAGGATGGAGGTACTAGTCCATTTCACAGGTGAAGGATAAGGAGGAATGTTGAATGGTTTGTTCCATAGCATATACCTCATAAAGGGTGTTAGGAGATAAAGGCCCTGACAGCTAGCTTCTTACACTGTGCTGGTGGGAAAAAAATCTCTTTTCACCTTACTGACGTTAATGGCTGTCCATGTGATCTCAAAAGCCTTTTTAGAACAAGGCGTGTTAGAAATGAATGAAATAGTATGGATAGCACTGCCTCAACCCACAGGCATCCTTTGACAATCCCACTTTGGGTGTCCACTCCTGATACATTCTGGACTCGGAGGCCCACACCTCTCCCCAACTAGGGTGCCCTGGACCCCACACTACATTGTTTCCACCATCTGCAGCTTTTGGCCTCCTTCATGAAGACTTCCCCTGGGGAATTCTTTCCCCTCTCAGTCTGGGTAGGAGACCCCAGACTTTCAATCTTTCAATCACCAGTCACACCCCAGAATTCATTACAGACTAGGTAGCCTCTGTCAGGGATGTGTTCTGTGTCAGTTGCTTACATGTGCCTCTGGTTGTGGGTTCTGGAGGGCAGCAGTGGTATTGTGTTGACAATGGCAGGTTGCAGAGGGCTCTTGGGCAGGGAGTGGAGAGGCTGGAAAAGAGTGAGCTGCGGACATACCCCTGCACTCTCTGGGTCTCCTTCGCCTTCTGGCACGTGGACAGGTCAGCCTAGATCTCCCTTAGATCCTTGTCACCAGAGGGAAGAACAATCCTTGTCACCAGAGGGAAGGTCACAGTGGCTTTACTGCTCCTCACCCACTGGGCTCTGCAGACACAAGCCCTGAATAATTCAGTACACCAAAAAGTTTCCAGGTATTGTTTGGAAGATGGGAAAGTGATGAAAATTTGAAAAATGCATTTTCATGGTTTAAGCTACCAAACCTGAATTTCTTTAAGTTTACTTCCTAGCAATGCAGGAAGCAGTGTCATTGTTTTAAATCCATTACCTGCCCTGCCGGTCAAAATGCACCTCACACCTCAAGGTCACGTTTACAAATGGCCCTTCTGCTCTAGCACCTGCCCAGTGTTTCTCTCTACTTCCTGCCTCGTGGCAATTACTCTTGTTGGTCATACAGCTTCATGTTGTCTTCCATGACTTATTAAAGGTAGGGTCTGTTCCTTTGCAAATTCACTGATGAACTATGTAGGGTTCCCTAGTTGAACTATTCAGTTTAGGGGTGCTATAGATTTCATCTTATCTCCTTTCTGTTCCTTCCTGTCTTCTTACTGTTCAATACATTTTATCAAAGAAGGATGGATCTTCGAGAGAAGGCAATCAATGCAAGGAACTATAAAAGGTGAGTCAGTTGTTTATTATAATTAGGTGTGTATTCACTCCGATAAGACCCTGAGACCACAGGACACTGCAGACTCCAGCTCAGCTGGCTGTGCTCACACTCCAGCTCAAAGTGGGTCAGGCTACATACAGCAAGACAGGATCTAGGGCGAGATCCTGGAACAGGGAAAGGATGATAATGGAAGACCGGTGGAATTCAAATATAAAGTAGCAATGTTTAATTCTTAGTTGTGACAAATGTACCCAGGTTATGTAATATTTTATCCTTACTGGGGGCCTGGGTAAAAGGGATATGGTAACACTGTCTTATCTTTGCAACTTTTCTGTAAATCTAAAATTATTCGAGAATAGAAAGTTTATTTTAAAAAAAGTGGGCCAGAGTGCAAATTTTAGTTTGGCTAGCAGTCTCTTGTTGCAGGAACATTCTCACATCTAGTTATATCCTAACAATTTGTAGAAAAAGGATGAAAATGAGAACTGCAGGGAAGTTTAGAAACTTCTGTAAAATACCCGTGACAAGGCAGCAGCAAAGATAAAACAAAACAAACAAGAATGGACCTGGATACCGCTGTGGTGGGTGGTGGCGGGGGAGGGTCATTTTGGAGAGGTGGCTGGTGCAGTGACCCTGCGGCTCACAGGATCTTGGCCACTTGTTTTAGCTCTGACTGGGGCATGTCACTTGCTCTTCATAGCCTCATCTTTAAAATGGCCCCACCCAACTCACAAACACAACTATGTAAAGTAAACCCTTACTTACACAAACCCAGTCGTTCTATTTTTCAATGTTTTGTCATTTGCGCTCAAAAATGAAAGAGCTGCTTACCCATGGGCTGGTTCCCATCAGAAACCTCCAGCCAGCAGGTCTGATTCTGCGGGAGCATTTTCACTTTGCACTTGGCAAATAGCTGCTTCCTCTTACAAGAGTCTTCATGCCAAAGCCAAAGCCATTTGACTTCTAAATATAGCGCAACAGATGTGAAGGACTGTATTATTTTCTGGGTTACACAAAGGGTCTTTCTTTTACACTCTTAAGCCAAACACCAGTCCAGTTCTGGGTAGGCTCAGCCACCTAGATCACGGGAAGGGGGGGTGCTCTCTGCTTTTTTTTTCAAGCACTGAAGCTTAAGTTGCTTCCTATCAGATTTTCTTGGGCCCTGGGTCCGGGAACAAGTGTCTGTGCCTAGACTCTGGAGAGATTCATCAACTCCTTAAAGCTGAATGTGACATTCAGATAAAAAAAAAATCCATATATACCGAATTATGTACTCTTTTCTATGAAGTGGTTTCATTCATCTTCGGAGGATTCACAACCTAAACATGTTAAGCACTGCTTCAAATGCACACCTTCCACGGCCAACAGCCTAACTGTAAGATTCGTACTACATTTAGGTCAAGATTCAGTAATCTTAAGGTTTAACACTCAAGACAAACAAAACACCCCACACACACAAAAACAAACAAAAATGGATACTCAGATATAGTTCCAGGGCTGCACCTCGAAGCCCTCCCGCTTGTCACTAGTGTTTTCTTCCCAGCTGTAACATTGGGTTGTCGTTTCCTAGGGACTGGAGGCCACGTTTATTAAAACATCTCGGTTTAAGGCCTCTCTCAGGAATACCAAGGTGACCCTAGCTCTTCTTGACTTTCTAGTCCTGGCTGCGTTTCTTTCTAACCCACACCAGAACCCGAGAGCACACGCCTGTGTACCCAATTGAAGTAGGAGCAGGCCTGACTGAACGTGAGCCCTTCTGGCCCACGTGCAATTTAAACGTCTGATCCCGGGCAATTTCAGTGTAAGTAGCACACTATTCCTTTTTGCTTTCAAGCTTTCCTCCTAAGTGGCTCACTAAGAAAGAGTGTTAGGCTCTGAGTCAAGAGCAAAGCGTTCTATAATTAAAGCCTAGAATAAAAATTTCACATGGTCTTATATAAATGGATCCAGTTATAAGACTAAAAATAATTTTGTTTCAAACTTATTTGGATACTCTTCACTTCTAATATTACCGGGATCTTAACTTTTGGATATTTTAACTTATCTGGCATTTTAACTTTCCTTCGAAAAATGAACCAAGGCCAACTTCAATGTGGTCCTCTGAAGTCACTGACATGGTTCCCAAGCTCACTCCCCCCTTTAGCAGTAGTTATATGACCAAATATAATACTAAAAGACTAAATTCTTGTGGTTCTTTTGTATATATTTAAAACACACAGTAGGAACATAAGAACATCTCAAATCATTTAGAAGAAGAAAAAAGGGCTACCAACCAAAATCTCTGGAAATTTCATAAACTTTAAATACCAAACATTCCAACCAAAAAGAAAATAAATTCAAACATTTGGCCATGGAGGGCACTTCACATGCGAACCAAATGGTGTTATAACATTTTCCTTCAGGTAAACCAGTAACTAAACCCCATTAGAAGGAATACAAGAGCAATAATGGAGAAATCCCCCAAATACCACATACTCGAATAGAATGTTCCGTTACGTAGTGCTCATCTACCCACGGGCTTCCCTTCCCATTGCATATGCTACTGTACATTTCTACAATGCACGTTCAAACCACCAAGTTCTGCAAAGCAGATTGATGTCCATTCTACAAAAATATTAACTTACAGTACATAACACTGAATAATTTTAATCTGTACATTTTTTTTCCTCCCACATAAGTGACACGTCATTTTGTACACGTTAAAAAAAAATCTGGTTGTTTACATCTGGATGAAGAGTCAAAAGAGGTCAACCAGAAGTAGTGGGTAGAGTTTGAGAAAGTAGAAATACAGTTTAATAGTAATTGTGGTTAACAATATTCAGCTCTTAACAAAGTAATACAAAATAAATCGTCTTAGAGTTTTGACTGCAAAGACCTAGCTGAGAAGGTTCTGCCAGTCGACCCACTGATGCCAAAGGCTAAGGCCGACGTGTCCTAGCAAACTGCAGCGTGACCAACAACTGGCGCAGTTCAGAGCTCTCCAAATGCATAGCTTCAGTGTTAAACGCGCCTGAATTACATTCCTTCAATTAGTTAATCCTCTAGACAGTTTCTTTTTTATTTTGCATGCATCCCGTTCCATTTTCATTAAGGGCATCTCTTCCTTGGTCAATCATGTGCTTTGCTTTTCAATTTGTTTTTGTGATACTTTCTTTTTGTATGTTTTGTTTGTTAAATTGTCAATACCTCCGACACTTGGAAAATGAAATCTAGAGGCGGTTTTATTTACAGAAGAGAATCAGAGCTTTCTGGATAATGCAAAATGAAATGAAATAAGTGTCGGAAACAGTTTATAAAAATGGCACATTTATTGCTACAGAACGGTCATGTACATGACTTCATCGAGTAACTACAGATGGGGAACAGGCAGCGGCCTAGCCCGGGCTGGGTTTGCTTCTGTCTTGAAGGAACTCCGGCACACGACCTGTTTGGACACTTCTACAAATCAGAAATACACCAAAACCATGAAAAAATCGAGGCACTCAGCCACACATTGA
Source organism: Rhynchonycteris naso (assembly GCA_037038555.1). Taxonomy (NCBI): domain Eukaryota; kingdom Metazoa; phylum Chordata; class Mammalia; order Chiroptera; family Emballonuridae; genus Rhynchonycteris; species Rhynchonycteris naso. The sequence goes on along the minus strand of CM072999.1, from coordinate 145,512,296 downwards.
AAACAAGGTGTAACTGTTTATCATTTTTTTGAAATGTTTTCCCTTTTTTTCTTTTTTTAACAATTTTTTTGTTTTTAATGCTGCAGCTATGTGTACAGTCGCAAAAAATTTCCCCGCTGCGACCTACAACTAAAAAAAAACAACACACAAAACAAACAAAACAAAACAAAAAAACAAACAAACAAAAAAGCTACCATACAGTTTCATCTCAGGAACACATGGTAAAATAACATCTTTTAAATAGTAAAATAAAGTAACAAACTTTTACTCATAATGATTCCAAAAATCTACAAAGAAGAAATATTCAGAATCTGACAATTTTTTTGTAATATTCATGGTATAAAAGGATTGCTCCTACGAAAAATAAGCCAAATATATTTTTTATTTTTAAATTTAGTTTTTTTTTTCTTACTAGGGTGTACTACAGTCTATTTTATAGCAAAAAGAGCACTAGACAAACAAAGCTTTATAACAAAAAGCCAGGCACTGATACATGGTAAATCTCTGCTTTTTTTTTTCTTATCTTCACTTAATTGCATCACAAGTAACAAGAATGAAAAGGCCACAGTTCATATATTTTCACCATTACATATGTCTATAATACTTGAAATGAGGATGGCAAAACCAGCACTGCACAAAGATGAGTCCACTTCAAGTCCCATGAGAAAGCACATTTCTAAAGAAAATCAAACAAAACCAAAGCAAAATAAAAGGAGAGGCCTAAAGGCCTTGGTGCCCCATTGTGTTGGAATTCACCATATTCCATCTTGACTTTTTTTGTTTGTTTCCAGTCAGCCAGCAGACTAAATTTTTGTGCTTGTTTATGCTGAAATTGTTTTATTCCTGACTCAAGTTCACTCTTGGACACAGATCGTATTCTGCCTGTTGGATTCAAGACGAAAATCCTCTTAACCCCAAGCCTTGGTTCAACTACTTCCCCAAACCTCGATCCCCTCATCAAAATAAAAATCACAAAGTAAAATGAAAAATCGAGAAACAGGAAAGAAGTGAAAAACAAAAAGGAATCGGAAGACTGAGTCAGAACCAGCTGCGTTAGTGGGTGGACTGACAGTCGTATAAACATTAGTGTTCCTTGCAGCTACACAGAAGACAAATGGTAAAACTTTCTAGATGAACAGATCCCTATCCTGCATATTCATAAATTACTTGAATGTGGAGGTGGATCAACTATTCCAAGTTGCTTTTAATGTCTAAGTTTCTGTGACAGATCCCCAGCCTATGTGCCATCTAAATGGCGCAGCACGGACCCTATGACATTTCGTATAGTTCTTTAATCCTAACTGTGTTCTGCTAAATTTCATTCGAAAACTCCAGCACAGGATACCAATATCTTACCTGGGTTTGATAATGTACAAAACAACGAGAAAAAACACACTAAAAAGGCCACATTCCTTTTCACCTTTTTCTTTTTTTAAATGGACATACAATCCAATTAATACGGATAGGTGCAGATCATTTATTCACCAAGCAAAATAGAGTGTGAGCAGCTTTTGGTGGCCGTTAGAAAGTTTTTCACTTATTTCCAAAGGGAATTCAACAATAGAGGTATTACATTACTGAGTAATGAATACATCAAAGCTGGTGAACAATAAATTGCAGCTTTTACTCTGTTTGAGTGAGAACAAAATATAAAGCACCAATTTAAAAAATAACCAAATAACTACAGTTTAATTTTTTTGCTTTGTTTACAGATTTGAAAAACTTTAAATCAGCTCTATTAAGCACCTTTATGATAACATGTATCAAAAGTGCCATTCTTAAAATGTACATCAATGCAGGGAGTGTTTCCAGTTCCCTAAAGAGTAAACACCATATTTTCTTCTGTACATTTATCCTGAATGTGATCAAAGTATACCTGCTTCCTATATAATATTGTTCCTAGGGATACCCGCCTTGGTAGACTATACAAAATGAGTGCAGAATGTACCACTAAAAGGAAATCTTTACATACTGAGGGAACAAATACACATGGTTTCCATTACTCAAGAGGAGGGGAGCGTATACAAGGTGGTCTTCCACGTCCTTCTTTGAACCCCTTTGTTCGTACATTTCACAGGAAAGCCTCAAAACAACTTTTCATGAAGTTTGATTTCTGCTATTCTCCTAAGGTTTTAATCCACCTCCACATTATAAGAACTTATCAACAAATCAAAGTATTTTAGTTTTATCGCTACTGAACATATTTACAGTTCTCAACACACACACAGCTAATCAAAATGTTTATGGGGTTGTAAAAGATGACCACGTGGTAACTATCTTATTTGTTCTTACATTTTCAGAAATAAGCATAAAATTCAGATTCTTGAAGCTCACTATTTCAGTTAAATGAGACATTTTTTAAACCACACAGTTAAAAAAAAAAACAAAAACCAATACAATGTATTAAAACACATAATAACAAGAGTCTACGTGTAAAAATATAACTTTTACATACACAATTTCAAAATAATGATACGTTTGCCATTTGTTGCATAAAATTTACAAATGTATTTCATTACTATATAACTGGCAAAACAGGAGAACAGATGGAACATTTAGACCATTTTGATGGATTTATGGCATTTACTCAGTGCTGATAGGTGGAAAAAACTACTTGAACAGGGATTTTTTTTTAATACATGCCAAGATTGTGTGGCTGTAAAAACAGAAACGAGTTAGAGACAAAAGGATGCTGACAAATACTTAACAGGAGCACTATTTGTTAACTGCACTATACACCAAAGTCAATCATTATAAAGATTCACGATGGAAGTTGGTTCAATTGTGCCCAGGTGTCAAAGCTAGCTATCTGATGAGTTGCTGTGCCATAACTTGATCTATGTTTCTATCAAACATGTTAAGTATAAACTTCATTCATACTGGCCAGAGAAATACTGCACTACCCTCCTCAAGAAAGTGCAACTTAATGCTTCAGGACTTATAAGGCTTGTTATAATGCTGCATGATGATTGAATATTGGCATTTTTCAGATGAAGGAGGAGGCAGTTCAAGTCATCTACATCTTAGTAAACCCATTTTGAAAAAAAAAATCAAGAAAGCAACAAAATCAATCAACTCTGTCACACTACTTGCAATTTTCTCATTTGATGGTTTTTGAACTTGACTTGTTTTTTTTTTTGTTTTTTTCCAAAAATCTGACCATGTATTCAGAAACGCCTCACTGCACACTACTTCCGCTACACATGTAGGTAACACTTTAATCATTTCGTTAAATCACAGCCACTTTGATTATGTTATGTTTCCGATGATAAAAACATTGGAAGGCACAGTGGTAACATTGTAGCATTCTAACCTTGTACCTCTGAAAATCCCAGAATAGGGTCACAAATGCAACATTACAATTCAGACAAACTCTTTTTGCCATGTCTTAGTAATGCTGCTTGTAATATCTACACATGATGTGACTTTTAAGTCCTGTGTTCCCAAAAGACTGGAGAAATAACTTTCTACTTATTTATGAATGAAAAGCAACATCGGGGTCAGCATCCTGCACTACCGCTCCAGAAACAGAGTTGGCACTACAGGTTACAATAACAAACCGGGAAGAAGGGACAGAAATAAGACCAAAAAAAAAAAAAAAATCTGTATTTACAGTAAAATCTTTCTTTTAAAAAAGTTAATCAGTACTATTTTTTTACAGGAGAAAAAAGTCTGAAACAAATGAACAAAAACTTACCATAGTCACTAAATTTTTAATATATATTTATATATATATTTATATATATATTTGTCATAGGTCTATAAGATCCATCTGTTCCTCCTACCCTAAGGAATGGCTAATGTCATCACTCTGTTGTCATCAGGACGTTTGCTGGTTTTGTTACGAGGGCAGCAGGGCTCCCCTTATTCAACTACCCAGGAATTATAAACACTAGCTGACTTGAATACCAACAAAAACGTTCATGTAGTTTTCTTCAGAAGTACACTTTTTCATTATTGCAAGTTTACAATTTTTAAATTAAATATTTTTTTCAGGCTTACAAATTAATTATATTTTTTTTTTCCAAAAGAAGTTTAGGCACAAATGCATTGTTCCACAGTGTGGAAGGATTGCCACTCAGTCTCGGGCTGCGTCTCAGCCTGCACGCTCCGCTCTGCACGTTCTGAATGATATGTTAAAGGGAGTCATCCCCTCGAGTTGCACTTTTTTCTTTCTTTCTTTTTTTCTTTTTGTTTGTTTTTCGTTTTTTTGATAATTGGGAATGCTGAAACGTCTTGCGTCTGCGATTCATAACTACTCAGACTTGTCTTATATTACAAAAAAGGGGTTAAGGAGAAGTGTTTATGTGGGTTTAAGATAATACAGCTGTTAAGGAAGTGGTCTCTTGTATTAATGAAGCAATGTGGCAACTTGGACCTGCGGAGGAAAAACAAAAAGAGGAAAATTAATTAATGCACGTACAACAGATGAAGTCAGTGTTTTATTTTTAAACTCTTTCTTTTCAGGGGAAATGTGCTCATTTGGGGAAGACGTGGCTGTTCTGGCCACCGCCCTGGTGAGGATCCAAGGGGACTTTCTGACACAGGGCACTCGCCTTTACATCTGTCCCATGTGATTTGATGTGTCTCCCATTCCAGGGTGCGGGCCCGCCAAGGACAGCGGCGGTGGCTCCGAGGACACCTTTTCTTCCTCCCTCCTTTTCAGACATGCCGCTTTCGGATTCAGATTCCTTTCTGTGGAAGAATGGAACACAGAACCCTTAGTTAATGCCCAGGCTCCGGCAGAGGGCAGGGTGCGTGCTCTGGGCGTCCCCTTCCTTAGTTTTTATACTCGGTCAGGAACCGTGCAGTGCGGACATCCACCGGCTTGGTCACTAGCAGAAGCTGAACTGCATGGTGACTGCAAAGCCACTTAGAGTGTAAGACTGTTGGTGAGGCAAATATATCAACCTCCAATGATTGACGTTCCATAGGGCAGCATCATAACACAGTCTTAGTTGTAAGAGAACCCTACGACTTAATTACAGGAGAAACGGGAGCTGCCTTCTAGACAGACAGGGTATGCACCTGACATGATCATTCTGAGTGATGCTTACTAGTCTACTCTCGGCCCCTGCTCAGGGCAGGTATCCTCTGTGCGGCACTGACCTCGGACCTGCTGCTCCAGGCTGAGGATAACGGCCACGGCCTGGTGGAGGATCAGGAGCTTGGTCTGGGGCTTGTCACTCTTGAGGTGCAGCTGCACCATGCGGCCGAGCTCCTTGAAAGCCTCATTGATGTCGCGAACCCGCAGGCGCTCGCGGGCATTGTTCGCCATCCTCCGCTCCTTCTCGCGCTCGGCCTTCTGCTCCGGTGTCAGGTCCTCGTCATCGTTATTACTGCAGGACAAAAGGGAGGCGACATTTGCTAATGGTGTGGGGAAAAGGGGGTGTCTACACAACTTTTGCTTTCTCCCAGAGTTTCCTCAAAATGGTTCTATCTCAGGCTCTTGTCCTTGTTAGAATTTTACATGCATTTGAGCTTGGGACTGCTTTAGATGACTGTCAAAGGCCCTAGATATTAAACCAAATCAAGCAGGAGCGGTTTGAGTTGGGCCTGGAGTGCACTCACACGAATGCAGGAGGCAAAAGGCACACTCTGCAAAGCAGGCCATAGTCAACGCGAGCTTAAGCCCCAGTGCACGACCACAATTCAGATCGAGTTTTAGACTGAATCTGGTTTTCTTTTTGTTTGTTTCATACTGTGGCATCTGAGACTTAAGGGGAATAGGTGATTGTAAAAACATTTGACAGGTCAATGTGAGCACGATGCAGCTAAACTGCATTAAGAAGACAGTCCTGCATTGAAGAGCCCAGAGCAGCGGGAGTGGAGACCTTTGTCCAGGTTTCATGATTAATTTGTTTAAAGGCTTGGTTATTTCATCTAATGCATCTCAGTCTCATTTTCTCTGTGTATTAAGTAAAAAGGTTAGAAACACATTATCTCCATGGCATTTAATATTATGAATGTTTATGATCCCCAAAACAAGTTAGGGAAAACCTGATTGACAAGAGTTACGTAAAACAAACAAAACAGAACCAAATGCAACGATCTACTTGTTAGATCTTTTGAATCAGTGAGTCAAAATGCAGCCAAAAAGTGAGTCTCTGATTGTGAGGACAGAAATATTGTATGATTCATATCAAAGGCATGGCTGGACCCTGTGGAGTCTGGAAAGGCAAGATCACTTCTGTTTGTGGGTGTCATGCTGACAAATTAGAAGAAAATTTTGAATGGAGGGCAGATAGGATGACAAGCCATCTGGAAAGCATATCATATAAGGAAGGTTTCACAGCACCCGGGCTTCCCATTTTTCATGGGCGATTATGTAAAAAAGAGAGGTGTGGGAGATGTCTTGTTTCAGGAAGGCAGAATAGAAAGAAGAACTCTGAGTGGAACAGTTTGATTTAATATGAGCAAAAGAGTTTTGAGGTCTGAGAGATATAAAAAATAAAGTAAACTTCACCAAAAGTAATAGGCTCTCCATTACAAGACATACTACGGGGGCAGCCATCTGTGAGGATGTTAACCCAGAGATTGGAAAATTGATCTAAGTAACCATGAAGGTTAACCTCTACTTTAGAATTCCATGAAGCTGAAATGTTCACAGGAAAAGATGTTAATCACAACACTTCAGAGCTGAAGGACATGTGGGAAGTTATCTAGCCACTTAATGAAGTTGGCTTAAAATATATGGCTGTAAATCTTCCACTCTGGAGAATCTCTGGGTAACTTCCAAATTGCAATAAAGATCAACGATAGTTGAGGAGCCCCGATCAATCAAAACTGGGAGTGATAATCTTGGGTTGCAAGCACATGTTGCCCATAAAGATGGCCTGTGTGAGCCAAGAACACTTGTCAGGCAGGGGAGGAGGGAGACACCAAAGAGAGATGCTGTAAGACTTGGCTCCTCTCCCCAAAGGTTAAACTCCCTTCCAGATGGGACTGTCTGCTGTAGATGTGTGCTCGTGAATGCATGGCTGAACTGAACCTGTCGAAGCTGCTGCCCTCCAGGCCTCCCAACCTCCTCTGCCCATCCTCTCTCCCTTGCCCATGGCCCCCGTGGACGCCTAGTAGCCAGAGGCTACTCATTCACATCCACGGTTCTGCTACACAAACAGGGTCATGTTTCTGCTGGGCACTTCCTCGCGTTAATATTTTTATATATTAAATATATGCCATGCCTTTCAAAGAGTGGGTCTGAAAATGGGCATTGTTTCCCAAACATATTCCGGGCAATAACTAATTAGAATTGGTTATGCAAATAAAACTGCCCCAGATTTGAAAAGCACTGACTTACAACACAGTTTTGGCGGCATAAGTATCACCATAAAAGAAGATTCTTATGTTGTACTAAAACTTCAAAGGGTCCATTACTATGCATAAGTTATGGCCACTACTTAAGTCACCAAGGGCTGACTGGACTAACTAACAGAGGAGATGGTGAGCATGAGAAAGCCCTTCCCCGGCCTTTCCTACCTGTGTGGCCAAGGGTCAGGAAACCACAGTGATGGCGGAGGGCACGAGCTGGCTGTTAGCAGTTTTAGAACTTGTAATAACATGTAATAACATTTATCTCAATACTTATAAAGGCAATATGAAGAGGTGGCATGTTCCTAATTCCTACAGGACACCAGATAGAACCTTGGGAACAACAGCCTTTAAAAGGAAGGTGTAGGCATAGTTCATTTAATTTGTAAAGTTGAAGAATCCAATGGAATCGACACAAATAATGTGGGTGCCTTGGTATTAAAAAACCATCTGATTATCAGATCAGAGTCAAAGTTCAAGGATATAGATTCTCAATTAAAGATATTTAAATACTGTAGTTAAGGAAGCCAACCAGAAGCTATTTTCCTGCAGTTATCATTTTCTATAGGAGGGAGTATCCAGGAGGAAAAAATAGCAATTTAAGAGATAATGCATGTATATCTCTCAACGTGTTAGCATAAAACTGGAAAATCAGTATTTTTCACTTTCAAGGTAAGAAAAACATTAGTTACATATACATTGAGTTTTCAACATCATGAGTATCTCTTTATAGAAATATTTTAGAAAGAACATTTCTGACCAAATTTGTAGAATAAGTCTTAAAAATCAACTATTTGTATTTGAATAAGTTACAAATTGCTTTTACCATGCGTAATTAGCACTGAGTCCGAATTCATAAATGCAAAGACATTCTAGGCATCGCTAGAGTACCAGTATCTTAAACGATACATCAGTACGTCTAGGGCAGGCCTTTAATGTTCTTTTCAGCTGTAGATTTACCTGCCAGGAAAAAACTGAATCGTTTCTTCCTGTTCTGTTCACTTCATCAAAGTCCAATAAAGGAATTAAATGAAGCGACAGTATTATATACTGTTACCTAGATCTTGACCTAGTAATTGATTTGATATCCTTCTTGTCGTCATCTAATTTCTTGTCCTCGGAAGATTTCGTGTCCTGCAAGTTCTCGTCGCCCTCGTCGTCCGATTTGATCTCAGAGCTGCCGGAGGAAACGCTCTGGCCCTGCAGTCCTGGTGGTATGCCTACAGGAAAATGAGACCAGGTGACACTTCCCCCAGACCCGCGCCCAACCATGCACATCCCAGACTGTGCCACACAATTCACACCGCTGAACTGTGTGTGATCCTCCTGTCTGTGTGTGTGTGTGCGCGTGCGCGTGCTACCTGGTGAAGTTTCAAAAACACACCTGCAAAAACAAGTTTTCTCTGCATTGGCTCTGAGGTTAAATTCTATTTTGCAATCTTTTGGAGTAGATGGTAATTTCACTGTCTACAAAACATCAACTTAATTGCAATGAAAATCATAATCATGAAAATCACACACCTCAATGTTCTGATTAAGAACCCAAGTAAATATCAGCTATTATATTGAATTTCTGCCATATGCAATGATTTAATAGAAAAATAACCTTAAAATATCATTCCCAGGGAGTACGCTAAATATGTGCGGTCAGGACTTCAATAGATGCCTAATGATATTCTGAAATTAGGCTTCTCTTATCCACAAAGAGTAATCAGAATTTAAAAATTGTATGTATGGAAAGCAGATAGCTGCTCCTGAAGAAATTTCCAGTTTTCTCATTGCTCAACTTTTGGGACCGCAATACCTTTTAAAACTTGACCCTAATGGCATCGTTTATTTCTAAGGGAGAAGCATGTTGATTGAGGAGTGCCCTCTATTTGTCATCTGCGTGATTTAGAGCCTTGTCACTCACAGTTTGGTTCATGGGCCAGAAGCATTCTCCCCACCCCCACCAGGAGCCCATAAGAAATTCCGAATCCCATACTCCTGAACCAGACTCTGCATTTTAACAAGAGCCTCAGGTCATGCTTATACATGTTAATGTTTAAAGAGCACTGATTTAGGATAGAGAAAGAAAAATCAAAGGCTCTTTAAAAGAGCCATTGTACCATTACATTATTACTACTCAATAAAAATGAGGAGGCATACCTATATAATTAACACTCAAATTAGTGCAATGTTAAACAGGTAAAAAAATGCTTTTACATATTCCTATGGTAGTTTTACCATTTTTATTCTCAACGTGAGGGGAATGAGAAGATGTTACTTAAGTGTCACCTAGTCAGTCAGTCGCACAGGGAGCATGGGACCCAGGCCCTTTCAAACTCTTGGGGTCATGAAAGCCTGGTGCAGTCAGTGGTATGAACAATCATTATGGGGCAAGTGACTCAATACTGAAAATTGTCCAACCAAGTTGCATTTTTTAAATGTACCTATATTTCCTTCAATCTTCAACAATAAACACAATTTCCTTCCTTCCTATTCATTTGGAAAATCATTTCAGGCTACAACTAACCACATTAGAGGACCTGGATGAGTAAAATGTGGAAATAGCTAAAATAAAATTTCCTCTCATCAGTCTGTTGTCTCATTCTCTGCTGAAATAGAACCAGGATTTCAGAGGATGTTTGAGCAAAACAGCTACCGATGAAACACAATTAGCCAGCTATGTTCTAAATACTTTCTCATTTACTTACCATTTTTGTACCAAATTTGATTCTTGGTTTTCTGCCAGTGCTTCTTGAGGGATGAATGCCAAGTGAGCCTGGGATCAGCGCTAGCCCTGCTGTGGCTTATGTGAGGTCACAAGTGCCCTCTGAGCAAGACCTACCTCTGTAAGGGTCCTGGGGGGGGTTCAAGTCCGGGGAAGTCGCAGACTGGACAGGAAGCTGTGGAACTGGAACCTGGTTTGGCACAAGAGAATGGCTGCCTCTCAGGGCCACGCCATCTTCACGATGGGCCCCAACCTGCAAGGTGAGAGGAACCATAGAACTTAGTGGGAACCAGGGGTGTGACAGCTATTTCCTGGGGTAGCAAGAGCCTGATGAGGGCGGGCTGGCCTTGAAGCAACAAAACTCCCAAATGCATTTCACTAGAGGGCGCTAAAGGACCACACATACACCTATAGTCCCTGCAAAAACACTTAACACTCAGCAAGATGCCGCTGTACATTCAGTGACAAATATGGCAGAGGAGCTCAGGCAGGTAAAACGTCAAATTGTCTCCCAGGGTGCTGCAGTGGAGCGCACTGATTCGTACCCATCTGTCTTCTATCATGTCCGCCAACAGATCTGACAATTATCTTAATGCCCATATGCTTAATTGTGGGCTTCTCAATTCCCCCATTGCTATCGGAAATCCTACAGGAATTTCAATTTGGCATTCGACTTTCATTTCAGGGGATAAGATTCTCAGGCCTGCCGTCCCCCCCCCCGTCCCCCCCCCCCCCCCCGTAATGCCAGCTAAGCCTCTGACAGCGGAAGCTACAGCAGTATGGGACACAGCCCCTACTTGGGGGCAAATATAATAAAATGTCACCTGGCTTTCAAAAACTGGCAGCCCATTCCAAATTAATGTTTACTGTATTTCATCAGCTGCTGAGTTCCGAATCCAAAGGGAGACCATTTCTGCCAATGCCACCACACCGGAAAATGTACCAATAAAGGTTTTATTAAACACACCAGTAACACCATCATTGCCATGCAAAGAGGTTTGAACATTTTTCCATTCCCCGCCACTATTCTGATCCTAGGAGGACACCATATTGTAAACACTCTGTGTGCTTCCAAGAATAAAATTATAGAGTACAGCATGATGACTTGGTCTGAAGAAAATACTGCTGAGCTTTTTATTAACCAGTACTGCCTCCTCGGGGTCCAGAGAACTCATGGTATGGAGAGAGTGCTCACTTTACAGCGCATGCCTCACAGCAGAACTATTAAGCTTTTAAGAACGAAGAGGAACCCGAGTAGATGCATTTTTGTTTGTATTTCCAACCAGTTGTTTTCTTAGCTTGCTGTCAGGTGAACATTTACACAGGACAATGAATCTAACACTGAAAATATTTTTCCATGAACTTAGATTGCTATACATCAGAGACTTGAATTTTTCCCAATCTAAAACATAAAACCGCATAGGAGAATCTTTACTGTTTTGCTATCGAATATTTAAGAGAGCATTCCTGAGGAATGCAACAATGAGAATCGGAACTGACAACAGCAGCACTCACAGAACTGAACAAAAGCACATGCTAGCTAAAAGCAGCCTGTGGAGTATAAAGCTGTCACCTTTCTGTATTCTGGAAATACAGAAGAAAATCATTCAGGGGCAAGGGGACAGACCATAAAATGATACTAATTGCTTAGATTCAAAAGACAGCAAGGGCAGCACCAGATTTAAAGACACGTGAGTATCAGGAAGAATAATTGAGATTGCAGCTGAGAGATCTGAGGAGCCCAGGCCGTGTGCCCATCATGTGTGCTCACATCCCCTCCCAGACCATTCTGATGGTGGGTATTCAGCTTCTCTGTGTGTGTGCAGCAAACGTGACACCTTGATTATCTCCCAAAGCAGTCCATTCCTTTGTCACCACCCGTGGGTCTCCTTGCACATTCCACCCACCGGTTCTAGTTTCAGCTCCCGGAGTTCCACAGAGTAAGTGTATGCCCTTCACACATACGTAACACCATTGCCAGGCCACTGCCCTCTCTCCACTGTAACTGAAGCCTGTTCTCTCACAGGCAGGCCACGCCCACACGGTGCCTTCAGCCACCTCGCACTTCACTCATCGTTGGTGTATATGCTTTGATTTTTTCCTTCAAAGACTGATAGTTGTTTTGCATTCAGGTTTTGATTTGGCGTTTTTATATTTGTGCATTTCCCAGACTGATTCAATCGATGATTATTCTTTCGGTCTAAAATGTCAACTCGCAAGCATAAATAAATTTTACAGGCCTTGATCAAATGGTGTCTTTTCCAGTCTGTCCACGTTAACCTCAAGAAAGACCTCATACTGATTCATAGTTATTGGTGTTCCCAGTGGATTTCATTTTTTGAATTTCCACAAAGGATGATTTTAAGTTGTAATCCCTGAAGGTAACCATAGATTTGAGCCTAACAGAGATGTATACTCACTCCTTCTATTTTACAGTTACTCTATTAAAACTTTCAAGGCTTCTTTGCAGGCATCTATGATGCAATTTAAGCTTAATATTTTGATTTTCACTCAAAACATATTTAGACATTGATCCTATAATTTCTCCCCTCCATCACACTGAGATTTTTTACAAAAGAAAAAAGAACTCACAACCAATTACTTTCATATTTTCTTTGCCTCAACTATTATGACAGCGTAACTGAGTGAACCAAATGCAAGTCAGGACCACCCAGATTCTAAGTGTAACTGGCTACTTCCAATAGCTGTATAACTATGGGTAAGGTATTCAAGTGCAATATGGATAAAATAATATTAGAAGTTACAGAGTTATAAAGCTCATGCTTACTGTAGGAAGAAGCAATATGTGAAACAAAACTGGTACAGAAGAATTACAGATATCGTTATGTGTTTTATCTGAAAACACTTGCATATGACATAACAATAGCATCTATGTAGCTCAAGGGCCCTCAGAACTCAATCTACCTTCACTTATGACCATCTTTGTACATTTTACATATTTCTATTTTGTTCATATCCATTTGATTTCAGATCTTCTTCCTGCACAATGACAATAAAATCTTAAATGATATTATAAATACATTTGAGAATATGGTTAACTGTGTTTTTGTTTAGATTTTAGCCATACATGTTATCTAATTTTATATATTTTCTACATTTTAGATAATCTTAAATGATACATCAGTTATTTTCCATAAAGGCTGGGGACAAAGTTTTCCTAAACGTTTTAAGACCTCCCTTGTAAAAGATGAGTACTCCAGGTCAAACGAATGACTGATGACAGGTTCAGATCCACGTGGTAATGAGTTTGAGTCTCCAGGATCAATTCCATTGCCTCTGGCTCTAAAAAAATATTCTAATCTGAAGAATTAGCTTTACTTTGCATGTTTCCTTGACCACAAACAGCATGTCCTATTTACTTCTCTTTCAGAAACATTATTTCTGACCACATAAAAGACAAGGAAAGAAAGACAGTGCATGGTTAACACAAATCTACCACTAGGATAACTCAGAATCAGACAGAGGAACCAACACTGCTATCTTTATAGACAAGGATCAGGATTTGTCCATCTCCCATATAATAGGTAATGATATAACTAGAAAAAAGCACCTCCTTCAACCTACAAATAGATTGTAAAAATGGTGTTTTTTAAAAAGAAATTTTGTATTTCATTAAAGCCCTATTTTGATAACGTTTTCACCTAAATAATAAATAGTTTAAAGTTAAAAGCCAGCATATAAAAACAGTTCATTTTATCAATATTGATTGTAGTTTTTTTATTTCAATCTTTAAGAGTCTTTTTATAGTCATATACAATGTGGTTTTAGATATATTTATGCTAAAAGTAAAAGAATTAAAATCTAAAAAATATTCAATACTTCTTAATTGATAAAAGTGCATATTTATTAATTCAACAAATATACTGCTCACAAAAACTAGGGGATATTTCAAAATTAATATGAAGTTATAGAATATGCCCTAATTTTTGTGAGCAGTATATTTCATTCAAGTTTACTCAAGTGACAGCTGTCAGAGGGAGATCGGTTTGGGGGCTGGGTGCAAAAGGTGAAGGAATTAAGTAAAAAATAAAATCCCATATAACTTCTAGATGCAGACAACAGTATGGGGATTGACATGGGGTGGGGGAGGTAGAAGAGGGTAAAGGGGGAGTAAATGGTGATGGAAGGAGACTTGACTTGGGGTGGTGCACACACAACACAGTACACAATGTATTATAGAATTGTACACTTGAAATATATATACTTTTATTAACCAATATCACTCCAGCAAATTCAATTTAAGAAAAGGATTTATCATGAAGGTTTCTGTAATTTAGGTTTTAGACCTCGGAACTTTCAGGACCTAAGGCCACTTCTTGTTTCTCATGAAGATTTCCAGCCTGTCTCCTCCCTCTGCTGGTACCTGTCTATGTCTCACATCTGCCTTGACTTCTGCCCCCTCATGACTCCAGCCTGGACTCTTCCTTCATGGGACCTTGTGGTACATTCTTTCACTTTCTGTACCTACAGCTATCTCCCTCTCTGGCTTAATATTTCTGAGATCAGAATGCCAAGATCATCTGATGGCTCACTCTAGAATCTGGAGTCCCCATTCATAGTCCAATGAGCTACAAAAGGAAGAGGAGGCCAGATCATGTGATCTCAACATGGTTGTCCCTTCTACAGGCCCCATAGATCATGGCTGTTATGTGCAAAAACCCAAGTTACATTTCATCTCAGCTCAAGTTATATTCAAATTGCAACACAGCTATTTAAATTCTCTGTGTTAATTTATCATTGGGAATAATTAAATAATTTTAGAAGTGCATTACTCCTTTAGAATTTGTAAGCACCATATAATTTTAAATAATTTTACTTTCTGAGGAAAAGACTAATTGATATATCAGAAGCATTTTTCAATCATAGTATATAGAACTTAAGGACTTGGAGAGATCTGGAAACCAAGCAGGTCAAATTCCTCACTTGACTGAGAAGAAAACTAAGGCTGAGAACAGTTAAGTGACCTGGTGAACATCCAGTTAGAGGACTAAATCAAATTCTGAACTCAGACAACTTATACCATTGGACAATTTGACTGGGTGTTTATACAGGGTGGGACAAAAGTGGTTAACAGTTGTTCATATGGAAAATAATACAATAATTAATAAATAATAATACAAGAATTAACTGTGTTTTGTGTATTCACAACTATAAACCTAGTTTTGCCCTACCCTGTATATAGATTTAAGGAACAAAAGAGATTTGCTTCATGGAGCTTTTGTTTTAAAACTGTGTGTACACGTATATATGCACATATGTTTATATACATATATATATATATATATATATATATATATATATATATATATATATATATATATATATTATATGTTTGTGTGTGTATAGCTACAGACATGGATATAAAAGTCATTTAGTTTTATCATAGAGGAAAAAAAATCATGGTTTACCAACTCAGGCCCAGGTCAAGATATCTAACTAAATTACAGAATTTAATATCTGCCACAACTCCAACATAAACAGATTTAAAAGATATTCAGCTTCAAATTAGGTGGCTGTTGGCAAGGCTGTTTTTATGTGGGGATGCATACAGTGCCCTGGTAAATATCCTTATCCTGATCCTCAAGCTAACAACAAACAACACAAACAAAAAAGACATTCAGTGTTTCTGCTCTCTTTGTTTCCAGGGAGTATTGTGAAAGTAATTATTCTGTTGTATTTAAGAGGCCTATTTCATGGATGGGAAAATGTATTAAATTTCATTTGGCAGTTATTCAATCCTTGTTAATGTTATCTCCAGAGATAACTGCTTCAAAACAGGCTTTAGACCTCCTTTTCTTCTCCTCTACCATAATCCTTCTAAAAGAGTGCAGGATGGGAAATTTAGGAAACTTGTCATCAGTTTCTGGACCAAGTGCTAATGACCCCAAACCAGATATGCTATTAGAAACATTTCATTATTATCAAAAAGAAAGTTTGTTATTAATGGCATTGGGCTTAAAATTATTCTTTTGACATAGTGATTTTTAAAAAGACCTGGACAAGAAATAAAGCCTTGGAGTGCTTTTAGTTTTCTTTCTTCTCTTTCTCTTCTTGTTTTGCCATATTCACACAAAAAATGTTGATGGGCTTTTACTGTAATTAGACACCCATTGACACAGAAAACAGTTTTGGTGTCTGTAACTGTAATCTCCCCATGAAATATCAATTATACATGACAGTTGTAGAGTGCTAGATTTCAGTTTTAATTATCTTGCCATATCTCTGTCATATTAGAGGATAGCAAACTTATGTTTTTAAATGTGAAAAATGCAAAAGTGAATTTTTTAAAGAGGTGGGAAGTGGTCACGCACACATTCTTTTAGGAGCTCACCGGTGGGAACCTGGGAAGTTCATGAGATGGCAGCAAGGGGTGGCATGAGAAACAACACAGGAGGCACCAAGCTCGCGCGGAAGCCCGGACCTGCTCCCAATAACCAACTCTTCTGTGTGAGAACGTGTGAGATCGAGGACACCCCTCAACCACAAATACAGTTTCCATATTTCCCAGTCTAAAAAATTATCAGAGTATATTTTTAATTCACGTGATTAAATATTGGAGGACTCGAGTCAGATCTGGATTCTTTTTCTTTGGATTTTAATTTCGGGGAAATGTTTTCTTTTATTGTTTTGTTTTTACAGGGACAGAGAGAGTCAGAGAGAGGGATAGATAGGGACAGACAGATAGGAACGGAGAGAGATGAAAAGCATCAATCATTAGTTTTTCGTTGCTGTCGCAACACCTTAGTTGTTCACTGATTGCTTTCTCACATGTGCCTTGACCGCTGGTCTTCAGCAGACCGAGCAAACTCCTTGCTGGAGCCAGCGACCTTGGGTCCAAGCTGGCGAGCTTTTGCTCAAGCCAGATGGGCCCGCACTCAAGCTGGCAAGCTTGGGGTCTCGAACCTGGGTCTTCCGCATCCCAGTCCGATGCTCTATCCACTGTGCCACTGCCTGGTCAGGCTCAGGGAAATGTTTTCTGGAAGATTTTCTAAATGTCTTAAGAACACCTCTTTCTCCCCCCAGAAATCTCACCACTTCACTTCTACTTCACCTGAAATGAAATTTAAATTCCTTATTGGGCAATTCTTGGAGATGCATTTAATACTTATTTTCTCCAGATGATAAGATAATTTTCTAAAGAATTTAAACATGATCTAAATGACCTTAATCTTGGCAATGCTGACCGGTCATGTGATCAGCCGGTCTGAAACTCCCCGGATTTCCACAAAAATGGTTAAAATGAATGATTCTGTGATCTAGTTCAAGAGATGCAAATGGCTGTTAAATGATTTCACTTCATCTTTTTTTCCCCTTAACTCAGAAGTTTCATCTTTTAAAATTGTTTCATTTCTCTCCACCCTTCACCTCCAATTTCTGCATTCTTTTCCCACAGGGGAAACTAACTGGATGCAGCCCACCGAGCAGGTACTTTGCAGGGTGGTTAACAGAGTTCCTCTCTGCCACAGGTCCAGGTTAATAAGTCGGGAACTAAAACGAACCCAGGCAGAGTGAAGAAGCCCATCTAGCACGGAGCTTATGGTGAAATTTTGCAGCTTCTTTGTAAGCGGTGTCTTCATTTAGGAGGAAGGAAAGGCCACTACCATGTGTGTACTTTCAGATCCCTGCAGGGCGAGCACACCTGTGTGATGGCAGTCACGTGGTTGGCGTCCACACAAAGCACCCTGTTGTTCGTCCAGGAGGTACATCATCAGAGATTTATCCTTACCTAACTGGCCTTTATTTTTAAAATGCTTTTATTATTATCCAAGTAATACATGCTTATTGTAAAATTCTTGGAAACAAAGTGGAAGTGTAAAGAAGCTTACCTAAAAATATGGGACATTTTTTCCCCATCACTTTCTAAATACCTTTTAAATGACATATTCTCTGCCCATCATTTGGTCCCTTGCATAGCAAGGTTGCAGCATGGATTTTCCTTCCTCTATGGATCAAGTCTATGATCAATACCTATACTTCTACGTCCTTCACCTGTACACCCTTGGGCCATTCTAGTTCCCTCCTATTTTACAATTCCTTAATGCCAATCTCAGCTACCTACCCAAGACCTGTAATCCACTGTGTTCACTCACACATCAATAAGGCTTGAGCAAAGCCCTTCTTGCTCTGTCTCCCAGGGCTGGTTTGCTCTGGACAACTCACCAACTAATTTCACTTTTATTGGTCCCATAAATTGCCATACTATCAACTCCTTCTGGGCTGTCTGGATCTCCAGAACTCCCATCATCTTGCTGAGCGTAGATAAGGTTTTCTTCTGCCTATTTATTATAAACACCACCCTTAAAACACACCTGACGACACTGTTTACTGTGGTAGGGACTATACTTCAGTCCCTATTTTGCTACCATTCATAAAGCCTAAACTTGTCTTGAGATGCAAGCATCCCCAGGGCAAGGATTAGGTGTATAGGAGCCCACTGTTATAGGATCGTAGTATGACGATATGCAATTAGGTGCTTTCTAATAGTAAATGATGATACAAATGGCATGTGTCTGTAAGTATATTTATGAAGTCTAACACTTTCTGATATTTTTGAATATACATTTAGCACATTTCTATCAAACAATAAACATGTCATTTAATTCAACAAATGTCTTCTGAATCTCTACTATACGCATAGCTCTATTTAGGCATTTTCAGAAAACCATTATAGAAGACAGACTAACTGTTACTATTACATTATAGGCTCTTACCTTAATGGTGGATAAATATAATTATTACATAAGACAAAACATGATCAATGTCATAAAGGAATACAAGGTCATGTAGGACGTTAAAGGATGAATGAAACCATATGAGATTGTGAAACCAGGGACTACTTCAAGAAGAAGGTGGCATTTTAGATCAGTTTCAAATGATGGGTAGAATTTTGATATAAATTATCTAAATAGATTTTAAAAACTGACATTTAACATGAATTAAATAGCATCTCATCTTTTAAATGAAAATTTCTATTTTAAATGGAAGAGTGGCATTATTTAGATCTTATATGTATAAGTAGCTGAGGACTGCATATTAGTATTTTCATATTGTCGGGCTACAATTGGACAAAAAGCAAATTTTCGTAAATCCCTTCATAAACCTCAATGGCTTTGCTACAAAGGGGATACCAATGGTACCTCACTGTACGTGTGTGCTATTGGCCCAAAGGATTCACTCTTATTTAACTGCGTGAAGTCTTTCATCTCCCAATAATAGTTTCCATATGACCAGTGGCTATAAAGAAGATCAAAAGCAAAAGAAAGGATTTAATAAAAGAAAATGACATTAAGAGTAGCATTAAATCAGGGAAAAAATGCCAATACCCAACTCTTTGGGGGTCGGGGGAATAAAGCTCCATAGAGTGCTAAGCAGCTTCCTCAATGGCATGAGAGGCATTTTACAAGCAGTGGGCATGTGCAGAACCCATCTGCCTCTGCTTTAGAGTGGCAAAGATTAAGTCGGGGGGGTGAGAAGTGGGGGTGGGTGCCCCATTTAGAGGCAGCTGGGGCACAGGTAACAGAACCAACAGCCAGCTTCACATATAAAGAGCACAATGGAATGTGTCAACGGCAGACAGCCACATGTTTCTGCCCTGTCCTGTTCTATTTAATGGAGGTGGACTTTTTGGTAATCCAGAGTTTCTCAGAGAACCGTAACATTGCTCAACTTGAGTCCATGAGTTCTGAGAAAGGAAGTTTTTTTTGGCAATGCACAGTGACTTGATAGAAGAGCCAACTTCCCAAACAAATTTTCTTCTAGTTCTTAAAAAAAAAATTACAATGTTAATCTCTATTCCCGACTGGATAAACAGCTGCTAATAACCTCCAGCTCCCAGGGGAGGAGGCTGTTTCCTTTCATCTTCAGACTGGTGGATATCTGACGTGCACTGGACTTTAGTGATTCCACATGTTTAGTACTTAGCTTTTTTCAAAACTGTTCCGTACTTGTCTTGCCAACTCAGATTTCTTTGCTCCCTTTCCCTTCGATGGGATCCGTAAACTCAAAAAGCACAGTGGGTTATGGAACTACTTATTTGAACTTGTAGTTCTTTTACTGTTGGTATATTTGAAGAAGAAATTCAAGCTCTCATAATATCTAAAGGAAGCTAAAGCGTGAGACTTTTGTATTTGAAACCTTGTGGTAAATGACCATATTGGTTTCATTCACAGTGAGCTAATTATTTACTCAGGGGCTGGCTATGCTCAAAGATACTCAACTTCTAATAGCATCACTAATGTGATTACTTACTTCTATCTGTTTGTGTCCTAACTAAAGGAGCCAACTTCAACACCTTTTCCTCTGCAAGGAAGTACCCTGCAGAAGATTACAGGGCCAGCCAGTCCCCGGGGTCTTTCTCACTTGTTCCTGAGCACCTGCTGTACTGGTGACCTCAGTTCTACACCTCAAGATTCAGACATTTCGCAAAACAGCTTTTTAAACAAAACCCAGCTGTTTCCCATCTAGACTACAGGGGGAGAATTTGGGCAGCTTACAGAAACATTACCCAGAGACTACCATTCTCCAATAACTTTCACACACTTTCAGCTCCAAATGAGACCCGTCCGTGCTCAGAAGCCCGGGAGAAGGCAAATGAGGAATTAAAATGTGCCGACACCATACCTCGGTTTCTGACAATATGTCCAGTTGTATCGGGACAATGCTTCCCCAGAGATGGCATTTAACTAATATCGGATAGATCTTGTGGTTAAAGTCAACTTTAGAGTTTCAGGCAATTTATGGAAATAAAGGAAGCTGTAATTATGCACAACTGTGAATGTCAACCAATTAGGTCGAGTCCTCGTCTTTCAGACGTGTGGCTGAAGCTTATTTTAGGTTTTCACTCCTAAAGCTACTTTGCTAAAAACTCGTTTTTGTTTTAAACCCATTTTACACTTCTGTTTTCTAAGCAATTAAGATACTTTCTTTTTTTAATTTTTTTTAAATTCTTTTTACTTTATTCATTTTAGAGAGGAGACAGAGAGAGAGAGTGAGAGTGTGAGAGAGAGAGAGAGAGAGAGAGAGAAAGGGGGGAGGAGCTGGAAGCATCAACTTCCATATGTGCCTTGACCAGACCAGTGCAGGGTTTTGAACTGGCGACCTCAGTGTTCCCAGGTCGACGCTTTATCCACTGCGCCACCACAGGTCAGGCCAAGCAATTAAGATACTTTCAATGTAAAAAGTTTACAGCCACAATGAAAGTTAAAATAACACAATGACCACAGATTTTGGAAAATATATAATGGCCAAGGCCTAGTTTTGACTTTTAAACAGTGCCAAGCTGTTCCAGTATTTTCTGCTTTGGTATGAATGACATAACTGAATTACTTCATGAGCTGCTACTTTAATTCCTAAGGGTGGAAAATTCCATGAGTTAATTTAATTTGGATGTAAAATATATACATGAAAACTTGCTCTTCCTGTGGACTCTCATGTGAACTATCCGAGCCAATTGTTGGGGCTGGTGTGCTCCAAGGAGGGGCTTTATGCCTGGCGCAGCCGTGCTGAGCGCTGCAAGGGCTGGCGATACCAGGCGACCTTCTTACCTCCACTTGGCACATAAGAGCCTGTGTGTTCTGTGTTTTTAAAGTCACATTTATTCTTTGATCTTGTAATGCACTTTCTAGCCTGCCTCTAACAGTTGAAATACTACTCAGACTCAAATACGAACTCAATGATACCTTCTGCGGGACAATGTTCACCATTCTCTGAATCACTTCGTAGGTTACTGAATAATTCTATTTTACATGTTAGGCACATACATGCGTTACCAACCTCCCAGAGTCAAAGGCCTTCAGGATGAAAGACAATTATGTATCCTCCAAGGATCTGAAGCACATAATGAGGGAATGAGCATTTGTGCATTTTCTGATATATACAATATAAATTCCCCTATTTTAAATCTTCTTTCTGAAGAAAAAAAGGGTAATTAAAAAAAAAAACAAAACCAAGGGTAATATTCTTTTTTGAAATGCAAGGGTTATGTTTCTTCTAAATTATGGATAATTTAGCACTATGTCCTTGTCCCCAATAAAAGTTCAATAAAAAAATATGACAATGACTGTGGTATTAAAAGGGTCTACTTGCTTTTCTCTCTATTAAGAACAAAGCAAAGTAAAAATATGATGAGGTCACTGAGTGTGGTGAAGAATACAGTTCTTTTTTAATTTAAAGTTGATGATGCCAGGGTGTTATACAAATACCTTAAGGGGGAAAAGAATAAGAAAACAAGGCTTGGTTTGTCCTAGAAGATAAAGATTATTCTTTGGGTATCATGGTCCTATGCAGACTGACTGCCTTGTTTCTAGGTCATAGGGTATGAATTTTAGTAAAATAGGTACGGGGGAGAAAATAAGGGGATATACCTAATTTGGACTCACTGCTGTGAGATCTGGGCTCACACAGTCTCCCACCACTTGTCTATGGGTTGCTAATGGAGTGTGAAAGGTCACACCGCTATGGTTGTATTCAAAAGTTCTTGACTTTTGTTTGAATTAAAGCATAAATATCAATGGTGAGCTCAAGGATTCTGAAGCTGTGATAACTAATCAATGGTTAAGAAGATTTCTTTAACTCGGAGAAAGACAAATACTCGATGTTCTCAGTTATATGTAAAATCTACAAAAAGAAAAAAAAATAAAAAGGAAACTTCAAAGAAATAAAGAGTAGACTGGTGGCTGCCAGAGGCTGGGGCTTGGTTGGAGAAAGGAGGACATATTGGTTGAAGGGTACAGATTTCCAGGTACAAGGGGAGTAAGTTCTGAGGGTCTAATGTATAACACAGAGAGGATAATTGATACACAAAGAGGTAGTCACGTGTGGGATGGAGGCACCCACTAACCTTCTGTGCTAATTGTTCTGCAACATGTATGTGTTTCAAATCATCACACCATACACCTTATATTTACTGAGGTCAGATGTCAATATCTTCATAAAGATGAAACAATTATTTTGATAAGAGAATTTTTTTTCAAGTTTTTCTTGTCTTTCAGTACAAAGTACTATATTAATATAGTTAAAAACATTTCAACTGAGGATGTCAATCTGCTGCAAAAAGTATTTGAAAATTGTGGAGAATAGGAGAGATGGTGAACATAAGAGACAGGCATACATCTTAAATGAGAAAACACACCAACATCGCAGCTATAGAAAGATGAAAGTAATGGCTAAGATCTTGGGTTCAAGTTTATAGTAAGCTACTTAAAAGACAGTTCGAAGTGCCCTGAAATAGAAGCAAAGCCTCTCATCCTCAGTTTGGTTCCAACAAGAACAAGTGTAAAGCCAGTAGTCGCGGCCAGGATCACAGCCGCCTGACCCGTGCAGGTTCGCATTAGATTCGAACAGTTGGTAATGAAACAATGGAGCCAAGAACTGGTGAGCCATCAGCTTTAATTCTAGCTTGCACCCAGTGGGCAAGCAAAAACATACACTGGGCTCCAAAACCCACACATTCAGTGCTCACAAAGCTACTGACTTATCCGAGTTTCCTAGAATCAAAGGTTTCTAGCTCACCAGACTTATTCACCTCTGTTTCCCATCTCCTTCTCCAGCACAAAACTGCACAAACTGGCTTCTACCTCAGCACTCTGCCATCTTGGCTGCTTCTCCTCTCCTCCATGTGGCCTTAATCTGCTCTCCTCTCTAATACTTCAGGAACCAAGAGAGAGCAAGCTTCCAGCCTGCCCCACCTTATACTGTAGAAATCCAAACCCTTAATCCAATCTACAGACAAGGAAGTCTCTGATACAAAGTCACCCATCTGAGGCACAATGGGATTCCCCAGGAGAGTACACTACACCACATCATCCAATCAGTCAAGGGCGTGGGGAAAAGCTTACTCTTAAAACAAAGCCTTAGGCTATAATGACCCGGCCTGCTTACATTACAGCTTTTCCCTCACAGCCATCCCAAGCATAAGGGCAAATAATATCACCTGGGTGATGGGCTTCCATGTGGGCAGCACCAACTTTAACAAAGTGATCATATTATATTTTATCTGCCCAACAACAAGTCTTTCTGGACAAACCTCATTTCCTCATCATGGGAATAGGGCACGCCTGGTGTCCTGTGATAACACTACGGATAAAATGGGGAGAGGCTGACTGTATGAAAGACAGATTAGGTGGATGAAGTGGTGGAAATATCAAACTGCAGAGAGAATGGCTGCAGCATAGAACCTCAGGCTTTCTCCTCTATGTCCTCCTGGTTAACATCCTTATTCATAGCTTTGATGTGGGCATCAATGACACCCATCAGCTTTGCCAATAGAGCTGGCAGAATACGTGACTGAATGAGGACCTAAGGAAGACTTGAGGCAGGAAACAGACGGAAGGCTCAAGTAGGAAGTTCAGTGGCGTTATGTGAAGTTTTCCTGGTGTAACAAACAGTGCACGAGGACAAAGAGAGATGTGGCCCGTAGATTTCAGCTGACAACAAATTCAGTATTTGTCAGCAGGATGACAAAATCATCAAAAATAGCTAACAAGATCTTGTTAGGTGGCCTTTACTGGAAGTGTCATGTTGAATGAGTCTGGTGATAGAACCACTCTAGCTTACTCTGAAAACTCCTTGCACACTGTGTTCAGTCTGAGAGCCTACGTACTGAAAGATCCTAGAAAAAGAAAGAAAGTATCCTTTATATCAGAAAGAGAGAGAGAGAGAGCGCGCATTGAAAAGTCACAGATTCAAAAACTATTTTTAGGGTATATATTTGAGGATATAAATGTCCAACTTAGAGGAAAGTACTGAATAGATTGTCTTCAAATAACTGAAAAATTTAAAATATTTGTAGCACTGATGTAGGGTAACTTTAGGCAGAATGACAAGGACTTCACAGAGAAGTAAATTTGGGCTGACACAGAATTTTCTAACATTTGCTGGAAATGGGTTTTGTGGTCATTTGGAGCTACTCACCTTTCAAGGAAGGAGACTGACAGAGACTTGCTGATCACGTGGCAAGGAGCTTGGAGGGGGATCTGGATAGAGATGACTTGTAAGGTCTCTGAGATACGAGGGTAATAGCTGCTTAGAAATGTAGTATGTGCTGAAATATATTGTACATGGGATTTTGTGGAATCACAATCTGGCAAAATGTAAGAGTGAAGACAGGGCAGTATATGTGGGTCATAACTTTGTTGAAGAGGTCCCTATGGAAAGAGACTTCTGTACTCCCACAACTACATACCCGTAAATGCTCTACACGATATCACATCATCACCAGTACCCTCTCTAACTTTCAAGTATCGTTGGCAAAGCCAAATGGCAACACATGGCAGGGAGCCAAGGGGCAACTGAAAAGTTTTCTTGGGTTTCATGAGTTAAGTCAGAGTAACAGAACAGTTTGTAATACCAGCCACAGTTTTGAAATTGTGATGGTATTAGGTTAGAGAGGAAGTTTGTTGCAGCAGTGTGGTATTCAGTACAAAGAGTGCTGGTCTCATTGTTGGCTTATCTGGTTTTTAATCCTAGTTTGGCCATAAACTAGTGAGTATCCATGCTTGAGTCACTTCCCCTTTCTGGGCCTCAATCTTCAGCAGGAAAAAAATGGGCCATGAGCTAAATGACCTTTAAGGTGCTTTCAGAATCTGCAATTCAACTAATGAACATTCTTCTGATAAGTTTTTTAATTTAAAGTCAAACTAAAAATGTTCTTGATATGAGAGAAACTGGGCAGAGACGGGCTTATATCAGTGCTTTCTGAAATACACTACACCCCACTTCAGGGTTCTAGAAAGGGATCACAGGGAATGCTATAGAGGACAGGGGTGAGTGCAAGGTCACAACCCCTAAGTCAACTAGACCCTTACGAGATCATTACTCCTCTACCAAAGGACGATGTGACTCTTTCCTCCTGGGTAACAGAGCTGGATCTGCCCTCTCTGATGAAGCTTAACTATACTGCTCAGCAGTTTGTTTCTCGATATTTGTCCTTTCCTACTAGACTATGAACCCCTTGAGAGCAGAGACCACCTGTCAGCACAGAGACTGATATTTGGTTAACATTTGATATCTGGTTTTGAAATGAATAAGTGGACTTCAAGCAAAAAGAATCTGGGAACCATACTGATATTATATATTAATACTATAGGAGCTTTTTTAAGCTAAATGATCCTATCGCCGCTGAGTCTCCTGAAAAGTGATTAAGAGCACATACAGAGAGTCACAGAAAGACATTTTTGATGTGGGTTTTGTTATTATTCAGTAAAGAGATGAGACTAGGTCATCTGAAAGGCTTTCTTTCGGGTCTCATCTGTGAAAATGAATTCTGAATGATTAATGGAGAGAATTATATTTGGGAAATTGCCACTTCAATAATTTATAAAAATATCTAATAATTTAATAACAGGGTTAACCATGGAGCTATAAGAGACACAAAGGAAATTATATCTAAATAAGAGTTTCTGACTAGGTTAGTGACTGTTGGGCAGATAAAATATATTATGCTCACTTTGTTAAAGATGGTGCTGCCCACATGGAAGTTTGTTGATATTAATGTGTGTTCTGGAACAGGCTGTGGCAGACCGGGTCGTCATAGCCTAAGGCTTAGTTTAAGAGTAAGCTCTTCCCCATACCCTTGACTGATTGGATGATGTAGGGTGGTGCACTCTCTTGAGGAATCCCATTATACAGAGACTTCCTTGTTTGTATAATTGGATTAAAGGTTTTGAGTCTATGCTATAAAAGTGGGAGAGACCAGTAGCTTGATCTCTCGCTTGGTTCCTGAGGTAGAAGAGAGGAGAGCAGATTAAGGCCACATGGAGGAGAGGAGAAGCAGCCAAGATGGCAGAGTGCTGAGGTAGAAGCCAGTTTGTGCAGTTTTGTGCTGGAGAAGGAGATGGGAAACAGAGGTGAATAAGTCTGGTGAGCTAGAAACCTTTGATTCTAGGAAACTCGGATAAGTCAGTAGCTTTGTGAGCACTGAATGTGTGGGTTTTGGAGCCCAGTGTATGTTTTTGCTTGCCCGCCAGGTGCAAGCTAGAATTAAAGCTGATGGCTCACCAGTTTTTGGCTCCATTGTTTCATTACTGACTGTTTGAATCTAATGCAAACCTGCATTGGCCAGGCGACTGTGATAGTGGCCGCGACTACTGGCTTTACAGTGACGAATCCAGTTCTTTTCAAATTCTCCCAAATTCACAAGTGTTCGGCAGATAAAATATAATATGCTCACTTTGTTAAAGATGGCGCTGCCCACATGGAAGCCCGTCATCCAGGTGATATTATTTGCCCTTATGCTTGAGATGGCTGTGGGGGAAAAGCTGTAATGTAGGCAGGCCAGGTCATTATAGCCTAAGGCTTAGTTTAAGAGTAAGCTCTTCCCCACACCCTTGACTGATTGGATGATCATGTAGGGTGGTGCACTCTCTTGAGGAATCCCATTATGCCTCAGATGGGTGGCTTTGTATCAGAGACTTTCTTGAATGTATAATTGGATTAAAGGTTTGGATTATCTATGCTATAAAGTGGGAGAGAACAGTAGCTTGCTCTCTCTCTTGGTTCCTGAGTTCCTGAGGTTAGTATTAGAGAGGAGAGCAGATTAAGGCCATGTGGAGGAGAAGTAGCCAAGATGGCAGAGTGCTGAGGAAGAAGCCAGTTTGTTAAGAGTTTGTGCTGGAGGAGATGGGAAACAGAGGTGAATAATTCTGGTGAGCTGGAAAGCTTTGATGCTAGGAAACTCGGATAAGTCAGTAGCTTTGTGAGCACTGAATGTGTGGATTTTGGAGCCCAGTGTGTGTTTTTGCTTGCCCGCCGGGTGCAAGCTAGAATTAAAGCTGATGGCTCACCAGTTTGTGGCTCCTGTGTTTCATTGCCATCTGTCCGAATCCAATGCGAACCTGCACGGGTTGGGCGGCTGTTATAGTGGCCGCAACTACTGGTTTTACAACAAGTTTCTGCTTAGATTCTATTAAAAAAAGAGTAGTTATGAAAGAAAAATTCACTTAAAATTTATTACTTCAAGAACCACAGTAAGGAGAATTCACACCTCTTGCCATTTTCTATGGACATACTGATTTAAGAATGTTTCGACAATGTGGCTTTAACCTAGAATGCTACCACACTGGAGGGTGTTGGGCAGGGAAAATATATTATGCTCACTTTGTTGAAGATGGTGCTGACCACGTGGAAGCCCGTCGCCCAGGTGATATTAGTTGCCCTTCTTGCTTGGGATGGGCATGATTATATTAATGTGTGTTGGGGGTACAGGCTGTAAGCAGGTGGGATCCTTATAACCTAAGGCTTAGTTTTAAGATTAAGCCTTTCCCACCCTTTTTGATGTAGGGTGGTGCACTTTCATGAGGAATCCCATTATGCCTCAGATAAGTGACTTTGTATCAGAGACTTCCTTGTTTGTATATTGGATTAAAGGTTTTGATTTCTATACTACAAAGTGGGGCAGACTAGGAGCTTGCTCTCTCGGTTTCTGAGATTAGCATTAGAGAGAAAAGCAGAGAAAGGCCATGTGGAAGGGTCCAGGAGAAGCAGCCAAGATGGTGGAATGCTGAGGGAGAAGCCAGTTTGAGCAAAGTTTGTGCAGGAAGAAGTAGATGGGGAACAGAGGTGACTAAGTCTGGTGAGCTAGAAACCTTTGATTCTAGGAAACTTGGATAAGTCAATGGCTTTGGGAGTCCTGAATGGAAAGGGAAATGTGTTTCCATTGTGTGTATTTCTTGCCCGCCGGGTGCAAGCTAGGATTAAAGATGATGCCCACCAGTTCTTGGCTCCATTGTTTCATTACTGTCTGTTCGAATCTAATGCAAACCTGCATGGGCCAGCCAGCTGTGTTGGTGGCCGTGGCTACTGGCTTTACAGAGGGAATGTCCTTTACCTCCACATTTGGGTAGCTGCTCTGGGAACTTGGCCATGAGGTCCCTGGAAACTTGTTTCATCATTAACATTTATCAAGATTTGAAAACCACAAGCTCTTACCACCTGAAATTAATCCTTAAAAGGTATAACTACAAATATATCTGAGGAGTGCTCATATAGTAAAAAAAAATATCGGATTTGGAGTCTCTGTATCTGAGCTTAAATCTAGCTTAGTGACTTGCGATGACTCAAACCATCTAAGGCTCATCTGACCCAACACCCCCCATGGACACCGTGATCATCCTCACTGGGCTACTAAGAAGACTGCCTGACATATGAATATGAAGCACTTAACAGTGGGGCCAGCAACTTGTCAATCACTCAGAAAATATTAGTTTTCTTCCTTCTCTTTTGAGTGATAATTTACTTATTGGAAAGAAAACAAAATGCACATGCATGGCCAGTGGCTGCTGCTGTCATGGCCATGAAGATTCTCATTGGATTTGGGCAGACGGTAATGAAACAGTAGAGCCAAAAAATGGTGGGCCATTCCTTTATTAAAGTCTCACACTGGCCAACGAGCAAACACACAGGGAAAACACTTCTCTTTCAAACATGGCTTCCAAAGCCCTGACACATTCTCCAGTTCCACAACCAGGAGAATCTTCTCCAGTTCCTCCTAGAATCAAAGGCCCCATTAGTCTCAGTGGATCTCGCAAAGCCCCTCAGTTCTGGTTCCTCATCTGCACTTCTCTCTCTACAAAATTGGCTTCTTCCTCAGCACTCTGCATTCTTTCTGCTCTCCCTGCAAAACTGGCTGGGCCCACAAAGACCCCCTCCTCCAGTAAACATTA
Organism: Rhynchonycteris naso; assembly: GCA_037038555.1. Lineage (NCBI taxonomy): Eukaryota > Metazoa > Chordata > Mammalia > Chiroptera > Emballonuridae > Rhynchonycteris > Rhynchonycteris naso. The sequence goes on along the minus strand of CM072999.1, from coordinate 145,482,593 downwards.
GCAAAACAAGAGCCTCTCCCAAGCAGAAATGCAATCTGCAATTTGCAATCAACTGCCCTGCTCTGAGGGCAAGCACACAGGTGCCTGCCCAGTGCCATTTTTTAACAATAAAAGTGAGCTAACTCAAAAAATACAAATTTTACAAACTCATTTGCTCAACAACACAATACTCAAGGGATTTACAACATAGTTGAAAAGGCAAAAGTCACACCTACAAAAGAGATAGTGCTATGCAAACTGTGTAGGATAAATAGCTAGCTAATGGTATGACTCATTTTGCTATGAGTGTAAAAAGAAAATGACAATCACAGGTGGAGGTAGCAAGGGAAGGCTTCCTGGAAGAGGCAGAATTTGAGTCAGAGCTTTGAGAATGGGTTAGATGAGATAAACAGAGAAAAGTGGGTAGAGTCAGCAGATCTAGATAGCTACAAAAGTAGTTCCTAGTAAGAACATACAGGGCAACTGATAACATGCACCGACAGGTATTGCTGGAAACGTTTCTGCATAGTGAAATATGCTGGGCTAGAAAACTGGTCTTTATCTTGTAGATAATGGAAAGCCTGTGAACGTTTTTGAGCACGGAAGAGCGTGGCCAAATTATAACACCTAGAAAGCCCACAAGTAAACACTATCCACACTACTGTTATGAGCCATGCTGCTGTGAAAAAAAAATACACACAAAAAACCCTCCTTTCATTACACTAATACTTAGTTAGTAAATCACTGAAGACCTACTTCAGAACTCCAAGGAAAACATTTTATGAATCAAAAGCAAAGTACAATATGTTAGCAATTAAATGAGATAACATAATAGCTGAGGCAGAACCACGGTTTTTCCCCACCACGATTTCAAGCTGCTGCAGAAAGAAACGCTTATATCATCTTCCAAGTTACCCAGCCATTTCGTTTTGATTTTCGGGAGGCGGGGAGAGAGGAAACGAGGAGAGAACGGAGGTCAAGAGGATTCAAAGCTGTCTATTCTTTAATCAGAGGGAATTATTAGGAGAGCCGTAAAGGAGATTTGCTCCAAACAAAAGCTGCCCTGCGATGGTGTTAAGTTACTACCACTGGCTTCTAAGTCCAGAACAACAAATGAAGGTGAGCAGTTGGGAGGAAAGTCCCCCCAACGCTGCTCTGTGAGGTTTCCAGTGCATACCTCCCACTGCTACTTTATTTACTGCAGCTGGCCTGAGTTTTATAGCCTGTTTCATGTATAAAAATTCAAATGTGGAAAACATTACCAGTATCCTCCTTGATTTTTTGTTGTTGTTGTTGAGGGGGAAGGAGGGAGGTGGGTTTTTTTTCCTCTTCCCCTTCAACTTCCTTTTTATTGTGGAATGTATCAAATGGTCAAAGGCTAACTTCAGACTGACTAAATTCAAAAACTATTTCCTTTGTTCTTAGGTTTTTGTTTGCAAATTCATACCAGTTTGCACAAGGAAAGCAATGACAATCCGATCCCTTTCCCACACATTAGAGGTTCAGGTGGAGAAGCCAGGACGCGGGGCCGGATGGGGGCTGCTAAATGTTTCTGAGAAGGAGCAAGACTGCCCAACCCCGTCTGGGTCACAGGACAGCAGGTTGTCGCCATGTCATATCTTCGGAGCTGCTCTTCTGTCTGCTCTTCTTCTTGTCATTATCACTGATGGAACCACAAATGTCTTCAGAGGAGAGGGCAAGAACTTGTCCTCATCAACAAAACCAGCAGCGCACTGCTTCTGCGTAGTTTTCTCAAAATCAAAGACACTCCTGTGTCACACTGGCCGATTATTGCCCTTTTTCTATGGCTTTGCTCCATTCTCTCTCTTTCCCCTCCACCTGGGTCAGTCCAGTTTCCCACCTCCAATGATAATTCTAGTCTCTTCCTCCTGTCCTACTTATGAATCAGACTCAAAGAGCAGGCAACTCAAAGGTCACATAGCTCCAAACAGCATCTATGTATAGTTTATTATTTTCAAGGATCGCTTAACCTACATCTGGTATTTAAGAGCAAACTTTACATATTTATGGAAAAAAACAGCTCTGAAGCAATGCCCTGAGTGCATGTTGCATCCGTTTAACATATGCAAAACAAACACAGCTACAGAAATCAAACTATTTTTCTCTTGATTGAGAGCAGATACACAGAAACGATTATAAGTCACAGATCTGGCTTTTAATAAAGCCAGATTTCTTAATTAAAAGCAGTATTGTTTAAACACTGCAGTTTGGTTTTTTTTTTTAAAAAAAGAGCTGTACAAACTTAAATCTCATATAATATGCATCCCAAGTGTATTTAATACATTACCTGAGGCCAAGCTAAATTAAAATCTAGACTTTCCTTTTGTTAACTTTTAGCAACTGCCACGAATAGACAAACAATTTCTACTCAGTGATGAATTCTGGAGATAGGGGTCAAGGAAAAGCAAAAAAATAAAAAGTGATTTAGCTTTGGCTTTAAAAACTATCTTTCCACGTTTTAGAAGTGAGTTCATTGTTTCTATTTATAAACCAGTATTTTTGGTTTCAAATTGTTTGCAGGTTTCCATAACGCACCACTCAGGGCAGTACTCTTAGTCTGTTACTCAGAGAAACTGAACAACGGCAGAGGAATGCTACTGAGCACGGAGCCTCAGAATTCCCTGTACTTATTTTGCATTCTCCTTTTGGAATCATCTTTAGACAAGAGATGCTTTCGGGATAACAGGAAACAGACCTTCATCCAAGCAACCTTTTAAGAGTTCATATGGTTCAAAACAGGACGCTAACATGCTTACTGACGAGGCAGGAGTTTATAAGGAGAATTATACGGAACCACTAGTAATGTTAAATTCTCCACCTCAGACACCTCATTAATTGTCATCACTTAATATTTTCTTACGAAGATTCTCTGAGTCTTCATAATCATTCCAAAAAAGAATACACCTAAATCCTTATCAAAAGTAGTGGGTAAAACTGAAATTCCAACTGTAATACGGACAAACCTCTTAAGTAGAATTCAGAGAAAGCCTTATTTATAAATGGGTAGTGGTAAAATTGCTATGTACTTGAATCACATAGTTTCACACCATATATTTAGGCAGACAAACGTGCTACATATTTCTCCCTTTCACACGCAGAATCAAAAATACCATTTTGGCAGATACCATTGATTTGGTTTCTTTAATTAAAAAAAAAATTCAACCTATTCACATCTGAAATGCCAGTTATGTAATACAAACAGTAAGTTGATTGGGTCCTTTAGACACAGTCAACATGATGAAGGTTTTATGACACCAGTGATGGCCCACCGATGATCTCCTGGGTATATACTTGACTGAAATAATGACATGTGTTCACACAATAGTCAGCACGTGAATGTGCACAGCAGCATTTCTCAGAATAGCCAGAGTGGAAATAACCTGGCTATTCATCAACCAATGAACAAATAAATATAATGTATACAATGGAAGACTGTTTGTCAATAAAAGCGAATGACACTCCAATAGATGATAAAACATGCAAAAAGCCTGGAAACACTGTGCTAAGTTAAATAAGTCAGTCAGAAAAGACCACCACGCTTCCATTTATAGGAAATATCTAGACAAGGCAAAGCTGTAGACAGAGAACATAGATCTGGAGCCGCCAGGGGCTGGGGCGAGGGAATAATGAAGAGGCACCGCTCAGCTCATGACAGTGGGGATTTCTTTTCTGTTTGCTGGGGGCAAAAATGACCTGAAATTAGACCGAGGTGATGATTGCAGAACCCCATGCATATACTAAAGCACAGTGGATCATAAACCTTATAATTGCATGTTAAGTGAATTTATCTCAATACAGCTATTAAAAAGAAAAAGAAAAACCCAGCAGCACGAGTACTTATATTTGAACTTCTAATTTTATACGATAACTGCAGAGTCTACAAATTTCATCACTTACCATGAGTGAATGTCTGTTGGCTGAAAGAAGACCGGTTCCATACCCTGAGCCCAGACCGCCCATTGCTCCATTATGAGAAGGTCCAATGATGCCATGCATGTCCCCATGGCCGCCAGGCATGGCTGTGGATGGGCCCACTGCGTGATTCCGGAGAACGTGAATAGCATCATCCAGTCTTTCCAAACGGTCTTCAATTCGGCTTTGCTGTTGGTTAGTAAATATACAAAATTTGATTTAGTTTGACATGTGTGCATAGGTGGTATAGGTAAAACTTGAGTTGACACAAACCACACTTTGAGTTTCTAAATGTTTGCAATAAAGTTTATCCTTAAAATGATAATAAAAAGTGTCCTTCCTAGACAACTGGTGACAAATGCTAATGTTATAATTATAGTGTTATTTTTCATGAATAAAGTAAATTCAGTAATTCTTCCAGGACATTATAATGTACATATGCTATAATACATTGCATTAGCTTGAAAGGTAATTTAGATTTACTTTAGAAATGAAAAACATTTATTGAATTTAAGGAACATTTTAACAGGCATTGGTTAAAGATTTTTAAAAAATTAACAATGAAAAGGTGACCTATTTATAGTTTCCCAATTAAATGATCTTCTTAAAGGCATATTTCCTTGGTCTTCTCTGTGACACATGATACAGGGCTAAGTATCAAGTCAGGGACAGTATATGCATACAGAGAGTAATTACTTGGGTACTATCAATTTTCTTGCTTTCAATCTATTATCACGTGTGTGTGTGTGTGTGTGTGTGTGAGTGTGTGTGTAGGCACGCACACACACAGAAGGGAGCGAGGACTCAGAATAATTACAAAAAATAAATACAAAAATTGTGTCAAGCAAAGTGGTTGAGATTTCAAGACTGAAGGATCACGGATATTTGAATTAACATTCACCAGGGGCTTCTAAATGACTTCAAAGACCCTACAATAGTATAGAATTCACTCTCTTATTCAACTAAAAAGCAAAAAGCAACTGACCTTTTCTTTTTCATCCCAACCACTAGGATCCAATTTTTCTACAACTAGATAAGTCCATACTAAATTTTTTGGAGAAGAAAATAAACATGCGGATGTGCATTCATTTCTATTCAGAGTGATCAATAACAATATCAAATAAACATCTGTGTCGGACTCTCCAGTGTGCACTTTAACACTTTCCTTACGTCATGCTACATGAGTGAGGCAAGCGGGGAAGATAGTATTTTCCTTTCCATATAGACGTGCAAATGAGGCTCTAAGAAATTATGTGAATTAATTAATCAGCGCCACATTGCCAGGAAATGGTAAAGTCAGGGTTGAAATCTAAGTCTCTTGACTTCACATCTAATGCCTTTTTGTACTACATCATGCTGCAATCCACTTTGATTTCCAAGGGGTTGTGCGAACAGATGTACCAGCTCTACTGTATGAGAAAAACAATTTCTAATTATTCTATACTGACAGCAAGAATGTGTGTCTAATGCAGTTAGTCTACGGTACAGAGCATTCTGACTTGGTGGGCTTTGGTGTTTGTTAGAGGACCTCTCCTACACTCCTAGCTTAGTTAATAATGTGACTTTGGAAATGTTACTAACTTCTCTGAGTCTACGCTTCTTAATTCATAAAAATGGGAGTGAATATATAGACACTTCCAAGTGTAACTGTAAGCATAAAAAGCAATAATACATGTGCCTACCATCCTTTCTGGCTCACAGCTTCCTGGTGGAGAGAGCAGTTTCTGCTTGCGAATCCCTTCCTGGGTGTTGCGCATTCAAAGAGAACTGAAGCTGTACTTCACAACTATAAACCTAGACTTTACAGTTTTATAGTTGGACACAACCCAGTTTTGATCAATGGGTCCCGGAGAACAGGGATGGAGGTAAACACTGGCTGCAGATTAATTGGGCTGGGCAGGTGGAGCATATGTCGTTTCGCTCGGGGGCTGCCTTTATTGGCTAAAAGGCAAAGCTGGATGATTCACAACCACAGCAAAGAAAGGAGCAATGAAGGCGGACATGCACCCTTGTATTTAATTTTGAGGTTTTCCATAATTCGCATAGTAAGCCAGAAGAGAAGAAAGGAAATCCGGAACAATTGACAAAAACATTTATTTAGATAGAAGGATAAATCGACCCCTTCTCTAATGTTCCATCTCAAAACGTGGGGGTGTGGGGTGTCAACATGAAAAGACTGAAGAGCTCCTGGCTGCCACCGCCCCCCCATATGATCTACAAACAGTCTAAATGTTGCAGAGAGCAGTGGTGTTTCATGCATATTTCTAGCCCCATCAATGAGAAAGCCTAGAGTGCTAAGCACTGAATCATCATGTACTTCTAGTATTAATTAAACCCATGAAAATGTTTAGTTATTCCCTACTGGAAGAGCAGCGATGTAATAATATTAATAGATTTCTTTGAGAACCAAAGTGAACGAGGAAATAGTAAGCTTTTTATTCCCAGGTCAAGCGGAAAGCTCCTATAAACCTGTTATTCTGGAAAGCAGGGCAGAGATATATGGAATCTTCAAGTGCTCCAGCTCTGCAGCAGCTTATACCAGGAAAGTTACTTCTCCATGGAAAGGGCCTTTCCCCAAGACAGAAGGAGGCCATTATCCTTCCAGGATTTTTAGTCTTCAATTGGGTCTCAGATCTTTAGCTCCCTGGAGCTTACACTGTAGTAATATCTGGGGTTCTAACCTCCAAACAGAAACAAGTACAGTCTAATCTCAGAGAATGACCCAGAGACAGCAAGACAATCATTGCCTGATAGCAGAAGAGACTTACCAAGGAGTGTAAGGGTCCTTCATAATTAGGAGATGATGAGGCCTGTCCCCCATTCCTGGACCAAACAGCTGTGCCTGCTGATGGTAAAAGAGGAATTACACTGAGATCTACAGAATCTTAAAAGTAATCTTAGCAACATTTTAAATAGTTCTTTTAGAAATAGCAATGTTGATTTACATTTGGACAATAAGGTAACTAACTACATGTAAACTTCCCATGCCAGAATTCAGGGACAAGGACATTTAAATGTAAAACATGCAGACTTCACGTAGACTCAGAATTCTCTCAAGCTTTCTCCTCCAAGGAGGCATTTTAGTTAGAGATGTGTTCCTTTAATAGAAAACTATCACCACACAGTCCAGGGACTTTTAAGAGCGAAAAGGGGACTTCTGTTATACCTTCATGCAAGGTCAGTTTGGTAAACAAAAATTATCTCACCGATGAAAAACAGCTCTGCTACTTATTATTATTTTTTTAATAGTCCTTGAGAAGGAATAAGCCTTCAGAAACTTTTTAAGGAAATAAGATTTTTGGCAGAGATCCACAAAACCAGAAATTTAAAAATCAATATAACAACGGTAATAAGTAGGTAGTTTCTTCCAAAGAAAATAATTTTTTATGATTCACTAAACTTGAAGGTAGAGAAAGATTCCTGCTATAATAAATATTACATGTCTAACCTCCCATTTTTACATTTAAAATAATACATACTCAGTATAAGAAATAATTTAAGAAAGGAAAATAAAATCTATGATTGCACTGAAATCTCATGCCCTGACAGCACTTTAAATATTCATTCTTCCTTTCAATGCTGGGTGTGCATTGTGTGTATTTTTATGCTAAATAAAAATAGAATATTTTGTTCAATTACTTTCAGTGACAGGATCTGGAAAGAGCTATCAGTGTGAAAACAGCAACCTATTCCCATGTTTACATCTTCATAAAGTCCTTCCTTGCTAATCTGAGGTCTTCAAGGTAGATTATCAGCACCTGACAGTGGCCTTGTTTTTGTGTCTTCCACGGAGAGCTTACTGCTCAGGTTTGAGGTATTTGGGGCATTTTCTGGAATGATTTGTGCATCATAACTTCCCGTTCCCCTGATTAACCCAGCAGTGGTGTGGCAGTGAGAAGATGAGTCTGTCTGAGCTCCCATATTGCCACAGACGTAACCTCAGCAAGTCACATGCCCTTTGATCATTTCCCAGAGCCTAGCAATGTGGTACTGAACCCAACAATTCTCAACTTCCTTTCCTTTTCTACCACGGAGAATGTTTTATTGCTGTTACAGTATCCTCTCATTATTGCCTGTTTCACCTTTGTCTCTCTGGACATTCGAGCTTAACTGTCCAGCTATCCCTCTCTATTCTGTCCCCATCCATGTCAGTGGAGGCTTGGAAATTGCTGATATTAAATCCACCTAAGCTATGGCCAGAGCCTCTGGAAGCTCTGTGCTAGTCTGAAACCTCCCGTTCTTTACCAGGAACGCAGGGTGGATGCACCATGTGAGTGTTGAACATAGGGATGGAGGTATCATTTCAGCAAGTGACTCCACTATAAAGTACAGTAAGGTCAGATTTCAATCAGGTACAGATGTGATTTAGCTTTGTTTTAGAAACTACCTGTCCTCTTTCTAAAAAGCATAGACAGACACCAGACAGGGTCTTCTGGAAGCACTTATACTAGAGGGGTAATGAGCCCTTTAAATGGACCTCTGAAAAGTGAAATGCTTTACTAACATAACTTAAGAACTTATAATTTTATTATTTGCAGCCATAGCTCATGTAATTTGTTACTTTTAAAGGCAAACATCCCCTTCTACTCAATACTCTTACTTCACAATTTATTTACAAGATTATAGTTTTCCTCAAACATCCAATGACACAAACTTCAAAGAGGGAATTTGGAAAGTCTAAAATTTCTTTTGGAAATGATCCTTGTGAATAATCTTATCTGATGACTGCATAATCATATTCACGACTATATCCGAGACGTTTTATTGGAGTATGTTACTCTGTTGAGTACCTTCTCGAGAGCTAAGAAGAGTTTAAAGAATTAAGTTTTCTGTATGGGCCATGTATTCTAAAAACATCGACTTTTTATGAAAAGTTTTGGGTGTGAATGACTGTGCCTTCACATGGTAGTCTGTCTCCCTCACTCGTTTCTATCTTGTCTGTTTGGCAATGTTACACTTTGAGCTTTTGGGAGGAGGGAGTCTCCACTTCCCAGAGTCAGAGAGAGCAGCCCCTACCGCCGCCCACCATGCAGGCATGCAGTGAGCTCAGTACCTGAGAGAGAAGGAGGGGAGCCCACAGGAGTCGAAGGGTTTGATGAAAAGCTGTTGTTAGTGTGATCTGGAGAATAGATCTTAAAACAACAGGGAGGAAAAAAATCACCCTCATTATTAGGAACAAATAATCAACAATGTTGTAAATTGCCAAGCATCAATGCAATTCACTTAAAAATTGCAAGTTACAAAACACATTTATCGATCAACTATAATACCAATAGTCTACACTGAAAAACTTAACAATCATTTTAATTTTTCAAAATTAGAATTATCGAAGCCATGTGAGATAGACGGAAAAGAACCAGACCAAGGTGAGCAGACGAGTCCTCGCCCTTTTGCTCCCATTTTCTCCCGGGTCTGTGTGGCTGTGTGCAGCCACAGAGAAGCACCAACCCCCACCCCTCCCTCCACAACACAGGTCAGACTGTGTCATGACTAAGGTTGCTGCCCAACTCCCTCTGCACCACGATTAAGGCATGTGATTCCAAGACTTAATACCCAGATTAAATATCAAGTCTACCTGGTCAAAATGCTAATACAAATCCAACATATTTTATGCTCCGGATGGTAAGGAAAAACCAACCGAAGAGCTGAAATGTTAGAGCAACACATCTCCACTTACGTTTGCAAGTGACCAAGTTTAGTTTCTGAGGACAACCAGGTACGGTCCCTCACAAGACTAAGGCGTGCCAGTCATCGCTGGGGAACACTCAGGCAGGGTATGTTCCATCCAGCCCCGCAGCAGTAAGCAGTCACAGCTGAGAAGCTGAGCTCCCAGGCACCAAGTATGTGGCAGTTGCACATGGGCCTCAGTTACGGTCTTTGTTTTCTTTTAATGCCGTTTCCAAAATGTTTTAGAATTGCCCCTTGCAAACTCAGTTTCAGCTGGTCAATGAGCACCCGTATCACTTCAGAGAAAAGTAAGAAATAAAGAGAGAAAATCCATCCACCTCACGGCTCTGAGAATACCTACAAATCCCTAACTGAGCACCACTTAGCTACCGTGAGGACATGGGAAGGGAGTGACCGGCCAGGCACTGGACGCTGCAGAACTAACTCCCTCCTCAAATTCTCCAGTGATCATTATGCAAGACGACCAGTGTTTCCCAAATCAAAGCTATTTGCCATTCATTTTCTAAAATTCCAAATGTCCGTTTCTGATTAAAGCTCAGCTTTCCACCATGCTACGTGTGCCACCCAAAGTCAGTATTTCCTCACCGAGGCCAGCGCTTTCCCCAGAGCGTCCCCAGTCTGGGAGCCGCCCGCTGCTCCGCTTCCTCTGTTTGCTGCGGAAACAAAAGGCAGAATATGGAACACCAGGCAGTGAGACATCTAACAATTTTCTATTCCTGGTCCATTTACTCACAATCTAATTGCATTTTTAATGCTAATTACGACACATTAATTTTTCATTAGCATTAATTTGTTTGCTGAGGTAGATGTCAAATATATTCATGTTACATTTTCTACAGATAAAATAAAAACCTGACACTTTGCTTTAAAGATAAGAGTGTTTTAGTTGCTATCACCTTCCCGCTTATTATTTATGAGTTGTTAGTGGTGAGGGATAGCTCATTGCTTAAAAGTAAACAGTACTTTCTCTGAAGGCCTCAAAGTTTGTCTTTTCTTTATATTTTAAGTAATCAACTGAATTCTCCTCCCGGATAATTTACACCTCCATTAAGAAAATAAAGGTGACACATTGCATAAAAAGGTATTCCCCTTAGAACTCCACAATCAACAAAATAAAACAAAAAATCTAGAACAGGTCTAGCTTCCTAGGAGAGAAAATACTTTTAATATTTGAAGTAAGATATATTCTCTACATATTTAAGGCTAGTTTTAAAATTTTCAACTGTTATGCTACTAAAAGCCAATACGGTGTTAAATTCTGCAGATAAAATCAGTCAGCGTGATCATGAAGCGATCTCTCCATCTTAAACGCTGGTATGTTTATCTACAAAAGAGAGGAAGCAGGAGGGCTGTTACTAGAAAGCCAGGTTCTAGTACATAATTCAAAGCCAGCTCTATTCAGCAGGTATCCTTTGAAGGTAATCTGCCTTCATAAAATGGTAGAGCCAGTGTTCTTTGGAGGTGCTCAGTCCCAGTACAACCCCTACATGTTGTTACATGTATTCGGGCCTCAACATTAGCAAATTGACATAGTTTTTAAATAATATCTATTAAACTCCAGAAGAAGACATTTCCAGTATTTTGTGAAATAAGTAAAGGACTTCTTGAATCCACTGGTTAATCCAGGCAGAACTTTATTACACAGATAAATTTTTAAAACTCCCAGCCCTATCCCTGACCGGAGAGCAGCCCTTCTGGCAAACAGGTCACTCTCAACTTTGGACCTGTAACATGGAGTAGAGGTCAAATCTCCAGGGGTCAAATTCTCTTTTTTCCTAGGTTATACTTTCACTCTCTTGACCTCTGCTTAGCACAGTTAAATGATGCTTGCTATTTTTATTTATGTACATGTTGGGGATGTCAGTTAGATAATCTTTGATGTGTATTTTATTTGGTTAACAAAAGCCACACCCATATTCATGTGTTATCACCAAAACTGAAAGCTGACATATGGTAAAAAGAACATGATCACCTTTGGACAAATTCATATTAAAACTGTATCATTACAAAATAGCCCATATTGTCCTAGAAGAAGTGAAGCTATAATCTGTAAATTTAAAATTTTATATGAAAAGGCTTGTCTCTGTACTGGTTATTAGTTCTTGAAAATGAGGGTCTGACATTATACTGAGTTAGTTGAAGGAACACACAAGTATCAAAAGTATTAAAATACTTAATATAAGAGATAAACAAAATTTTATTTGGTGTTAAAATTGCTACATAAAGAATTTCTTTTTTTAAACAATTCTAAAGAGAAAGTAATAAAGACTTTGAAAACAGAGAGCACTGACATTTTTTCAACTTGTATTACCATAGTATTTGGGGTCAATTATATATATATATATATATATATATATATATATATATATATATATATATATATATAAAATTACATGCATATATTATATATATTTATTTGTAAAAGTAGAATTATCATATACACCTAAAAATTAGATATATAGGTCAAAATAATTGTGGTATCTGCTTGATTACAAAACAGATCTTCATGACATGTAAATTAACAGCCACAGTAGAAAAGTTATATTACCTAAAAAAACCCTGAAATGCAAATAGGACAAGAAATTATTTCAACTACAGATAAAATGTGCTACTCTAGTGATTTTCAAAAGATTAATTCTTCCTTTGAATAACTTTAAAATAAAGACACTAAGTGTTTAAAACTTTATTTATGAAACCAAACAGAACTGAAGACCAACAGATATATTTTAGGAACATTAAAAAAGTCTATTATATTATAGCATTTAAAAAAAATCACACTTTATAAGAAACGAGATATGATCACTTTCATACTAAACTTTTATTAAGTGCTTGTTATATAGAGGGAAATATTAGGACACATGAAGGAGAATAAAAAGTAGAATAAACTCTTTACCTCACGTTGTCATAAAGATGATTCAGAAAACTAAGACCACTCATGGGAGCCACTGATAAGAACAGACTATGTTTTACCTGAAGCCATTCTACCTGTGGCAGCTGGAGAGCCATCCCCAGGGCTTAAATTTCAAAGCTTTTACTCAGGCCGGTTTGCCCTTTCACTAGGAAAGCCTTTTGTTCTGTTCCAGGAAATGAAGAAGCCACATTTTCAAGAATCCCTGAACATGTTAAATAATCTACATGGGTCCTGTGTTTAAGAGTTCTCTTTTTATTTGTGTGACTGATATATCAAAGGACATAAATAATCAGAAGGTGAATATATTATTATTTCTCAAAGGTGTAATTTCTTTTATATTGAGTTATGGGTCACGGTTAGCAAAATACACTTCTAATTAAACCTTGTGCTCATCAAATCTAACTTTTCTGGCTTCAACATAGGAGGACTTGATTATTATTCTAGGCCCAAGTTTTTGTCAACTCATATGATGAGAAATTACCCAAGTGCCCAAATACCAGAAATAAAGATAAAAACTACTGCCCTCTTGGTAAAGACTGAATTGATTTAAGTTATTTTAATGCTAATCAATTTACCCTACTGAAGCGATAAAAAGAAAAACCAGCCTCTAAGTAGGGATGTAAAATAAATATGAGCGGAGAGGGGCATTAGTAAGAGGAACTGTAATTTGTAGGAGGATTCCACACTGCCAGCCGCCTGAGCACTGTTCAGATGCTGGCACGCAGGGGTCCCTGCTGCTGGAAGGAGGAGCCGAGAAAGGGTACCGGGTGTTGGGCTGCAGGCTGCCCCGCCCTTGGAGTCGGTCTCAGCTTTGGGAAAGGGCAGTTCCCATTAGAACACACCTTAATCAAAACGCCAGAATAAGCGGCGCCTAGGGATCAACCACTGAGAATCAGAACTTAGAGAACACATTACTCCACATTACACACCCGTCACCCCGGGCTGGGAGCATCATGGATGCAAAAGGAGCAAGAAGTGCAATTCACACTGTACTCGCTGAGGAAGATAACTGCTTGGAAATCGAGGTTTTGCTGAACTAGGTTCAAGTAACCCTCAAGTTATCAAACTATTAGAAGCAGTGAGACAATGCCATGAGCTTGTCTCTCAAGATGACAAAAGGAGCATCTTTAGCATTCCTACTACATGTCATTTTAGAATTAAAACTCATATATGTTACAATGCATTAATTTTTAGCAGGAAGGCTTTCCAGAAATTCAGGGGGAAAGTGGGACCCCAGGACAATGTGCAGGACATGAACCAGAAGACTTAAACTAGTCTGTTGTTTCCCATCAGCTGTCTTTGTAACGGTGGTGCCATGACATTGCAGGATAAAATTCATACATTCCTCTTTTATTTTGCTGTGTGCCTGTCCATCACCCACTTGAATGTGAAGGTTCAAGATTCTTGTAAAAGACAAAGAGAATCTTATGTGACTACTCTAACAATAACAGTACTGTGAAACCATGTCCTCAAGGGGAAATGGACACGATTCTGCTAGAAATGAATGCCACATACTGCAGTGCATCATGTCATACAAACATGTCACTGGGAGTGAAAGTTGTAAGCCAGATTAACTCATGGACCAGATAGATATTCCAGGGTAATCTTTAGCATATGTTGTATTAAATCAATCTTGGTAGTTTGTCCCTTCAACACTGTTTGGTTTGACGTTAAAAACATGGGAAATCCCTTGAATAGAAAGCAGGCTCACTACAGACTAATAAAAACAGTAACAGTTATTATAACCATTACCATTATGCTAGTTGTATGCCCACTTCCCTCTGAGGGGGAGGGAGGGTGTACAGCCCCAAGCCACAGGACCCCCCCCCCCCACCGGAAGGTATATGGGTGGGGACCAGAGCACTCTCCTCCTCTAGCAGTCTCGGGGTGGTGCACAGCAGGCTGTCCTCTCTGTGCTTTTGACCATGAAGGGCCATACTGCAGGTAGGATGGAGATATGCATATAACGAAACGTGTATGGCTACTATCCTCTAGAAGCTTCTATCCTCCATAGCTGCTATGTAACCATCACTACGCTTCCTTCTCTGGACTGCGCTACTTCTGAGGTACATCCAGCAGTCTAATACGGGAAGAATTTCAGGAAGGAGGTTGGAAAGGCTCTGATACTGGCACCTCCGGAAATCCCTAGACTTAGCTTCTCTCCTTAACCGTGTGCTCCATCAGTTAAACTACACTGACTCCGTGCTGTGCCCCGTGCGTTCTATTCATATAATTCTAGGGTGCTCAATAGGTCCCTTTAATTCAGAAATGTCTACTGCAGTCTCCAGAATCTGCTGGCAAGGCTTCAGAGAAATGTAGTGAACTATCTTTAACAAGTAAATTATTTTAACCCAACTATTTTGTCAAAAGTTCATGAATGAATGTGTATTTAATAGATGATATATTTTTTAAAGATTTTATGTATTCATTTTAGACAGAGAGAAAGAGAGAGAGAGAGAAGGGAGAGAGAAGGGGGGAGGAGCAGGAAGCATCAACTCCCATATGTCCCTTGACCAGGCAAGCCCAGGGTATCGAACTGGCAACTTCAGCATTCCAGGTTGATGCTTTTATCCACTGTGCCACCACAGGTCAGGCAATAAATGATATTTTTTAATTAGGGGAAAATCAAACAAGGACCCCAAGAAGCAATGGTCATTCCTCTGAACCGAACACAAGCCATCCTAGGCCTCTGTGAGCATCTTCTACCTTCGAGATGAAGAGAACAGAACCCGGGCAAAGGAGTCTGGTTGCAGGGAGGCTACCTTCAAACAGATCTAGGGCTGACAGCTCACGTACGCCACATGCAGTTTGTTGTCTTATGACCAGTTCAGGACGATCACTGACCACCAGAAAGACATGTTACAACGTGAAACTGAGAAATGGGGCAATGGTCTTTTGAACTGAAAAAGCAGCTTCCTAAGACATCAATGTTGTTAATAAAGAGACTGTGCTGCCCTGCAACTTTATATCAAGAAAACTTGGAAAATACGATGTCCATGTGTTAGCGCTTGAACCCGTTCTTATGGCATTAGTATTGCTTATAGTCGTTTTTTACAGAATCATGTGTGTAATCTTAAACATGTGTCAGGCTATGTGTTCCTTATTTACCAATTATTTAATTAGCTCTGTTTGTTCCTTGCGATACAGGCAAAGTAATATTTCTTTATTTCCTGCATTTCAGAACGAGTGAGTATATGCCAAATATTTTCAAAAGTCTACAGATGTATCCTATTAATCCATACTGTTTGTTAGGGAAGTATTACTAACAGAGGAGAAATCTTCTCTTCTTGTTATACAGACATGCTGCCATTCCTGACTTCTACTGCACTCAGAAAATCAAGCCAAAACCTAGGAGCATTAAAGTGCGAAGAAACTTAAAGCCACACGGACACTGTGTGACACTAACGTTCATTATCATATCTACATTCTCCTCTGCATTTTCACTGAAGGAACTGGAGGCCATATTTTAAGAGAGAACATGAATGTTCTTTCTTAAATTAATCCTAAAGTAATCATTGTATTTAGGTAAGTTAATAAAGATCTGTTCTTCCAAAAAGCTTAATTACCATGTCTACTTATTTCCTGCAATGATTAGAAAGCTTTCTCACATTCTACTAGCAGATTTTGACAAGTAAACCCATGATTACAAAATAATTTATGTAATAATGTTTTTCCTAAAAAAAAAAACAACAAAAACTCCTTTTCTGGGTTCCAAAAACTCACACTTTTCCTTTTTAAAATTATAGCTTTCTTATTATTATCTAGACCTTCTCTCGACTTAAACAGGATCTTAGAGCCTGGAACAGATTAAGTCCATTGTTAGCCTGCAGCTCCACCCTGCCCAGGCCAAATGAAGGACAGCAGACACTCCTGTTCATCTATAAGCTAATGATGAGCCAACCAGCTTAACTAGGGCAAATTCCATTCCCACTGAGAAGCATGGCTATGCTAACCACAGCTCTTGGAGAATGATGACACCATCTCCTAATATCTTTTTCTTTCCAAGTCCAGTGCTTGTCTCCCAGGAAGACTGTTTTGCAAATCAATTAACCAAACTTATTTTTTCAAAGTGCCTATCTCTTTCTCAACTCAAGCTTTTGCTCCACCTTTATATCTTCCTCAAAAAAAGAAAATGACTCAAACCACGAGTAGACAGGAAATGTGCCATGTAAGTGGATGAATGACCGGTCTCCCTTCTTTGTAATTAGATCTCCTGACTGCAGAAGGGGCTTTCCATTCGCCAACCACACTGAAGTGAAATACGCTTTTCTCACTCTTTCAGTTCTGCACTTCTTTCTTCTTGTTATTCAAATCTGCCAAAACTGCATGAAAGCTACAAAACTTCCCCATGTGACCTCTGTCCGCAGCCCTCCAAGGTCAAACTGATGCAACTCATTTGTAGAAGCTTTGTTATAAAAAGTTATAAAAATGGAAACCCCTAAATTTGCTTCTTAATGAGACATGATAGCTAAAGGGCTGCTAGATAGCTCATCTCAAGTATGAAATATATTACTGAGTAAACAGGGAGTGTATTATTTAGGCAGGATAATACTTGCAACATTTCAAAATTCATTTCTTTTTTATCAAAGAATTTTATCCCATGTAAGTGATTCATACTACTTCCCTAAGGGCTAGAGGCTAAAGAAAATGAAAAAGCTACAAATAGCTGAAAGGACTAAGCAGCAGGACTATCATCACACATTCTTCTCTCTAAAACACACAGTGAGTGTTCTCATCAGTGACCTGCAGGGCCGCACTGTAAGGCCCTACAAGGGATGGGTTTGAGCCAGACCTAGAGCCGTGGACCACAATGAACAGTATAGAAGATGAGAGGAAGAGGATGGCTCAGTTCCATAGGCAGCAGCATTCTGCTTGGGCCTTAACCTGTTCAGTACTTTTACTTGAGAAAAAGCAGAAAATAATGCCTGCCCGGCTGTCACCTGGCCATCTCCTCCATTGTAAGTGAACAAACACTCCCTCCTGAAGGACTCCACGACGCGGCATTCTTCAGAAGTTCAGCTTGTTATTACTAGTCACCCGTGAATTTCACACGAACTAGTCTTTAGAACACTGTGGCATGTCATGGCTAAGAGCAGAGCACACTGACTGAATTTAGGAAGAGGTCATTAACTACTATTAACAGCTATTATGCTCTTTATCTCATTAGTCTTGTCGTATAAAAGTTCACTTTGTTGTCGGAGAGTTAAGTGAAACGAGGTGGTTCTGGTGTATTTAAACCCATGTTCAATCTAATTGTAATAGACAAAGTAGCCAAATTTTAGTTTCTTGTGGATTATGTGATTATGATCATACCAATGACTATTTGTTTGGTTCATTTGTTTGTTCATTCAGTTACATGACAAATATTCACTGCCTGACTGCTGTTCAATTACAAGGAGGAAAAAAGAGGTCTTTCATTATTAATCCTGACATTGATTGTTGGCATCAGATTTGGCATTTCCAAGACTCACCCATTATACTGTCTGTCCCGTTGGCGGGAGGCGTACAGGAAGAGGTGCTATAGTGGTTGGTACCACTACGGTGGAAAGTGGACATTGGAGGAAGACTGGAATTGATGTCTGCTGAGGAGTGTGATGGATAGCTCTGTAGCAAGAAGCAGAAAAAGGAGGCCATTTGCAACTATAACATATTTAGTGAGTTAGTTTTATAATACTTCTTTCAGAACTTTTCATTCTGCAACAGAGAAAGCCATTAGAATTTAAAAATATCCAAGAATACATCTTGCTTAGATTTGACAGCTTTCATTTCTCAGATAATGAAATACAAAGACACACAGTTGGTTTGGGTTTGCAACAAACGTAGAGGAATATAAGGGCAACGGAGGACACTGAGAAATGAGTACAATCTAAAAATTGCTGCTTAAAAGCATCTCTGTGACTTCTGCAACATGACAGAACATTGCTACCACTACTTTTTTGTACTGGCTATCAATCAAGTAAGAGAGATTCTACGGTACAATGAATAAAACAGTGACAGGATCCCTAGGGTTTACATTCCACTTCATCCTGACCTTCTGGGCATTAAGTGGCAAGAGTAACCACTCAGGTCTTCTTTCTGCCAAACTGGGTCATCTTTCTGAACTCTAGCAAAAACAAGATGGTAAATAAAAGAATTTAAATGTGCTAGTGATTAGATCTCTCTCCAAAGTATTAATATGTCAAGTCTTAACTCAGTGACTGTACCGAGTCAAACTAGAACAAACCAACTGATTTCTTACTTTACATGTCCTCTCCATTAGCAATTTCCCTTATCACTGACTATGAAAGATTACCTTTCCAAAATCATGTGGGTTAAGGCTTGGCTTTGAGTTTGGTTATTATGCCGATTGTCCAAATAAGCTGCTTTTCTTAGGGCATATCACAGTGCTCGTAAGTTTGGCAAATGAGGTGCTACTCATCATCTGCTTGGGAATGAGGAGATCACTAAGAGGGCCATAGTAATTTACAGAAAAATATCAAGCTATTTTTCTTTTTAAGACAGTAAGTAGCTTAAAAAGTTGTCCTTACTGGCATCTGAATGGGTTACAGACATGTAAATGAAAATAGGTGTTTTCCTTATATGTGATACATTAATAGACTATGGATCTTTACTATATCTTTATTGGAGAGTCTGTTACTATTGTTCGCTGTAAAATTTAGGTTGGATATGATGCTCATAGTCAGAGGTGCTTAAAGCCCAGGCCATATATTCACAAGCAATACAATCCTGGTGCCTTGGTATCTTATTTTGAGAGGCCCATCTCAGGTTCTATCACCTCTTTGATGAGTCCTTACTACCTCCAACTCTGCCAAGATATCCTCTCTGAATCCCTAATGAACTTACATTCTGCACCGTGCCCATTTAATAATTATATGCTGCTTTTCATTGTTTTCTCTTTCCAATGCATTTCCATTTTTACTGTTAACTCTTTAAACGGAGGGAACAGAGCTTGTACCTCTGCATCTCACAACCTACTGCCTAGTGCTGAACAAACAATCATCATGTATACTCGATAAACAACTGGTTAATAGTTCACATTTAATAAACAGTGCATTGTAATACTAGTTATTTGAGAGACAACTAAAAAGTCTACAAAATAAAACTATATTTTAAAGCCCAGTCTGCCACCATCATGCTTTTGAAAATATTACTTCTGCACACTCAAAGTAGTCCAAATAAAAGGTCAAGTTCAGTGAAAAAGTTGACATATTGCCCTTAAATAATTCCAAATTCTCAAGAATGCCTCTCAAACTTTTTAATTTCGTGGACCTCTTGCCTGACCAAAAATTCCTTATGGCATCTGTTAAGTTCACTTCTACTTGCTACTTACAGGGTACCCAAAGTAGCCCATGAAATTTCTTCCAAAGAATGACAGAGCAGGGCCATTCCCTAGTACAGCTAATCTGAAACTCTGTCAGCCACAAAGCACCAAACTTAGAAGAGTTATTTTTGCTCGAGAGCTAAAGACTATAATGAAGTAGAGAAACAGAAACAGAATAAGGAAAAAAGAAAACTAAAAGAAAAAGAGATGGTTTCAGTTCTGTTCCATGGTGTTTCTGAATAACAGAGAAACTTCAGAAATCAATCCCAACTATGCAAAAACTGAAACAGAAGAAATCAATTATAAAAACGATTTTAAAAATTATTAATAATTATAGGATGAGACAGGAAAAAGATTACTGCATCAGCGAGAATTTCTAAACCCCTTAAACTTGGTATAAAATGGGCCAGATTCAGAATGTGACAAAGGGTTAATACTGAGTCCTGAGACTAAAATGGAAAGTTCTTTCTCACAGATTTTAATGGGGAAACCAATACAATCTGCTTGAATTAGTTATTTTTACAGACTAATAGAAAATGAGGTCCTGAAAGCAATGAATGAGATTTATAACTGGGTTATTTTACAAGGAAAAGTATCTTAAAAACTACTCTCACTCAAATTCATAATAAATACACTACAGAGAATATTAGCGATATGTGAGTTGTCTCTTTTATAATATTCAGGGATCAGTTACAAAAGGTCCTTGTAGTCTCTTAGTCTAACAACTATTAATACCGTCTGCCCTGCTTACATTACAAAGTGAAAGGGGAAGTATGATCAAGTGTTATGGCCATACATGCCCTCTATTTATTTATTTTTACCTAGAGTAGTCTATGATAGCGTATTTGGAACCTATTTGGCAGAGTAAGTGTTAAACATGTTTCTATTAGTGATGTTTTCATCAACCTATGGGCTGATAATTTAAGGATTAGAGACTGTAATAGCTGGTAGCACATATGGAGAATAAAATCAGGCTTTAGGGTAAGGCCGGGTTTCACACCCAAGATTACTGAGCTTCTGCACCAGATAATTCTTTCCTATGGGGGTTCCCCTGTGATTTGGAGGGTCTTTACCAGCACCCGTGGCCTCTATACACTAAGTTCCAATTGCAACTGCCCTCAGACATTTCCAAACATTCCCTGAGGGGCAAGATCGAACCCAGTTGAGAATTACTGGGGTAAGGTATGTTACAAAAATAAAAGACAACAGAAATTCCTTTGTATTGAAATCTTATCTCCTAGGACTATTTTACCTAGTACTGCAAAGACCACACCTAAACCACGCCAGACAGCAAGGATTCTATCTTATTTTTAAAAAGAACTCTGCCAAGTTATTCCAAACTTAAAATCTTCTACAAGAACCATTCCAAAGCGTAAGCACAAGCTCCACTCTCCTGAGTGACTGTTCGCATACTTAGGACCCAGCAGTGACAACGCGGGGCAGTCCTGCACAGGCTGAGGCTGTAAAAGGAATCTGAAAATCAAGATGGCGATCTGAACCTAACCAGGCGGTGGCGCAGTGGATAGAGCGTCGGACTGGTATGCGGAAGACCCAGGTTCGAGACCTGGAGGTCGCCAGCTTGAGCGTGGGCCCATCTGGCTTGAGCAAAAGCTCGCCAGCTTGGACCCAAGGTCGCTGGCTCCAGCAAGGGGTGGCTCGGTCTGCTGAAGGCCTGTGGTCGAGGCACGTGTGAGAAAGCAATCAATGAACAACTATGGTGTCGCAATGGCAATGAAAAACTAATGATTGATGCTTCTCATCTCTCTCTGTTCCTGTCTGTCTGTCCCTGTCTATCCCTCTCTCTGACTCTCTCTCTGTCCCCATAAAAAAAAAAAAAAAAAAAAAAAAGATGGCGACCTGATAGCTGTTACTAAAATTTGTGGACTTTGAGCTCTATAATGTTTATAAAATGTTTTACCTTTAGAGACAATACTAATTTGGCCATATATAACCAAAATAATACAAGGAAAACTTTCTTCTTTTTCTCAAAATACAGTTCTTTATTCTGTATAGCATTGGCCACAAGCTACAAATGAACACTATGAGGAACTACCATTGTTTTCAAGTGAGAGGACACTAACTGCCTACTATATACTCAAATTACACTCAACCAGGGTCAGATTTTTTAATGTTACTTCAAAATATGTCTGAATGGTTAGTGAGTTTACAGTGATTACTCAATATAATCCAACAGTTTCCTGATCAGTGAGAAAATTCACTAGGAAACACTGCCAGAAACCTAAGTCATTTAGCCTTTTAAAAAACAAAATTTTTCTTCTCTAAAATCTGCTAAGTGATCATGTTAAGAATGAAACCTGCACCCTGGTTGGTTGGCACAATCGCTTAGAGCGTTGCCCTGAGACACCAAGAATGGGGGTTTGATCCTTGGTCAGGAAATATACAGGGGGCAAACAATGAGGGCACAGCTGAGTGGAGCAATAAGCAATGCTTCCCTCTCTCTAGTCTCTCTCTACCTCTCTGTCTACCTCCCCCTTCTTCCTTCATTCTGTCTCTCTATAATTAATAAGACAAAGAATGAAAACCTGTGTTTTGTGATGGATGACAAGTATAGCATCTGATCATCTGATGCAATTTATTGGGTGACTTCTTCTAAATAATCTTTAGTCCTGCTTGCCAATGTTGTTTTGGTTCAGCAAAATATATTTTAAATGTTTGTTTCCTTTATAAAGTTATACTTTTGTGCATTTGAGTATATTTTATGAGATTTTGGATAAAATCAAAACACCTAGTAAGTCAAAATTCTAGACCATGATAGGGAAAGAAAAAGAAATCTAGAAGGAAAAAAAATATATGTCATTTGGATAACTCTTAAAAGGAATGAAATTCCAACATGTTAGTATAGTGCCAAAATCTTTGCTGTGTCATCAAAACTTTCCTTGCTCTTAGGACACATGTAGATTTGATCATGAGTTCCTTAGAGAAGTAGAAAATGATGATGGAGAAATGTCAGCCAAGAAGAAATTGTAGTATAATAATAGTTGATATTTCTTTAAGCTTCTACTCTAATACCTCAAAGTGGAAGGTGGAAGAAGAGAAAATTTGAAAATAAATCATCTGCTACTTACTGAAAATGTGCTGAAATTTGAGATAGTTTGTGATTAACATATTCAAACTTGGGAGATGATATTAAAAGGCCAACCCCATCTTCATCATTTGTCTCTCATTAATAGAGAGGTTAACTGACCATGTAGGACTCTGTTTGCCACTAGGACAAAGTAAGTAAGCATTTCAACGATTTCAGAAATCTTAACTTGTGGGACATTTTAGGTTGCTAGAATAGGACAAAGCTACCTTTTCTTTTCTCTAGTGGATGAGCAAAAGAGAAGAGAGAAATCTAGAGGATACTGTGTCCTATATCACAACAGAGAAAGAAACAGAAGTGTGGGCATTAGAAAAAGGAACAACTTGCAAGATGAAGAGAAATAATATAAATTCTGCTAATGATGAGTACATATGTCACACCCTTTACATTTGTAGGGTTAGATGTCCCCACATTTCTCAAGCTGTATTATGTACAGGGGACTCAATTCCATCTTCACTCATGATGTAGAAGTAGTCTTTCCTTCACTAATGACAGACTTACATTCCTAATGGTGGTTTTGAGGAAAAACAGCAGGAGAGTTGCTTCTTCTGGGATAGAGAGCAATGCTAGCATGGATGAGTGAGGTGATGGGCAGAGTGGAAACTTTAATAAAAAAAGAAAAAAGGGTAACATTCTACCGCAGTTCTCAACTGGAGTGAGGCAGAACAGTATCAGTAGAAGATTGGGGGTGTGGAATTAAAGCTAAACTACAGAAAACTTGGAATGTGCTCTACACAGACATCCTATGGTTGCTGCTACTGAAAAGGGTGTAGAGAAAAATGACCTCTTTCCACCCAGTATGGCACAACAGGTCAAAGCTGTTACCAGGGACAGAAGCCAGTCAAGGAAAAATGGAAATGCCCATGGGTGGGGCATATCATCCACCCTCAACTCGGCCACACTGCCCCCTGCAGTATATCCTTCAAAACCACAAACAGCAAAAAAAGAAGGAACTGCCAGAGCTGAATTCTGCAACTCAAACACAGCATGCATTTCGGTAAAGCTGACCATGTGATAAAGAAGGCACAGAAGAAAAATACAATAAATGGAAGAACAGTGACAAAGAATCTGAAAGGACTTTCAAAGGTGATCTGATTTTGTTGCACTTTTGATCACAAGAATACTACAACTGTAAGGATAATGGGTGTGTTCCCATTTTGCTTTCATTTACAGAGTCCTTATGTACATGCACGGACAGAGGGTAAGGTCAATATACTAGCTGTTTTATCCCTATTAGCACGCAGGTCTGCCTTACCAAACGCTCGTGTGGATGCAGGCTACAGTAGCTGCTAGACTGTGGAATATGAGAAGAATTGCCCAACATTCCTCCGTAGCCAGGCTGATTCATCCCACTGGAGGAGCTCCAAGGGTCACTGCTGTGATGACCATCTGCAAAGGACAAAGGAAACCATGACTGTCGGAGGCAGTCAGCTTTGCTTTATAGAATGGAGTGTTTTTCATCTACTTCAACACGGCCGTCCCTGTGCATTCACCTTTGAGTGGGTTAGCTGCTTACATCAGAAGACGGTCATCATCATTATTTTCCAGATGACTCTAGATTGCTAAACAAATATAAATATTTAACACAATAAAGTGTTCTTAGTAAAAACTCAAGTGTAAGAGAAAACAGAATGAATTTCTATATAGAATTATGCCAAGTCAGTAGGGTATCTAACACTAAAGGAAGTATTTCTTAGAAGT
The DNA here is from genome assembly GCA_037038555.1 of Rhynchonycteris naso. Lineage (NCBI taxonomy): Eukaryota > Metazoa > Chordata > Mammalia > Chiroptera > Emballonuridae > Rhynchonycteris > Rhynchonycteris naso. The sequence goes on along the minus strand of CM072999.1, from coordinate 145,457,957 downwards.
ACTCTGATCTAATTTTCTATGAAAACTGACTAAAAAGTTAATTGTTCCTAAATTTGGGGGTAAAAATAAAGTACTTGAGACATTACACAGTTGGCAAGTTTGAAAAGCATATATAAAAAAAATAAGTCATAATGATGAAGAGCATCTTGTATTTAAAAGACTGAATTTCATTTTTATAACATACCCAGGAGGTAGAATTAATGTTGGAATTACGTTATGACACACAGGGAAGAGGAGTCTCATGTACAGCATTCTGCTTTATTTCCTTTTCTCTTTGTCATGCTTTTGTATATAGCTACATTGTCACCTCAAGCCTTCAGCAGCAAATTAAAAAATGCACACAGATTGAAAGGTGGACATTATACTACAGTCAAGTTTGAAAGTCTGGATTTTGTAAAATTATGAGTTTAAAAGAGGTTTAAAATTATATGAAAATTATATAAAGTATCCTAAATATCAAGTTAATCTTTTGTTAATACAATATTGAAACGTTCCTACAGAGTCTTTTCATTCTGTGGTCCTATTGGCCTAAAGTTACTGTGAGAGACTGCTACTGTTTGCTTTAGGGTTCTCAAATTAAAGGGGTAGGGAGGGGGAAAGACCTATGTTATTGCTGGATTCGCTGAAGTTTTCCTTCTGTCAATAGTTTAACAGAAATTATTGAGTGCCAGACATATACCAGGCCACCAGCTAGGTGTTAAGTGTATAGCAGGTATTGCTGCATAAAAATAAGCTTATTTTTACCATGCATTTTATTTAATAAAGGCCTTTGAAAATTTAGGCAATAAGCAAGCTAAGTTGTATACTATATTTCATGAGAGTTTTTTTTTTTTCTTCAGATTTTAAACTCAGAAGTTAGAATTCAGAAAACTGGATAAGTTTTAGGAGAGTGAGGAATAATCTATAAAATTCTTAAGAAATATACAAGCAAAATCATGTCTGGGATTTTGATAATTTAAGAGTTGTAACTAGAAAATGGAAATCAAAGTTAAAAATAAGAGGCCACATAAGAGGAGGTTTAAAACATGCCCCGGATGGTCTCTGACTCTCTTTCCCTTGACCAGCATGTTTCTTCAAGGCCTGAGCTCCTGGGGCACCAAGTCCCCGTCATTGAAGGAAGTGGATGCGGACTGGGAACACGATGCTCTGTTACCAGGGTAATAATGTAAAAATGTAAGATTTTCAAAAGTTATTACTCATCTTCTTTAGAGTCAGTCCTGAGATTGAGGAGGTTAAAATGTCACCTTAAATTCAAATATCAAGTTCAAGATCACAAACATTTCAAATAGATGGCATATACGAAAAATAAATGGAGAATATATATATCATTGAACAGGAGTCTCTTGAAACATTTTGACAACATGAGACAGTATATAGAAATACATTTAGGATCTGGTAACACAGAACACTCAACTCAATGTAGACTTTAAAAAATACATATTTTACATAAATTATGCTTTTTACAGTAAATTAATATTTATCACATCCCATGATCTTTGCATAATGTTGTTTTGAAAGAATAGAATTAATTATGCTCATCATAAATGTCAACTTAAAAATATTTGAATTTTTTGTACTGTGGGTTCTCATATACAGAAAAAATTTGTTCCCTATACTTTGTGTGGTCTATAGGAAGAAGCACCTATTGTTTTAATCTACCTGATCTTTTCTACCTGATCAGTGTGCACAATTTAAGCAAGCCATCTTCCTGAAGGCAGATAGAGAAAATCTATCCTCTGTCAATTTTCTCAACGAAAATCTGCTTTGAGGCCCTGGCCAGTGGCCCAGTGGCAGAGCATCAGCCCGGCAAGTGGATGTCTCGGTCTTGATTCCCAGTTGGGGCACACAGGAGACCCTGGGTGCTGAGGATGGCTCCATGGCCTCTGTCTCAAGTGCTAAAATAGTTCAGTTGCCGAGCAATGGCTCCAGATGGGGAGATCATCACACAACAGGGGTCTTGCCGGGTGGGTCCTGGTCTGGGTACATGTGGGAATCTGTCTTTCTGCCTCCCTGCTTCTCACTTAAGAAAAATTAAACAAACAAACAAACAAAAAACCTGCTTTGAGTGATGAGTCCTTGAGTTGACCAGCTTTATGAGCACTGGTAGCAAGTTTTTGCAATGGGTCACAAAAGGGGAAGCTTCTGCTGAAGTGGCTGCTGTTCATGGCTGACGGGGACAAGTCTTTAGTAATGGCATAGAACACAGCCAGTGACATACCCTGCTGTGTTCCTTTGAGAGTTACACCTGAACAGATCACAAAGATAAAAGATCCCTGTGAACATGAGCCCCACTGTGTGTGGAACAGATTCTCCCTATTCCTGAGGAATCCGTTTGATTCAATTTTATAGATTTTCCAAGGGATTTCACATGTGAGCTAATAAACTACAAGAGCTGACACTCTGAAGGGAAAGAAAATAAACCCATTTTAATCAGAATGATTTTTGAATGTGTCCACTGTAATCTAAGCAAGACACCAGGCTGATCCCCTGGTACCTCCTGCCCAAAGTATGGTGCTCTTCCCACGACATGGTCCTTCCTAGAGTTGCATGAAGAAGGAAATCCCATGGCATTTTGCCAGGGGTACACTCAAACAAGATTTCCATACCAGGCAGAAAGAGCTCAAGTTCTGCATACAGAGGTTCTTGGTCTAGTCCATATCTAAATTGCAGAGTGTTAACTTGGTAACTCAATCATCACATTTTGACAGTAAGAGTCACAGACACACCAGGGATGGAGCCCTAACTGTATCCTCCAAACTCTCTGTTCTTACAAGCAGCTGCTGTCACTTCAGCCATCCCGGTCTTTTCTCAAGCAGTGGAAGGGAGCTGCGCTATCAGTGACAAGACTAGGAGCTCAGGGACCACACATCCATGTGCACTTAATCAAATACACTGGCCAGTTAGGAGAATAAATATACTTTATCTGCTATGAAGCCCTAATTTTCTATATTAGTCTGGAAAAATAAAACCTAGGTCTTTCAGCCTACATCAGTTAGCATGTTGGGATGTTTTGCTGTGTAATAAAATAATATTCCCATCTTTAGAGCACTTCAGCTATCCAAATGAGTCTCTTGTTCTTACTTATGAAATAATAAGTGGATAAAATTTTTTATGAAGTTATTCATAATGACAAATTATTCCCAGGTGGCTAAATCGGAGATGTTCAAAATACACACTGAGCCAAAACACTTCAAAATGTATCTGTACATTCTTTTTCTTGGTGGGGGGGAGTAAAGATGCTAACATGATCAGTCATGGAAGACCACCTTCCAAAAAGTATCAGTTCTTCGTAAAGCAAACCAATCTAACCTTAACTCATTATTTCTCAAGGGGCTTTCATTTAAAAGATAAGTCTTAGTAAAGCTTTAATTAATGTATTTATTTGTAATGAATTCCATTTCTAAGAAGTGTACGACCATCAGTATTCTAGGCTTGCCTAGTATTATATTTCTTGGATATCAGCTCAGCAGTCATCCGTGCCATATATGACATGAGAAGACCCAGGGAAGGCACTGCCCAGTGGGCTTCCGGTGAGGAGAGGCGACAGCTTACCTTGCATGAAGAAGGAGCTAGGGAAAGTGCTGGCTGCTGGTTTCGAGGAAGGGTAGCCTGGCGAGTCCCTATTGTAGTCGGCAGTGCTTGCTGATGGAGCATATACCTGCAGAAGGAAAGGCGATTTAGTTCTCTGGCTGCACTGACCAAAATATCTCAACGTCCATTACTTTATAAGAAGCAGGCACAAAATGCTAAATTTCTACCATATGCATTCTAAATCTGATGAAATCCTAGAAACCTTGCTCCTTTCAGAACAACAAAACACAACCCCCACTCCCAAAATGCTCAGTATATTTTTATGAATGGGCAACCAGTTGTGATATTTTCAAGTCACAGGCAAGAATACTGCAAGCTATGTCTAGTTATAAATATGTCATATAATAACAACAGGGTGGTCCTAGGAGTTAAATATCTATTTTTTTTTTAACTCTTAAAGGCATAGATCGTCAACAGCACAAACATGAAAGGTAAAAACAGACAGATGTGCTTCAAGCCTTTACCTTTAAATTTTTATTTTTGTTTGTCAATTGCAGTTGACAGTCAATATTTTATTAGTTTCAGGTATATAGAAGCGTAGGTTAGACATTTGTATAATTGCGAAGCCTCTCCCTTTTTACTCTACGTTTCAATTAAAAATTTCACTTTTGAAAGAAATAGAGAAAACAAATGCACTATTCAAACCACAGAAATGAGAAATATATCTTGAAATATTTAATTACTGTAGCGTCAGTGTTTTCAGAGATGCATGAAAAGGGTTACTAAAGCTAAAGCCAGCATCTATACAGACCATGAACAATCAATGTGCATGGGGGGGGAGCCCCCTTTATAATTTTTATATTTGTGTGTGCAATAAACTTCAAAGTGTGTCAATATCCTAACTTACTTACATTTGTTTACTAATACTCATGATACTTGGGGAACCAGACCCCATAAAGATAACTTGTATAGTTTTCTTGTTTATGTCTCCCTTACAGATGACAGTATACTAGAAAAGCAAAAACTCATAACGTATAGTTTAACTTTTATTGTTTCTTCCCTTGTCTTTTTTGCTAAATATAGTTTTATTTTAAGCCCCCATTTTCTTTTGCTCCAAGAGTTCCTCTCTCCAGATGGTGGGAGAGACTGAAACACTGTCATCCTCCTGATGAAAATGGATACCTCACTGCCTCCATTTTGAAGCAGGCAGCGGCTCACAAAATTGGCAGTGAGCCTACAGTGATATTCACAGGTCACAGTAAAAGAAAGAGAAATTCACCAATAAAAAGGCAACAGCAGGGTTAGCAAAAAATACCTACCAATTGTTTTTTATAGCACACATCAAATAAACACCCTAAGAAAAATTATATAATTGCTCTCAGAACACCATGAATCACAATCTACGCATTAATGTAAGGTTTAGAATTTCACAAAGGATAGGTCCACAGAGACAGATGTGGAAAAATAAGCATACAAATACATACATCAAATAAATGCTACATATGCCCCACAGTGCCCTTGAAAATTGGGAGGTCCTGAAGATAGAAAAAAACAGAAATGAACCAGAAAAACCCACGTGCACTTTAGAAAACAAGAATTTTTCCTAATCCGTGGACGGATAGGAGATTTTATTTCTTGTAAATGTTTCATTTTAGTTTTAAATGTTCTTTATATTTTAAATGTATAAACAGCTATTGGCTTCTATTTCCAAAGGGCTTGCAATAGGGGAAATTTTTTTCAAGAATATTTAAGGGACAAAGGATAAAACGTAAGCCCCAAACAAATAAATACTTTAACTTCTGCAAAGTAAAACCCAGTATTTTCTTGGCAATTATACAACTAACAAACAGTTTTAGAAATATCCTAAATGTATTTGAAGAAGGTCTTGAAAGTAGGCTAAAATGATGAAAGAAAACATTACCTTCTAGAAAAAGGGGAAATGGAAAATTCTAAGGACAGACTGAGCATCATATGACTATAATCTATCTGCCAGCTATTAGCCTGACAGCTAGTTGGCCAATCAGTGTTAATATAAGCTAAGCATACTATCTGTTACTGCCAAATTTAATAAATCAATATATTTATTATAAAACTGAAAATAAACCCTGACTCATCTTATATTTTAAAACAACTGAAACAAATCATCTTAGGAAAATAGTTTAATTTTAATTATATATTCTACTACAGTATTCTTAAACATGTATATTATTATATCAACACCATTTGATGGTTTTAAGAAGGTTAATTTATTCCCCCAATTTGGGTAGAATTATTTGATATTTCTTCTGTAAGATAAGGACAAATCTTTGGTAATTTTGCTCATATGAATTAGAAACAAGCTCAAAGATAGGTGGATAAGATCACTAACTTCAAATTCATAAATGCTGCCTGAATAAAAAAGAGTGTTTATGGGATTAAATGAAATGTTAACAAGAAACGAACCATTGTGCAACAGCTTTTTTAAAAGGCGGTTTCTGCGCCTGACCTGTGGTGGCGCAGTGGATAAAGAGTTGACCTGGGAACACTGAGGTCGCCAGTTCAAAACCCTGCACTGGTCTGGTCAAGGCACATATGGGAGTTGATGCTTTCAGCTCCTCCCCCCTTTCTCTCTCTCTCTCTCTCTCTCTCTCTCTCTCTCTCTCTCACTCTGTGTCTCCTCTCTAAAATGAATAAAATAAAAAGAAATTTAATAAAAAAAATTTTAAAAGGTGGTTTCTGCATATTTTATAAATTTTTATATATCATAATTTAAAGATCAGGTATAATGTCATTTATACACTTTATCTTTGTCATTGCAGAAGTTATTTTTAAGGTAAGTGCTCTACATATTTGTTTATATAGATAAAAATCACATAGAACTATTATACTTTTAAAAGTAAATCAAAAAGTTTATCTGGCTCAACCCCCCCACATTTTAACTACAAGAAAATTCAATAAAAGAAAGGTTAAAGCAACTGCTGAGATATGCAACCTGATCAAGCTATACAACTATCATCTGCTCTTTATTTCCCACTATTTAAGGATTACTTTCTTTAAAAATAGAGGTGAAGGTATAGGATACTTATGAAAACAGAGTGATCATAATACTCATACTTCAGTTATCTTTCATGTTTTAATCTTTAATCACCTACACGACCAGTGACCTGCTTCATTATTTTTAGTTCACTCAACTATTTTGCCAATTTCTCAATCAAAACACAGGTTTCAATACTTTTTTTTTTGTTTTTTTTTTTACAGGGACAGAGAGAGAGTCAGAGAGAGGGATAGATAGATAGGAACAGACAGATAGGAACAGAGAGAGGTGAGAAGCATCAATCATTAGTTTCTCGTTGCCCTTGCAACACCATAGTTGTTCATTGATTGCTTTCTCACATGTGCCTTGACCACGGGCCTTCAGAAGACCAAGCCAACCCTTGCTGGAGCCAGCGACCTTGGGTCCAAGCTGGCGAGCTTTTGCTCAAGCCAGATGAGCCCGCGCTCAAGCTGGCAACCTCGGGGTCTCGAACCTGGGTCTTCTGCATCCCAGTCCTATGTTCTATCCACTGAGCCACTGCCTGGTCAGGCTCAATAAGGTTTTTAACCAAGATACTAAGTCCAATAAGAAAAACCGACATTATTTAATTTTAATTATTACTATTCTAGGTAAATGGAAAAATGACTTACACATTTGTTAAATAAGATAGCTTTTTATTTAAGAAAACAATAACAAATATGCTAGATGTCTTCAAATAGTTAGAATCATTTTTAATAGCTAACACCAGAAAATCAGTCCAACGGAAAATAAAAGAAAAATCTCAAACTCTAGTTCAATGTATTGAAGTGATTCCACCAAAGAAATATGAGCAAAGTCTAAAGGGAAACACAGCATTTGTTTCCTCTGGTAAGGCAGCCTCAATCAAGATGATTTGGGTATTCCAAGTCCTCTCATAAGAATAACTGAAGAAACGAGAAATTTTTGTTGTAAAGTTTGAAATGGGAAAATTTGGCCAAAGCTCCTAAGTGACAGCCTTTTTAGTGTGCTACTTGTTAAATAAAATCTTCATGGGAAATAAGAGCTAAGTATAGTTAATATTCAAAGTACACACCACGTCTTTTCTCTTACAGTACTGAATTTAAAACAATATCACACATATAAAAATTCTGAGTTTAACAAAGCTCTCTAAATAAAACTAAACCCTAAACTGATAAAAATAAAACATTTTCCTTTACATATTTAATTTTTGTTGTGATTAGAGAACTATTACTATTGCATATTGACCCACCCAATGGTCATTATCTTTTGTGCAGTTATCAAAGAAACACTACTATGGTACATTATTTTCACTAGAACTTCTGCCCATTAGAAAAGAAAAGCACTAAGCAAAAATGGGGAAAAGAGAGATAAAAAACTGATGCACGTGAACACCACAGGGTCGTGAGAGGGGGAGGAGGGTACAGAGGACCTAAATGGTGACAGAAAGACTTGACTTGGGGGGGGGGGGTGAATACACAATGTAGTGTACAGATGATGTGTTGTGGAATTGTGCACCTGAAACCTGAGTAATTTTGTTGGCCAGTGTCACCACCATAAATAAATTAATTAATAAGAAGGGAGTAGAATGCATATCCTATATTTTCCTCTTGATGTTTTTATTTCTACCTGTCTTGGCTTATCATTTTCACTTCTGGAGATTTAAAAAATAACAATTATACCATTTGTTTAGGGTCTCTTGCAGAATAGCTTTTGTGCTGAGTTCCATATAGTATATTATTTTTAATATTCTTAATGATCATACGAGATGTATATTATTAACAGTATCATTACTATTTCACAGGGCTGAAGTATGGTGGAGAGGTCAAATGTATTGGCCCAAAGAGCCCTCAATCTGACTTCCAGCTCCACTACTTATTAGCTAAGCAACCTTCCTTAGCCTCTTTGGTCTTCAGATTTCTACCTGTAAAATGTGCAAAGCAACTAGAATATTTGGCACATGTTAATAAGCATGCAAAACCCTCAGACAGTAGTGGTAATGTTATATTGCTATTATTTTTATTATGTGGACAAATGTGTCTCAGGAAAGGTAAGCCACCTTTCCAGGTTACAAATTTTAACAGTCATTAAGAAAGGATTTAAACAGGTTTTTAAAGTCTATGTTTTTTCCAGGAAAAAAATTCCCTTCTCTTAAAGGTCAAAAATAAAAAGTATTTATAATTATCCACACAAGGCTGTGTTTTGTGGCCAAAGTTTATAGAACTATTCTTGTGGGGGTCTCATAATTACCTATTAAGAAAACAAAATGTGCTAAGGCATGTTTAGAGTGAAACCAATACATGTTCATGTTACTGCTTCCTGAAGTGGGAAGCTAAACTGAAGAGACAAGTGAAGTGGCTTCAGCTCCTGTATCATGAATGTATAACTGAGCGAGGTGGGGTGACAGACACTGGATTACACAGTAAACCTTTAACATTTCTTAGCACTCCTACCCCTTTGGGATTCTGCAAGTACCATCTGAACATGTAATTTCCAAAGAGAGTCAGTTCAGAATAACTACAGCTAAGTCTTGTAATTGAGCCTTTCAGATGCTTAGAGAGTTGCTATATGCTCCATGATGAGTAAAAAATAGCAAAGCAGAATTATGCCTCAGATTCCCAAGTGCCAGCAAGGCTCGCTTAAGAGCTCAGACTGAGAGATTTCATATACATTCTAAAGTATGATAGTCAAACACCAAACACCAAGAGCGGTGTGCCCCTGATGTCTGCAGACCTAGTCATATGCTTTGGTGTTCCCAGCATCTAATGGGGAAAAGTATTTGTAGGTGATCAGCTCACACTACTTAGGCAACTCACTGGGTTGGACCCTCAACTCTTACAAAATTGTTTGAAAGACATGGATCACAATAAGAGAAAAGAATGGCCCAGGTGCAGTGGTAACTTCGCATTTAAAAGAGTTAAAATGGGCACTGTAATTGTTTTACATGACCAAGTTAAAGGTATATTGCTAACTGATCAATAAAACACACGGAAGATGTACTGAAAAGAGACAGTGTCCAGATAACACAAAAACAGGTTTGGCAGGATAGTAGATATTATCCAGCTCTGGAGCCAGAACAGCTCTACAAATTCTAGCTCTCACAACTAGTTATAAGGACATAACAAAGCAATTGATCTTTCAGATCCTCAGTTTCCTTTGTCTAACAAGGTTATGCTTCTTGTGAGTATTAGAGATAATATCAGTTAAGCATAATTCCTATTCTGTTGTAGTCATGCAATAAATGATACTATTATTTATATCTTGTTGGAAGTGCTACTTATTGCTTATACTAGTTTTAATGTGTTTAGAATGGTGCTGTCCAATATGTTAGCCAGTAGTAATATGTGGTTATTTGAATTAAGCTTATTTAAAATTAAATCAAGTTAAATATTTATTCCCTCAGTCGTAGTGGCCACATTTCAAGTGCTCAATAGCCACACACGGCTACTGGCTATCTTACTGGACATCACCAACAAGAACTTCTCCCTCATGACAGAAAGTTCTACTGAAGTGCTGGTCTAGAGACGTGCTTGTCTGTGAAGAGTTCTACCAAGCCACGTGTGTCGCCCTTGATTACAGCAGCTATTGCAACAACACAGCTCATTAAAGACTGATGTTTATTTCCTTTAGGCTACAAAAGCAACAACTCTTCTGGTGGACTAGAAGTAGAGGCACATTTCTATTATCCCTAGTACTTAGCATACAACTGGTGTTTAATAAATGTTGACACTATTAAACAACAGGGAATTTAGATTTTTTATTTATTCCTTTTAGAATTCTTTGTACTATTACGCATTTCTTAAAATCGTTTTTATAACATCTGCCAAAATTCTTGCATCTTGTACCTGGTAGAGAACACTAGGGAAGAGTATCAGTGACGCTAGCTTTCTGGATGTGTAGGAAATAAAAGTAAGAAAACTGCTATTTTGTCCTTGGTCTCTAAAGTTTTTGTTTAGACATAGCATAATTACCTCTTTTAAACAATAAAGATTGAACAGATTTCTAACTTATTTTTATAGAAATTTTTTAAAATTTCTTTTAATTTATTGATTTTAGAGGAGAGAGAGAGAGAGAGAGAGAGAGAGAGAGAGAGAGAGAGAGAGAGAAAGGGGGAAGGAGCAGGAAGCATCAACTCCCACATGTGACTTAACCAGAAGTTAAGTGCAGGGTTTTGAACCAGCAACCTCAGTGTTCCCGGGTTGACGTTTTATCCACTGCACCACCACAGGTCAGGCTCTAACTTTTCTTTTTTTATCTTTGTTTTCACATTATTGGTAATTGGGTCCCTCCATTCTAGTCCCTCTTTTTATACTCTTTTTCTTCTTAAATCTTCTTGTATCACTTTTTACAGTTGTTCCTTCTTTCCACCTGCTGCCCACTGTCCTGCCTCTTGGCATCACATACTTAAAGCTGAAATGAGTTCAACTTCATTTTACAAATAAGCAAAAAGAAGAAATTACAGGACTTACCTAAGAGCCTGGACAGAGCCTAGGGCTCCAGATTCCTTTTCCAACCCTCCTGACACTCTCCTTTCTAAAGTCTTTTTTAATTTTATAATTCAAGTATTCTAATGAGCAGTAAAATGGCATGAAAGGTTAATATGCAGATTCAAGTTAACAGTTGAGTAAGCTCTTATAAGGTGAAGCCAAAGTGAATATGCTAAAGGGTATACAAGCAGAAGGCAGCAAACAACCTAAAAGTGCCAAAAAAAAGCAAACAACAGTAATAAAAGTTATTCACCTGAGATAGTCTCAGTATTATTACCTAGCCAAGAACATTCACTAATAGAAAGAGATTCTAGTTCATTTCCAAGTGATAGGTCAAGTCCAGTCCAATTATTGTTGCATAAATAAGAAATCTGCTTAGGGCTAACACATATATGTCTGCAGTATATTGACAGACACATGGATATTTAATTATAAATGGAAAAATTTGGGGTATAAGCTGTTGAAATTGTGAGATTTTAATTTCCATTTAAATGAGCTGAATCTTTCATAGGAATTAACTAAACAGTTCTAAGTGTCCTAAAATAACTCCCACTAAGAAGAGTTTTACTCTTCAAGCTATCTTTCTTTACTGGTAGCCTAAAAATTTTTTTTCACAATTACCAAAAATGTGTGAATGTACCATTCATGTATATGATACTCATATTTTATTTCTGCTAATAAGTAATGACCTAATATATTGCATTACAAAATAAAGGATATTCATATAATCTCCATAATTTAAAGAATTCCTTGAATATGTACTATATTCTAGAACACAAGTCACTTTGAACATACATCTGTATCCCCCATCACAAAGGTGGAACGTAATTTTTCTACTTTTCTAAGTATCAGTTCAGTTTTGATGATCTGATCATGAGTAAATTAAATCTGTAGATAAATCCAATAAATAAATTACAGCCAAAAGCTTTATCCTTCTCAGCCATTAAATTTCCTTTTCTGTGTTAAGAAGTTGTAAAAATTGCACGACATTTCAATTTTTTTTCTTTGTTCGTATCTTTAGTAATCAAATTACATAAACTGAAAGATACCAAAAGGACCCAACAGAAAGCAATAGGGAGAAGCGGAAGTGGTCTGAGCCACAGCAGATCAGAGCTGCGCAGGCTCAGGATGGGTGGATGGCCCCCAGCACCGCCCCCTGCGCACCTAGCCTGCACCAGGCTGGGTACTGACGCTGTAACAGAACGAGCCAGACCCATGTTTCGGTGTGTGCCCCCCCCCTTGTGCCAAGGGCCGCAGGCGTTCCAAAAAACCTGGTGTTCATTATGGCCAGGCAGCTCAACCTTGTTCTTTCTTTCTTTATTTTATAATAAAAAGGCGAAGATACCGTTATTATTTTTTAAATTATAGCTAGCAGTAGTATATTTGTCAAATCTCTAAATCAAATTTCAAACTCTAAAAAAAAATGAGTCCATATAGCCTTTGTCATGTATAGAAATTTACAGGGGAGAAAGAATCCTGCTTCATTTAAAAAAGCCCGATAGAATCACTAATAATTATATAACAATAATACTGTTATTTAAAGCTACATCGCGTGCTGTCATTTTAGAAGTATTTTCGATGTGTTATCGTTTGCAAACCTGCAGCAGAGAAGTGCCAGGAGAAGGAGGAACAGGCCCACGCACCCCACTATGATTATCACTGATACAGAAGAACATTTGAGAGTTTTAAGTTTGTTCACACATTATTCTACAACCGCCTCAGTAATGTATGCAAGAAGTTACCAATTAGAAACAAAGAGAGAAGTAATCTGTTACGGAATGATGGCTTAACACTCCCCAGAACTGGAAAAGGACCTAGTTCCAATGCCTGCCAGCCCCAAGCTCTTGTCACAGTTGGCATGACAAAATGATGACAATGATAAAAATACTAACAGTTTACTTATGATATGCTAGACACTGTTCCAGTATAACTGTGCATATCTTCATTTTGTCTTTTTACACTAATCCTTTTGTTTTATTATCATATCAAATTTACAGACAAGAAAGCTGAGGCACAGAGAAGTTAACTTGCTCAAAGTCACAGAGCTAGTTAACTGGAAAGACTGGAATTCAAAGTCATGTAGTCTTGTGTCAGATTTGAGCTTTTAATTGCTCCTCTACAGCATTATCTCTTGATAGCTAACGCTTCTCTTCAGGGTGTCCATGGACTCCTACCAAACCCAGCTTTGTAGAATCCTGGTCCCCTACACTCCCGAGCCTTTTAGCAGCTGAGGGCCTGAGAGCACTGCTTTGTGGAAAGGAAGGCTGCTAGGTGATCCCAATCAGGGAGGTACAAAGGAGCATTTTGTGTGTGCAACAAGGAAGCCCATTCATCTGTCCATCAGACAGGACAGGACGTGGAGCAAAGAATCAGCAGGTATTAATACTCCTGTTTAACAGTACTAAAGACAGAGGCTGAGTAATCTGTTGAGAGTTACAGTGGGGTTTAGTGGCAAAATACAAGAACACTAAATTGATTTTAAAAAATCACAATATTTAAAGCATTCAAAGTGAAGTGTGAATCCAGTTCTGTCTAATATGTAGTACCCTCTGGCTACAAATATTTTCTTTTATTCTTACCCCTGCATTTCTCTTGCACTTGACACCAGCTGAGCAGACACTGTATGTTTGCTATTACTTTCCATGTGGTGTATCACAGGAATGTCCACCGCTACTATTATGAGAATCTTGGCTCTAGTTGTGGATGCTTTACACTGATGAAATTACACCTGGCTCAAGAACTCTTGAAATACTTAATTGCATAAAATTTGGTCCAGGTGAAACCTTCTTCCTGGTTACACTCCTTTTGTTACTTATTCATGTGAGAACTGGCTTCCTCATCAGGCTCAGGATTGGCAGATAAAAAAAAGTGTGAATATTAGGCATATCACAACTCTTTAATATGTTTGAAACACCTAAGTTATTTCCAAGCTTTTATTTATGAAATGTCTACTAGAAGTTAAAAGTGATATTAAGAAGAACACGACTCTTTATTTCTATTATTATTAATTATCTTAAGTTGTAAACATATAATAAATTATATCTATTTACAGATACACATCACCCTTTTTTTAGTTCTTTTATTATTGATTGATTTTACAGAGAGAAAATCGGGGGAAAGGAGAAGAGAGAGTGAGAGAGAAAGAAGAACATATATTTGTTCCTGTATGTACCCTGACTGGGGATCGAATTGGCAATCTCTGAGCTTTGAGATGATACTCTAACCAATCGAGCAATCCGGCCATGCTGACACATCAATTTCATAATTGTCAATTTTTTCTAATGAATCATCACCCATTGTAACACATTTATTTTCCCTCTTTGGCTACCAATTGTTTGCCTTTTTAAGATGACAACTACTGCATATTAGGACATGTCAGAACATTAATTAAATTAGGGTCACACATCTTTCAGATGACAATAAATTCTAAGATGTTACAATAAAGAGAGAATTAATTTTAGGTTTATTCCAATGTTGAGTATCACTGTCTGTTCTGTACCCAATTCAATGCTTCAGAAGGCCTGGTGAGGAGAGTCAACTGAAGATACAGTAGGTTAAAAAATTATAATAAAAAAAATGTGCAGGTGTGCTATGTGTGTGGCACCTGGCACAGCATAGGCTTAAGTTGTTCTAAGTGCAGACAGAATGAATAAACATATCACACACAAGATACACGTTAAACTAAGAATAACATAATAAAGATAAACATCCATCGTTACTGAAAGAACAGATTTTAGTGCATTTCACTTCTCGATGTGTTTTAAGGCTGAGCTTTCCTTAGAAGGTGGAGGCAATTACCTATAATGGTCCATATGTAAGAGTTCTAAGAGTACCATTCCCTACCCTTTTCTCTTTGAACCCAAGTCCAGAGGTCAACACTATGCTTGAAGTCTAGTGCTGACGTCATTCTCTGTATCTTAACTGGTGTCTTTTAAAAGGAGATCTAAACTTGAGTAAGTTTGGGCATCATTGAAAATAAATAAACTATTACAGACCTTGGTTCATGTACAATAATATAAAGGGTAAAACCCTGTATCCCTGGAAAAAAATCCATGGCTACAAACTCACTTTTGAACACATCTCAGATCATCCCCCATCTTGGGAAATGCTGTTATAATTTGTTAGCACTTACTACACTTGGATGTGATGAAGTCTCAGATCTTTTCTCAATAATTTGTTTTGAAGAATGAGAGGAAAATGGAGAAAGGGAGAGGAAACAGAGAGGATTTCACAAGAAGAGAAAACAGCCCCAAACAAAACTACTGATTACTTTAGAGCAGTGGTTCTTAACCTGGGTTCTATCGAACCCTAGGGGTTTGATGAGTTGGTCTCAGGGGTTCGGAGAAGCCTCTGCCAGTGGAGGCCAGAATAAAGTAATACCGTAATTCGTTGTGAGTTCATACACTTAGTTGGTTTTGTTCTTTGAGCAAGGTGATGTTCATGCATGGCTCATTCTGTGCACCAGTAAAATAACATATACCTATGTCTTGAATTTGGAAAAAAAATCATATTTTATTTATCACTAAAGAAGGGTTCGGTGAATGCGCATATGAAACTGGTGGGTTCGGTACCTCAAAAAAGGTTAAGGACCACAGCTTTAGAGTCTGACCTTGTGCAACCCTATATGTGCCATTCCTAGTCCTCTGATCCCAAGTGTCTGTAGTGCTTGCTGTGTTTGTATAAAGTCATCATTTCTAAGTATACATTCCTTCCCAGGATTGAGAAGAAAGTTCTATGAGGCAAAAGCAGAAAGACACACTTTGAAGAGCAGAGACTCAAGAATGAAAAGACAGTGAGACCAAGGTACTAACAGATATTGAAAAGACAGGAGGAGCTGCCTGACCTGCAGTGGTGCAGTGGGTAAAAACATTGACCTGGAACGCTGAGGTCACTGGTTCAAAACCACGGGTTTGCCTGGTCAAGGCACATATGGGAGTTGATGCTTTCTGCTCCTCCCCCCTTCTCTCTCTGTCTCTTTCTCCTCTCTCTAAAAAATGAATAAATAAAAAATCTAAAAAAAAAAAGACAGGAGGAATACTCAAAGAAACGATCTGCAAAAGAATACATGTACTTCTCTAGATACTTTCTTTGACTTTGAACTTAATTGTATGAAAGGAAATTTGGTAAATTCTCTAATTAAGAATTATAAAAAGTTCCTATCTTCACAGTATTTTAAATTACAAATTATTTCACCATCCTTACCTTATGTAATAATCACGTTGAGAAAGATTATCTATCCAAGCGATCAATCATCTCACCAACGTTATACATTAGAAATGGAAGCTGAGGAGGGTAAGGCCTCCCTTCCAGAGTCACACGACTCTAGGAGAGCAGGAGTGGGTCAGAACCTAGGCCTTTTCACTCCAAATCCAAGGTCAGAATCATTAGCATTTGATCAGAATACTCTCCCAAATCACCCATAGGCTGAAGGAATCTGGAGATCACGTTTTCCTGTTAGTAAATGATATGTACAAATGCTAAGTACAGTGATAGAGGAATGCCATGCTGCACTCTGAAGCATCAAACTGAATTCTGGGAGTTTCAAACAGATGACTTCCTCTTCTGCTTACCAGAAGGAACAGTGCGTTTCCAATCTGGTAAAGTTTTGAACAGGAATCATTGCCATGGTACACTGTAAAATTATTACCCATCCTCCCTTTCACAAAGCCAAAAAAAAGTTCAAATTATTTTTTTTCTGTCAAAACATATGGCCCTACTTTAAGCTAAAAACAAAAGCATGAAATAATTACCAAATGTATGACTCCATGACACAGATTGAAGTGAAAAAAAAAAAAAGTATGCAAATTGTCAACATTTATGTCCAATCAGCCACCTTTTTATCTATTTTCCATTCGAATACCTGTCCCTCCTCTATGTCTGGGGCAAACTTTCAGGTAAAATCAGCCATTGATACTTCACTGATTTAACTCACGGCAGAGCTTCTAGCATGAGGCCAGGTGCTTTGGTACGTTAAAAAAAGTTTAAGAGGCCAGGATTTTCATTAGAAGCTAGTTGAGAGATTTCAGATGTATCATAAGCAACTGGAAAATGTATGGAAGTAATACTTTGTATGTTTATGCAAAAGAAATGTAAACTTTTCTTTATGCAAAAGAAATACCCATTAGAACAGAGTTATTTAAAGAAAACTTAAAAGAGCTGAGGAAATAGTAACGGCAATAATTTCCTAATAGAAGTTGTTAACAATAAATAACTCACATCTTCAGACACATTTAAAATATAACTGTTGACTTTAATATTTTAATTGCAGACATTTTTTCACTTGATCTAATTTTTCTTAATTTTAAATATATACAGTTTAAAGACCTGCTGCTGGCCACCTCAAATACTGTTCCAGAACAAGGGTAGAAGTAAATATAAACAACAGTCATTTAACCATAAAAACTACAGTAAGAATGCCCCTTTGATTCTCTTTCCAAGAAATAAAATCTTTGATAACTAAATTACTTTGTTTATTAATTTTAAATGTTTAAATTAGAAATGTAAAATCCAGATGACTGCTTAACATAAAGATAAGGGAAGCGGTGGCCCTGGTCAGTTAGCTCAGTCTTCCCAAAACACCAAGGTTGAGGGTTCCATCCCTGGTCAAACAGGGAAACGACAAATGAACACACAATTAAATAGAACAATAGATAAATGCTTCTCTTTTTCTCTCTCTAGCCCTTCTTCGGTTTCTCTTTCTTTTTTCTTAAAAAAAAGTCAAATAAATAGATAGATAGATAGACAGAATCCCTAAATAGAAATATGGGAAGTATCAATAGTTTAAATTCCCAATGTTGATAAAATTAATGAGAAAATGTTTTTACAAGAGGAATAAAGCTATTTTACATAATAGAAGGCTCCATTGTTACTGTCTTTTTTTTTCTTCTTTCATAAATTAGTATCTAGTGAGACTTATGACAAGTATACAGCAAGCAATGTTTCCTTTTTCTTTTCCTGGTGGAGAAACATCCATTAAATGCAGGGTGGGGTAAAAGTAGGTTTACAGTTGTGACTATGTAAAACCCCAAGTTTACTCTTGTATTATTTATTAATTATTGTATTATTTGTACTAGAACTGTAAACCTACTACTTTTCCCCACCTCTGTTTATAGTTCATTGCTTACACAATTAGGGCACATTAGATCCTCTGTCTAGAACATTTCAATCTTCAGAATGATCTGGATTTTTCTCCTAATCCTTGATAGATAGATATGTGTAATGTGTGAGTGTGTGCATGTTTGTGTATATGATAAAATTAAAGGTTTCTAAAATATAGCATCAGGGAGATGGGAATGAGCTACTTAAAGGGGTATGTGGTTTCCCTTAGGGGTGATGAAAATGGTTGGAACTAGACAGGTGTGCTGGTTGCTCAACATTGTGATGCACCAAATATCGCTGAATCTTTCACTTTAAAAAAGTTTACAAGATGATATGCAAATTTCACTGCAAATAAAACATTGTAGCAGGCCTATATGTGTTGTCCTTCACAAAAAAATTCTAGCAAGGACCCACCTGAAAAGTAATGGCATTCCAGCAGCAGAGATGACCAATGATGGGCCATGTTATTTAGCAGTAGCCCCAACATCAGCTGCCAGGTGGGAAGGTTAGATAAATAACATAGCCATTATTATGTGAGGAGGCTGCCCTTCCACTGAAATGAAAACTGCTCTCCCCGAAGTCGTCACTCATGATCTCTGTTAGCAAATTCAATGTTCTTCATTCTACCAAGTAAATGAACTTCTGACTCTCCCTCACTGTCAAAATACTCCAAAGAGAGAGGGCCTTGCTATTAAGTAAGCTAACCAGCTACAGAAAAGTCTGTAATGTGCTTGAAGGAGCAAGAGACCGTATTTCAAGTTCTGACTCCATCACTAATTATGCTGGTCATTTAACTTCTCTCAATTTTATGCTACTCATTTGGAAAATAGAGATCGTAACTTCTGCTGCTACATAGAAATTCAGTGCAAATAAAACAAGACCATGCACTGAGCAAACACACTTGAGTGTGGACCTCAAGATAGCTATTTTGTGTAGTATGTTCAGCACCATAGTCATAAATAACATATATTTCCTTAACAGAAAACTTCTTGATATGTGGATAACCTATTTAGCTCTTTTCTCAAACAAGAACAAATTCCAACGTGTCCCAGCGGTGAAACACAGATAGGATCATGGATCAAAACAGTTCTGGGAAAGAATGAATGAGCACAAAAAGTTTTAATTGAACATATTTAATATTCCAACCTTTCCCATCTCTATACATTAGAAATTTGTAACTTTTATGAATTGCACAACTCTTATCTCCCATAAGATACTATGAGCTCCTTAGGAGCAATGACTTAGGATACATTCAATGCAATTTTCTTGCCCACAGCAGATGTCCCCCAAATACTGATTAAACAGACAAGGGAAACAACCAAAGTAAAAGAGGACTCATCTTTTCCTTTGCTTCCAAAGTTCACACAGCAGGTTTTTATGTATTGAAGTGCCCTACAGAACTAGACTTTTAGCTATCTTTGTTGAGAAAAACTGCACTCAGAATCACCAATGACTTCTCTGAGGTATTACCATGAGGGTGAACCTCTGTGTGATACCAGAAAAAAGATGTCATTCGGGAATAACCCAGATATAAAAGATACTGTGCTGTGATTCCACAGATGCCAGCCTGAATGTGCAAAGCTTCCCAGGGAACTCATCCATAGAGAATTTACGGCTATTTCGGACTTGCTATATTTCTGATATCTGTTCCTTAGTTTCTGTGTCCAGATTTTAAAAATAAAGATTGCCTGAAAATCTGACAGTCAGTCTGTGACTTGAATTTTCCCCTTCAAAAGACTAAGAAATTTAAACAGAAGACACAGGCAGGTTAAGACCACACATCAACCTTCATGTTTTCTATTTGCATTTGATGGGAACTCAAAAACAGACTCTACTGATAAGGACGCATAACACAGAACACAAAACTCAAGCTGCACTCACCACTTGAAAAAACTCTTCTTTTTCATCTGCCATCTAATTCCTTCTTTTCCTTCATGGATCTGTTCAGGTCCCACTTCATCTGATTGGTCTGTACAGCTCATTTTGCCCTTTGCATGTCTTCTAGCTTGTGTTGTCTTCTGTTTTATATTTATGGTCTGCTTTCCCAAATATGTTCCAATCCCCTGGGGGGCTGTCTCATTCTTTCCATCACTCGCTCTGTTTGGTAGATAAGATGCTTGATGCTCATTCTCCAGTGATGATGATAATGATGACAATGATGATGGAAAAGCATCTTGTCAGGCCCTTTCTCCACTTCTTCCCTTTCCTTCCATACCCACTACTCCAATGAAACTACTCAAGAGCTCTGGATACTGCAGCCAAATGTCACCTTTATCTCTCAGTACCATCTGACACTGTTGACTATTTCCTCCTTCTAGTCAGATCTTCTTTCCTTGGCTTCTATGACTATGTCTTCCTGATGTTCCTTCTATCCCTCTGGACTTTTAAATTCAATTATCTCTTGGGTATACCCATTTGAAGGGCTCCTCATTACATTCATGATAAAATCTAAACTCCTTAATTGGGTGCACAGGCACTTTATGTTCTAGCCACTGTTTATCTTTTCAGTTTGATCTCTTACTATTATCCTTATGTGCTAGTATCTCTAGCTACTCTAAACTACTTCTGGATAATGACATATGTCATTCTCTTCCTTGATCCAATTATTATCCTTTTATTTTGTCTGCTTGATTTCCATTTATCGCTTCCTTCAGGCCAAGTGAGGGATAGGTACACCTCCTGTGTCTACCTTTAAGCAGCGGTACTTCCCCATGGGTGCATTATCAGACTAAATGTAGCTGTCTACCTCATGTCTGCCTTGTTCAGAGATATATTTCAGTATCTGACTCACGGTAAACATTCAAACTTCTTAGTATAGTACCATTTGAGTAGTTAAGAAAGTATGGCAAAGTGTTTTTTATACAACCATAACTCTTCCCTAAATAGGGAGGATATAATCTACAGCTTCCTACAACTTCAAATTGGTAAGGTCAGGTAATGGCGTTAGCCCAAAGAACAGATAGATACAGGATGCTGTGCAAGTATACAGCCATGACTTACATTCAGTGTGGAAAGCCGAAAGCTTTGTTTTTGGTCCCTAATATCCCCTGAGTTCTGCTCCTGTACTTCGAGTCAGATGCCCAAGAAACAAGATATCACTGAGAAAGAGGCTCTCAGTACCCTGCAGTTGTCCCAGGACCAAAAATTTCTAATATTAGCTCTCTTGAGTGCAATGCAGGAAAGAAAAAGCAAACTTCCACTACGTCCAAGGCCACAGAGCTCAGCAGAGATAGAGAGCAGGAGCTCTGAAGCCCTGCTCTAGGCTTGGTGGTGCATGGCTGGACTCTGCTATAAAGCCAGAAGAAGGTACATTTCATCTTCACGAGGTTTTTACCTGTGGTGGTAGATCACTTTGATTTAATACGCAGCAGCAACTTCAGGACCAGTTTCTTAATAATGATGCTTTTCTTATGTTACAGACACACCCCATCACAGAGGGCCAGACCAGTATGACTGTTCCTCAGGTGACACGATTTGTACTATTTTCTAAAATAGTCTGCTGTGAACCAACTGGGTGAGAAAAATGCTAAGACCTGCATTTCCTTGAAATGTGATGCTATTTTTGAGCTCCTGATAGAGGAAAAAAAATTTTTTTTAATTGCAACTAGTTAAGTATGGGGAAGCAACCAAGAGTGGCTGGTGTTTAGGCACATGGTGAACTGAACTGCCACTGGACCGGGAGGCTAACGTTAGGAGTGGTTACGCCAAGCTGTGTGTTCGCTCAATGTCTCATGCTATTTTTCAAATGTCATGAGCTCAGCAAAACCCAAAACACATTTTCTCAGCACTTCTCTCTATTTCTCAGCCCATATGTACTTCAAGAGGCGTTTAATTCATATGTTTCTGATTTATTTACATGCAAGTCATCAGAATGTTGTTTTGTACGAACTATTTGATGTCCAGGAAGCCTGTTGAGCCTTTCCTTTGAGGTTTTTTTTCCCCCTTAGGATCAGGAAGCCATGATTTGCAAATAGTAAAAAGAAAAAAAAAAGAAGGAAAAAAACGTTCCCATTTTTTTTTCTCAAGAACCCCCAGTACTTTTTTCCTCAAAGTTTTAAATTTTGTTCAAAAGGTAGATGTCATAAAGTCTGAGCATGAATCTATAGTTGACAGACTGTATTTTCCTGTTCCTAACTGACACTGCCCTTCTCTATGTTAATAATGTCTTCCTTGTGGACATAAAAGTGCATATTTACAGTGGATGAACAAGAACAGATATGAAGGGAGGTGATGAGCTCTTCAAAGTAAAAGTGAATGGATTCTGTAACACGGTACCTAGGGACTGGAGGGGGGTCTTAGTATCCAGAAAGGAGGCAGTCACCACCTTTCCAGGGCACAATCCTGAGAAAGCCAACACAGTTTTTAATTCCACTAGAAATCTTGCAGGCATTCTCTTTCAAGTTTCTAAAAGTACCTTCGATTCAAGTGTGATCTGGTAGTTGTTTACCCACGTTAAAAAAAATTGTAACATAATTAAAAAAAATTTCTCCACTTGTAAGTAACTACAAACTAAAAAAAAAAAACATTAGAAATTTTTAGGATTTCCAAGGACAAAGTTAGTTTGAGGATCCCTATACTCAGACTTTTAACAAAGCAAGTTTTCTTTTCCTTTAAAAAGGACTAAGACACCATATATTAAACACAGTAGGGGGACTTTGCTTCTTTTACTATCGTTGGTATCTATAGAAATTCGATAATTTCAAAAGATCTGATTGAATGCCATGATATTTGGGGAGACAAAATTAGATTTTAATAGTAGTGGAGTTTTAAAAAATTATATATAACAAAGATTGCCTCTTCTGCAAATTTTCCTAAATTTCATTCCAAAAACTAAATTGTTTGGCAAAAAGCACATAGCTAATATCTAACACTATCTCGTCCCTCTATAGTGTGTGTTTAAAATATAAATCCAGATTTCCCATGACTCTGTCCTCTGTTGCGGGGACAGGTTAGAAATGCTGGTTAATCTGAGCAACAACTGAAAGATTTCCACCTCTACCACCTTTCAGGATTGAGATAGCTCTCTCCCCTACAACTCTGTGCCATTTTCCCATTTCAAAACAAGAATGGTGTCAGGGCTGAGAAGATTCAGTCTTCTCAAATCAAATATCTTTCTAGCACAGCTGCTGTAAGTGGCCCAACGTGTTCCAAGACAGCCTAACAGTCTATACACTATATTATTTTGCTCTGAGTTCCCAATACTATATATTTCAGTAAGGCAATATATATATTTTAAAAATCACCACGTTGAACTTCACAATATACCACTCTTTGAAAGCAGCTAATCTGGCATAGCAGCAGATAGAAATGTTATGTCTTAAGCTGTCAAACTGAAGGGTGATATAAGGTTATAATATGCCCATTAAATACCAGTCATATGACTACACAGCCACTATTAATATATGTTACTAGGGCAAGTCAATTAATTCCTAGTTGCTATGAATTCAAACATCTCAGAGGATAAAATCTTATTAAATTGTAGGAAGATTACCAAATACCAAAATATAATCTTACCAAGATTTTTTAAAAATAAAAAGAGTACAACCATGTAGCAAACCAATCTGTGTATTAAAAGAAAGCTTGGGCAAAGAAAAAAGTAGCTCTAGGCAAATATCTTCAGATAGAGTCAATAATCAGTGCAAAAATATGGTCAGTTTTCTCTACAGAGTCCACCATATGGACATATATCTCTACAATTTAAGTCAACAATTTAATTTTTTAGTTTTTACTACCTTTCAATAAAGATCATGAAGAAGTTGTATGTCAGTATTAAGATCAGGTTTCAATAGCTGGCCTTCACAACTAATAATTCATCTCACATTTTAAAAACCTTGTTGGGGGACATATTTTTGTCTTTTGGTCCTCGCTTGTTGATTTTCAGTTTAAAAGAAGGATGTTAATAGAACCACTCAACTCATGTGATACCACATATCTTTCGAAACTACATATATATAAATTCCTAATTGTGAGTAATATTTTGAAATGCAATAGCTGAAGTGAAAAAGTCAGACTCGCGGGCTACCCATCTGTAGAACAGATTACAAGACATGTGAATTTGAGAGCATTATAGAAAAATGTTACTTGGGAAGAAAACATTTTCATGGGTAGCATTAAAACTGTCTATAATGTTCTTTTCCTCTCTTTGCCTCTCTGTTCCCCAATACCAGACCTTCCCTTGGCAAACTCACAGATGCCATCCCTGCTGAGCAGCAGTAATGAGGAGTCTCTCCCTGGGTACCCCCCACTGCCACAAATTCAGGAAGACAGGAGGCACTGGGTTTGAGAGAGGTGGGTCTCCACCATCTCCCTTCCATGCACACATACATTCATGCCACACGTTCCCATTTTAGGGCCTGAGATGTACAGGAAGACAGAACTTCAGAAAACTCCTGCCCCTTGGCATCATATGCCGACACAAATTCAAAGAGGTGTCCTAGATGAAACACGTGCCCAACTCTATTAATCCAACTGCTGCCATTTTTCAGCGTCATTTCAATGTTTAACAACCTGAACTAATAGTCATTTTAAAACATGTCCCGAGCTTCTGGAGGGAACCCACTCCCCACCACCCATTTGTTTTTTAACTTTACTACAATTCTGATCATCTTTATTTTTTTATTTGGATTAAGGGGACACTAGTTAATACAATTACACAGGTTTCAGGTGCCCGATTCTACAACACATCTCTGTACACCGTATTGTGTGTCCACCCCCAAGTCACATCTCCGTCCACCAGCATTTCTGCCCCAGACCCCCTCTACCTCCCCTGCCCGGCAATCACCACACTGTTGTCTGTGTCCGTGAGGATTTTTTTTTTTTTTTTTGTCCTTTGACCTGCTCTGGGATTTTAACAGAGGAGTGGACAATTTTTTTGTTTGTTTTAATTGAAGGTCCTTAATGTGGGCCACATGTTTCTGGTGGTGATGTGGAAGTGCAGAGGAGGCAGGGCAGGGAACGCAGAGTGGTGCGGACTCGGGAAGCGGGGAGGGGCTGGATGATGAAAAGACCAGTTCCACAAGCGAAGCACATTAGCAACCCAGAGTGGAAAGGGCCGGAAGGAAAACCCACCCACCTCACCCCAGCGTTCATTCTATCAACCTGCAATTGCTGCAATCAAAACCATATGTCGGTTCTTCCAGATCTTTCTCACAGGACAAACACGCAGAGGGCCTCAGGCCTGGCGTTGCCATCAAATGGTAATTGATACCATATGAGCCACAAAATAGAAAAGCACATGCAAACAGCAACTCGCTCGCTGCGCCCCCACCGCCCCATCCCCGTCTGGGCCCCTGGAGAGGGATGAAATTGCAGGTCTTGCCGGGCCGCTAAGTGCACTGTGCACCATGAAAAACAAGTGTATGCGGCTCCAGGAACCACCTGTAAATCAGAGAGTACGGAGGGTCCACTAGCCAAGAGCTAGTTCCAGGGAATAGACGGGGGTGAAAGGTCGCTGCGGGTTAATACAAGGTCATCGATCATGGGGAGAAATGAGCACAGGTGTGAAGCAGATCACAGGCCTGTGCCCGGGAACGACCTCCCGGCCCGGCGGGCACATCCGGCCTGGAGAAAGCCGTTCCCGCTCCACCACATCTGCCTCCTCTCCTCCCGCAAGTGCAACGGTGGGAAAATGGAAACCACTCCCAATTACAAGGCAATTAGAAGAAAAGAGTCCAACCCCGTATCAGCCGCTCTGCTTTTCTGAAGCTCCTTTTGCATCCCACTGTTCTCAGAGAAGAAAAAAAAAATCAAGAAAACCTGCTGAGCTGGAGGTCCTGGCAGTTGCGGGCTGCATGGATGCGATCAACGCAGTAGGTAAAATCCGACTCTCGTTCCCACCGGCACTGACAGAACTACAAGTAGCACCCAGCTCTCGCCTCTGCATGTATATATTTTCTTATTAACTCGATCGGGCAGAAATTGCAGAGACTTGTTTGGATTTAGAAGTCACAACAGAATGTCAGTTTTCTAAACCAAAGCTCATTCTGCGGTGAAATGTAAGGCCCTGGACCCCACCTCACCGCACACAGCTATTGCTATGTGTTCCAATTCCTCCAGCAGCCGCTTCCGAACAAACAGCTAACTTACTCTAAACACACGCACCGCGTCTAATTTTTCTTCCTTCTGCCTGTCCCATTATATGTGATATTTTAGTCTTATAGATCTTATGAGGTTTAAATATTTTCCAGATGGGAACAAGTAGTACAGAGCCCTGTAAACATGCGAAGTTATAAAAAGGACCAACTAAATACTTAAAACAGAAAAGGAAGCTGATATGATACAGCATTCTTTTGCGAGCAGTAACCTTGTGAGCTAACTCTGCAAACTATATACAGGGGGACAGATAACAACTCTTTCTTCTCCCAAATTCTCAAGAACTGACTGATTCATCCTCATGTAGGTCCTATTTATATCTTTTCTATTTAAAGCATCCCCTCCCCCCCAGAAAGGATGATTTAAGCTCAATTTACAATGCAATACATCTCAAGGGTAAGAAAGAAAACCATGGTTGTAACCGAATGAAAATTCCATCATCCCCGAGGGAAATAAATAAGGTCTGTCCATTCCGTCCGTTAGCCCAGATTCTCAGCAGTTGTCTTGCTTAAAGTGTAGCCACAAAAACCCTGAACAAGTGGCATTTTCCAAGGATCCTCAGCCTCCAGGCAGTCCAGGAACATTCATAATGACACTCAGCACCAATCCAAGAGAAAAGGAAGTGAATAAATGAAGGTAAAGTAACAAGGGCAGCGACTGAACATGAAAGTTTCTGGTGAGTGGCAGGGGAAGAAAGAGGTAGGGCAAAGCACATGGGCAGCACACAAGCCAAAGCAGAACAGCGAGGCTCAAAGGTGTCAGAGAAGGCAGGCTCGGGAGCCACTCAGGGAGACTCTGCCCTTACCTCTGCTTTCCCTTCGTGGTCCAGTCAACATAACCCTGTCTCTGAGCATCTGCATTGTTTAAATTTCATCCTGTGGTGTTGTTTGCTGATTGGTCAGACATGGCTGACAGCATCAGAACTGGATTCTGACAGACAAGGAGCAAGCAGGACCACAGCACGGAATTCATAATAGGAGGGAGAGAGGGAACTTCATGCTGGATATATGAAACTCAGACCCACAGATGTGTGCAGCACGGCCTGGGGCTTGCCTAGGGGTGGGAGGGCCTAGGATGAGGCTGGGAAGAGGGCATGAAAAAGTGGAGTTGGGACAAGCCCAGCCACCCCAATGACCAAGCACGAGGTTTCCCCCTGGACGAAGCTGCATCTGGACCATGTTTAATAGCTTCCCCTTGCCACTCCCAGATCCTCTTACCTCCGGGAATCCCCTCTCCACAAAATAAAAGTGGTGGTGTTTCCGGGTTGGGATACTGTAGCTGTCCTCTCCTTTTTCCAGAGGGTGCAGAAGCTACTAAAGACAGGCTAGTTGACAAAAGCACCCCATGCTGATTTTCTGCTGTGGAATATCCCATTAAATGGAATTCTTTAACTATTTGACAACAGCAAAGCAAAAAGAAAGAGAAAAGGACAAAGGCTGAGGTGTTTGGAAACGGCAAGTGGCATTACTGGAGAGAGAAATAATGGAACAGAGAAGAGGGAATGAAAATACTGAAAATGGGAAAGGAGAGGGGAGATACCACTACTGCCACCACTGAGTAACAGGGCATGTCTTCATTGTGACCCGAGTGCTTGCTTCTGTCGTGGCCAGCAGGAGCCACTGAGCAAGACAGAGGGTAGTGGGCCACCTGCCACCTTC
Organism: Rhynchonycteris naso; assembly: GCA_037038555.1. Lineage (NCBI taxonomy): Eukaryota > Metazoa > Chordata > Mammalia > Chiroptera > Emballonuridae > Rhynchonycteris > Rhynchonycteris naso. The sequence goes on along the minus strand of CM072999.1, from coordinate 145,430,082 downwards.
CCCATCTTGCTCCCCCGGTGTGTGTGTACACACACACACACACATACACACAAACACCACCGCCCCCTCCTGATACAACTGAATTTATCTGCTACAAATAATCTTTTTCCCTTATAAAAATTTCTATGTAGGGCTTTCACCAATTAAGAACCAGTCTGAGCACTTGCCCTCACGTCCCCGCTACCCAGAATCAAGACTGAAGAATTTTAAAATCCAAGCAGAATTCCTCAATGCTCAGTAAATGACATTACTTTGAAATTTTCTTTTCCCAGCATTATTTGGGGAAGGTATCATGCAGTCACTATTAATTACAGAAGAAGAAAATATATATGATAAAATGAGGATAATAGAACAATCAAACATGATGAATAGAAGGGCAGGAAGCAGAGGATAAAATAAGGTCCTGAGAGATCAGGTGATTATAACTAACCAGTTGAATAAACACAAAAAGGAATAAGATGCTTTGGCTGAGGGGAAATAAAAGGTTAACACAACATAGAAATCAAACCTTAATAAAAATTAATCCTTGAAAAATATCATCACTGATCTGACAACAATCAGAATAGTAAAATGGCAGAACAGGCTAAAACAAATCTATCTGGCTAAAAATAAAATGACAATTCCACCATAATTTTAACCCCTGAAAAAGAACAGAAAGAATAATCTCATTTCCTCCCTTCATCTGAAAACACTAGTTATATAGAACTAATTTTTAAAATTAATCTAGAAAGACACATCACTGAAATCCAAAGAGACAAGGAAAGGGGATTTGCATAAAGGAATTTTATATGGAAATGAGAACAACAAAACTGGAAGAGAAATGGATGGAAGTCAAACTAGAGGGTCGATGTGAATGAAGGAAGTTCTGAGCAGGAGAAACCCAGGGAGGAAGAGGTGCCCGGAGCATCTGCATTTCATTCAGAGAAGAAAATTATGTGAATGAAACACACTAGGAAGTACACAGAAATAACTGAACCAGGGAAAACATGAGTAAGAATATAGTCATGTGATATGAGGGCGAGAGTGATGAAGATAATGTGAGAGATCAAATAGAAACTGGGAAGACACAATGACATTAGTCAAAAACATAAAAGGTCTTAGGATTGGTAGATTTATAAATACAACTCTGCCACAGAAAACACCATTTGTAAAACAAACATAGGAGGAGAAGACGATGTGAAAAGAATTTTGTGCATTTTTGAACCCACTTTCTAACTTTAAAAAATTTCCCTAATTTCCAGGATCTGTTTGCAACTGCACAAGACAATAAAAAGACTACATAAGGGTCTTCCATGATTGCTTATGAGAAATGAGTCTAAGCAGTGCAAACTATATTTTTGTGGCGCTTTTCATTATCCGTGACATCCAAAATACCTATCCTCTTGAAGGAGTACTCTGTGAGTGCCATGCCCAAGATCAAAGGACATCTTAGGACAGTGGTTCTTAACCTGGGTTCTATCAAACCCTAGGGGTTCGATTAGTCAGTCTCAGGGGTTCAGAGAAGCCTCTGCTGCGGAGGCCAGAATAAAGTAATACAGTAATTTGTTGTGAGTTCATGCACTTTGTTGGTTTTGTTCTTTGAGCAAGGTGATGTTCATGCACGGCTCATTTTGTGCACCAGTAAAAAAACATATACCTATGTCTTGAATTTGGGGAAAAGAATCATATTTTATCACTAAATAAGGGTTCGGTGAATGCGCATATGAAACTGGTGGGTTCGGTACCTCAAAAAAGATTAAGAACCACTGTCTTAGGATCTTCATTCAAAATGCTGGAATCCGTGCCCTACATCTATAGATCAGTTGGGCAAATGTTATCTGAGAAGAGAGCATTTCTACCGTGACTCCTGAAGCTCTAGAAGCCTTTCACGCCCCTGGCCTAGTGTTTAATTCAGCAGAGGCTCAAGTTGGTTTCACTTATAAACGAATAATTGCATATTTTGTAGAAAAGGCTTGGGTTCTATAAAGCAGGAAGGGAAGCTGGGTGACAGCAGTTTCAGGTGCTGAGACACAATAAAAACAAAGAGGAAAGAAAATGTTTGCTTTTATGTCAGCTAAGATGTCAGTATCCATTAATAAATCTATCTACTAAATCTACTCTTATTCATGTGGGACATCACCAATTTAAAGTAAAATAAATTACCTTTAATTAAATAGAATTGTCGTCTTCCTCTTGCTATCATCCCCAATTATTACATTCTAATCAGCCCTTTAGGGAAAAGGCAGGAGATAATGCTGAAAGGAACACTGACTATCAACAATCACTTTCTGTCAAGTTATAAAATTTTTATTTTAATTATTGTTTATAACTATAATTTTGGGATATAGGTAACAAAAACTATAAAAATTTTATCATTTATGGTGGGGGGGGGGGGAATGCCACACAGTGAGTTTCAAAATTTCCTTTTTTAACTCTGTGAAAATTTCAGAACTCAGAGAAGCCATCATGGACTAAAGCAAATTATTTATTTAAACCTAAGCTATGACTTTTACTTCCAGCACAAAAGTACCAGTTTTACTTAATACTTTAAAATATAAAGTACTAACTGAATGCCAGCTATGGTATTTTTAGGTTGTAAGGCTTTTGAAAACAGAGATTACTGAATGGTATCAATTTAAATTTCAACAAGATTGGCATACACACTTTAAATATGAAGACATATGATTGTAGAAAAGGAAGAGGCTGACCTACTCACACATATTTAGTGATGCTCTATGTCCCATTTTCTGGCTCCTCCACACCCGTTTTCTTTCTTTCTTTCCTTTTTTAATGGCACTGATATTCTAAGAAAAGCAATGTGAACTAGTGATCTATATGAAAACTAGTACATCATCAGTTCTCACATTGATGCAATAATGTCCTCTAAAAAAAAAGGTGAAACTGACAAGCCAATTAAGTAATATTGCACCCCCATCCCAAAGGCACAGAGGTGAAATATTTTCCCAAGAGTAATAAAGAATGAATTCAGGGGCAATTGGGTTAAACCTCTGTATACATGTTGTAATGGTACCATTCTGCCAACACCCAGCATGTTTTTGTTTGTTTCATTTTTTATTATTACTGCGGACTTTGTGAGGGTGGGGATTTTTTGCATTCTATGTAACAACATATTTAACCACTGAAAATGAGAAATTTATCTTCTGTCTTGAATAAATAGGTGGGGGTATTGACTGTTTTCTGACTACTTAGTGTTACTTTTAAAAATGTACTTTTTTTCGGGGTGTAGTACTGTTTTCATTTAGCATGCCTTTGAATTGCCGCCTACAGAAGTAGGAAAAAAAAAAGAAACCACAGCTATACAAGCCTGCTGACTTTCTTATAAAAGAACCAGTTTTAAACTTGTTTATACTACTGATTCCAAATGAATTCAAGATGGTGGCTAGTTAAAGAAAGAGAGCCCATGCCAGGGAGTTTGATCAAAGAACTTCAATTCAGCAATGTTCAGTTTTAATTGACCACTAATTAAGCTACATTAGTCCAAGAAAGGTCTGTATCACTTTGAGTAATAAAGAAAAGAATTAATTTAACCCTGTGTCAGTCAGCTTTAGTAAGTTCATCTGAAAGCAACTTTTCAAACGACAAGCATGAAAGAGGAGTCTAGTGTTAAATGCCAAAAGTGGTCCACAGAATTCAGAGAAGACCAGAGACTCGGCTTTCAAGTGCACTTGTTACTTCGTTAGTGATGTCACCTTGCAGGTATAATTATCTTCATTACACATCCAAAGATGTCAGCTTTACTCCTTGGGTTGCAAAGGGTTGCTTTAAAATTGGATTCAAAACATGGCATCATACCAGCCACAGTTTTAACTTCCCTGTATTCTAGACAAAAATAGAGTGGATTTGCAAAATCATGAGAATTTTCAAAGACTTGGAACTCTCCTTCTGGGAAAAGTGAGTTGAAGACTGGGGGCAGGAGAGCACAACTGCAGTGACACCGCCAAACAAGCTCATGACAATTAAGGACCACAAGCTATGACAACCATGACGGCAGCAGGCAGAGTCCACATATTAAAATGGGTTAGTTCTAAAAATCTGTTTGCCAAATTTTTATTTCCCTACACACTGCCCATCAAAAAAATGTTATGACCATAATTCTGAAAAAAAAAAAAAAAAGATTTCAGGAAGGAAAACAAGTCATAAGACAGCAAAACCCCATCTCAGGATTTAATATCAAAACGTAAGCATAGGAATACACTGCTTTCCAAAGTTAGTGTTTAAGGCTTCTAAAGTACTTCACATTAACTCAGAGGTGGATTCCCTATTGAAAATTCCCTATGACAAATGTCAAAAAGTAAAATATGTTTGTGTTTTAAAATAAACCCAAGTGTTACTAGTACACTGGGTTCTATTTTACAGTAATAAACCCGACCTTCAAGCCTGAGTGAGCAGCAATGAATCCGATAGAACTCTTTAAGACGAATATCTTTGTGGCCTCAACACACATTATATTTTGTCTTAACAGTTTGTGGCAACCAACTACTGAATTTTATACAATAGAATTTAATGAATAACATTTTTTTAACATTCTGCCAATACTCATTAAAATGCACTTGTTTGTGAAATGAAATAGCTAGCTATATGAAACCAAAATATTAATGCAAATTGGCATTTCTAAGTTTAAAGCAGTATTTGCATAACAGGAACTAAACACAGTACAAGCTAAAAGAGTGCACAGAACACAAATGCCGCTTAACAGCATAATTATTATCCAGAGAAATGGTGGTTTGTGTATACCATTAGAAGCCTAAGGAGAAAGCATCTATCTGCTAGGATGCTCCCAATAAGAGGATAATGGAGAATATTTTGCCATCATCATACCTATTAAACTAGTACAGGTACACGGCACAAACAACTCATTCCCTGTGCTTAACAATATCTTAGGGCTGGTCAATTCATCCACTGTCATCCATAGTTATAACCGAAAAATAACTGATACAATTTTGAGTGTGCACATATAAATGAAAATTGTCATCAGCTCCATCAATATTCACTAGGCAAAATCTATAATTCAATGATACAAAGAATAAAAGAATATTTTTTCATTCATTCATTCTACCAATAATGCCCTAGAGTAAGCTATTTTGGAGACAAGGAACCTTTAAAAACATGACATTAAAAAAGTTTGCATACTTATTAATTCAACAAAAATTATTTGAACATCTCTACTTGCACATTGTTGCACTAATCTTTAAGGGGAAAATAGAAGGTAAGATTTGTTTTTCTAAATGCTTGAAAGCTTGTCAGGTGATGTGAAAAATTTCAAAATAATGCAATCAAATTAAGGAATAAAAAAGTATTAAGCAAAAGGTATACAGATTTTTCATTTATTTTGAAGAGGTATTTGGATGATGTGAGTAAATACTGTTTTTCGTTTAATGAAATACTATTTTCTCTTAGAACAGCAAGAGCAAAGGCCTGCGCTCTCTCAATTCTGCTGAGCCCAGACCTTAGGGAATATTCTAACTCAAGGGACTTGCCTAACTGCATGTATAGGTGTATGCATGTATGGTGGATATATACTCATTTATTTGACTACATAAACATTTCCTGGTTGTCCACATATGCCAACAAGTATGTAAAGATGCACTGAGGAACAATGGAGGATCTCAGTGACTAATTCAGAGATGCTGATTCAGGGTCTTCACTGCGGACAAAGGGCATATTCTTTGAAAGGTTTGTCTAAATAAAGCTATGAATTTAATGAAAAAGAGGTAAATATAGATGAGATAAGCATTCATTAAAATGCTAGGCAGCATAAAAACATCTATACTTCAGATGCAGGCTGTATAGCTATAAAAATTCAATAATATAGTATATTAAAATACACAGCAGAAGTGCCTCTAGTGGTTGTAATCCATGAGATCTTAAGCAACGCTGCCATTTCCCAAGTCAGCACTGTCCGATAAAACAAGGACACAGATGTTGTATATCTGTTCTCTCTACTAACCGCATGTGACTACTGAGCACATTGTGTGACGGAGGAAATAACTTTAAGTTTCATTTTAATTAATTTACCTGTAACAGTAATGGCCACATGTGGCTACTGGCTACCTCACTGGAATGCACAGTCCTAGACTGTGAAATGGGACATCTGGACTACTATCTTACTGAGCTGCAGTAAGAATTAAATTAGAAGGTGTTTGAAAAGAACTGAGGTTTGAAAATAAATCTCACTGAATATATATATATATATATATTTGCAATATTTGCAGGGACAGAGAGAGGGATAGATAGGAACAGACAGACCGGAACAAAGAGAGGTAAGAAGCATCAATCATCAGTTTTTCATTGCGACACTTTAGTTGTTCATTGATTGCTCTCTCATATGTGCCTTGACCGCAGGCCTTCAGGAGACCGAGTAACCCCTTGCTCGAGCCAGCGACCTTGGGTCCAAGCTGGTGAGCTTTTGCTCAAGCCAGATGAGCCTGCGCTCAAGCTGGCGACCTCGGGGTCTCGAACCTGGGTCCTCTGCATCCCAATCCAGTGCTCTATCCAGTGCGCCACCGCCTGGTCAGGCATCTCACTGAATATTGATTATTACTATAATAAAATATTGATTGCAAGGTTTATTTTACATATAAACCACTTTCCTGATAAGTAAAGAAAGTCACAATAAGATTGATTTCAAGCTCTGTAAATGTCAGACAAATTCCACACAAGCAAGCTCCTTTTAGAATGTTCTAAAAACAATGTGTAAGCAAATGATTGTTCTAAAATGACTCAGAGTATGATACTGGGACATATGGAGTATAAGAGAATTCTTGAGAGTCTAATACAGATAATCAATGATCTATTGAAACTGAAACAAGGTCAATGCTTCCTCAAAGAGCACTGACTTAAAGTAAATTTACAATTAAAAATATATTACAATTTCCCAGAAACTGAAATACTCAAATCAATAAAATAATCATCAGAAACGGTAATGTTGACTACTTGCCTGGCACACACACACAACTATTTACAGTTTTTCTTTTTAGTTGCTCACGTTGAATACAGATAGTCCTGTACAATTAAATGTAAAAAACAAATAAAAACACATGTCAATTTAGGGCAGTCCTGAAATATGGTGCAACTGTAATGAGCCCAGTAAAACACAGAGGCATCAATGTGATTGGACCTGAATTGTGTTGCACCTGCAGCTGGTCAAGGAAACAGGAAGATACTCGGTCCAGACTCTGAGGATACTTGTGGGATGGAACTGGAATATTACAGCCAATGGGCTAAACAGTAAATCAAAGCATATCTGTACACCAAAACTAGTCGCCCGGCTGCCACCTCTAATCCATTGGAACTGTGGTACTACTAATTGTCAGACTTGACAGCTCTCTCCAAATCTTGGCATCTTAAGGAAATGAGGTGTGTTTCTGGGTTCTACAAAGGGGCAGGTGTAAGACTCTGTTACCAGATATTGCCACCTTCCTTCACAGGGGTGCTAAGGAAGGCAACTGAGGTTTTGAAATCACTTCCAAATACTGCCAAGAATTATCCAACCCAGATGGGAAGCCCAGCAGTGGCAGGAAGAGAGATCCCAGTTGTGGGTGGAGAAGAAGCTATATTACTGGGGAAGCTGAAAAGAGTCTTTAATGCTGGTTTTAATCTTTAATCTTTCCTTGGTATAGAGGGTATAGTTCAAGATGTCCTTAATGTCAAAAATACTTGAATGTAATTAAATTTCCTTATGCTAATTTATTTCCCTTTTTCTTCTTTATGTCCTACAGAAAAGAAATTAATGCTAATAAATGGTTGTTTATTTAAAGAACGATTTTGATAAACCAACAGAATTTAGGATATCTTGAAAAGTGAGGTATATACATTTAGGGTATGAAGAAATGTACATTATTGACTCAACAGAGTCTAACAGCTGTTTTAAAGCCATTCTAATTGGTTCACAAATAATCTATTACATTTGTGCACTTCAAATAAAACCTCACATTTTCCAGATATATGGTGGAAATATCTGAACATTACTACAGTGTTCTATAGCTATAGATGTGGGTGGCAAGAGGGAGAGAGAAAATTGTTACGGGAAGGAAAGGACAGGAAAGGAAAAAGCAAGCTGCCATCGTTCACAAGGTGGCTCACACGCCGGAAATGAGTGATGAAGGCCAGGCCTATTACTTCTTCAGCAGACCTGCTCAGCCTCAGCACCAGTGGGGGGACCTGTGTGCTGCAGGATGCTGAGCGGCATCCTGGCAGCTCCCCCGCCCCACTCCCCCCTGGATGCCAGAGGCCCAATCCCACCCTGCTCCTGCAGTGGTGACAATCAACACATTTCCAGATGATGTCTCCCTGGGCTGGGGGTGGGACACATGAGTTCTCAAACTGTAAATACAAATTAAGAGTATGCCAGAGACAAATGACCATCTCTTGGAGTATCTTTCTTCAATCAAACAAGAAGATATCCACTTACACTCATGATTGCTTAGTATGTGACACTTTGACCTTGTGATTTTTGTGCATATCAGTCCTAGGCTATTACTTTGAAATCAGCCATCTATGTTCATTCTGGAACTCTGGAACACTTTTTATGATTATGTGATGGAAAATGTTTATACTCTTTTCATCTAACTCATTCTGTATGCAGGAATCAAAATAATACACTGTATGTAAATTTTTGATGAATAAACAAGTTTTGATTAGTAAATAATTAGCATTATCTATTACTGTCTAGTTATGTAATCTATCCATCTATCCATCCACTCATCCATACTATCTCCAATCCAGCCATCCATTTATCTTCATAAAATCTGTCGTGCTTTCAATTCTGATTGAGTTACACAGGTAAAAAGCCTAGCACCAGTCAAGGAGTTGAATCTACATCATTCCCTATTGGCAATGCAACTGTGAAGGCACTATAATCCATAAATAATTCCAAATCAGGTCAGCTGTATATTTAAGACTCTCCATCCTCTTTCTGAGAATATAAAACGATCACAATACCTAAATGTGACTGAGTTTTGTTTGATTGGTTATATTGCTGGATAGGTAATATATTGCTACATTTAAGAGTATAACATTCGTTATCATGAGATGGTCAACACCAAAATAGATATCAACCTGATGCAGGTTAGAGTTAAATGGATGTGAAAAGTGAACATTAAAAAATGTATGAAAGATTCCAAAATCAAATGGTAGCCTGAAACCATTCAGATATAATTGTTTCACCTTTTCTCATCTGTTTTTCTTTTTCTCATCATCTAAAAATGATGGAGGAAAAGATCTATAAAACCAAAACTTCCTCCATAAGGAACAATTTAGTGTGGTTTTGCATTTCTCAATGTCATATCTGAAAGGTAAAGAAGTTTAGACGTTAGGATATCATGACGATTCCTATATATCATCTTTCTTGGGATTAATTGGGTAAACTGAATGCTAACGGTTTCATTAGCACAACCTACACTGAAAAGTTGGGCCAAGAGGATCTCCTATTACACGAGTCCTTTGGAAGGTAAAGGCATTTAACAATCATCCATCTATTCCCAGCAGTTTTCCCTCACTCCCTGGAAGCATCCAAGAGGTCTGCTGCACTTTGCAACCTCTGGGAAGTAGAATTACCAGATTCACATCAACATATCTAATTTTACAGTTACCATATTTAAGTTTTTAATATGGCATAGGTCTTTTTCTCAGGTGTTAATAGGAAAATCAATTTTAGTCACAACAGCTGTGATCATTTTAAATATCACAGCTGTCATAAGTTGAAAATAACCAATTTGAGCATACACATTTCTGCTGCAAATGTAACAAAATGAAAATATGATGGAATTTTATCTTTTACTCTCTCTGAAGCTGAATGTCTAATACAATAGTAGAGTAATAACTTATTTGCTTTAAAATAAAATCAGGCTCCCATTTCTTTGTTGACCTAGCCAACAGATGGCTTATCAGAACAGAAAAGAACATCATTCTTAAGATATGCTCCTACTGAACTAACCATAGAACATGTTTAATTATGGAAATAGTATTAACTCTGGAATGACGGAATTAAATCGCTGGTATCAAAATTGAGAGTTCATTTATGTAAACATTTTGCTGTGAAGCCAGTGGGGAGATTAAGTGGGATCCATGCTACATATTAAGTGTTATTAAAGTCTAGGAATTTCAATTATTACACAGGACAAAATCTAAACTCGTATGAATAGTGTTAAGTAGCATCTACTAGGAAATAATGGCATTTTAACCACTTCTTTGCAAACTCAACCTATCTGTTTGATGATATGGAATAAAAGATATATTTCTCCTCTCTCAATCCAAATCTGTCATTACATTTTGAAGAATTTAATAACATTCCTAAAGAATCTTTAAAATAAAGGCAAGAAGCAATAGGGCATTATGTATTCCACTGACTCAAAGTTTAATTAAGTTGCTCTGTGTGAAACTGTGGACAGCGAGCATCCAAGAAATTCTAGAAGTATCTTAAATAATCACTACCACCTATGCGACAGGAAGAAACAGGGCTCAAGTGCTTGAAAAATGATATTGTATGATTAAGACGAGGAACTAAACTAAAATAAAAAGCACAATCTCAAACCAAAGCACTGACAACATTACACAATTTACTGTTTTAAAACTTTACTGAAAGTCTACCAACCTCCTGACCAATATATAACCAGGAACTTTAAAAACTACAATATTTTCATCCCAGATCAGCAATCCTACGTAATTTAATTTGCTACGCCCTTCTTTTTCCATTATTTCTTTTCCCCTTACAGATTCACAGGTTAGAAATGAAAGATGGTGCTGTTTGTTCCTCAACAACTTCTAGGAAGCGGATCTCCCCCACTCTGCTTAGGAAGCCCTGGTGAAGCAGGCACAGGAGCCCTCTCTTCCCCTATTATTTGCATATTAATTTCAAAGCTACATGAAAAGCATTGTAGTCTTTTAATCATATCAACACAGAAAAAGACACTACAAAGTAAAACTACTCCTGTTAAACATTTATCCCAACCCCCACACCACACAAAGGAAGCCTAAGAAAACAGCATTTGCCCTGCTTCTGTGTGTTGAGCCTCCACTTCTGAATTGGAATAACAGGTGCAGAAATAATAATGTGCTGGGCAATCAACTTTTTTCCTCTCATTTGTCAGTTTAGCTTAATAATGCCATTAGGAATGTAAACATTTCTGCCATTTTTATTGAAAAGTCAATAAAATAATGAGGTACAGAATTTATCCTTTTTAATTTTTTAAGTAATACATTTGATTATTTTAATCACGTCAGTACTTAACTGAATAAGGTTTAAATATGCAAGAAACATCAATTTAATTCGTTTTATTTGTTAGAAAAGCTATTGAGTAATACAGTATTATTCTCCTTTAAAAAATAAAACAAAAAGAAAAAGAGCACACCTTCTGGGAAAAGGTATAGACACTTCCACTTTTTGCTTCCTTTCTTGGAGATGAAATTCCAGGGCCTTCCTAATGTCTTTCACTAGGAACTTTTTCAAAGGGTAACCAAAGAGTTGAGCCACCAAGATACACTCATTAGAAGGCTAACAAAAACAAGGAATGTTTCCATACTGTGGATCAACTTTATTGGGGCTACAGTAATGGGACTGTGGTTGGTAAATGCATCAACTATTTTTAAAATGGAGAGTTTTCCCAACATAGCAAGTCCCACTTGAACAGGATCATTATTGGTGCGGTCGTTTGGTACTTTATAATTCTCACCTTAGGTTTGTGGAGGTGAGAAAGCCGAGTTAAGTGTTAGCCTTCATTCTTACATCCCCTGTTCATTTTCAAGTCAGCTCCGATGGAAGCAGCTGGATTTCAACTCTCCCCACTCTGTCCCACCAATCACCTCAGTGCGCCCTCTCTCGAGGAGTGTAGTTTGGTCTCTAGGAAAGCACAGCCTTCCCGGTCTCAGGAGGATGCCTGAATTTTTTCAGTGGAGTATAAAATTAGACCAGCATGCACATTACTCCCACCCCCGACGTTGCAGGTGTTCTAAACCCCTCTTCATCCTAATTTGGGGTGCACTGCCTTTAAAACAGTATACTCTCCCAAATAAAATGTTATAGGTGGAGTGTCCCTTTTAAGTGACCCAATAATGCCCTGATTAGTATGTACAGATTTCTTTCAGAAATAAAAAAGAATATGAAGAAAACTAGGAATAGCTCTGAAGCAACATGGAATCTAAAGACAAAAATATCAAAAACATGAAGTTTTAAATTCTAATCAGAATATGGCATTGTGACATAAACATTTGTTAATAAAAGGTCGTGGTATGTGCTTGAATCTTTAGCATTACAAGAAGGAGAGTCTCCCAAAGTTTGGGTTTTTAAGCCCAAAGCAGTAACTTCAACCTTAAGAACTATTCTTCTGAAGGCTAAATTAGTTCTGCTTAATAAAATGCAATAATATCTATATGCATAAGATGACATAATATGCCAAATCGTTTATCATAGATTCTAAGATGTTAAGAACTCTCCAGAGAGAAGTTTTCTGAAAATGCCATACAAAAGTTTTCTGTAGGTCCCTTCATACTTCAAAATGTAGTTACTTCATAAAAGTAATTCACCTTTGTCACTATCCATTTATTACTTAGTATACAGAGAAGTGCTTTTTTAAAAGGACTATGATGATTTCCTGGATAGATTATAAAATCTTTACAAATACACAAAGCTCCAAATATTATTATTGTTTAGTAATCAATACTGTTTACCACAATAGAGATCCTATGTCATCTTAGATCTATGTCAGAAACAGTAAGGACTAATTTAAACCCAATCAAATATATACAAACTCTGAAAGACTTAAATCTAAATGAACCTTTAAATTATATTGAGTGAAAAATGAGCTCTTTTATAACTCCAATAATTTTGGAGAAAACTGGGGTGAAAAGAACGGTAACCTTTTGTGTGTCCTGAAATTCTCAGTTCCAGGGCGTGTACATTTAGGTTTGAAATGTGGAACAACTATGTCTCCACTGCATTTTCTTATTAAGATAAATGTTAAAGCTGAATTCTAATAACTTTTAAAACTGCCACAATCATATCTAACATCTATATATTTTCACTGAGTTAGAAATTAAGATTGTTTTCTAAATGAGTATCCTGAAGCAGATTGCTGACCATAGGTGTGGCCTCCATGCTGATTATAAGGAAATAACACTAAAGCCTTTTCCCCCTCAGTGGCCTCACAGTGACAGAAGTTTCACGTTGGCTTGGAAACACACTCACACGGCATTCATAATAATGAAACAAGACAATGTCTAAATCCAACTATAATAAAAGCCATTTTAAAATAAGTTATGAGGCAGAAATCACTAATTCTCAAGTCTCTGTGGTGGTACTGGAATTTCAGTGAAAACAAAAACAAATAGGGAGTGTAATGCAAACCACATTTATAGTGGAACAGGAAACAAACAATTCTTCAGCACAATTTCCTGTAGATCATTTGGAAAGGTATTTAAAGACTGCACCAGCTATTAGATCTTTTTTCCTGGCCACTTTTCTCCCCAACCCTCTTTCCCATGTCCTAACGTCTTCTTCCTAATTTTTCTTGAAACAATGCCATTGCCTAGCACTGTAAGGATGCTTATCAATTATCAACACCATATTTAAAATGTAGACATACTAGAAATTAGGGATTAAACAAAATTAACCAAATATGCAACCGATCCGTATTTTCTTCCTGAGAAATTAGCCCCAGAGATATGTTCAAACTGGCATCTGTGAATCTCGTGAATGGATTTTGGAAATTTAATCAGAGGCATGAGAGCAAGATGTAGCCACAATATCAAGATTAAGCGTCTGGTGAATTTTTACTAGCTTTAACTTAAAGAACAAAATCAACATATTTTGTTCCAGCAATCAAGCACAGAAGGAAAAGAAAATAAAAATTACACTGTTATTTTAAAATGAGTGAATTAAAATGTTTCAGATGTCAACAATACCAAAAAGTAAGCTCACTTAAAGGAAGTTTTTCCTGCATGTTTTTTTTCCCTTTGGTATGTTTTGCTTTCTTGAATCAGTGGGGAATTAAAAACTTATATTAGCTTGTGACCTAAGCAAATTTTTGTCTGTTATAGCAGCTAAATAATAATTTTAAAAAGTAATGCATTTATACCAGTAACTTTCATTTATAATCATGGCTCTGAAAATAGTTAAGTATATGAAATATCTTTAAAAATATTAAATGCAATTTGCACAGTTGACACACTATTGAAAACTTTAAATCCCATGGCTACCTGCATGAGACTCCCGAAAACCAACTGTGAGGTTTGCAAAGAATGTACTGGAAAATATTATTTCCGGTATTATTTATATATTAAGCTTTTTATATTAGCACTTCCTGTGTGGTGTATGAAAAGGGGCTAAACACTTTAGACCCTAATTTTTAGCTTTAAAAAATTTAGGTAGCTGGCTGAAATTGTCACTTGTTCACAGGAAAACTTTCTCCTAGGGAAGCATCCCCAGTTGAGAGATTTTTGGTATTAAAATGTTCCTATTTTTCCATCTTAAACCGGAATCATGAAAATGTTTTTTTTTTTTTTGACCCCGATATCAGAAAGAATCAACATCCATTCCCGACTCTAAACTTTATGGAGTTGAAGAGCTGCATAATATGACCAACAGTCAGAATATAAACATGGGAAGCTCGTTACCATTTACTTTCTGAGATTTGATGACTTGACAAATAACTATTTCAAAACAACTAGTTTGAAATGTGATTTGAAGCTTGTTAGTATAAAGCAAAAAGAGCAATTACAATAATTATAGGTTTCTCTCTACGGTTTAACACATGCACATGCTGGCAAGGGCTGGTGACGTGGTCTTAAATTACCATTAGGAGGAAATTTTGCCACTTTTGTTTTCAATTTCATTTGCCATAATTTTATATTTGTGGAATTGCTTTATATTTAGATATGTAAAATTTAACCAAATAATTACTTAAGATTGTTATTCAATGAATTAGAATATGTAACCAGTCGTAAAAATCAAAATGTAGAGCTAGAACTGTACTTCTTGGGGGACCAGGTAATGAATGCTTCATACTCTTCACAGCCTGGCTGAGGACTGACAGAGGGCACAGTTGGATAGAAGCTTATATTCCTAACACTTAAAAGAAACTATATCGATTTTCCCTGAAAAAAAAAAACCCTCTGTCCATAGTTAGAAAGCAATGCTTTCTAATTTTTTATTTATCTGAGAATGGGGTTCATTTGTATTTAGACCTGCAATCTACAAAGGGAAGAAATCACAAAATTTATTTGATTCAGTTCATTTAACTCTCATCTGAGAAAGCTGATTTTTAAAAAATACATTATAGTTTATATTCAATATTTAGTCTTGGACAGCTCTAGCATAACAATTTGGAAGGTTTGGGCTTCATGAAGTTCACACTTCATGACAGAGGTCCAGTATTTCAACAGAAGGAAGAAAACAATTTGTTGTGTGGTATGGACAGGGAAATACTTCATAAGTTCAAGTAATAGAAAATTCACATTTTCTTTTGTTTGTCATAAAATACCACTGATTATACTCTTTCTCTTGCTAGGAAGTTAAGAGGAAAACTGATTTTATAAACCCTATAGCTGCCAGTTCAAAAGGAAGAAACCATAATTGTTGTAATGCTTAATTATACTCTTACCACAACCTGAAATCTCTGTGTTTTAAAATGATTTTACATTTTTCTTCCTTTGTTTATCCACAGGGAAAACCTGCTTCCCCTGGCCTCTCTCAGTTCAGAGTTCAACCTGAATTCAAACAAGTAATTGACTTGTCACTGGGAAAAAAGGAGGAATTCAGCGCTGTGTTGTCCTCAGAGGAAGCTTGTGTAACAAATAGCTGATCACACTTCACTGCAACAATTTAGATTAAAACACACATTGGTCATGAGCCCGAACACACACAGAAATGCCTAGATGCTCAAACCCAAAACAACAAACGAAACTCAAAAGATGTAAAGTCTCTTCGATAGGTATTTTGAACAATTAACGCATGGTATACACAATCTCCACAAGATGTCTGGCACCAAATCAAAAGCCGCTGAATGCAGAATTAAGGCCAGTACAATACACACTGTAGAATAAACAAAAATCTGCTTCTCCAGTGTATGCATGAAGGCATTTTATCAAATGGTATAGAATTGGCTCCATCCAAGGAACACGTACCACTGGACTTTGCTGTTTGTTTAAGAAAGCTGAAATGAAGAACTGGTGAGCATCCGTGGTTTCAAAAGCTTCCTGTTCGTGTTCCAAAAGGCTATTTTTTCTAACTATAATGTATGTACAATTTGCTTCTTTCTAGTGTTTGAATCAATAGAAATACACATCGCCAGATTTGTTTTTAATAAACGCCTTAAAACAGTTCCTATAAATACATCTCCCGTGACAGAGCGATCTTGATTTTATGAGTACCATCCTCTCAAAAAAAATTTAACAACCAAAATATTTGGCAACTGAGAGGGCATATTAGTGATATGATGTCATATTCAGCATTTTCTTATGGTAGAGGCAACTGGCAAGCTGTGGGAACGACACACATATTTTAAAAAATTCCTTTTGGCTAAAAGGGAGTTAAAGTGTCCAAAACTTGAAACTAAAATTTTGTGAGTTCAGATATTTAAGATGCAAAACCAACAATTAACATATAAAATTCACATCACTGGTAATTCTTCAAAATAAAAACCATGGAAATTTATATTCATTGTAATTCTTTTATAATGCACAAGGGTCTTATCATCCCTGAATCTATTATACTGCTTCTGAGACACTTTTCCTTACTGTGATAGCATCACTCACAAAATTTTCATTAAAAGTGCTTTAAAATTAAAAGTACTGACTGGCTAAACTGTGTATGTAATGTCAAAAAGATTATAGGCAAAAGTCTTAAGAACTGCTAATTAGGCACTTGTTTTCTTTTTTTCTTCAAGTTACATAATCCTAGTATTTATGCTTACAAATTTAACCACTTCATTTGATCAGCTCAAAATACAAGGCATTTGTTTTAAAATTGTATTTTCCTTATCACACTTGACTATTCTTCTAATTATACACTAAGTTCTCTTTTTTTAAAATG